>CM069526.1:41525000-42227500 GCA_035773235.1 Eospalax fontanierii | reverse complement strand
CCTATTTACCCAATTTAATAAGGATTTGTTGGGCAAACTATTTAAATGAAATAAATATACTATTAATCAGAGGAAAAAAAATATTAAATAAAAGGTTTATTTCTGCTGGGTATGATGGCTCATGCCTTTAATAACAACACTTGGAAGACAGAGGCAGGTGGATGGATCTGTATGAGTTTAAGGCTAGCCTGGTCTGCATCGTGAATTCTAGAGCAGCCAGGGCTATACGGTGAGACCTTGTCTCAAAAAATAGGGAGGGGAGGTGTTCAGGAGAGGGCAATAAAGAAACATGAAAATAAAATGCTGAACTGAGTAACTGTTATGGTAGTTAGTACACCTTACTGACTGACACATATTTTTTTGTCTTTACATTAGTAGTATTTGATATTATTTGATAAGATTTTTAAAAAAAAATAGGTTTAGTTTCCATGAAACCAAAATAATTAGTTGAAAACTGAATGACTGAGTTCAGTTTTAAAGACTAAAAGGCACTCAAATGCTCAACCGTACTGCTCCGCAGCAGTAAGTGGCTTTGGGAGTGAATGAGGCAAGGCGGGGGGTGACTGTCTCTAAGTGACTTCATTATTCCACTTCAGCTAAATAAATACTGTTTATGCATACACCATGTACTAGATATCTGGGATCCAGAACTAAGCAAGTCACATTGTAACCCTGGAAAATAAAAGGCAAAATTTCAAGTGCTAAGTGCTTTTGAGGAATGCTCGTGTCTGCTGATTAGAGTCCAGGATCCGATGCGTGTCTTTTGTGCTTGTGCGTGCTTTCCAGGTTGCAGGTTTATTAGGTTAGGTGGATATTTATTTTCCATCTTATGAATGACAGTCAGAATTTATGGCCCAGAGTCAGGAGCTTGGGTGAGCCCTCTGCTAGGGCCCTGAAAACCACCTTTCTCCGTTGCACAAGCAGTTGTTGTAATCAGATTGGCTCCATGCCTAGAGCAGGCTGTGTGACTCAGTGACAGCTGCAATCAGAGCATGCAGTTGCAGACAAAGAGGTCACAGATCCGGAAATCACAGTGACGATGGCCAGTAGGGTTAGATATTTTGACATGAGTGCAGGCTTGTTTTTTTGTTTTAAAGAATTTTTTCTTCGATTTCATTCAACAAACACACACACCTTATCCAGTTACTTTTGTCTGAGATTTAAGTAATTTATAGTGCCATAAACCCTCTGCTTGACTCTACAAAGTCATTCTATGCTAAGAGCAAGCTCTGAATGACATAACAGCCTTTTTGGTGATTTTAGATTCATGCTTGGTGACTTTAAATGCTTACTTTCACTTGAATTGCATCCACTTTTGAAGTCACTTTGATTTAATATTCACCCCAGGCTGGATTAAATTTCTTTCTAGTTAGGATAGAAGAATTTATTTCCAAGCGAAATCTTCAAACAGATATTTTCACATTTCAAAGTCCACATTTTATTTTATTAAGAAATGATCGTGTATTGAAGTTTCATATAAATCTATTTTCTAATAGTTATAAATGTACATAGAAATAATATAGATTTGCAATGATTTATAACTATTGATCAGCTTAAGGGAGAAGATGTATGCAAAATTTTGGAGAAAGATAAATGAGGGTAATAAATGAAATGTATAGTTTATTCCTTTCCTTTTTATGATACTAGTTCTCTGGTACGACAAGGTGAGAAAACTTTGTATAAAAGCAGAGGCATCTTTAATTGTGGTTGAATGGAACATTTGTTCTACCGGGCATCTTAGTCCATCTGTGCTTCTCTAACAAAATATCCAAGGCTGGGTAATTTATAAGTAGCCAAAAGTTGTTTCTCATATAACATGGAAGCTGGAAGTGTCTAGATCAAGGTGTATTTGGTATCTGGTCAGGGCCTGGTTTCTGCTTCCAACATGGCTCCTTGAACATTATATCTTTACTAGGTGCAATATGGAAGGGCAAAAAAGGCTCAATGTTTTGTGCATCTTTTTCATAAGAGCGTTAATCCTATTCAGCAGTGAGGATCCCTTGTGACCTAGTCACCTCCTGAATGCCTTACCTATCAGTACTGTTCCATTAGAGATCAAGTTTCATCATGAATTTGGGAGGGATATAAACATTCAAACTCTAGTAGTAGATAAAAGTAAGTATGAACTTCAGACTGTAAGAGAGAAATCCCAAAATTCTGAAATAGTGTCTTTACATAAGCTTAGAATTTGGGGGCTAGGAGGGAGCAAGAGCATCACACTGTATCTGGCAAGTGCCCTGAATTCTGTTCTTATACTCTTTTATTTTTACTTTTTGCTCTTATATTTATACTTGAAAAGTGGACTTTGGGTTTAAAAAACCAGCGAAAGAGTCACGGAGATTGTGATGCAATTTGAGACAAATAGTTGCAGACGAACATCCTCTAATGACCACTGTTTTCTTCCGAGAAGTTCAGTGAGCGCAGCAGCATCACAGTGGATGCTAGGGGAATGGAATGGGGCATACGATACACAAGCACAGGCACACTCATTTTTCTGTGTGATGTTTTTCTAGAAAATCTATAGTTAATCTTCTAAGTACATGTATTACACTGATGCTATTTAGTGAACAATTTCAAAGATGTAGGTAAATAGTATTTTCTACCATTTAAGAAGCTCAGAAGTAAAACATTTCTTTGGCATTGTAGAATTGACGTGACCAAATTATGGTAAACTATGGCTACATATGGCGAATACATATGTATTTGAATATACATTTGTGTATGCATACATATATACACATAAAAAGAAGAAAGGACTAGTTTCAATCTACTAAATGTGACTTTCAGATAAAAAGCATAGACAGGGAATGCGTTGTTAAGCAAACCACAGAGATGATTAGCAAGCATTTATTAGGCACCTAATGTTGGTAAATACCTTGGCATGGGACCTTGTTCCACTACAGATTTTGAATTGATTTCTGCTTCTAGGCAGGAACACAAGATAAAATAACAAATACCCTAGCATGTGTGAGGCCCTGGATTTTATCCTTATGCTGCCCGAATACTACCACACAGAGAAAAGATCCACCATGCTTATTATTTGCCAGGAGAGATGTCAATTGTGTGTGCTTGCATTATTATGTTGCAAACAGCATCATTTAACTTTACACAGTGAGTATTGCTACTATCAACAGATAAGAGAAACTAAATGAAGCTGAGACCTAAATGAAGTAAGACCTCACAGCGAATTCTCTGATCAAAGATTCAGATGTTTACGTGCTCTGTCTGTGGCCTGTGGGCTTAAACATTTCAGTGTGCTGCTTGAGAGGGAACACCTTCTGAATCAGCATTGTAGATACTAGAAAAACCATTGGGTTCAGAGTCAGATGTAACCCTGGTTGATTCTTATTTCTGTCTCTTACCTAATCACAGGCAATTTACTGACCCTTTGAGACTTGGTTTCCAAATAATATCTACTTTGCCCAATAGTCATAAAGCCAGAGAATGTATGTGCTGTTCACTGGGTTCCTATACAATGAATGACAGTTGTAATTTAGTCATTATCTCTATGTCTAAACAGTCATAGATAAGGAAAGCTTTGCTAAACTCCAACTGTATGTAATTTTTCCTTTTCTCATAAATCAGGTGGCAACTTGATAGCTTGTTCTGAAAAGCAGATGTAGCTAGTACTAGAGAAGAGAAGGGCATGGAGTCCTGTTCCCTGTCCACACAACTAAGAAAATGAAGTCCATTTATTTAATTTCTACCAGAGCTCTTGGCATCTTATAAAGTGTTCCTCCAAAGGAAACACAACAATTTCCCAAGGAGAGAGCAATTCATGGACTAAGGTTCTACTATGGGTTACTCAGTTGGCCAAAGATAGTCATTTCTTTGCTCAAACACTCTCAAACCAAGATTCCCAAGCCACTGAAGGATTGATCCAGCCATAAATTAAACTTGAAATTAAGAGGTATTTGGGAAGCTCTGAGACATTAGTATTTACACAACAACAGAAAGCCAAGTCTCAAATAGGTCCCCCAGAATGGAAATCGAAACAGGAATTAGTGAATATGCTAGTAATTTTTTAGGAGATACTATGTCAGAACTGGGAGGGGTTTTTGAACTCATTTATTCATATTCTAAATAAATGATATGGAAACTAAAAAGCCAGAGAAAGGAACTGTTGTGGCAGTCCTGTATGAGATAGTGAAAGATTTCTCATCTTGATTTTTTTCCCTCAGACATGGTGCTGAGGTTAGAGAGAAGCATAAAGTGTAAGGGTTCTAAAAGCCACGGGCCTTGCTAAATTTAGATTTGGTTTCAGCTTATGTAATTTTCTTTGTGTTTTCAATTATTTACAAAAATATATTATTTATATACGTCTAGAACTTGTGCTTTTAGCACTCAATAAGCAGGAATAATTTATAAGCTTTTGAGAGCTTCCTGCCCCACCCTTTCAGAGTGTGCTCTTTTGCATTGTTAATTAATTGTTTCATTTCAGTCTTGGGCAACTTCCTTTCCTGGCAGTCCTGTGGTAACTGGCCAGGAGGAACTATGTTTCAAGACCCATTCCAAAATCCAGGTTAACTATCCTGTCAATCATTTCTCTACCTTCAGAGAGTCCAATGGCATGACCCCACAACCACTTCTAGATACCCAAGATCCCACCAAGAAAAGAAGTTGGCTTTTTTTCTTTGCAAGTAGAAGTTACTTATTTCTAGATTTCTTTTCTTTTTCCCTTTTCTCTTTGCTCTTCCATTTCTTTCCTCTTTTTTTTTTTTTTTTTTTGCCTCTGTTTTGTAAACAATCTGGCTCTTGACTTATCATCCACTCCGTCCCCCCCCACCCCATTATCCACTTCATTCCTCCTGCTGTTTGCCCTGCCTTCATGACCTGTGTCATCCTGCTGGGCTGACCATTCAGGCTGTCATTTGGGTGACTGCCAGAAGTGAGCCTTAAGTTTTGCCTTTTTCAGCTTGCACTGCTGACTCCCAGGCAGCCCTTTAGGGCTCTTCTCAGTGAGGGTGCCTGGATTGTGGCAATCTTGCTCTGCAACTCCATGATTGGATAACAGCCACTGAGAAGAACTAACTTGACAGGCACAGTGGAGTGGTTGGTTGACTGTGAAGATGCTTAGGCAATGTCCTGTTAACCTAATCTCATTCAGCTTTGAGGACAGGACACTGGAGAA
This sequence comes from Eospalax fontanierii, assembly GCA_035773235.1. Lineage (NCBI taxonomy): Eukaryota > Metazoa > Chordata > Mammalia > Rodentia > Spalacidae > Eospalax > Eospalax fontanierii. The sequence goes on along the minus strand of CM069526.1, from coordinate 42,222,369 downwards.
AGCCAGAAGTTCCTGTTTGGGTGGGCTAGCCAAAACTGATTAGAACAAAGATGGCTGCCACCGTGGGTGACCGCCAGACAACCCCTAACTTCATTGTAATTCTATCTGCATGCTAAAATGACTCCTCCCTGCAAGCACCCTGTGAGTTGACTATAAAAGAACCATAAAAGGAGCAAAAAGAAGTAGTGTCTAAACTCTGGGAAAATCTCCATCAATTTTCAGAAGAGACATGACTATTCCTCCCCTTTCAGCTTATCCCTCTCCTCCATTTCTTTTATGCTGTTTCTATAACCTCCTGACCCGACCCCAACAGGGTAAGAGGCGATTTATAAGCTTATCTCTCATTTCTGTCCTCGGCTTCAGTGCTCAGTAGGCCCTTGGTAGTGTTATTGGTACCATAATTCTGGGGAAATGGTAACTCAGTTTAGGATCAAAAATTGGTAATACTGAGGTGAAAGCTCAAAAGGGCATGCCCTGGGGGCCGGGCAGGGTAGCAATGCAGGCCCCACTTTTCATGATGATATGATCTGTAGCCCCTGGGGCAAATAGAGAATTCTTTGGTTGTTTCTCCCCAGCCTGGAGACTGTGGCTCTCAATTCATAGCTTTTGGAGAAGTTAAGTCAATAGGATTCACAAAGTTTCCTTCTGTGTAAGGGGAGAAGAAAAATGTGCTCATTGGGATGGTCTGTTTATATAGCTACCATCCCTCAAAGGTGTGAGATCCTTGGCTGGGATGGAGGCATCAGAACTAAGCCTTTTCTGGATTCCTTCTTTCTTTTTGACAAGGCCATTAAATAAGCAGCTCATTCTAGACCATGACTTTGAAGGCAGCAAAGTACTTCACCACAAACATGAACATTTATTCAGATGCAGACCATTGTCTTGATTATTGTCTTGGACTGGAAAGGCTACAGCATATCGACCAAAGAGTTCCTAGGCAAAAGGATCATTGAAGGACAATTTTCTTTCCTCGGCCTTGTCAGTTTTTTTTTTTCTTTAATTTGCTATTGCATGGTAATAATAATCAGTCATAATACTGGCTCCCGGTATGTGTTGACTGACAGTGACAGGTGGATGGATGAGCATCCTGGTGATAGGCACTGAGCTCTCTAAACTTGAGTTTGTTCATACTAACCTCCTTCTGCTACCTAGTGTGTGTGTGTGTGTGTGTGTGTGTGTGTTGTGTGTGTGTGTGTGTTAGGAGTCCCTACAGCAACTGTCAGTCAAGACTTAAGGAATGGATTGGGATGCATACACCATATGTATGTGTCAGAATCCTTGACAGCAATTGTCAAAGCTTACAGAATGCACTGGGGTTTCCTTGGTTAGGGAAGACTGGCTACCTCAGCACTGGCTATTTGGGACCTCCCTCTCAGCATCGATCTATTCTTTAACACACTTCATGGATAGATATCAGAAGGTTCTAGTGTGTTATGAGACAGGTAGACATCCAGACAACTCTACTTAGTACTAGCCAGTTAGGGCAAGTAGATAGATGGTAGTTAATTATGTAAAAGTTGAGGAAATGGTACTCTAAATGCCTCAGGAAAGTGTTTCCATGAATTCATTTGCATACAAGATGTGTATTAGTTCTGTATTTAAAACATCTTGAATGTTGAGCAATGGATAGAAAAGGGCCCTGGTATTTGGCTTTCCTCTCCTCAATCTTGCTTTTCCACTCCCCTTGGCTCTCACTGAAACTTGGATCCCCAGGACAGAGAGAGGGACAGGAGGTAAAGTAAAAAGATAAAGTTTTATTGGGATAAGGTGCCTCATGCCTGTAATCCCAACACTTAGGAGGATGAAGCAGAGGATACAGCAAGTTCCAGGCCTGACTGGGCTAGAGTGAAATAATATCTCAAGAAAACCAAAGCAGGGAAACAAGGAAAGGTCTTGCTGAAAGGGGGCAGTGTAGTCAGCTCTGCCTCTGTGTGGTAGATAGCCAGGCCTAAATTTTCTCTTCAGGAGAAGGCTCTGTAGTTTTTCTGTGACTCCCTAGGTCCAATCAGGGACTTCTACTGTCTGTTCCTTAAACTGTTTGTTGTGGAAGATCTAACCTCGCCTCTAATGACTCTCTTCAAGTAGACTTTTATGCTTCCCCAGCTCTCCTGGGGCTGTTCTGCCCTAGTACTATCTGAGGCCAGGTCTTTTCTGGGGTATAGGTATAGCTACCTTCAGGGATAATAATTTGGCCCATTGAAAAGCTTGAAAACTTTGTTCCACAGAATGCGTGAAAACCACAACCTTCTCTTCTATGCTGTGTCACAGCAGGTCATCCCTGACACCCTCTGTGATAGTTAATTCTGACAAAGGGTTCACAGTTATGGCTCTAAGGTGCTGTGTTTGAGTGGATGGCAAGTTGACAAGGACTGGAGTTGTGTCGGTTAATCTTTATTGCCAAGTTGATGGGATTTAGAATCGCCATGGAAACAAATCTCTGGGCATGGCTGTGAAAAGCTTTAAAATGAGATTAACTGAGGGAGAGAAACTCATTCTAAATGTGAACAGCGCTTCTCCATGGCCTGGGGTCCCGGACTGAATATAAAGGAGAAAGGGAGCTGAATACCAGCATTCACTGCTTCCTGACTGTGGATACAATGTGACCAGTTACTTCAAGCTCCTGCCACCGTGCCTTCTCTTCCATAATGGATTGTACTTTTGAACTAGAAGGCAGAACAAACCTTTTCTTCCTGAAGTTGCGTTTGTCAGGTATTTTGTCCTAGCAGCAAGACAAGTGACTAATACACCCTTTGTCTGTGCATCAAGTTCCAGGAACTGTGGGTCAGTTTATTTGTTTGTTTGCTTTTACTGCGCTGTTGCAGGAACAATGTGTAGCAAACTCTGAGTGTACACAAATTAGCAAGAACTGGGGTGGGTGGTGAGCCTTCATTCTCTCTATGATGCCCTTTCTTCCTCTGTCACTTGGCACCCTATTCAGCCTCTGTCTGGATGCCGGGAACTCCATGAAACCCTAACTCAGTATGAATGACCCTTACCTAAGTTCTCTTCTTTCTGGGCAACCTCTAATATTCTCTTGGATAGAGACCGGATGTGAATGATGAGCTCAGAGACCCTGTATAGGTTTTCCTTCACCTTTTAGAAAGCCCTGAATGGATAATATGTAACACCATTAGAAGATATAATTTACTGCTGTCAGTGTTGAAAAAGCCCAGATCCTAAGACAATAAGAAAAGTCCATGTAAGTTACACATGCATACACACATACATATGCACACACATACATGCACATATGCACACACACAATATTGAATATTACAGATCCTTTTAAATTAAAAAATTACTTATTTTTATTTTTTTCTGAGTGCATTCCCTGTATATATGTAGGTGCAGCCATATTTTTCAAAGCCCATAGAGGCCAGAAGAGGATGTTGGATTCCTGGAACTGTATTATGGATGGTTGTTAGCTACCATGTGGGCACTAGGAATTGAACCCAGGTTCTCTGCAAGAGCAGCCAGTGCTATTAACCTCCGAACCATCTCTTCAGCTCCTAGATCATTTTCTTAATTTCCACAAGAATGTGTACTGTGTTTACTATTTTGAACCCTGTTTCTTTCACTTAAAAACATATGTTCAGTAGTTTGGTTTGTCTCACATACAGATCCATTATGGCCCAGATTCAGTATTGTACCATGTGGATATTCCCAGGTTTCTGTTATTATCAATAATGCTGGGAGCAATCTTTGTATACTTTGGGGAGCATCTACAGACCAAATTCCAGGAAAGGGAATCACTATTTATAAGCGAATCTTGATATAGCTTGCCTACTTATAAACTTTGTCCACCATGAACTCAAGTCATTAAGATATAGAAAACTTACTGGTCTGCAGGACACCAGTCAGGGGTTTCAGAAACACCTGCACATTTGTGAGTCTGACAGGTAAAGATATGTCACATCAACCTTATTTTGGTTTGTATCCACTATGAATACAGCTGCAAATCTTCCCCTTTGTAGGTTGGTCTTTTGCATCTTTTTTTTTCTTTATTGCCTGTTTGTATCCTTTTCTCATTTTTATACTCATATTTTTTGTATTGATTTTTAAAAAGCATCTCATATGCTAGAAACGTTTGTCTTTTCTTGTATGTAAAACGTAAGCACTGTCTCAAGTTCCTCAATATGTTGGCTTATGTGTATGTTTTTTTTCTTTTGTAAAACATAGTTTATTTTATGTGTATGATGTACATTAACTACATGTATATAAGTGCAGCAATGTTATGTAATACCCATGAAGGTCAGAAGAGAGTGCCATATTCCCCTGGAACAGGAGTTACATCCGGATGGTTGTTAGCCGCCCTGTGGGTACTGGGATTCCAGCCCAAGTCCTCTGCAAGGGCAACCAGTTCTCTTAACATCTAAGCCATCTCTCCAACCTTATATATCTGTTTTCCTAAGGAAGTTTTAAAGTTTTCTGTAGTAAATTCTTCAGGTTTCTCTCTGTGGCATCTGGATTTTATGACATCCATAGAAAGGTGCTAAGGTTATAAAAAAATATTAACCCATTTCCTTCTTCTAGTGTTTTTATGGCATAATTTTAATTGATCCTGTGCAATAAATTTGGGGGTAAAGTGTGAGTTTATTTGCACATAACAAAGCCAGTGTTTTATCTCCAGGATCTCTTTACTTCCACTTGTTCTTCTTGACATGGGTGGACAAAAAAATGTCTCTTTTTATTTTATTAGTTTCCTTTTTAGTTTTTGTTTATAGTTTTTCTTTGAGGCATAGTCTCATGTAGCTCAGGCTGGCCTTGAATTCCTAATCCTCCTTCTTCTCCTCCCTCCCCGACCCAAGTGCTTTGATAGTAGGCATGCGCCACCACTTGCAAGTCCCCTTACATAACTAAATGTAAAGATAACTCATGATGGCAATATTTTGTTTGTAGCTTGAGAGATGGTTCAGGAGTTAAGAGCAATGGCTGTTCTTACAGAAGAACTGGACTAGGTTCCCAACACCAACATGACCAGTAACAGCCATATGTAACTCCAGTTCCAGGGGATCTGATGCTCTCTTCTGTCCTCTGAGGGCATTGTATGACACAGGTGCACTTACATGCAGGCAATATACTCATACACATAAAATATAAAAAAAATTAATGTTTTGTTGTTTGAAATAATGCCCACTGCATAGTTTCCAGTCATCTTAGCCCGAATCTTCCTGGTTATTCAAGGACCAGAACTTGTTTCCATGGCAGTTACAGTGCATTTCAGATCCAGTGACAACAGAGGCAAGCAAAGTTGCTCCACCTCAGTTTTATAGCAGATGCCATAAGAGGGGGAGTAATCGGCCTAAGGTCACAGAGCAAATTAGGTTGTTGAAATCCAAGGTTCCGAGCTATTGAGCCTGTCGCCCTATCATTGGACACCATCATGTACAAAGCACAGGTAGAAAACATTCTTCATATTGCATCACTCAATACATTACATAATCCACAACAAAAACAGCCAGAGGGCAGTGGACAGGATAAAGCTCAGCCCATTGAAATGTGCAGATGTTTCAGTGAGATGGGAAAAAGGCCTGTTCACAAAGATCATATATAATTGACAATGTGAGTCAGACTTGGGCATCATTCAAGATTAATCTTATCCCTTTAATGAAATTGCTGATTGTTTTGACTTGTTCCTCTCTGCCTTTTCCCAGTTGCCTGACAGTGTGTTACAGAGACTGTCTTGTTGGTCTGAGGCTCTGTTCGCAAATGCTGAATTATGGAGTGCATTAAGGAGCTGAGAAGATCTGTTTGGAGAGGCAGGAACCCAGTAAAGCTTCTAATTTTTCCATGATGACTGATGGATTTGGAGCACTCTGAAAGGGTGGCTGTATAATGCTAAGTGTTTAACATGTGCCAGCTTTGTCACCTGACGTGAACTCTTTTATTCCAACCTCCCAGTCTTCACACACTACTAGAGGAGTTGTGGGGGAGGGGGACTGCTGCCTGAGAGACAGGGAGGATTTCTGACTTTGGAAGCAGGGAGAGATGGGAGGGAGTATTGGCTGGAGCAGAGAGGCACCAAAGAAAACCTGCCTGTGTCTTAATTACCTGGCATATTCCCCGCGTTGGTTTCATAGGTCATTGGATTTCTTCCAAAAATGTTGTTTTGCAAAGGGTGTGTGGAGTAAAGTAAGCCTGTTGGTGAATAGGGTATTCCTTTCCAACAACAGGATATGAGAGGGTTAGCTCCAGGAAGATCCCTGTGCCCAAAATGGTGGGGAGAAGTCGGAAATGGTCTCCATCTAACCAGCTGCTATTTTCTCTAAGCTCAAGTGGCTGTGGGGATCAGTCCCAGCACCTCATAATACTGGGAGGCTGTGTTTAATCTCAGGTGCCTGAAGTTCTTCAGTTAGCCTGTGGTTTATGTGGTTACTGCTGACAGCACCGGCTCCATCGGAGTTACAGGCTGTGATTGTGCTTGTCACAGAAATGCTCCATTCCTTGATGTGCTTTCAAGTGCTGTGTCCTATGAATCCTGTTGGCAAGAAAACCATCCCCACCCTAGCACTTAGTTAATAAATATGGCTTGAAATACAGCCAAAACTGCGTATGTTTGCTGTGCTGTCAGATTCCTCCTTGAAAACGGGAAGGCTTCTCCAGAATGTGATCCACAAAAGATTCTATTAATTAAGTGAACTTATAATGTCTCTCTATAGAAAGAAGAAAAAGTAATCACACACACATTGTTAACTGCACTGAGTCCTTTATTGGCAAAGTTTATTGCTCATGTTTCAGGGGAAGAAATGGCCATTCTGACCCTTCAGTTGTCTCTTGTATCCTTGTACTGTGCACACAAAACTATTCATTAATGTCAACAAGACTTATGAGAGCATATCCGGTGGGGTGGAGGCAAGAGGACTAGATCCCAAAGTCAACATCTTCGCAATACATTCCAAGATGAAAACGATCAAAGTCCCATTACTCCTCAATGACTCTAGCAGAAAACAAAGTGGTGCATTCAAGGCCCAGGTTAAAGATGAAACAGAAAATTTCAGGGTCATTTTTCTTTCTGAATTATGTTTATGTATGCAACAGATCCTAAAACATTTTAAGTCAAACTTGTTCCTAGGTATAGCAGAACACGTTTATTAGAGCTCACTTGGAAAGAGAACTTCTAAAAAGTAATTTAAGCCCTAAAAGATGAGGGGCAGGGGAAGTGGCCACCCAGGCAGGAACACACATGAGGAACATAAGCAGAAGATGTATGTTGGATAAAGGAGCTAGGAAGACCTTTAAGACCCTGAAAAGGCAAAGGAATTCTTAGTTTGTTTCTGCCTTGATGAATCTTGGCTGGACTGGAAAGCCCTCCCCCAACCCCGAGACCCAGGCTGAATTCTAAAACCAGAGCTCCAGACACCTCCACCTTCTGGGAAGATGGTACATGCCTTTTATCATTGCCGAGTTTCACTGTGTGGTTTGTGGGCCGCTCCAGGTTTATGCCCCGTCCTTCTCCACCACGGGCCCTGTGAGGCTGGCTGGACTTCCTCAGTTGGAGTTCCTTGCCTCAGACTTCCATTTGGGTTTGGCTGATGGGTGGGAAGTCAGAGGGGAGCTGGAGAGAGAGATGGATCATGTCTGCCCACTGCCCTTCCTGCCGGTCTTTGGTTGTTAGTGGCCGTGTTTCTCTAGAGCTGCCGTAGCTCCTGCTGCAGTGCAGGTTGCAATAAAACCCAGCCACCACTCCCTTCTCTTGTCCTGCAGGCTTCCGATTGCCGAGTTGCCTCCAGGGCTGCTTTCCATCCTTTGTTGGCGTTCCCTAACCATTGTCCCTCTTATCTTTGACACACTTTGAGTGAGCCATCTGTTTTCTGCTATGACGACGACTTGTTCATATATTCATATCAGCAAGGCTTCTTAGAACAGATAGCAAACCGTCAGTTCCTGATCTGGATCCAACCATTTTATAAAAATGTGGGTTTCTGCTAGTGAAGTCTTCCTGAACTCCCACCACTGGTTTGGCACTTGGTGCTGTGTTCTGCCTGTGTCTGCTGCCCATGTAAGCTGCTGAGTGGAACTCTCATCTTTGCTTGCTTTGTGGATCATTTAAGTGCTTCCTATGAGTCAGGGACTGTGCCAAGCGCGTTCTCTCTCTCTCTCTCTCTCTCTCTCTCTCTCTCTCTCTCTCTCTCTCTCTCTCTCTCTCTCTCTCTCTCTCTCTCTCTCTCCCCCTGTACATAGTAACTGCCTTTTCCATAGTTCAAAAATAAGAAAAGTAATATAAAAAGTTGCTGAAGGTCACATGGCTGGTAAAGAAGATATAAACCCTTTTCTGATCTAAACTAAACCGTGTACGAGCTCATCCTCTGACTTAAATCTCAGAGCTCACAATACCTGCACACTGTATTTCTGTATACAGTGGTGCATAGAGCATCTTTGCTGATCAAAACGTAGCTATTCATTTGACCTCACTGGACTTCAGGTCCTTACCTATCTCCTACTCCTTCCAATCTGGAGTTGATCTTTGACTTAGTGGAAAACACCACCGGGCAGCTTAAAGAACAGAATTTATTTCCCATGTTTCTGGAGGATGGATGTACAAGATCAAGGTGTTGCCAAAGTAGATTCCATTGTGAGGTCACCCCTCAAAGAGTATAGCTTTTATCTCTTTATGTACACTGTTGGGGACAAAAAGTGGGAGAGAGAGAGAGAGAGAGAGAGAGAGAGAGAGAGAGAGAGAGAGAGAGACTGCTATGTCTCTTGGTGCTAGGGAATCAAACATCAAACAACCCAGTGCAAGTACTCTACCTCTGAGCTATACTCTCAGCCTGATCTTCTAGAAGGTACCAGTTCTATCTGCTTAGGTCCTACCCTTATGACCTCACTTACCCTCCTGAGAGGTTCTGTCTCAAAATGCAGTCAGATTTGGGAGATTGTGGCTTCAGCATATGAATATCGTAAGAACACAGCTCTGCCCCCCACAATCTTTTTCTTTTAGGAATGTGGACTTAGCATTGATTCCAGATCCATTGTGTTTGAAAATAAAATAGAAATCAGATTCTCTGTGTTAGGGAAAAAAACTTCCCTCTTCCTCACATTTACAAGGTAATAACTCTTAGGCTGGGAACATGGTTCAGTGGAAAAGAGTGCTTGCTCTGCAAGACATCAGTTAATACCCCCCAACCCTACTTTAAAAGGGTGTGGTTCTACATGCCTATAGTCACAATACAGTATGGGAGCAGAAATGAGAGGCTCTCTGGGGGCTTGCTGGCTGCCAGCCTAGCTCCAGGTTCAGAGAGAGAACCTATCTTAAGGCAGTAAGATGAAGAATGGTAGAGTAAGACGCCTGATACCACCCTCTGGTCTCTGTGTATGCACACAGTACACTCCCCCAACTTGTACATAGATCACACACAAAGACACACCACGCACATACACCACTCCCACACTCACGATGCACTCACACATATATCAAAAAAGAATATTCCCAAATGGTTAAAAATAAGTTTTTAAAAGAATGACAAGATGTGAAGATATCACTTAAACTAAATTTAAACACAGGGAAGGCTTTGATAGAGTAATTGTACTTAAAGCATCCTGTCCTAACTTCAAGCGGAGAAATATATCATATTACTAAGAAGTGTTCCGTATTTATCTATCTATCTATCTATCTATCTATCTATCTATCTATCTATTTTTGGGATACTCTTCTGTGTACTCCAGGCTGATCTCAAACTGGTGATCTTGCTGCATCAGCCTCCCAAGTTCTGGGATCACAGATATACATGACCATGTCCATCTCTTTCTCTTTTTCTTTTTGTTTTGGGAATTAAATACAAAGCTTCACGCATGCTAGCCAAACACTCTACCACTGAACCACATCCCCAGTCCTGCCCAGTTTATACGTAATATTCTGTGTTGAGTTTACATATTTCTGAGTGGTTGGGGTGTTGAGAAGAGATGGATGTATAAAAGGAGAACTATCAGACATGCATAGAAAGTGATTAGAGGTGCTAATCGAGGGAAAGCAAAAAAGTGGTGATGGTAGAGAGAGGGGTGGAGAAAATGTTTTGACATTTTCCTTCCTCCTCTAGCCCTTTCTCTTCCCTTAAATCTATTCCATCTTTGTTTCTCTCAATCTTATCTGTAGAAAAGATAGGTTTACCACCTACAGATGAGTGGGTTGGAGTTGCTAGTTTGTATAGAAAAGTTGATGCTTGATAATGAAGAATCTTAAGGCATCTAAACATCTAAATAGCTGGCTAAATTGGTACCACAGTTCTCCAGAAGAGCAATTTATTATTCTGTGTACATAGAGATAGTCACTATGTTTTTATACATCTTTAAAATTAAAAGAACAGTATATAGAATGACTGTGTGTGTGTGTGTGTAATGTGGTGTGTCAGCACCAATGTGCCTTTATGTTTTGCTTTGTGAGAATATACATAATAGGAGATCCAATGCGTGTGTGCACCCATACACACACACACACACAGGCTTCAGTGTGCATGTGGAGGTTGGAGGACAACTTGCAGGCATTTATTCACCTTCTACCATGTAGGTCCTAGGAACTGAACTTAGGTCATCAGACTTGGCAGCAAGCACCTTTATTCACTGAGCCATTTTACCAGCCCCTGGGCATGTTTTGAACAGAGAGAATGAGAAAGAGAGAGAAAGAGAGAGAGAGAAAGAAGGAAAAGAAGGAAGGAAGGAAGGAAGGAAGGAAGGAAGGAAGGAAGGAAGGAAGGAAGGAAGGAAGGAAGGAAGGAAAGAGGTAGAGAGAGTGCTCCTGAACAGTTATAGACTACAGCAACTGACTCCTGGGATACAGGATGCAACTCTTGCTGAAAGACACAATGATAAGTGGTCTATTCAGCAATTCAGTGTATCTTAATCCTCCTGGAATTCAAAATTCGTCTGTTACTACTCTGACCTTTTCAGGACACAGAGTCTCACATAGCTCTAGATATTCTTGGTCTGTAGTTCTTTTTTAAAAAATATTTTATTGATTATTTTTACTTTGTGTATAAGTGTTTTGCCTGCAGGTATGTAAGTTTCCCTGTGTTGTGCAATGCTCATGCAGGTCAGAAAAGGGCCTCAGATCCCCTGGACCCGGAGTCATAGATGGTTGCTAGCTGCCATGTAGATGCTGGGAATTGAACCTGAGACTTCTGCAAGAGCAGCCAGCGCTCTCTTAACACACTCAGCCGTCTCTCCAGCCCTTATTGGTCTGTAGTTCTATCATTCTCCAACAAGCTCCAATTATTCTTGCTGAGTATAAGCCTATTGTCTCTTGCTTTATCTAGAGAAAATCTCAGAATCAGGTAGTGTGCACAATTTTTGTTCTTGGAAATTTACTCTTGCCTTTATTAATTACACTGTCCCTCTCTGAGTTATTAAAAAAAAAAAAAGTCAAAGAAGTAAAAGGAAGAAAACAACTTGAACGGAATGTCTTCAGAGAGTTTCTTATAACTAGATTTTCTGATTTTTATCTTACTGTTTACTTGTAAGGATGGACACATGAAGAGAGAGTAGTTTTTTTCTCCCTCTGATGAGCACTAGGGAGATGACTCTGTGTGTGTTCGGTGGTGGTGATGGTGTAGCCTGGGTTGGCCTGGAACCCCCTATGTAGAAGAAACTTTTCAAACTCACACAGATCTGAGTGCTAGGATTAAAGATGCATTCCACCACACGAGGCAATAGGGAAGTTTGTGAATTAAAGTCTCAAGTGGTTTTACCAATGGGAAGTTATGACTTGGAATCACAAATTCACTGCGCCTCTATGCACCCCACCCTGCCTTGCAGCCCACCCACACTACTTATAGCAAAAGACTCCGGCCTTTTCAGAGAGGTCCAGGGGCAGCAGGCAAGCCATTTACATAAGGGGTTTTCTAGGTTTCTCTCCTTTTGTTTTTTAATGAGTGTGGAGGAAGTTTCAGCTCTTATTTCTTGGTCTTTCTAACTTCCTTGTTGAAATTGTTAAGTTCTAAAGATAATATTTCCTTGATGGAATTTCCTTGACAAGCAAACAGTTCTTGCCTTATTCCTTTAATGGGAGAAGCAGTCAAGGAGCAAGGCTCCCTAAACATGTTGCTTGCAGAACCTCCTACCAGTCCACTCTGAACTTTGGTGCACGTAGATCTATGGCAGGTAAGAACCCTAAGAAACATCAAGCCCATTTAGGCCTATTTGAAAACATTGATTTGTAAGTTCAGAAACTATCTCGTGGCTCATTGGCTAAGAGCACTAGCTGCTCTTGCAGGGGACCTGGGTTCCATTCCCAGCACCCACATGGTGGCTAACAACCATCTGAAGCTCCAGTTCCAAGGGAATCCAGTGCCCTTGTCTGACCAACTTGAGCATTGCATGACAATGTGCACTTATGCATTCATATGCATAATCTAAAAATAATAAATAAAATATCTCAATGGAGCTTGTGTCCCACACAGAGGTGCCATGAGAATCTACAGGAGTGAATGTGCTTTTCTGAGGAGTAAGAAACAGATCTCCTCAAACTGTAAGGTCAAAAACTAACTCATCCACCTGAGTCAACAGATACTTGTGATGGTCAAATCTCATTCTGGATGTTTCTATGAAGGTAATTTTGGTTGTGAGCAATATTGAAGTCTGTAGACATTGAGTAAAGCGGATTACTCCTATAATGTGATAATGTGCCTTATCCCATCAGGTGAAGGCCTGAAGAGAAAAGGGATTGATCCTCCCCCAAAGAAGATGGAAGACTGTCTTGAGACTGGACTATAACTCTTCCTGAGATTGCCTGAAAATTTTGCACTTTTCAGCCTCTTCAACCTCACAGACATGTGAACCCGATCAACCTCGCCCAACCATCCCTCTCTCTTAATTTATACCCTGTTTCTCTGGAGAACCCTGAAGAGTGATACTTTAGATATAACTTAAAAATTGACTATTAAGCTTTATTCAAGGCCAACCTGTAAATAATACTTATTTGTGTCACACCTGGACACATTGCTGGTTTTGCTCTTTTCAGGCCATGGTTCCAGAAGAGATTGGTATGACATACACTTATAGACAGACCTGAGGTCTAGTAGTCTAGTCTCTATCTTCACTTTCTACGTCCACACCCTTACTATGCTGTTCCACACGTTTAAGGTAAGAGTGTAAATGATTCATCTGGCCTATGGTAGTCTGATCATAGAATGCTCAAGTGGGCACATGTTTGAGAATCAAGGGGAATGCTATTAATGGGATCACTGTATCTGTAAGACTAACATTTTGTGCCCCAACCTCACCCTCCCCAACTGCACAGCCCCCTCCACTTATCTTGGATGCCATGCTTTTTCCTGCTGCAGGCCTTTTACACATGCCACTCTCTATGCTTGGAAAGCTCTTCCATTCCACCCTGTTAAAACTCCCTCATCTGCAGATTTAGCTCAATGTTCTCAGAGTAGCACACACGTTTGCTTTGTGCCGCTTACCATTTTGTAATTTTTTTTTTTTTACTTTTATTTGGCTCATTATGTGATTCAGATTTATCTTCTTGCCTGAGCTGCACCAGAGCAGGGCTGTGTATGGCTCATGCCTATGAGCTTGGTATACAGTAAATGTCCCCCAAATATTTATGGAGGAAGTAAGTGAATGAAGCTTAACCACTTGAACTCTTTATAAATGAAGCGCTATTTTCACTGGTTAGTGGTTGGAGAAACCAAGGTTGATACAATATGCTTGTGTTACCCAGTGGCAAAACTGATACTAATCCTGGGTCTGTTGACTCAGAGCCCAGGCACTTTTCATATGTCAGTCTGCCTTGCTGTGCAGCCTGCAGAAATCAAAGCCAATGCTCCCATCTGTGGACACGTTGTGACTCCATTTCTGAAAGCACATCCAATCTTGTTTTTTTCCTTTAGCAGAGTCATTTTTTTAAAACTAGTGTATAGAGTAATAGATTTCATGATAACATTTTCATACATGCCCAACATATGCTTTGCTGTTGTTCCCTCTTGTCCCCACCCCCCCAGTAGTTTCACTTAAACTATCATGTCATTTATGTGTAAGTATAGGTATGTCTGTATACTCTGTATATGACAGAAAACATGATATCTGCTGTTGTGAGTCCAGTTTATTTTGTTTAACATGATGGCCTCCAATTCTATCCAGTTTTGGTAAATCATATAATTGCATTTTTCTTTATGATTGGATAAAACCCCATGAATACATCAATTCTTAAAGTTACAAAGAGAATTTCTTTGTATTTTAGGGTAACTGTGTAAAAGTGCTGGTCCATCCGTCTCTGAATCATAGAGGTCTTGAATCAGCCATATTACTTAAAGGTGGAAGTATACTTTTACAAGATTTTCTTTAAACTGAGATTCTGGAGAATGCTTCAATCCTTGATCATGTGAAAGAGTCAGAAAAAAATGTAAAGCACCTTCATATTTCATGAAAACAGAGAATAGAATCTCATACCTTCTATGTGTATGCAACTCATGGATTTCAGATATAAAGGATCAAACTGATTTTTGTAATTGATCCCTAAGTAGCAATGCTAAGCCGTTTTCTGGTCAACAGGTAGATAGTCCCATTTTGTTTTAGAAACACAGTAGCGAAGAGTTGTGCAATCTTTGGTCATCAGGTAATAAACAGATAGCACACACGAAGAAACTAGCAAAAACCTAATGAAAATGTCTTATGATACTGTATCCTGAATATCAGACCAGCCAGGTCTGAAACACTTGGCAAAACAAGGTTAGACTAGAAGAGCTGACACAAACTTAGCAGAATGGTCTCACTATATTTCTGAAACAATCTGGAAAAAAAAGTCTTTTGTGTGTGAGTCTGCGTGTTAATCTTCAAGCTACATCTACGTGACTGGAGAGTATGCCACTGAAACCAACATAACTTGGCCACGTAAATCATGTGTACATTCCTAGTGAATAGGGCCCTTGATCACATTCCTGCCAATTACACTGTTCTCAAAAAGACCTGAGCTAAGTCTTAACATGTCAAGAATGCTCTGAGGAAGAAAAAAACAAAAACCAGTGGTGGAGGAGAACTTTTAAAAATAGAAGAAAGAGGAGCTTATGGGAATAACAAGTCACAACTCTTTCCAGGCAACTTGTGCTGAGGTAAAAGGACTGATACACAAGTTATTAAATGAGCTTAGGTTAACTTCAGAGCATAAAACTTTAGGGACTTTAGAAAATATACCTTTTGTAGTACTTATCCCCCTATCAGGCTTGAGTTTTCTCTTGAAGCATCTACCTTACCTTGGGCAGAAAAACATGTATTTGCATTTTAATTTAATTTCCCATAACTGTACTTCTCTACCTCCATCCCCTTAGATCTGAGTTGTCAGAAGACAGAAAATATATTTTGTTACTGCTCTTTAATCTCAAACAGCACTGTGTAAATCGCAGTGAATATAGTAACTGATTTCAGTGCTGTTTAGTAACTGGAGACCTGTGTATTTGGAATGTGGGCAGAAGAGATGTATGCTGGCAGATAACATGGCGACTCTTAAGATCCAGAGTCACCTGTGTGTTTTGTATTTAGTCTGTTAAATATGGTTGTTCTTGGCTTGGTCCAGGTCACCTGTCAGATCAAACTACTATAATTATTTTCCCACAAAAGGAAACCTTGGGAACCGAGTGACAATTCCATCGTCTGTGTACAGGCTGTGCAGTTGGCACACTCACATGTGTATCCCAGTTTTGCCAATTTCTGGCAGTGTGACCTTGGGCAAATTTCTTAATCTCACTAAGGGAAGTAGTCTAGACAAATTCCAGGGGCGGGTGCCTATGGCTCCGGGCATTTCTTGTACCTCCTGCTTGCATAGGTGAGCTGGGTTCATGTAAAGGCAATAGGACCGGGCTGATTGGACGCCATAGCCAATCACTTGGGCACTGCAGGAAACTTGGAGAAGAGAGTTTGGACTTTGGTCTAAGACTTTGTCATGAGCTATTATTCAAGTTTTATGCAGGGAAATAGCACAGAGACCAGCAACCGATCTTTAGATCGCTTCCTGTACTTGGAAGCATTACCGGCACCTAGCCTTACACATCCACCATAGAGAACCCGGAAACTGGGCTACCGCAGTTGCTGCTGGGAATCTCAGTATTGTCCTGTATCCTCGAACTGTGAAAGAAGTCTGGAAACCCCCAGATGCCGTTTCCTCCATGCACTGGGGAAAGGAAATTACCATGCTGCACCCTCCCAGGCCTTTTCGGATTGGGGAAATGGGATTAACTGACATTTCTGAGAAGTCCTGTGTGAATCACGCCAAAGGTCTGAGGTTTTATCTTATATGTCGGCATCGTCTCTTCGCAGCTGTGTTCTGTGTAATTTGGAGTCCTCTTGCTTTGTACGTACACAACTCTGAAAGTGCTAACCGATGACACAGAGGTCTGGTGGCTGCTCCTGAGGAGATATTGTCCCCATTTCACAGTTACAAGAGCTCTTGGAGGGACCTTCTTGTCAAGGGCCGTGATATCTGGGTGTGTAAGGCAGACACCTCAGGATTTACTGTCCAAATGGTTTCATGTCTTTGAAAAGTCTTCTCAGCTTTGTAAGTAAGGAAGCTAGAATATGGCAACCTTTACAGATTTGACACTCTCTGAAGTCAGTTGCATCATCTGACTCTTTGAAAGTATGTTTACTTAAAAAAATTAGTGGGGATTTTTATGACAAAAGAGGCAGCGTTTTAGTAACACTGCGATTTGGTGAATCATGTCAGTGACTCCTTACATAACAGGTATTTCCCTTAGGCCATCCCAGTCATGAGATCGAGTGGGATGTCCTTCTGTATCAAATTGATTTTTCTGTTCCCCTTGCCCGTGACCTGTGGGAATATCTATCTCATCCAGTCTTTTCCTCTGCTCAGATGGAGGGGATCCTTCAGGGATGGGTGCTTAGGAACTGCCGTCTTTCCCACACATTCATCTCTGTCTGGCAGCACCAGTGTTTCCTGACCTGGCCTCGGGCCACAGAACCATCTGCCAGTCTTGTGTGCCCTCTTTCTGATGCAAACTGTCCCACATGCCAGTACAGAATGCCTTTTTTCTTCTTCAGTTCCTGTGGACATGGTCATTTTTTGACTACAGAAGGCAAGAAGACCCTACACCCAGGGACCTGTACTGAGGGTCTTCTCTTCTGGAAAAACCCATTTCAGCCTGCCCGCCTCATCTTGTTCTCTTAAGGGAGAACCCTCTTCTCTCGGTTTGCCTCCTTTTCCCTTTATGACAGCCTCAGGACTTCTTTGTGTCTCATTACGAGATTTATTCCAGGATAGATGAGGAAAGTTTCTGTGGGGGTTGTAGGGGGGCAGAAAATGTGGACTTCTGTTATATTTGCTTAAAAGAGGAGAAATCTAAGGTATAAGTACTGAAAATAAGGGAATTATCGATATTGTATGCAATCTTAACTATGGCCTCCTTCAACACAGTTTATTATATTGTTTTTTGAGACATGGTCTTACTGTGTAGCCCAGGTAGGCCTTAAACCTGTGGTCCGTCTACTCATCTTCCTGAGAGGGCGGTCACAGGCATAAACCCCAGCTCCCAGCTCCTAGAAGTCTTGTTTTTATTATTTTCATTTTATATGTATGAGTGTAATGCCTGCCTGTATGTAAGTGCACTCGTGCCTTGAATGTTCATGGAGGTCAGAACAGGATGTCAATCCCCTGGAACTGGAGTTATGGATGGTATTTAACTGCCATGTGGATGCTGGGGACTGAACCTGGGTCCTCTGCAAGAGCAGCCAGTGCTGAGCCATCTCTCTAGCCCCTTGTTTGTGTGGTTTTTTTTGTTGTTGTTGTTAAGTTTTGTAATTAATTGGTTGTTTTAGAAAAAAAAAGTTAGGTTTATATAGCATTAAACAGACAATATTGAAGGTTCCTGTACACCCTCTCCTCCACAGCCTATAAATTTTAAATATTTAGTTTGGGAATTTAAGGTAAATAGATACAATAGTTCTAATAAATAGATACTTCAGTAAAAGATACAGTCTCGCAAATATATGCATTTCTAACTTGCAGAATCACTGAGAGGCATGCAAGGAAATGCTGAACAGATCTCTTGTCATCTTGGCCCACAGGTTATTTATAAAGTCAAGTTTACCAAATGTACTAATTTCAGGAAACCTTCAGTCATTCAGAGATGACTCTCAGGTAGTGAAGAATGTTTATCTTATAGTTCATCATACTTTTTTCTTTTTAGTTTAAAACTGGTCCAATGTAATTGAATAGGATTCTAACAACAACTAGAATTTTCTAATTGCTTGTCTCCTCCCACTTGCCCCTGTTCTGGATTCCCATCCTAGTCTAGACCATTTGTCCAGAACCACAAATTGATTTTTTTTTTTTTTTAAAATGTGGTTGCAGTCTGGAAGCAGAGGAGGAACTCCATTACTGTGTGGTTTCATCTTTGTGAACCAACTAAATCCCTCATGACTTTGAAGGGTTCAAGAGTTTGAGGTCCACTGTGTGGATCTAGCAATGCCTGAAAGCTCCTTGAAAAGGCTGTAAATATTTGTGATTGTTAACAGAGAAAAAAGGCTTTTATTCCTCCACAATGGCTGGGAGGAAGCACCAGGAGGAAGAATCACATACCTTCTTAATTCAGTTATTTTATTTCTCATGTTTGGGCCCTGTTTATACCTTTCAAGAATAGACCCTTTCTTTCATCTTACCAAAAGGAAAAAAGCAGAATAAAACAGTCTTCTAGTTAGTCTTGTTCTGCAACAGATAAATGTACAAATAAGTATCAAGTTGGACAAGGTCACCTTGAATAAGAATTAACTTTTATTTTCAATCTACTGGAGAGAGACAGTTTAGGTGGAGCAGGCAACTGTCAGTGTTATGAAATTTGAGCACTATCATGAAACTGGCCTGCACAAAAATATCCTTTCTCTAAATCTGAGGCAGACACTGAGAGGCAGGCAGTGATCGTCCATCTAGATAAGGACTTTGTCTCCATTTGGTGTCATTAAAATAAGTGTCTATAGGGGCTGGAGAGATGGCTCGGTGGTTAAGAGCACTGGCTGTTCCTGCAGAGGATGTGGGTTTAGTTCCCAGCCCCCACCTGGTGACTAACAACCACCTGTAACTCTGGTTCCATCAATTCCAGTCCCCTCCTCTGGCCTCCGTGGGCACTGCATGCACTGGTGTACTTACATACTTTCAGGCAAAACGCTCATACACATAAAATAAAAATAAATAATTTTTTAAAACAAGCATTTATTTCACAAGAAAAGTCTATGTCAACACATTAGGAAAGGCTTAAAGTATGCATTGTGAACTTTTTATTTTGAAGACAGTTTTTAGTTTGGGATCATTGCAGATTCACATGTAGTTGGAGGGAATGGTGCATAGGGTGTCATACCATCCACATAGTTTCCACATCTTGTGTAACTACAGTACAGGATCATGACCAGGAAGCTGACATTGATTCAATTTGTAGTCTTTATTCTAATTTCCTCGATTTCACATGTATTTATTTGTGTGCGTATAGCTATGTATTTAAGTGGATACAATTTTATCACATGTATAAATCAGTGTGGCCACTATCAGTTGTATTAGTTACTTCTTTGTTGCTGTGATAAGACACCATGACCAAAGCTACTTGTAGATGGAAGAGTTTATTGGCCTTACAGTTCCAGAGAAATAAGAGTCTATCACGTCGAGAAGGCAAAGTGGCAGAGATTGTTGGAACAGAAAGTTAAGCACTCCTATCTTCAAGCACATGCATGAAGCAGGGAGAGAAACTTGAAATGGGACAGGGCTCTGAACTCTCAAAGCCTGTCCCAGGGAGGTGCTTTGTCCAGCAAGGCCAGCCTCATAGGGATTCTATGACCTTCCCAGAACAGTGCCCAGTGCCACCAGCTGACCAAGTGTTCAAATACTTGAACCTAGTGGGAACACCTCATTTAAATTACCACAGTAGTCAAGGCACACAGATACAATAACCCCTATTACAAGGATCCCTATGTATATTTCTCTCTCTCTCTCTCTCTCTCTCTCTCTCTCAATTAATAAACATCAATTAATAAAGGATGTTTAGGTCATTTCTAGCTTTTTTGCATTTATGAATTTTCTCTTTGTTTCTTGGTTTTCTGTTTCTCTTTGCTTGACTTCCTGTCTATTACTCAATAAAATTAAGAACTACAATTTAATTTATTTATAGTCTTTTGAATGTATTGTTTTCTTAGGGTTTTTTTTTTTTTTACTCTAAGGATTACAATAGACATAGGTAGCTTTATTGGTACTGGTGTTTTATTATTTCTAGTGGAATGTACAAACCTTACTTTTATTTAGGGTCTTTAACCTCCCCATTTGAAAATATAATTATCTTAAGCATTTCCTCTATAGTATACACTGAGCACCACATCAGATGGTGCTGTAGGTTTTGTTTTGACAGTGAGCTGTGATTTTTATAGATCAGGAGGCAAAACAGTGGTTACTCTATGTATTCCTATCATCATCCATTCTGATTCTTTTCTAGGTAAGATGAATGTAATAATTTGCTAGCAACAAGGTCCCCTTTTGTTAATTTTATATACTGTGAGGATTTATGACCATCCAAGCAACAACATGTTTCAAATAAATTCTCCCCTGTAAGCTCTTGATAAGGGAGCAATATGATCAGAAAGAAGGTAAAGCTTTGAATTCCCAGAGCAGCTGGAGAAGGTAGTAGGCTTTTCTGTTTTTTCAGAGGTGGATGGCTGTGTTCACAGGGGTCTGAAGGTCTCTCCTCTCTCGTCTACTATTGCTCCACTGCAGAGTACTATTATCAGATATCTGTGTTTTGCACACTGTCGCTATAAGCAAGGAGGTAGACAGAGGCAGGACTGCTTCAATCCACCTACCATTCTTTGGAAGATGAATTCTAGGATTATGGCAAGGTCAGAATTAGAATTCTGAGCTTCATGCCTCAGTTTAACTCTCTGAGCTCTAGATTATGTGCTGTTTGGAACTCTGATTCTCAGGATTTCTCACTTGAAGAAACAGAGTGGTCTAGTACATATTGGTCAACACTCATAGAAAGGCTTCAAGTAGAGACACAGTAGGGAGACTGTTAACGTCCTTTCCTGAACTCTGCTTTTTTTATTTTCTTTTAGCCTTTTATTTAGGAACAATTTCAGTATGCAGACTAGTATAATGAACATTAAATATTTTATCCAGTTTTCTCAATCAGCTACTATCTGAGCTGTTTTAAAAAATATTTTATTGGTTGTTTTTATTTTGTGTGTATGAGTGTAATTGCCTGTATATATGTAATTGTACCCTGTCTTTCAGTGCCCAAGGAAGTCAGAAGTGGGCTTTGGATCCCCTCGAACTGGAGTTATGAATAGTTGTTGACTACCATGTGGGTGTTGGGAACTGAACCTGGGTCCTCTGCAAGAGCAGCCGGTGCCCTTAACTGCTGAGCTATCCCTCCAGCCCTTTGTCTAAACTATTTGATAGTGAGTTACAAACAAGGCAGGTACTTTACTCCTAAATTATTCAGTTTGTACTTCCTGAGACCTTAGATTTCACAATGTGGCCCACATTATCAATTCCAGGGGCTTTACAGCAGTTCACTGGCTTTGTCTTTTTAAATACATATTCTAATCTTGTCAGTTGACTTCATGTTCTCTATAGTGTTTCCTGCTTCTAGAACAGAGATAGTAACATTTTCATGATTCTGTGTTCTCCTTTAATATGGAATATTACACAGCTGTGTCCATTTGGGCCTCCTGACCCAGAGCTCAAGCCAGGATTGAAAATATGAAAAAATGTATTAGAGGAGTTGTTTCTGAAAACAAAGATGGCAGAGAGTAGAAAAATAGATAATGCTATTGATCTGCCAACTGGGGAGGGAGAGAGGGAGGGAGGGAGGGAGGGAGGGAGAGAGGAAGGGAGGGAGGGAGGGAAGGATGATGAGGTGGGAAGCCTGAGACTGAAGCACAGTTGTGGGACGGTGTCAGCCAGGCCTACCTGGAGCCCCAGAGCAAAGACTTCCTACTAGACTTCCAAAGAATCCTACCTTAAGCAGAAGTGTGATGGTTGCTTACTTCCCTGCTCAGCCACTGACTGTGAGCATTGTGTCATTGTGACACTGTGACTTGCTCAAAGATGTGACAGCCAGGGTCCATAGGCAGCTCTGCTCCCTGCAGAAACTCCTTCCTGACAGGAGATGGGATGAGTGCGTTGCTGTGTCTGCTCTTCTTTGTCTTTTAATGACATTAACATTTTCTTATTAGCTTGCTTTCTGTTGCTTTGATAAAAATTGACCAAAAATGACTTAGGGAGGAAAGGGTTTATGTGGTTTACAGCTCACAGTCATCTAGGGAAGCCAGTGCAGGAACCAGGAAGTAGGAACTGAAGCAGAGACTGGTGGAGCACTGCTTAATGACTCGCTTCTCTGGCCTATGCTTAGCCTGATTTCTTATACAACCTACCCAGGGGTGGCACCACCCACAGTAGGCTGGGCCCTCTCACATCACTCAACAATCAAGAAAATGCCTCACAGACATGTCCACAAGCCAATCCTATGGAAGGAATTTCTCAATTGAGGTTCCTTCTTCCCAGGTGTGTCAAGTTGAAAACTGAAACTATCCAGCACACAGGAGATCTCTGAATGGTACATTGTTATGACCACCTTTCTTTGTCTTTTTTTAATGTCTTTAACATTTTTGAAGAATCTCCTCTCTCTTTTATTTTAATAATCTCTTTCTCTCTATGTATGTATGTATGTATCTCTCTCTCTCTCTCTCTCTCTCTCTCTCTATATATATATATATATATATATATAGTATGTGTGTATATTTTATTGGTTTTATTGGTTCTGTTTCTCTGGAGAACTCAAAACGAGTACCCTCCTTCAGTCACCCATAAGAGCATCCTGAATAGACTGTTATTTGAACTAAGGAAAGGGCCAACCCTCAGACAGGAAAGTCAACCAAGGATCCAGTTTTGCCATATCAATGAGATAACACTTGAAGGAGCAAAAGACAATTCCACCAAATGCCAAATAGTCACCTATTATTTAAATCACAGCAAATGGCTTGTGTCCCGAAGGTGTAGCCCTCTGCTATCCTGAATCCCCACTGGAGAGGGGTTGGACGCAAGCTCACTGTGCTTGTGTCTCTTTTATGATTCATCTCAGGTTTAAAGAAAATAGTCCCTAGGTTTCTGGTCTTTTAGAGACTGAAGAGTCAAATACTTCCTCACATCTAAAATCCAGAAAAACTTGACGTTTCTACTTCAGAACCATTAAATCCAGTAGCAGGTTATGTTTCCAAAAATGGTTACAGGAGCATGTCCACTCCTCTGTGTCTCTGCAGAACCAGATTAATTCACATGGAGAGTTGGAATTTACTTCTCTGGACAGACCTGTGGCTTTTCCACCCAGCAGAGCATAACAGAAGTGATGCTGTGTGATTCCCCGCTGGGTCACTGAGAGGGTCCAGCATCCAGCCTAGTTTCTTTTGGAATGCAGCCACAGCACTGTGAAGAATCCCAGGTCACATGGAGAAGCTACACGTAGATGTTCTGGTCACCAGCTCCTAATAAGTTTCCAGTGATGGCTAACTTTAATTGTGAGTGAATGAGCCCCCAGCCTACCATTCTTTCAGTATTAGACATCTTGAAACAGATTCAAGCCATCTCCCCAGTGCCCTGTCCAGATTCCTGACCCACAGACCCATGAATATAATACATGGTTGTTTTATACTGTTAAATGTACCTGGTCATTTTAGTGTAAGCAGAGTAATTTTTTAAAGCTATTGGCTAAATTTTATGCTAAAATCAATCATTCAGCAGATCTGTATTGTGAGCTTTTTGTGATCAAAGTACACTGATAGATTTGTGGAGTTTGCTAAAAAGCAAACAAAAATATATTCTTTGTTTACAAAGTGTCCATAAATAGTACAGGAAATGGAATATGTTAAGTAAAAATTAGCTAACACTAAAAGAGATAAAAAGGGCACTGAGGGAGTTAGGTAAGGACGAGAGACCACCCTCGACAGAAAGCAGGACTTTATTTTCTTTGTAACATTTTACTTATTATTTTTTACTTAATGTGTATGAGTACATTGCCTGCATGTATATAAGTGCACCTGTGCTGTGAAATGGCTTTGTAGAGCAGCAGAGGGTGTCAGATCCCCTGGAACTGGATAGTTGTTGGCTGCCATGCGGGGGCTGGGAATCAGACCTGGGTCCTCTGCAAGAGCAGTCAGTGCCCTTACCGCCGAACCATCTCTCTAGTCCCAGAAGCAGGGCTTTGTTCATAGAGCAATACAGCGTGGAGCACAAAGCAATGATCTGAAAACGATTTGTTATCGGAAAAACGTACGTGCTGAAGACTGAAAAAAGGAGAGCAAAGGAGAACAAAGACAAGATAGTTCAAGCTGACTAGAAAGCAAAATGTTGGCTCTGTAATAGTGGAAGTAGAAATAATTAATAAAACAGCGGTTTGTCCCTTATACATACAATAACACACATGCCAGTAGTCAGCCCTTCCCCATACATTATCACATTGACTCTTCCTCCAATTTATGACAATTTAGGCTGAGAAGTCTAAAAATCACTGGTTTGGGGGAAGTTTCTGATAGGGGGAGTGAAGAATGCAAAGGAAAAAAGGGCTGTGCACAAGCACCAGGCATTTTGCTTGTTTTTTCTCATAATGTGTTTAAAAGCTGACATTTACAGCAGCCTGGAGGTAGCTGCTCTTATGGTGACACAGATTATGAATAGACTGAGGCTCAGAGACATCAAGCACATGGCTTCCGGTGGTAGTGGAGTAAGCTAGGGCCTGGGTGCATCACCTTCAGGGGTGGCAGCAGTCAGTTGGCAGTCTCCACATTCCTGTGGACAGTCTACTTCCTCCATGTAGTGTCAAACAAACCTCCCTTTCATACTTCCACAGGAGCATCTAGATGTTGCCTGTCCACAGAACTGACGGTGTAAGTGTGGGAATGGCCCATAGGGTTAGCACTTTCCTAAAAAAAGTTAGTTGTTAACCTCAAAGAATTTTCAGTTTCCAGTTGGTGGAATGTGAGAGGAAATCCCGCACCCCCTCAACAGGAATACCTAGTATGCCTAGTAGCTTAACCACAAACCAGGACTATGGCCTTGAACTAGCCACCAAAGACGTCTGGGTCTGACTTCCCTCCCATAAGAGGAGGAGAACTCTGAGTGACATTCAAGGGCCCCTTCACTCTACAGACTTAGAACTAAGATATAAGATGACATTTACTTTTAAAAATATTTTGTATTACTCATAGTTTTGTTTTCTTCATCTTTACAAGTGCATATCTGTTCCCACACACTGAGAGCAAAGGGCCACTGCGGAGAAGAATGCAGTTTGGTGAAATGATGTTCTGAAACACTGCCAGGTATCAGATCTTCTGCAAGGTGATGCACTTCCGCTACTAGCACAGGGTGGATCACCAGAAGTCTGCAACTTTAAAATTATGTATGCAAAACTGCTGTACATATGGAGTAAGCCACTGTTTGGTTGATTCCTTTGAGATGGTTCTACTTGATGAAACCACTAGAAGAATTAGTCTCCATGACTTGTTTTCATCAAATGCAGGAAGTTCTAATTGTATAAAACAAACAACTAAGGGGAAAAAAATCTGTTGTAACCTGGACTTGCACAGAGCAACAGAAATTGTGATGTTAATTGCTCTCTTTCACCTTCTCTCAGTGCTAATTGCTACTGATAATTGCCACTTCCCAGGGAATCACAGGTTATGGCAATGTTAGGTAGATTGCTCTCCCTGTCTGTATTAAACCATTTGTAACAGCAAGTGAATATGTAAGAACTGATAGGCAAATAAATTTATGACTTTAATTTTATTGCTTGCATTGAGTGCATGTGTTCCTGAACTGTTCTTCAGTTGCTGTGTCCTTGCTTGCTGCTGAAAGCCTGGGAATTTATAAATTGTTATATAAGAGCTACTGATAGGTAAACTCTTGTCTGTAGAAGACAGAGACTTAATCATTTATATTCTCTTATTTTTATATTTGGGAAGTATCAAGGAACTTGATACCAATCTATTTCTTGGTAACTTTAGCTGCATATTGTATTAGTTACTTTTCTGTTGCTATGATAAAACACTATGACCAAGTCCACTTATAGAAAGAAGAGTTTATTTGGCTTACAGTTCCAGAGGGGCAAGAGCTCATCATGGCCAGGACTCATGGTGCCAGAGGTGGCCAGAGCAGAAAGCTGAGCATTCACATCGTCAAGCTGGCACAGGAAGCAGAGAGACAGGAAATTTGACAAGGCTTAAGAACTCTCAAAGCCTGCTGCCCGTGACTTGCTTCCTCCATCATGGCCACATCTCCTAAGAGTTCCATGACCCTCCCCAAACAGCATCAATGAATGGGGACCAAGTATCCAAATACTTGGAGTCTATGGGGGACATTCTCATTCAAACCACCACACATATGAAATAGTATGTTAATACAGAGTTTCCATAAACTACACTCAGCAAAACCTTGATAGATGCTTCCTAAAGCTTATGCAAGTTCATTTAATTTTTGCCTTCTACTTGGTCATTCAGTCTTTTGTGGAGATGAAGGGATGTCAAATTTCCTTTAAGGTGTCATTTCAAACACCGCTTTTGAATAGTAGTCCTTTTCCCAAAAATGAAATAAAAGTTAACTTTAAGCCCAATAATTCCATAATGACCTTCCAAATAACATGAATAGTAATTATTGCCCAGCAGAAAAGAGATGGACCCAAATGTATCTAGACTACCTCATTTCCAAATATTCTACAAGAACATTTCCGGTTCTCTCTGTCCACCACTGTTTTTCCAAACCTCTGCCTGCAATAATCACAAGCTAGCCAAGAAAGTATTTGAAGCTGTTGATACTGTAATTTATAAGATTTCATTATTTGATGATGCTACAGTCTGTCCATGGAGAGTTCACATTTTATTCTATGTGATGAATATCAGTCCTCTATTAATACCTTTTTAAAAAGACCTGTTTTTATTTTATTATGTATATGCACGTGTATATGGCATAATGCAGTGTGGGCCTTAGCCAGGCCATGGCTTCTGTGGACATGGCGTTCTGCTCTGGCCAGGCATGATACAGTTTTCGCTCTGCACCTGAATGATCTGCCTAAGAGATGGAACACTAGTGGCCTTAGTCGGGAACCACCCTATAGGATGATTGGCTAACCAAACCAAAAAAACCCTTTGCACTTCCTTGAATAAATGAGTTTGCTGCAGCTCACCCTCTGCATGTTTTCACCCAGCTCCCCGAGTCTCTGTTTTGACTCTGTGCCTCTCACCCCCTCTGGGCAGAGATCCTGCATCCTGCTCAGGCTGCCCTGAGCAGAGGGACCCCAACACATGTGTGTCTGTGTGTGGGTGTGTGCACATGTGTGCAGGTGCCACTGGAGACTGGAAGAGGGTGTCAGGTCCCCTGGAGCTGGAGTTATAGGCAGTTGTGAGCCACCCAGTGTGGTTGTTGGAAACAAACTTAGGTCCTTTGGGAGAACAGAATAATTATTATGAAAAACAATGATCATGGACTGTCATGAGGAAATCTGGTTATCTGAGTTCTGTGGTAGCTTGGAATCTGAATGCATTATCTCAATAATTTTCCAGAAGAGGGACTGGGGAGATAGCTTACTCAGTGATTGCTGTACATGCTTGAGGACCTGAGTTTGATCCCAAGCACCCACATAAAAAGCCAAACTAGTGGTGCCTTCCAGTGCTGGGGAAGCAGAGATAGTCAGATCCCTGGAGCTCAGTGATCTTTCAGCCTAACCTAATTGATGAACACTGGTTCCAGTGATAGACCCTGTCTCAAAAACAACCAACCAACCCAAGATGAATAGTATCTGAGCAATGACACCCATGGTTGACCTTTATCCTCCTCAGACACACACACACACATATACACCAGCACATATAGGAACATTCATACATCCACACAAGAATTTTCCAAAATGTGTAGAAGTGACAAGGGATGTCACTAAATCTAGTAGTACTGTCTTCATGGACATCATACCTTGTGTCTTAGCTGTACCCATGACAACATTAGAGGAACAAGATTCTCCTTCTTGTTTTCCTTTATCTGTGACAGTGAAGTGATCAAAAGTGGAATGATACCGTTGCCAATGGCAATGCCAGCAAGACTCTGAGTAGCTGGTCTTGCTCTGTGATTGTATAGCAAGTCTAGCATTTGTCTTCTGGCTGCTTGTATTTTCTTTTGGTTCAAATTCTTTTAATACTTGTGACTGTCCCCTTCATCACTGGCTTATTTTAAAAAATAATTGATTATATAAATACTACATATTCACCAAATATAATTTGGAAAATAGAGCAAAGAAAATGAAAATTTTTGTGAATTTCAGTCTAATATTTTAATTCCTACTTAAACTACATTAGAAAATTTATCTCAAGCATTATACCATTTTAATTTAATATTTTCTTGTGAAAGTCTCCCATTACAAGCCCTTGAAAACATAATTTTAAAGCCATATAGGTTATCACATTAATCTACTGTAAGTTATTCAATAATCCCTCATTACTGTACATTTAGAATGGTTTTAAATTTTAGAGAACACAATGCTGAGCCTCCTTGAACAGAAATCTCTCTTTTTTTCTGTAGTACTGATTATTTTTCTTAAGGTAGGTTCCTAGAAATGGAATTACGGAGTAAAAGAGTACATAATTTTTTAAGTTAATGTGTTCCATGGCTTCCTTGTAGGTCTCTTCACCCCACTTTGATTTCACTCGTCTGACAAAGCGCAGTGCCATGATCAGTTAATGGCTTCACCTCTGTCCTTCTTTTGTTCTTGCACTGTTCCCACAGAACACTCCAGCTTTGGCCTTCTCTGATCCTTTGTACAGGTGGCTGTGTATTGGCTAGAAGAGCATGCACAATTGTGTCGTCTGGATTGTCCCGAGTGTTAACTTTCTTTTAATATATACTGTTCCTGCTTCTCTGCTTCATTTTTTTTTTTTCTGTTCTTCAGTATGTCCTGCAAACAGCTTCTGTCCCTTGTTGAACCAGGCAGAATACAAATACTTGGGTAACTCAGTGCATAAGTACATAAACACCCACTGGCCCTGATCGTGCAGACTTCGTGCTCCTGAAAGGCCACTGGCTGCTCTTTACTGCTGTGTACACACTGATTTATCTTTTCAAACAATGCTCAGAGTTCTTTCATTCTCTTCTGTTTTTTCTTTGAGTAACTTGGTCTCCAAGTTCTTGTAAAAATCAGGGCAAGCTAAGGAGACATTCCTTCATTTTTATCCCTTTTCTTCTACTTTGTTTGCTCTTTCAGGTAGACCCACTGGACATCTCTAGGGGTAAGGCTTACATCATGACTGGTGAGCATGCCGCTTCTTGCTCTGTTCTATGCACAGGCTTCATGGCTCCCTCTCGTCATCTGTACATCTACTCCAGTAGTTGTCAGATCACAAACTCAGCCAATGACATAGCTGTCTCTATTTGTTGTGATGCAACTGTTTCCGAATCCAAGACCCGTTCTGCTCATGTGATCAGAAACAACCAATTTCTATCTTTTTTAGAGTTTGTTGTTCTTCCTGATGGGTCATGCGCAGTGGGAAGGCTTGAGTCTGAGGAAGGGCAACAACTGTCCTCTTGGCCATGGGTCATCCTGTGTTAACAGTGAGTAATCTCTTTAACACTCTGGAGGAGAGAGGCCTGTGCTGAATCTGTGGGTCCTGTGTCCTTAGATCACATAGCTCCTTCTCTTTCAGGCCTTCTTTCTGCAGGATGCTGAAAGGCAGAATCTTCATCTTCTACTATGAGAATATACAGCTCTCTCTCTTTTTCTCACTCTCTCCTTCCTCCTCCCCTTCCCTCTCTCTTTCTTCCTCTCTCCCTCTCCATCCTTTTTCTGTGCCTGATTCAAGAAATCAGTTGACTAAGTTAGTCAAACCCCAGATTCTTCCCTTAGTTTTTCCCAAAGGCTTTAGGGTTTGGATAAAACCAAGAAAATAGCCCAAAATATTTTTGAGTATGGACAGAACTGATGGAATGCTCTTAATATCAGAAGGAAAAATTCAGAATACATCCCAAATGGTATATTCTCACAGTAAACACAATAAAAGCAAACAAACCCAAATCAGCCCCTGGTTCTTCCGTGCCCATCCCAGTCTCTTCTTCAATCCCATGAAGCAGTGTTATGTGTTCATCGACTTCCTTCTGCTTTACTCACCCTTGACCACTTGCAATCTGGCATCTACTTCTGCCCTTCCCTTGAAACACTCTTTCCTAATCACAAGTCCAACTGTTTCCATTTTCTTCCACCATCCCCCCAACTTCCTTTTCAGCCCTTTCCACCTTCCTCTTTTCATCCATGCCATTTAACCATTCGGTGACAGAGTCTGCTTCTGAGAAAAAAAAGAATCAGTTTGATTTTTCTTATTTTTAAGGAATTTAGGATCAAGAGAGATGTATAGGTAATTAACTAAGGAGTTACTTCATGAGAATCTGTTGCTTCTGGTTTTGATGCCCCCAAAGTCTTTCTTGATGATGTTTCTAACCCTTTGTCTCTCCATTTCATTTCTCTCTCTTTTCCTCATTTGCTCTTTTGAAATTTTCCATCCAGTAAGCTCTTTCTGTGACCTTGCTTTGAGTTTCTTTCCCCTAAGTTTGCTCCCTTAGAGAAGTTCTGCATATCCATGCGGAGGTGAGGATCAAAGCTGCATGTCTAGAGCCAGTGCCCTAAACTACCTGCTGAGTAGCTAAATGTCCTCTTCTAGCCTTGCCTTCTGTTAACATCACCATTGGCTTTACTACTTGATGCCACATTGCAATGATGCTTGAATAAATTCAGCCTGACTCTTCTCACTCATTTTAGCCAAAAGGGGACCTGAACTGATCCAAGAACCTGTTCTTTCAGAATTCTCTTGGAACTGTGCCATATTTTCATAACTATTGAAGCAATACATCCAGCATGAAATGGGGAAGGTAAAGTGGACCCTTATCAGGATTTTGCTTTTTCTGATCCCTAGAACAATGCACATAAGCACAAATAGATACCACTAATTTAATTCCACCTGTTGTTTGCAATACAAGCAGAATAATTTGTTACTTTCAGGGCTTTTGACAGTCACCAAGTCATTTCCACAACCGTCATTCTCAGTAAGGCTTGGGACAGGCACAGCACTGTTTCTTTGTCCTCAGCCTGTTCAAATGGGTCTTTTCCAGGGTGTATCTCTTCCAGCCTTCCCTTTGTTACTCACCTGATCACATTGATTTTAAGCCTTTGGTGACTAAGAACTTTCTTCATGCCTGGAATGAGGACATCTCTTCTTTACCTTAGCTTCTTAAACTTAAAAGGTCACAACCCCATATGGAATTGAATACTAAATGTGGACTTTCCAGAAATGTTTGGCAATAGTAAAGGGTTTCTGAGTACACAATGACCAAAAGTTAATTCAAAATAAACTGTGTGGTGAATCTAAGGCATTTCTGACAGCACGTGGCCTTGCTACATTGCATGACTTTACTACATCCTTGGTTCTGAACACAACATGTACACTTAGTGCTGCACATGTCATCACACCATGCAACACTAATGATGCAGCCTGAAACACCTTGGCTCATGTTCAAGACCATGTATGTTATGAACTGCAGGGTTTTTATTGAACATTTACTCCTATAGAAAACAAAGTCTTTTAAGCTTTTCCCACCATCATTCTTTGGCATGTATGTATCAAATTAATATGCCTTTGGATTATTTTATTGTTTGATTTAAAAAATTGCTGCTTGAGTTAGAGTTGGATTTCACATTCTAAAAATTTGCTAAATGAGTTTTGATATGGGATTAGAACAGAATTGCCCAAAATTTCTGAAATGGCCCTAAACATACTTCTGCTATTTTATACTACATATTTATGCAAAGTGGCATTCTCAGGAGTGTCCATTATAAAATCAAAATAATCAACTATGAAAACTGTTGAAGATGCTCTACATTTTTTGTTAAAAATTATTTTAAAAAACCAAACCCAGGTCCTCTGCCAAGAGCATCCAGTGCTTAACCACTGAGCCATTTCCCCAGCCCCAAAGATGCTCTATACAGTATGAAATACCTAACCTGGAGTTAATTCTTTAAATGAAAGTAAACACACTCATCTCATTAGTGTGCAAATTCGAGTTTGTGTTTAATAAATGATAAAATTATATGTATACCAAAGAATTATTTTAAAGTTAGGTGTGGTGACACATACCTGTAGTAGGAAGTGGAGGTCAGGGGATCAGCCTGAGTTACATGACATCCTGTTTCCTCTCCAAAAGAATTGTTTTAAAGTAATATTTTTATGATTTATTTTCAGTAAATATTTGATGTGTATATCTACTTTATGTATCTATATACCTGGGGTTATATAAAAATTTCTTAAGTGAAAGAGCTTATAAGTGAAAGACATTTAAGAAGCCCTCCCCTAGATAATCAGTATCTTAGAAACTAAAAATTTTAATTATGATAATAACAATGATGATGTGTGTAAGGTGTATGTATGTGAGTGTGCATGCCCCGGCATGTGTGTGGCAGTCAGAGGAAAACTTTCAAGACCTGGTTCTCTCCTTCCACCTTGGGTACTAGGTATTGAACTCAGATCCTCAGGCTTCCACAGCAAGTGTTTTTCCTTGTTAAACCATCTTTTATTTTCTACACTTTGACCAGTTATGGCTTTCTGTGTTTGTTACCCTTTGTTGCATAAGGAAGTTTCACTGGTGAGAGTTAAGAGATGCATCAGTAATCTCTCTATCCCCTATTCCACATGTTCTATGAGCCTTAGGTATGGAGGTTCCATTGTAGATGTGTCACTTAAGGCTGGGCATCTCACAGACCCTTATTCTCTGTGTGTGAGCGGTGGTAGAACTCTGTAATAATCTCCATCAGCATGTGCAAGACCCATGCAAACTAAGTCAGACAAAAACTAGAATAGAACTGGAGGACTAGGCAGGAGATCCCAACCTTAGTCAAGAAACTATTTGGCAGCTGATTACTGATGGATAAGGGAGAGTTGATGGTCTTTAAAGAAGTGATGCCAGATCTTGTGCAGATAACCACAATTGCAGTGAGTTCCTGCAATGGCCATGTCGTGTCTAGAGGACGCCTTTTTGCTGCGCATTTCTCCTTCCTTTGACTCTAACTCTTTTTCTGTGCTATCTTCTCTGATGTTCCCTAAGCCTTAGGGGAGGTGATAGAGCTGTCTTGTTTGGAGCTGAGGCACTCAGATATTACCTGTTCTCAGTACTTTGGCTAGTTATGGGTTTCTGCATTAACCACCATCCACTTTAATAAGAAGTTTCTTTGAGAAAGGCTGGGCACAGCACCAATACATGCTGCGTGTATAAACTTGAGTATTTAGAAGGCCATTTGACAAAAGACCATTTACCAAACCAATAGTAGTAGGTTATTCCCTAGGGCCTATGACTTCCCCAGCAAAGACATTTATAGAACCAGGCTTGAGTTATCACCTGTGGAAGCAAGTTCCAAATCCAATGAGAAAGGAGGCAGAGGCAGCTGGATATTTGTGAGACTGAGAGCCTGGTCTACATAGCAAGTTCCAGGCCTGCTGGGGCTGTAAGGAGACCTTGTCTCCAAAACAAATAAACAAGCAAATGAAAACACTTAACAAAAAAAGAAAAAAAAAAGTGATTGGTTACTCTCCCCCACCCCAATAGTCATGACACTGTTGCACTAGTGGGCACATCTTACCTAACGTGTCATTATTGTAACTCACAGGACTCACAAACTCACAACTGGGTAAGATTGCTGGTGGCTTTTCTCTCCCAGCAGCTGCATCGTACCTTCTGGGACTCTGAAGACTAGCCAGCAGGGAGGAAGCTTCGAGCTTGGCTCCAACTGGATTTTTCATTGTCCTGTGACCAGACGATATCGTGTCTTCCTCAATAAGATTTTACCATCAAGTTCTGGTGAGCAAACAAGAGCATTGGCAATAGCCTGTATTGTTTGGGGGACTTCCTTAGCTAACAACTTGTAGGGAGGTATCCACTTTGGGCACTGAGATTTTCATTTACTAGCCTACGGCTTCTGAGAGGAACATTTTACTGGGTACCTCTGTTTAAACTCTTTAAAAAACTGTAGATATAGATAGAAAGATAGATAAATAGGGAGAGAGAGTCATTTCTCATAAAATGAGAATATAAAGTATATATACAAGGCTGACCTTTCTGGTTATTGAAATGTAAGGAAAAAATATTGCCTCTGGGATAAAGTTACCTTTTATTTTTTTATTTTTCGGCTTTTTGGTTTGTTTTTGGTCTTGTTTTTTTTTGTTGTTGTTGTTCTTTTAGACAGTCTTCTTGTAGCTTCGGTTGGCCTGGAACTTGCTATGTAGACCAGGATGACCTCTTGTTATCACAAAGATCTGCCTGCCTTTGCCTCCCATGTCCTGGAATTAAAGATGCATGTCACCATGCCAGGCTAAAGTTACATTTTTAATAACACATAAGAAAGCTAAATGCAAAATGCTGTATGCTATTCAAGTGGAAACTAACAGAATAAGAATATTTAAATATTGAAAAAGTCACAATTTTCAATATCACAAATATTTTGGTCCAAAGAGTTATGTACTGTGGAGGCTTATTTTTTTCTTGTAGTTGTTTGTTTTAATTTTTGAGACAGAGTCTCACTATGCATCGCTGAGATTCCCTGTGTAGCCAGGCTTCTCTACAACTCACAGAGATTTGCCTGCATCTGCCTCCCAAGTGCTGAGGTTAAAGGCATGTACCACCTTGCCTGCTATACGATGTATTTTAATAAAAGTTATCTCAAATCAAGGTTGATTTTTACTGTAGAGATAATTCTGTGTAATCTATAAATTAAGCTCACTATATTGTTTCATGACTCACCAACCTCCCTTTATTTTGTATATATTTTAGATTGTAGTTTAATACCATAATGTAAAAACTACCCTGCAGGCTGAATTCCTTTAGGAAGTGTATTTATATATTTAATATGATATGCTCAACCTGGCGTCCTTGCATTGGCCTTTCTACTGCTGTTTGTGTCCAACTTTTATGTATAGTTGGTTGATTTTTGTATGGAGCTAGTTTTGGTGTATTTTCTTTCCTCTTAAATGGAGCACTTTCCTATACTATGACTTCATTTAACTTCATTCTAGCTATATATTTACTAAGCTTAAAAAGTAGCGGTCTTGCATTTGGCCTTTCCATATGTTCTTAATTTTTATTTCCTCTCCTCCATGCTCTCCTGTTCTCCCATCCATCCCCTGCTTGGAACTTTCTGCTCCTCATTTGCCTCCGCCTTTCATGTCTGTACTCTCTGTTCTCCCTTACGGTCTCTTTTCTCCCTCCTTCTCTCTGTCTCTGTCTCTCTGTCTCTCTGTTTCTCTCTCTGTTTCTCTCTCTCGGCCCCTTTCTATCTCTCTAACCTTTTAAAATAAGCACTCAAAATTAAAAATACCACTTCCATCTAGGATCTGCATGTAAGGGAGAACATGTGTTTGTCTTTCTGAGCCTATGCTGAATGGGATTGTTCCCTGATTTCTTTCTCAGATTGTTCGTCATTGGTACATAGAAAGGTTACTGATTTTTGTATGTTAATTTTGTACCTTGTCTCTTTGCTGAAAGTGTTTATTGTGTTTATCAGGTCTAAGTGTTTTCTGGTGTAGTCTTTTACTTTCATGCCATCTCATATGCGCACACATGATTTTTATTTATCTATTTACAATCTCAGAACTATAAATGAGAGAATAGTATATGATATTTGCCTTTCTGAGACTGGCTTAATTCACTTAATATGATTATGTACAGTTGAATTCATATTCCTGCAAAGGACATAACTTTGTTCTTCTTTATGGCTGAATAAAATTCCTTTTTGTATATATAACACATTTTCTTTACCTTTCTCTCTGTTTTTGGAGCCCTACGTTGGTTCTGTAACAAACTGAATAGTGATGTGATGAGCACTGATATGCCAGTGTCTCTATGACATGCTGGTTTGGAATCATATAGTGTGTTTATTTTTAGTTTATTTAGGGACATCCGTATTGATTTCCATAGTGATCTGGCTACTTTACAGTCCCATCAGCAATATCTATGGATTCTCTTCTGTCCACCCCCTTCCCCAGCATTTTTTGTTGCTTTGTTTTCTCAATGACTGCCATTCTGGCTGGGGTGAAATAGAATCTCAGTGTTCGTTTTCATTTGCATTTCTCTGTCTGATACCTACATTAAGTTGAATATTTTTTCCATGCTCCATGCCCATTTGTGTTTCATCTTTTGAAAACTGTTTCATTAGCCCATTTATTGATTGGATTGTTTGATTTGTTGTTAGTTTGGGGATCCTTTGTATATTCTAGATACTAGTTCTCGGTTAGATTATAACTAGCAATGATTTTCTCCCATTCTTGTTGGCTTCCCCTTCCCTAGATTAGCCATGTTCTTTGACATACAGACACTTTTAAATTTCGTTGGCATTATGTGCTGAGTAATTGAACTCCTCTCTAGGAAGTCTTTGCCTATGCTTATATCATGACATGCCTCCTTTTTCCTCTAACAGTTTCAGAGGTTTAGGTCTTACATTGAATATTTGGTGTTGATTTTTGTATGGGGCAAGAGAGAACAATCTAGTTTTAGTCTTTTATGTGTGTATATCCAGTTTTCCCAGCACCATTTGTTAAAAAGGCTGTCTTTCCTCCAGTTTGTATTTTGGGCTTCTTTGTAATAAATCACATGGCTGGAGTTGTGTGAATTTATGTCTGGGTCTTCCGTTATGCTTCATGTCCCCACATGGCTGTTTTTGATATATAATAGAACTTACAATCAAGCATGGTGCTACTTTCAGCATTATTTGTTGTGCTTAGGATTGCTTTAACTCTGGGGTCTTTCATGATTCCATAGGAAATGTGTGTGTGTGTGTGTGTGTGTGTGAGTGTTCATGCAAATGTGTGTACATGTACGTTGAGGCCAGAGATCAGTGTTGTCTTCCTCAATCTCTCTCCAAACTATTATTGTTATTATTGTTGTTGTTGTTGTTGTTGTTGCTATTGTTACTCAGTGTCTCTCCCTGAACCTAGAGTTCAACAGTTTAGCCAGATTGGCCTGTCAGCCCCAGGGGTCCTCCTGTCTCTACCTGGCCAGTGCAGGGGTTACAGATGCATGCAGCTGTGTCCTGCTTTTAAGAGGATGCTGGGGATCGAGTCCAGATTCTCATGCGTGTACAGCAAGCACTTAAACAACTGAGCCATCTCTCTAGACCCTCTGCATGATTTTTAAGGTTTTGTGAAGAATGGCATTGAAATTTGATGGATTATTTCATTGAACCTGCAGATTGTTTTTGGTAGTCTAGGCATTTTTCACTATTGATTTTTCTAATCCATGAGCACAGGAGGTCTTTTCATCCTCTAGTGTCTTCAGTTGCTGTCTTCAGTGTTTAAAGTTTTCACCCTAGGGGTCTTTCATTTCCTTGGTTAATTATATTTCACAGTATTTTTAAAATACAATGCATGAAACTCTTTTTTAAAAAAAAAATGGAATCATTGTGATTTCATATAGAATATCTCAATCAATCTTAATCATCTTTATATTCCCTTTCCCACCAGCACCCTCCATAGGCCCAACTGGAATCCATACATTCTTTCATCTGTGTTAAGGTCTATTGTATCAAGTTGGTGTCTCTAAATGACCTCAGTGCAGGTTCATCGACTGAGGTCTAGTCCGCCTATCTGCACAGTATTTTTAAAGGCAATTTCTTTCCCTTATCTCTTTCTCTTGAAATATAGAAAGGCTATTGATTTTATATGTTAATTTTGTGTCTTTCCTCTCTGCTCTATTGCCAGACCTAAGAATTTTCTGGTGTCCTCCTTACGGTCTTTTATGTATAGAATTATATTATCTGCAACTAAGGGTTTGACTTCTTCCTTTTCTTTCTGCATTCTGTTTATTCCATTCTCTTACCGTTCTAGCACTATATTGAATAAGAGTGAAGACAGTGGACACCCTTGTCTCATTTTTACTTTTAGTGGGAATGCTTTTAGTTCTTCTGAATTTAGTATAATGTCTACAAGCCTATCATATGTAGCCTTCATTATGTTGAGATATTTTTTCTCTGTTCCTAGTCACCTTAGGGCTATTATCATGAAAGGATGTTGGCTTTTGTCAAAAGTCTTTTCTGCATCTCTTGAGATGATCATATGATTTCAGTCTTTGATTCCATTTATGTGATGTATAATATGCACTGATTTGTATATGATGAATCATCCCTAAATCTCTAGAATGAAGCCAACTTGATCAGGCTGAATGATCTTTTTAATGTGTTCTTGAGTTCAGTTTGTAAGTACTATAATGAGAATTATTGCATTTATAATCATTGGGGAGCCTGGTCTATAATTTTCTTGTTTTTTTTTGTCCTTATCTGGTGTTGGTATCAAGTTAATACTGGCTTTGTAAAAAATAATTTGGCATTGTTCCTTTCTTTCCTATTCTGTGGAATGTTTTGAGAGGTGTTGTTCTTAGTTATAGAATTCAACAGTAAATCCATCTGGGTTTGGACTGATTTTAGTTGGGAAACTTTTTTTTTTTTTTTAATTACTGCTTCAATCTCATTGTTTGTTATAGCTCTGCTTAAATTGTTTATCTTACTTTGGTCATGTTTACCTAGAAATTCATCCATTATCTTCCAGTTTGCTGGAATAAAAGTCTTTGTGCTTATTCTTGTTTTTCCAAAGGTCCAAGTATTGTTATCTGTCTGAGACATCTTTGATTTTAACATAGACACTTGTACTCCTTCTTAAGATTGCTTTCATTTTATACCATAGATTTTGGTATATTTGTTTCCAATTCATTCATTTCTAGGAAGTTTTTTATTTCCAATAAATTTCTTTCATGACTCAGTCATCATTCAATAGTGTGTTGTTTAATTTCCGTGACTTTGTGTTCTGTCATTTCTCTTACTGTTGATTTTTAGTTATTCCATTATGGTCATATAGAATACAAGGAGTTATTCCAACTTTTCTAAATTTGTTAAGACCTGCTTTGTGTCATTAAAATATGTATCTATTATGAAATTATTGAATTAAATTAACATATCCATGACCTCAAAAAATTTGTTGTGATGAGAACACTTAAAATGTGCTCGCAGTTACTGTCAAGTGAACAGTGATTTACTATCAACCATAGTCACCAGGCTGCAGAACAGAACTTATTCCTCTTGTCTAACTAAGACATTATACACTTTGACCAGTATCTCTTTGCTCTCTGACCCACTCTTCCAGTTGCCCATCCTCTAGAAACCATCATTTTACTTTCTACTTAAGACAATTAGTGAAACAGTATATTATTTGTCTTTCTGTGTTAGCTAATTTCACTTAATAAAATGTCCTTCAGAGTCAAACATAAATGACATATGCAGTCATAAATTGCAGTCTTTGCTTCTTTTTTAAGGATTAATTTTTACTTTTAATTATGTGTACATTTATCTGTGTGTTCTGTGTGTATGTGCATGTTAGTTCAAGTGTCTGTAGAAACCAGAGGTGTTGGTCTCCCAGGATATCCTTATAAGAGGTTGTGAGCTTGGGTCCCCTGGAGGAACTGTGCTTGCTAATAGCTAGTGCTAATAGCCCCTTTGCTTCTGTGCTGGATAGCTTTAGTGTCAACTTGATACACCTGGGTTGAGGAAGCCTCAATTGGGGAATTGCCTCCATTGGACTGGCCTTTGGCCATGTCTGTGGGCTATTTTCTTGATTGTTGAGTGATGGGAGAGGGCCCAGCCCACTGTGGGTGGTGCTATCCCTGGGCAGGTTGTCTATAAGAAAGCAGGCGGAGCATGGGCCAGGGGAGTAAGCCAGTAAAGCAGCGTTCCTCCGTGGCCTGTGCTCCAGCTCCTGCCTCCAGGTTTCTGCTCTGATGAACTATGCGACCTTGGATTCTCTGATGTACTATGTGACCCAGGAACTGTAAGTGAAATAGACCCTTTCCTCTCCAAGTTGGTATTGGCCAGAGTGTTTTGTCACAGCAATGGAGAAACACACTAGGACATCTTCCTTTGTAAAGGGTTAGCAGCAGTTCCTCTCTGTATCTGTACCACCATATTTTCTGGATCCATTCATCTGTTACTGGGCACTTAGTGATCCTGCATCCTGACTGCTGAAGTGGGCCTGAGTGTAAATATCTCTACAACCATTATTTTATTATTTTCCTGGATATATGCTTAGAGATAAAATTGCTACTTCATATGAAGTTCTATTTTTAGGGCTTTTTTTTTCCTTTGTTTTCTTTAATGTATTTGTGTCTGTGTGGTATGTGCACGTTTGTATGCATATTTGCATGTGAACAAGGTACACACGTATTTGTGTGTGTTTGTGCCTGTGTACATGTGTGAATGTGAAGGCCTGAGGTTGATGTGAGGAATTGTCTTTGATTATTCTTCTAACTTATTTTCTTTAAAAATCTTAAAAAAATCTTTTATTATTTTATTATTTTGTGTATGAGTGTATTGCGTGCATGTAGGCAGGTGCACCCTATTGTGCAATGCCTACAGAGGTGAGAAGGAGGCATGGGATCCTCTGGAACTGGAGTTATGGATGGTTGTGAGCTGCCATGTGAATGCTAGGAATTGAACCCAGGTCCTCTGTAAAAGCAGTCAGTGCTCTTTACCTCGGAGCCATCTCTTCAAATATCTTTATTTGGTTGGTTGGATTTTTTGAGACAAGGTCTGCTAGTAGCCCAGCTGGCCTGGAATTCTCTGTGTAGACCAGGCTGACCTTAATCTCATAAAGATCTGCCTGCCTCTGTCCCCAGAGTGCTGGGATTAAAGGCTTGCACTACCATGCCCTGCCCAGCCCTAAAAATCTTTTAATTAAGATGAAGGTTGGTTTTAGAGTCTTCTTAATTGGATATTATTATAATTATACCAATTTTCTTTTAAATAAATTTGGCCTCTTTTCCCATGTTTTAGTTTGAAACTTTCTGCATCTGTACATTTAAGGTGTGTCTCATCAGAGTTAGTCCCTGAGCCCAGTTCTTTTGCTCTTTGCTAGCCAGAGCCCTGTTTTCTTGACTAATATATATAATATATAATATATATACATATATATTTGATATATATTTGAATATTTATGCAATATATACATTAGACATGGGTAATTTTGTATATAGTACTTAAAATGTTACTATTGACTATTTAACAGATGTATTCTTTAAGATCTAATTTTAGGTTCCTCGTTTTTATTCAGATTAAATAGCAAGCTAGCACTGTTCTTATAATATGATAGTATCCTTTTATATTGTGATAAGATGAAGGCACCTATCTACTTTGATTTCAGTTTCTGGTCCCTCATTGTGAAGCTAAATCTGGAGAAAGGAATCCTTCACTTGTATGCTTCTTTTTCTATCATGCTGTTTTAGCATTCAGAAAATTCGAGTATGTAACATCTGTGAGTTGTAGGAACAATCTGAAATTTTTCTTAATAGGAAGACATAAAAAAAAAAAACAAGAAACAAATCTCCCCCAACCCAATGATAAAGTATGCCTAAACAGATAAGATTGATATTATTCTCTTCAATTTGAGACTCTGGTTATCGAGCAACCCATTCAGTCATTAATTAATTTAACATATACTGAAGATTCATTATGTAATAGATCTGAAAGCACAATAATGAATGGTATATCCTGGAGCAGAAGTGGGAAGTCTTATACTGAAGAAAGAGAAGCATCAGGACAAGCTATTACTCTGCTACCTACAATGGTAGAATCATGTGCAGGGTTCTCTGAAGGAATATAGGAGAAAATGGAATCTCCAAATGTAATATCTTTTACTTTTATTTTGACTATCTTCAGATGACTCAAGTTTCCTAGATAAATGAGCATTTGAATTGAGACCTTTAAAATAGTTTGACATTAGATATGTGAACCAGAGAAGCTTTGGTATAAGGGAAAGAGATCATTCTAGGTGTTTCAAGCAGGAAAAGATGAGATACGGGGAATTAAATACCTATGCAATCCCTGGCAAGCCCAGAATGGGTTAGAGTGGAAGCCCCTAGAATGCCTCAGAGGATGCCGCCCACTATGGCAGCTACTGTCTTGTCATCTGCAGGAGGTGGGACTCAAGGGCTCACTGGACCTGTTAACTAAAAAAGAACACAGTGCAATGATTGGCCCCTAGCGGTCAGGAAGCTGGTATCATGAGGTTTCTGCTGTTCCTGGAACTGTGCCACTCAGCTCCCACAGTACTGGAAACTTCTGGAATGCAGAAGTGTCCATATCTGCTCACAGGAAGAAAGCATTGGGAAGGTGATGTCTTCCTTGCTACTTTGTCCTGTCTAAGTCATTGCACCAGTCTGACTGGTGAGCCTATTTCATACCCAGAAACATAGCTGCCAGGGAATCTGGGACCTGTGATTTTTAACTCTGCAGGCTTTCCTGTATGAACGTGGGGTAGACATGACAGTGGATACAGAATGCAGATCAACTGCCGAATGCTCAGCGAGGGGGAGATGGGAGGAGAATCTGCTGGGGTGGGGGAGTAGGTACATGGAAGGGAGGCAAAGCCGTGGAGGGGATTGGGGGGCGGAGTGGGGGCGTTTCTAGGGTGGCGGGATGGGGAAAATGACAGATGATGAGTTGAGAGACAAGTCCATCTAGATGATACACATGCACTGGGGCGGTTGGCTGGGAGAGGAATAGTAGACAGGCTCCCCCACTGAGAGGCTGTTGCATTAGTTAAGGTGAGCACCGGGATGGATGGAGCACCGTTTCAAAAATGCTCTTTTTATAATTTGAGAATTTCATAGACGCATATAGTATGTTTAAATCAAATCAATCCTGCATTCCCTCCCTTCTGACTCCTCCCATCTCTTCCCATGGAAGGGTCTCCTTTAAACCAGTCTCTAGGCCTGAAACCCACAATTCTCCTGCCTTAGCCTCCAAGTATTAGGATTGCAGATAAGTGCTACTACCCTGGCTTGGAGGAAAGATTTTTTCAAGAGAACTTTGGAGTTGTGCTAGGAATGGAACTCACCTCAATGGAGAAGAAGCAGGTACTTGCACCTGACCTCTGGCCTAGTGCAGAGACTTTCAGGGAGTACTTTCTTCATCTGCTACAGAGTCAGGATATGGAGAAGGCCAGTGCTGGCTCCTGTGTGAGAAATCCAACATGCAGGAGACAGGCTGGTTGGCTTTAGAAGACTGAACTGGAGAATGTGCCACTCACATCAAGGGAATCTCAGAGAAGTCCTGGATGGTGCAGCTCTTTCTAAGAATCCACAGAGGAACTCCCCAGAGTCAGGGTTCTAAGAGACTATAGGACTATTTTATGACAGTACTAGGAAGGCAAGAATTTTCCTGCCCCACACCACCTCTCCTTGTCCTTTCAGCAGCCTGTGACCTTGAAGAAAAGATCAGAGTCAGTTTAGCAAAATGGAGAAGGAGCAGAACCAGGGAGGAGGCCGCTTCTCCCACTCCACCACTTTCCTGTCTTCCTTCTGTTGTTAAATTCGGTGTGGCTGAGGAGGCCGCCTCTGTACACGACTCCTTACGTAAGGAACCGCAGCCCCACTCAGTACCTAGATGAACTGAAAGCCTCATCTAGGAGTGTGCTTTTGTAAGCTGTGACTGAGCCTCAGCCAGTCTAACAGCTGAGCTCTCCAGTCAATCACAGGCAACCAACTGCTCAAATCATGTTCAAAGAAGGCAAACTGAAAGCTGGAAGCACTCACACAGTCTCTGTGCCTCATTTCTGTATTGTGTATTTCATTTCCATTTTCTGTCCATGCATACTGTCTGACTGTGATGTGACCAAACCAGAGTTTGTAAGCCTGTTCTGGATCATAGAGACTACCATTCTAATGTGGTGAATAAAAGCCAATTAAGATCTTTAAATTCACTGTAGTTTTGTGTTTAACATTGCTATTTAAAATTTGGGGGGAGGGGAAGAAGGTTTAATTGTAAATAAGGTTAAAAGCTTTAATTATTGCTTACAACTGGGTCATCTTAATTTTGAATTTGAGGCCTTTGGTCACTTAAAAAGTGGTTGCATGTTTTATGACCTGAATGATCAGGAGAATCATTGGACCTCTGAAATTTTGTCTAGTTCAGTGAAGAAAGTTCTTCATTAATTTGCCTTTTAAGGAGAGTGGGAGGCAACATCAAGTGTCTTGGTGACCAGACCCATCAACTGGTTGGTTGTATGCTGGTTATACTTTCATCCTGGAGGGCTAGCTAGTACACTCCTGGGCAGAAAAGGAAAAGGCAGCATGCTCTGCTGTAAAGAACCTTCTGTCACATCCTAGCCGTGTGACCTTATGAAATATACATAATAATAATAAACCATAATTTTCCAATCTGTAAGATACTATGAATACATACATAGTATCTGCCTTTTTTAAAATGCCACATATTTTGGAGGGAGTTAGAATAGCACACTTGAAAACTTTCTCCAAATTTAATAGGCGCTTGGCAGCAATTCAATGCTTCACGACTGATGTACCTTGATTAGACTGCTTTGAAGACCTCTAACATCTCTCCTTCTTATGAATGGACTGAGCCATCTCAACCCACAGTCAAATAAAACTAGAGTTAAAAAATAAAATAAGAAAAATAACTTCCAATCTGGGTAAGAATATTCTTCAGAATCCCCCAGTGAC
Source organism: Eospalax fontanierii (assembly GCA_035773235.1). Taxonomy (NCBI): domain Eukaryota; kingdom Metazoa; phylum Chordata; class Mammalia; order Rodentia; family Spalacidae; genus Eospalax; species Eospalax fontanierii. The sequence continues at coordinate 42,177,833 of CM069526.1, read as the reverse complement.
CCATTCCTGTCCCTAACACTGCTAGGATAGTCTGTTCTGCCTGTGTTCTAGCATTTTAGCAGTGCTTACAAAAGCCAGTGGCAACTTTGCACCACTCTCTACCATTTTTTCAGCACCTTCTTCAGCCGGGGTATGCAATTACTGGCCAATTACCTGGAAACTGAAGGGAGCTTGAGGAAGGCAGTGAATTACTAATGAAATCTCTTACAGAGAGGCAATAGGGATGGAAAAGGTTGATTGAAAGAATGTCTCCATTTGTTCATTCAAGGTCTGGAAAGGCAAAAGAAAATGCGAGGAACTGGTGGACATTTTTTATGTGTTAACAGCAAGGAAAATATTTCACAGATGGCATCTGCCAGTGATTTGGGGATGGGATCTCCCTGGTCCAGCCTCTGACTGAAAATGCTTCTAGCTGCACTGTGTGAGGCGATGCTCTGATGTGCTCTCTGGAAGGCCAAGAACAGAGGCATTTGTGAAAGAAAACGGACCATGAAATGAAAGGATGCTTTAGTTTCTTTAGGAAACAGTTCCTCTTCTTTGTCTTCCCAGTGTTCGCTTATAGATTTTAAGCGTCTTGAGATTGTGACAATGGTTTCTACCACTCCTGCCACCACATTGTAGCCCTCTGCTTTTTCTCCTTTGATGGATGTGATCTAAATGCTACAAGCCATCCTTTCATCACCTCCTAGGAACTTACATTCTGCACAATGTGTTTGGTATTCAAAGGCATGTGAGAAAAGGGGCATACACACTCTGTTACAGATAGATTGAGAACTGGAACTAGGGAATGGTAAGCCAGAGTAGCATCCGAAACTAGTCAAGTAAATTAGCAATTATTTCTAAGCAACTTACCAAACTGGCACATGGTTTTCATCATGACATTCCTTTGAAGCACTATGATAAAATGGCTTGCTGAGTCAGAGGCCATTGGGGTACTCCTGGTTCCACCAGTTAGATTCAGTCCAGTCATGTGCAGGTCCTAAGTTATGTCTCAAATTCCAAACCCTCAAAGATTCTGGGTAAAGTGCACCTGCAACAAGCTGTGGTCAGCTAGTGGAGCTGCAGTGACGGACAGCTCTTTCCAAGGAGATTCCAAGTTACATAAGGTAGAGTTGAGGAGACCATGTCTGATGTGTGAGCACTGCTAAGAGCTTTTATTTACTCTGTAAAAGGGAAGAGTGAAGCTATAAATCCTCTCAGTGCTTCTGCATATAAGAAGAGGATGCCACACAATACCGTGCACTCCTGATTTCTCCCTCCCTCCCTTCCTCCCTCCTTTCTTTCGTTCTTTCTTTTTTTCTTTCTGCTTTTCTGGACTATTTTCCATAGTCATAAAGAAGACAGCCCCCTCAAAGATTTAGCATGCCATTTGTAAGTGGATCTGATCTCTGACTGAAGTTCTTAGGATAATTATCTACAACCAAGCTGCTGATCAAATTCCATGAAAACATTCTGGAAGGTCACTGCCCTTCAAGAAGATAAATACAGAGCAAAACAATGTTCTTATTATTTGGAAATTATAAGTATATGGGTTCATTTTAATTAAGTCCAATGCTGTTTTTCTAGTGTATAGATTTATGGAATGCTGTATATACTCTACACTAATATTAATTGCATAAGCACTACTAAAGAAAAAGTTTGAATCAACCTTGAAAAATGTTTTTCTCTTCTGATTTGCAGAAAAAAAGTTTGGCCATTACAAGGGAGTACATTTGTACAAACTTACTCATTTAAAAGGATTTGTCTTTTGTCCCAAAGATGCCTTTTCTTTTGAAACCAAAAAGGTTTCCTTCACATCTATTATTATTTTTGCCAATATGTGCTTTTGTTCAGCAAGATCTGTAGGTGTGTAGGTGATTCCTGAAGAATGATACAATCTAACGGACAAGCAAGCTGGGAAACTGTAATCTTTTAACACATTTCCTACTTCATTTTCTTACCTGGTACATGGCTCTCTCAGAAGGATATTTTCATTTCTGTCCTTGGGAGTAAGAATAGATTTGAAACTTCAGTTATGTAACCTCTATGCATTATTAAACAATGTCTTCCACACAGGCGTGCTTGCTCTCTGCTATTCCCTGTGTAGCTAGCAGTCCAATGTCAGGATTCTCCCTGGAATCATCCATGGCCAACCTGCCTGGGGAACCACTTGGAGTCCTTCATTCGATGCAGGTATGCAGGCCTCACCTGGATCTTTTGAATCCCAGGTTTCCTGTTGCAGCAACCCACCAGTTTCTCCTTGGAGTATCCATTCTTGGACTTGACATTGCAACATGTCAATGTTCAGGACCCTCTCCAAAGAACCGGTATCCAATAGTCTTTGATGTAGTGTGTATACCAGTGTTTTTGAAAACCTCCAAAATGGTGCTAGTATTTCAGAAGCTTAGGTAGGGTTGGCTGCTTAAGTTATAGGAAGGAAGTCTGATTATTTCAGTGTCAGTTTCCCCTCTTGCCCTTAGCCATGAGACCTCCTACAAGCGTTGGTGCAGGGATATGTTGATATGCAAATACTACAGAAAGTGTTTCAATTCTTATAAATAGCAGGAGGAGATCTTTGATCTGAAAGCATTCACTGAGAGGGAATCCTGCAAGGAGTGTCGAAGTCAATGCCCAAAACAGTGGCCTGCCAGGCCTCAGGACCTCTGGGCTACAGTCTTGCCTTAAAGTGTTATTGAGCACAGAAGGGCAAGAATAAGTAGGTTCATATTCATATTGTTGGTGAAAACACTCTCAACTTTTCTGACTCCTATTCCTTTGACTCACTGTGCATATGTGTGTGTGTGTGTGTGTGTGTGTGTGTGTGTGTGTGTATGTGTATGTTTATGTGCATGTGTTCCAGGTACATCTTTTGACTCCTTTGCCCTCAAAACCACAAGAAGATAAATCCATGAACTCCCACCCTCGGCTTCTCCTAACTAATCTTTCCAACTTCCTTGCCTTTGTGTGGGTTTTTCTACGTGTGGTATGCCTTTCTTCTCATTCACTCTCTCCCTGGCAAAGTTCTGCTCATTCTTACATTTAGCCTACATATTATTTCACTGTGCAGCTTTCCCTAACAGCCCCCTTTCTAAAAAGAACTAGTGATTGTTTACACATCATCTGAACCAGTTGGAATGGAAGTTCTTATCCAGTTGCATTATAGGTGACCATTTTCACAGTTGTGTTTGCAGTCTTCTAGACCAGTTCAACACTTAATGAGTGGCCTACTGTGCACCAGGCCCTTAGACAAACAAGAGGAAAATGAATCTGCAACTCTGATGGCTTTCTTCTAGCAGGTCATACTATAGCAGGAAGTTACATAGTTACAATATCCCTTGATGGATGATTTTAAATAGACTTCAATACTAAGAGAAATGGTAAGCCTAGGCATGTTATTTCTATAACCACTCAGAGCTGGGACTTAAACAGGGAACAACTTGAGAAGAATTTAAATTTCACTAGGTAGAGAACCACTGGAAGCATATTTAAGTGTAGGCAACAGTGTGTACAAAGGCTCTTAGAAGCTAGAATCGCCTTCAGGTTAAAAAAATTTGTTTTTAAATTTTTATATGTATGAGTATACTCCTGCATGCGTGTAAGTGCTTCTGTGTTTTGTATTGCCTGTAGATGGCAGAAGAGGGTATAAGATACCCTGGAATGGGAGTTATGGATGGTTGTTAGCTGCCACATGGGTGCTGGGAACCAAACCCATGTTTGCTCTCTGCAAGAGCAACCAGTGTTCTTAACCACTGAGCCATCTCTCCAGCCCCTCACCTTCAATTTTTAAGTGACCTTATAGTATGTAGACCAACAGCTCACCTGTCAAGAAACAGCTAATACTGTCAGAAAAATGTTAATATGTTCATATAGTCAGAGATATAAGTCTATTTAGATATCCGTTTCCTGTAGAATGGTTATTGCTATGATATCATAGGCTCTGCAGAGCACCTTTATATTCTGGGCTACCTCTAAAAGGCCTGTGGTTATTTCAATGTACAAATTTCCAGGTAGAGAGAAAAATATTAGGTTTTGGATCTCCTTAGTGTTATATTTTAATTTAGGCTCTATTGTTTATGAATTCTGTGGTTAACATACTTGCTTTGAGCTTGAGCTTATCTGGTTGCATGGATAATTATATAAGATGGCGCCTAAACAGCTATCTGTATAGTATTTTCCACTTAAGAAGAACCCAGTAAAGAAACAAACACAGCAACAAAGCCAGAGTTAGAAAATGCAAGGAATTTTGGAGCAGATACCAGGGGCTTTTTTCTGCCTTGCCCTGGTGGGAAATATTGTTCCACAATTTGAAGAGTTGATTCCAGCAGCTGAAGCACTGATTGTCAACCTCAGTTCCCTCTTCCCTTGTAGATGCAGGCTGTCTGGGTTCAAGTTTCCCATGTCCATGGTGAACAGAATTGGCCATCCCCTTTCCTCCAGACTGACCTCCCCAGACTGACTGCCTCTAGACCGCTCACCGCCTCTTGCAGGAAGAAGAGAAAGGAGATGGTTTTAGCTTGTAGGTTAGTCAAAAGGCATAGACTCAACGGAGAGGGAGAGACTAAAGTGAAAGAGGAAGGGCTTTCTGATTTGCATCCAGCTCTCCCCAGCCCTGAGCAAGCTGTTCCTGTTTAAAACAAAGCAAAACGTGTTTCCTCAAACTGGTTTAATACAATAGTGATGACTAAGGCAATATATTTATTTCAGCTGTCACAGGAATCATGAATTCCTGGATTAAAAACAAAACTTCCTTCTGCATTTTTTGAAAATTCTGTGATTCTCTGCTCAGGGACTCTTGAAAAGAAATGGGAGTTTTTGTTTATTTGTTGTTTGTGGTGATAGGGTCTTGCTACGTAGCCTTGGTCTTGAACTCATGATCCTTATGCTTCCATCTCCTAAGGGCTGAGATTATAAGCACAAATTCTTAATTCTGAAATGTTTTCTTGTTCACAGAGTTTAGAAATCTTTGCTGAGAATTTCATGAACCTAAAGATTTTGGAAGGATTACATGAATTAATAAAGGGACAAGTGGAAAGTTTGCTCTTTCATTGTGGTAAATAAATGAGCAAGAATTTTGTAGCAGGGTCTCTAGATGGAACACTGCGTTAAGGAAGTTCAGGAAGATGCATCTGATACTTTGTTTCTTAGCAGCTTAGGGGGCTTCAGACAAGCCGACACATTGTTTCAGTACAGTGTGATAAAAACCCTAATACTAAGTCGAGGTAGTATAGGAGAGGACTCGGAGTCCTAAAAGATGAGCAGAACAGAATCTATCTAGAGGAAGAGAGCTGTGGGTGGAAGAGTGTTCTAGGCAGGGAAACAGCATTGTATGTGTTACTGCTTATATAAGAGTGGCGTGGCTATGAGGAATTACATTCATTTCAATGTCTCTGGATCCCAAATGTAATAGGAGCAAGGGCTGGAGATGAGGCTAGCAGGATACCCATTATCCTTTGTTCAGCCGTTTGATGCTCCTAAGGCATGCATTTTGTATTAGGATAAGCTAAGGCTCTTTGTAGATTTGAGGCTCATACTGTGTGTCAGGCAATAGAATTTTGCCAGAGATATGTATAGACATGTTTTCCATTTTGCTATTGTTTGGTATATGAATAGCTTTGGGAGCTGCTAACCATGCTTGATGGAGCTAGATTTAGGTATTCCTTAGCTCATTAACTAAATACCAGAACCCCAAAGTCTTATCGACTAAGATCATTGTTGGTATTATATATATATATGTGTGTGTGCATGTGCCCATGTGTGTATGTGTGTGTGTGTGTGTATGCTTGCATGCACTTGTGTATGCAGGTGCATAAACCCATGCACATGCCTGCAGAGGTTTAAGTAAGTGATAGATATCTTCCTCTACTGCTCTCCATTTTACGTTTTTGAAAGAGGGTCTCATGCTGAACCTGGAGCTTGCTGTTTTGGTTAGATTGCTTGGTAAGCAAGGCTCTGGAATCCACCTGTCTCCTCCTCCAATTCACCCACTTCTGGAATTATCGGTTGCCAATCACCATACCCAACTTTTAAGTGGGTACTGAGGATGCAAACTCAGGTCCTCATACCTATGCAACAAGCACTGTACCCAGTGAACTATCTCCTCAGCCCCAGTTGATATCCTTAGTAAGTAGAATTCCTGTCAAGTAATGAATGGAGAAGAGACCATGATGTCATGGTTCCCAGGTATGAGGGTTTCATAAGCACCTCGGTATTAGTTGTTTTTCTGTTGTGATAAACTACCATGCCCAGACAACTTATAGAAAGAAGAGTTTATTGGGTTTACAGTTCTAGAAGGTTAGGAGTCCATCGTGGATGGGAAGGCATGGCAGGAGGCAGCCAGAGCAGAAGGCTGGGCACTCACATTTTCAAGCAGATGCAGTAAGCAGAGAGAAAAAACCTGGAAATGGGGCATGGCAATAAACTCTCAAAGTCCACCGCCAGTGACATGCTTCCTCCAGCAAGACCACACATCCTGAACATCCACAAACAGTACTACCAACTGATCTAATGTTCAAATACTTGAGTCTATGGTCATGCAAACCATCACACTTCATTTCCCCACCCCACAGGCTCATGGCCATATCATAATTCAAAATATATTTAATCCAACTTTAAAAGTCCCCATAGTCTTGAACAGTTTCAATACTATTCAGTGTTCAGAGTTCAGAGTCTCTTCTGAGATTCAAGTCAGTCTTTTAACAGTAAGTTCCAATAAAATCAAAAGACAAATTACGTAATTCCAACATACGATGGAGCCAAAGACACATTCCCATTCTAGAAAGGATTAATGGGGGCATAGTGAGGAAATATCAGACCAAAGAAAGACTGAAAACCAGCAGGTCAAACATGAAATCCTGATGCTCCACCTCTGGTGTCTGGAACTTCAGTTCCAAAGGACTGAGATGGGCCCACCCCTTCAGCATTTTGTCTGCAGTACACAGATCTCTTTGGCTTATAGCACTCCCATATATGCAACTCTTGGCAGATGTTTCTCAGCTCCGGCATCTCCAATAACTTGGGGTCTCTATCACTAACCAGGCCTCACCTTCCCAGCTCCATGCAATGACCTCTCAGGGCCTCTTGGATTCTCAAGGCCTTCTTGCAAGGACTCCTCTTTCACATCTGTCTGGCATCAGTGGCCTTCTAAAACTGTGGATGAAGAACTGATGACCCTCTCTTGTATTTTTTATGCCTCTAAACCCAGCACCATATGAATGACACTGCGAGCTCCATTGCCAGCCGGGTTGGCCCAGGCTCCCATGGCTTTTATATGTTGTGGTTTTCTAGGAGCAGAAAACCCCTTAAACTTTCCCCTTTCACAAGCTGGAACCTTAACTGAATGAGGTTTGAGGTATTCTTTCAATTGTTAAAATGCAAATCTAGAGGCCTCTCGTAAATGGCTCTAATCTCCTTATCAAAGGGAACCTTTCTTCAAGCACATGCTCTGTTACATTATTAAGCTTCCTAGTACTCTTTTTTTTTTTTTTGCCCCAAACTGTACATTTTGTATTCTTCCACCAAAGATAACTAGTTCATTACTTTTAAATTTAGCCTCATGAAACTTCTTAGGCCTTGGCAGGTGGCAGTCAGTGTCCTAATTGCTGTTTAAGTCCTTGTTTCACTCTGGAACTACATTGGCTTCAGTACTACTTTCTTCCAGGTTCCTACTAAAATGGCTCATTAAGCTCTGCTTACAGCATTCAACTGCTTTCCTAGTCCAAACTTTCAAAGTCTTCACATTCCTCCAAAAAACCAACATGGGGGCTGGAGAGATGACTCAGTGATTAAGAGCACAGGCTCCTCTTGCAGAAGAACTGGGTTCAGTTCCTAGAACCCATGTGCTATCTAACAATCATCTGTAACTCAGGTTTGAGGGGATCTGACACTGTCTTCTGGCCTCCACGGACATTAGTGCACTTACATATATGCAGGAAGAATACTCAATACACATAAAAAATAAAATTAAAAAAAAAAAACCCAACATGGTCAGGTTCTTCATAGCAACAGTCCACTCTCTGGTACCAACTTCTGTATTGCTTACTTTTCTGTTGCTATAGTTAAAACAGCATGATCAAGGCAACTTATCAACTAGTCTGTTGGGCTTATGGTTCCAGAGAGATGAGTCCATCGTGGTTGGGGAGGCATGACAAGAGTCAGCTGGAGCAGAAAGTTGAACTCAAATCCTCAGGCAGACACAAGATGCAGAGAGAGGGAAGAACTGGAAATGGGATAGGGCAATGAACTTTCAAGGCCTACCCCTAGTGATGTGGTTCCTCCAGCAAGACCACAGCTCCTGAACCTCCACAAACAGCAACACAACTGACCAAGTGTTCAAATACTTGAGCCTAGGAAGGATAACTCATTCACACTACTACGTATCCAATGATTGATGATTGGCAATTATTTCTTACTTATTTTTATAAGTTGAGAGGTAAGGTGCTAAGAAAATACCAGAAGAATAGATCTAAGAATGATGATCTAACTCAAATGCTGATCCGAGATACTGGCAAGAGGCCATTATAATACTTTAAACAAATGTAGCTATGTGTTTGACTTCATTAAATATGGCTCTCCACTCTTTTTAGAATACTGCTATTGGTGGTGGTGAAGGTATAGATCAGCAAGAGTGGTACAGGAGGATAGGGGGCTACTCTAATCTTCTTTCTATTGCTGTGATAGAACACTCAAAACAAAAATAACTTGGGAAAGAAAGGATTTATTTCTTCTTACATGACAGTCCACTTTTGAGGGAAGTCAGGCAGGAGGGCAGGAACCTGGAGGCAGGAACTGAAGCACAGACCATGGAGGAGCACTGCTTACTGACTTCCTTCTCCAATCTGTGCCCAGCCTGCTTTCTTATACAACCCAGGACCATCTGCCCAGCAGTGGCATCACCTACAGTGGTTTGGGCCCTCCCACATCAATCAACAATCAAGACAATGCCTCACAGACATGCCACAGTTCATTCAGTCTGTTAGAGGAAATTCCCCAGTTGAGGTTCCCTTTTCTCAAGTGTGCCAAGTTGACAATTGAAGCTATCCAGCATAGGGTAGACATGGAGGGGGAAAAACAATAAAGTATCTATGCCAATGTGATGAAATATATAACAGTAAAAGTCACTGCTTTCCCTGCTAGCCTAAAATGAGAATTTTTTTTTAAACAGGGAAAAAATTAGGAGTTCAAGAATTGTAAAGCATTCAGAAGTCATTTTTTCAAACCTTTCCTTTACAGACAGGCATCTTTCCAGAAGTGTGAAGCGACTCATATGTCCTGGCTCCTACCCTCCAGCCTTTGCATGCTCTACTCTCTGCTATCTCCTCTGCCAGGAGTATTCTCCCTACTTCTGCTTGCTTGAAAGCTCGTCATAAAACTTTGCAGAGTATTTATTGAGTCTCTTCAGTAGCTTCTGATTAGTATTTCTTAGTATCTAATCTATTGTGTTTTCTGCATTGAATACATTTCCTAAATGTTTTTATTCCTACTTAGAATTCTCTTTTACTGGAACTTAAATAAGGATGTGCCTCAACCATTATTCTATCCCTAGCACTTACAGCAATGCCAGAAATACCACAGGCATTCAATAATTTTTTTTTAAACTTATGAATGAACAAAAATTAGAATGTGGGTCTTCAAAACGGTTTATATTTCAAATACCCCAGGACTTCTCAGCAATTTGTGTGCACATGAATCACTGGGAGACAGTGATAAAATACCAGTTCTGGTGGAGGAGGCCCCGGTTCTAGAACTGTGCATTTCTGACAAGCTCTCAGGTGGTGCCAGTGCTTTGGGGCTGTGAGCCACACATCTGGAACACCATGCTGCTGTGCTTCTGACACCTCAGGTTACTAAGTCTGGCTACACAGAGTATAATCATCTTCTGAGCACTGAGGGTTTAGATTCCAAATCATCTTTGCTGAACAAGTAGAAAGCTGCATTTTGTTCAACATTTTATTGTCTGAATTTTCAAACATAAAGGAGAATTGAAGGATGGTCATAGTGAACCCGCTACCTAGGTTCCCCATTAATATCACACTGTTCTTGCTTTTCACCTTTCGAATCAAGTATCCCCTTTGCATCCAACTTGGGTGCATACTGTACTTCAGAGAACTTAAAAATGAGCTGCACACAGTGCTGTACCCCTTCCAAATACTTCCAGGCTGTGCTTTAAAAGGGGTGCTGGGTTGTGAGGGAAGTGTGGAGGCTGTTTGGGAGGCTTATTCACGAAACCAGCCCCATCTGCCACCTGTCCTACCCACTCTGTTATTCTTGGCCTTTTCTTTGCAGAGCACACTGAAGCTGATGATCCTGGATATGCTAGACATATTCTGTATCCTTTGAAAACCGGGCTTGTCTCTGTAAATTAATCTTCAAAAAACAGAAAACAATAATTTTCTTCAACTTCTTTCATTTAAAAAAAAATATAGCTAGATAGTTTAGGTTAGTTTAAAGTTACAGTGATCCTCCTGCCTCTGCCACTGAATGCTGGGATTATACTTTGGATAAATTGTGAGATTGAGGTTTTTAAGATTTCTAGATTAAATGGCATGTTTGTCATGTGGAAAGCACCCAGGGTTTCCTGGGATGGTGATTGTGGGAGAGAACACTGGTAAAACACCAGCAATTCTTCTGATTGCTGGCGTGTGGTCCTGCCAGGTGTACTCTTACTTAGAGTTCTTGAGCCTCCAGGAAACTCAAGTTTGGGTTTGGGTGTGCTTTGCTGCCTAATTCCATTCCCTAATCGTCATTCAAGTACAGTCCTTTCTCCATAAGTCCCCAGACTTCCTCTATCACTTCAGAAACACTGATAATCTCACTCCCTCCCCCTCTTTTTTTAGCATGACTAAAGCAGTGTTTCCACTTCATGACTGTATCCATGTGTCTGCCTACATTTGATTCCTCCTTCTGGCCCCAGCAAAGTGTGCTTTCTCTTCTCTTGCTGTGATTATTCTTTGGGGGCCCTTTAATTAAGGTAAGGATCTGTATTTGTTTGACTTAGAAATTATTTCTGCATACATGTAAGTCATATTATATTCTGCTTTGCCTTACCCAGAGCTAAAATATGGAGCATTTTCCTTCATGCAAGCTTGTTTCATTTTGATGTGAAAGAAGAAAGAAAATACAATGTTCAGTGTTTATCGGCTCAGCTGCTAATTTTTTCCCCTTTTTCCCCATGACATTTCCACTAAATGATGGACAGATAGCAGAAGCTGGAATACTGAAACTGCCCACCTCTTAGTAGATTAAAGTAATGTGTGACTGTAATTCAGCTCCAACCACGTCCCGACATATGCATCTAGTCTGGTTAATCACCTCCTTATCTGCTTTACCTTTCATTTCTTTGTTCCTTTCACTAGCCATTTTTTCTCTCCTGGCATTTATGATTAGAAATCTTTAGCCCATGAAAGAATCCTTCTGATTTAATCAGTTTTCACAAGTTAGCTCTTAAACGCAATTCTTAAGAAACTGGTAGAGATTTCATTTTTGTAACCCACACACAGATAGTCAGTGTGGGTTTGCTTATACTGTGAACAAATGATCATCTTCTCAACTGAACAGGTCTTTCAGTTCACAATATTTCCAGTAGTTTTTCCTTAATTAGATCACTCCCTTCTGGCTTCCTAGGCATGGCTCAGTGGTGGAGGGCCCGTGTACTCATGTGACCAGACACATTAGTCAACCACATTATTCCAGCTGTGTTCAGGAGGTTTTTACCACCTCCTAAAATTCAGTGCTAGCCATTGTTGGACCAGAAAATCATTTGAGCATAAATTTTGGTGTGCTAGCCAAAATATTTCTAATGTTTTTGGAAAGCAATGTGGAATGGTATTAAGAATACTGTGTTGAAATAAATGAAACTTTGGGTTTAGTCCTGAATCTGACACTAGCTTGAAATGAAATCATTTTTGTTCCCTCAGGGTTGCAAGTTTATCTTTTGAAAAACAAAGTTTCTTTCAGATCAAACATTCTGTGGTTCCTCCGCAAGTATTACCATGAAAGGAATATTTTAGGAACTTCTCTTTATCCCTGTAATTTCACAATGATAGACCTTGCTGTGTATTATTATAAAGTCGTTTTTCTAGGCAACCAATAGGCCTTATAAGATTGGAGACACATTTCATAGAAATCTAATCTGCTCTTCTTCTGTAGGCCTCAGAGTTATAACAGAGCTTGCCCAAAGTCATATACCTCGAAAATAAATGGAGGTTAGATTTAGAGAATCCAGTTTGCATAGAGGAGGAGAGTGCAGGCAGTATTTGAAGGGAAACTGGCTGAGAATTTCCTGGGTTGAAGACATACATGAATCCTTACGTATAAAGTGCTTTTCAAGTTTCAAATAACCTAAATACAATAAAATAAACATACCTCAGAGGAAACTTCAGAATATGAATGATAAAGAAGAAATCTCAAAGACTACCTGATCTCAAGGGAAATATTACCTAGCAGGAAAACTAAATTGCCAGTAGACTTCCCACTTGTAATCATAGATTTCAAAAGGTAATAAAGTAAACATCTGTCAAATCCTGAGGGAGAACTACCTGGCAACCCACAAGCCTATTCCTAGGTAAGTGGTTATTCAAAGATGAGGGTGAATTGCAGACATCTTCAGACACATTCTTCCCATAGACTCTTTCTAAAAGAACAATTGCATCTTGAAGACAAGGGAACCCAGAGGGCAGAGGACAGGTATAGTAAGTGCCAGTGAATACAGAAGTTAAAAGATCTTGCTACGTATAACAGAACAACATGACTATTAGAAATAGAAATACCATCTTATATTAAAAAAATAAGAAACAAAAGCTAGTTAGCAATAACTTTGTAGGCATCAGAAATGTTCAACTATACTGCCAGTTATCATTTTCTGGGTTTGTTAGGAAGAAAAAAAAAATATATATATATATATATGGGGGATTGTGGTGGGGGTGCCTGACTGCCACTGTGCATATGTAGAAGTCAGAGGACAACTTCCAGGAGAGGATTTTCTCTTTCTATCACATGGGTTCTGGGGGTCAAACTGAGGTAGTCTGGCTTGGCTGTAAATACCTTTACTTCTTGAGCTAATTTTCCAGCACTGAACTTATGCTATTTATTTGCTTTTATTTAATGTGTATGAGTGTTTTGTCTACATGTATGTAAATGCAACTATGTCATGCAATGTCCACAGAAGCCAAAAGAGGAGTGTGTTAGATTCCCTGGAACTGGGGTTAAGGACCATGTGAGTTCTGAGAACTGAACGCAGGTCCTCTGGAAGAACAGCTAGTGCTCTTAACCACTGAGCCATCTCTCCAACCCCCTATTTCTTATATGGCCCCTGTACTACGAACTTTTGGATTAGTTTAGATGGCCTTTTCTTTGCAGGAGGAAAGAGGTAGCACGGACGTGAAACCAGCCAAGACACCAGGAGTTTTTAGAGCTGGTTTACTCTAACGGTCAACTTCTAAGTTGAAAACTTTCTCCCTTTAATATTATTTATGACATAATCTCTGACAGATTTCCAAATTTTCCATATAAAAAATAGAAAATGGCTCATATGAAAACAATTTTCTTTGAAGACTGAAAAGGAGGAGGAGAAAAAGCAGAAATGAAAACAAAACCTTTGAGCTCCTTTCCAAACACCTGGAATCCATTTGATTCTACTTCCCACATAGACTTCTTTAATGTAATTCGTTCTAGATGTTGCTTAGACTGGAGAACACAACTAGTCACCTGCCACACGGAGAGTCTTGTCTCTGTTTACCACAGTTATAGAAGTGTTTAAGGTTTTACATTTTGTCATTGGGTGAGAAAAAGAGAAATATTTGGGGCAATCAGTGTTAAGGATACACACTGAAATTAAATTGAAGCTGCATTTAATTGCCTGTAGCAACATTTGACTTCAAAAAGAGCCTGGGCTTTTGAAAGTTAGATATTTACAAATATTTGAAACATAGCCATTTAAGTTCTTCAACCAACTCCTGTCCTTCAAAACCCAGGAAGTCACTACATTATACTGTGTTTATGGTATATTTAAAGTCTTAATTTAATCTTTTGTTTTGTTCATTTAATTAGCAGCCATTTTCTTCTTCAGTAATTTGCCTCTCCCTCTGCCTCTCCTTCTGTCTTCCTCCCTCACTCTCTTTCCTTCATTTTTGACCTGCGGGTCCTTGACTTTGGGTTGACTTTTTTGTTCTCGCATCACATTGTAGGCCACCAACTTACTGGAATCAGTATTCTTAAGACTCCCCCAGCCCAAAACTTTATTACACACACAGGACGATGAGAGTCAAAAGGGAAACACAGCTTTCCCAAAGTCTTAGCAAAGAGCTTTATGTGGAAGTCTGGTTGATTGTGGGTTGTCTTCATTTAGAAGTCTATAACACGTCCACAGAGGGTGACGGCTTTATGCTTAAGCAAAGGAATTGTCGCCTCATTTCAGTATAACAGTTATTTTAATCTGTGACATCCTAATATTGAACACTAGCAACAAAAATACTATCAGTAGAAATTTATCAAAATAATTTATTCATAAGGAGCTGTGGCTCCTGTCCATACTGATTAATTCATAATTTATTTAGGAAATTTTCAGATCTAGCCTGTTCTTATCAATGCTGTATAGAACAGTAGTTTGTTGTTTATAGACTGTTTCATGTATGAGGAAAGATTAAAGATCCAGCAGACATTTGTGTTTCCCCATCCCATTTACTAATGCTTCATTCAAACTTAGGAAGGATGTAGGGGACATGGGCAAGTCCCGTTACACTCCAATTTGAAATGTCCCTGTGAAGCCCATCACTATGTACAATGATTATATACCAATAAAATTTATTTTTTAAACAGATTATAAGCTCTTTACCAACTTAACTTTGGGTACAATGCTTAACATCCATGAATGCCTCATACACAGATGCAGGTTATTTTCCAGGCTATGTAACAAGAAGCGGAGGAGCAGGTTTAAAGCCATTACTTCAGTTTTGCTAGATACTGCCTTTCACAATAGTCATAGCACTTTCCTCTCCCATCATTTTTATAGGCAAGCATTTACTGTACATGGTAATGAGTTTCATAGGGACATTTTCATATCCATATATGATGTGCTTTGACCATGTGCCCAAACCCCCACTGACTTTCCCATAAACACGTGAGAGCCCTGATTCCCACATCCTCATACAACCTTCAGATTCTTTAAAGCATTTAGCAGTCTTCTGAGCATGAACTTGTATATCATAGTTTTAATTTGCATGTCTTTTATCATTGCTGTAGATACTGCTGTTTTATGTTTTTTTGGATTTCACTTTCTTCTTTTGTGAATTTCCTCATTGTAGCCTTGCTTAGTTTTCTTGAGTTTTCAAATTTTCTTAATTGACTTGTCAACATTTTATATATATTCTGAATACCTACACTTCATATATCATATATGTTGTAATTATGTTTTTGAAAGGTATGATTTGTCTTTCTTATACCTTCTGAAAATAGAAATTTAAAAATTTGATGAAATCAAATGCGTCAATGTTTTCTTTTAAAAAGTTGTCCTTTTTTTTTTACCTTATTTACAAAAATCTTTATTTTGCTCTCAAATATTTTTTTCTAAAAGAGTAAAATCCATGCTTCCCATATGGCCTGCATGTTATTATTAAATACTCTATGTAAATATTTTGAACATATTTTGTTAGACATTTAGGTAGGAGGTTTATTCCCACAGTGACAATGATTTTTAGAAAAAATATAATTGCTTAGATTGATTATTGTCAGATTTTACATATTTTATGCCCCGTATTCTCTATCTAGAGACCCACTTTTAATAATAGCAGTGATTTTTTTATTTCTTTCATTCTCATCCTTCTATTTCTATTTTATTTTCTGATTTTGTTTCACTCTATAGGCAATCTAATAAAATGCTGAATAAAACCAGAAGCAGCAGACATTATATGTTGTTTCTGAGTCGGTTAAGTATGCTTTTATTGTGTTGTGTGTCATTAAGCAGTAACTCTGCTGGCTTAAAAAATTTTTTTGAGAATTTAATGCATGAATACTATTTTTGCAATATTTCCATCCCTCCCAGGCCCCCACCCACTCCTCCTCCCATTTCCCCCATTCCCTCTCAATTTCTTTTCCTCTTTTTAATTATTATTCTTTTACACACACACACACACACACACACATGTAATGCACTGAGTTCATTTAGTGGTGCTCATGTATGCCTGTGTTTAGGGCCGCCCACTTGGGGTCAGATAACCTTTCAGGAAGCTAGTCACTGGCTTTGCTGTCTTTTAAATAGATGTTTATTAGTTCCAGAAAACTTCATTCTATTTACAGTTCATTATAACTTTATATATATATATATATGTATATGAAGTAGAGTGTTAGGCAAGCACTCTACCACTGAGTTTTATTCCCATTCCCACTTTCTTTTTTAAAAACCTAATTAGTATGTAGAGACTATTTATGGACTCAAAACATTATACCTACTGATTTATACTTTAAAATCAGGAGGAAAAGGAGGTGTGAATCACAAAAGAAGCTAATTGCCCAAAAGTTTCTATTTTTCAAGTGCTGCAAGGCTCTGTTGCGTTGGTACGGGTAGCCTGGGATTCAGGGGTTCTGAAGAAACAGGTACAATGTTGTTAAAACAGCAGTTTTAAAGAAACATATGGACCGTGAACTCAGAAAGTAATTGCTACTGCTCACAAATGTTTGCAGAAAGACAGTGACTTTCCACAGCAGGGATTGCAAGTCTTCAGAGGTCTGGTGGGAACAGTTTGAGTTAACTAGATGGTTTAATCTAAAACCAATCCCATCACTGTTCCTTTTCAATAGAGGCTGGACTACACTTCAGATGACTCCTTCTGTGTGTCCAGATCCCTGTTCCAGCTTGTGAGGTCAACACAGGCTTTCCTACCAGTGTTCTTCAGTACAGAGCGGGTACAAGAATTAAGGGCCTTTGTAAATCACCATCCCGGGTCTCTTCCTCTGTCAACCAAACACAAAATAAAACACAAACAGAAAAACCCCTAAACAAAACCTGTCAAAAAGGGCCTGGCCAGTAAGGCAGTTCAGTTCTACAACATGTCTACTGACAGCCTGGTTTTTTTCTAATGCATTGCATACATCATCTTGTGACATGAGATGTGGAGTTCCTGAACACTTTATGGTTTCATTGTAATAAGGAGCCAGTGGGGAGACTGAATATGGATGGTTTTTGTCTATTATTTTGAAGTTCTGTTCAGCATAGCTCATAGAGAGGGAGGAATTCATCTTCAAGACAAACTCCTCTGACTTAGAAAGGTTTACCTGGCTTTCATTCATGAAGCTAACCTACCTGCTCTTCTCAGGCCTCTGAACACAGTGAGGTCATTTAAATATTCTTACTTCAGATTGAGTTGTAAAATTATTTGTTAAGTAACTTGAACATAATTGTGCTCTAGTGGAAGTAGAATAGTTTCCTCTCAAAATCTGAATGTAGAATGCCTTATTGATAAAAATGGTTTCCTATGTGGTTATTTGTGAGTAGGTTTGTAGAAACCCACTCTGTTAGCTGTTCAAAAACTTTTCCCTCCCTCCCTCCCTTCCTCCCTTCCTTCCTTCCTTCTCTCTTTCCTTTTTCTCTTTTTTCTGAGCCTAATGCTAGACTGTATTTTCCACCCTTATTATTAGCTGAGACTCTGGATTGGTTCTTTTCAAACATTCAAGTGGAAGTGCTGTGTTACTTCCACCTTTCTGAGGAGTGGATCTGCCTCCCCTGCACTGTACTTTACCTTTTCATTAATGAGGGTCTAGAGGATGCCAGGGCCCCTAAGTGAAAGACACTTAGGTCCTTGCCATTGCCTTATAGACGAAACTTTCTGCACACCTGGAACATTATCCTTGATCATTACACAAAAGGAAAAGAAACTTCTCTTGGACTCTATGTGGTACAGCAGCTCAGTGTGCCCTCCCTCACACAGTGCTCTTGCAAACCCTTCTTCATGGCAAACTCGGATGTAGGACTTTAATCACGGCTCATCTTTCCACTTAATATGAGAGAGAATGAAAGGAGCTGGAGCAGGTGCACACTGCAGTGTGAGGTCAGACTGTTGCTCTCTTTCACACAACACTTCCGAAAACATCATGTTATATTCTAAGAGGTAAGTTTCCAGTTGAATTCCTTTTATTTTCCAGACACTTTCTTTGCCTACACTGTATTTTCAAGCACGTGTGTGTGTGTGTGTGTGTGTGTCCTTTCTAGTAACATTATTTTGATTTCCTGAAGCCTAAGGAATTGTATATTCCCAAATTCTGGGGTATTTTCTCACTTTCTGTCTTTCTCTTTCTTTTTTCTCAAAAGTTTTCTCTTATAACTACTTGGAAATGGGTTGGTGTTTCTTGCTGGTAACATTGAATTTTGAATTCTGAGGCGTTTCCTTTCCAGAAGTAATTTTCTCTTTAGTTATGCTCAAACCACTGCTTAGTCCATCTGGTGAGGCTTCCTAAAATACATAATATATGTTTAAAAAGCTCTAGATTTACAGGAAAATCAAGATTATAAGGGATTACTACATCCCCGAGCCCGGGATCCCCTGTTACATTTGGTTGCCGTGTCTTCTTTAGCTGCTCTTGATGTGGCAAGTCCTCAGACTTGTTTAATGATGACATGGACAGTTTTGAGTATTGGTCACATGTTCTGTAAACTGTCCCTCCATTAGGATTTGTCTCATGATCCTCATGATTTGATGAGGGTTTTTATGAGGGAGGCCACAGAGGTAAAGTGTTATTTTCATCATTCTTAGCAAGGGTACATGCTATCAAATGACTTTGCATTGTTTGTGTTTCTTTTGGTCATCTGGATGAGGGACTGTTTGTCAGTTTTCCACTGTTCAGTTATCAAGATATATTCTTGTTAAGGAAGTCTCTTTGTAAAGCACTTAGAGAGCTCTGTTCTGCCTTCTCCATGGCAGGAAATATAATCAATTATTTGGAATTTTTCTTCATGGGAAGTTTATTTTTTCTTATTACCTTTACTTACTCAATCATTTATATTAGTATAGACATGTGGATATTTATTCTTTCTTTCTTCAAATTTGGCTGTTGGGAGATCTTTTGAGGTAAGATGTTACATGTAGCAAAGTGTATCATTCTATCGAATTCTGTTGGGTTAGATACAGTTACATCTATAGAAATTATAAGCTTATGGTAGAATATGAGAAATTTGTCTTGTGTATATGCTTATATATGTGGGTCAGTTTTAAATGAAATCTGAGTGTTTCCATAATTCATGAAATTGAAAACAAGCTGGGTGTGGTGGCACACTCCTTTAAGCCCAGCACGCAGGAGGCAGAGGCAGGTGGAACTCTGTGAGATCAAGGCCAGCCTGGGCTAGCCTGGCTAGCTGGGGCAATAGGAAGACTCTATGTAACAAATAAACAAGTAAATAAATAGCAGAGTATGCTCCTTTTCTTGGTGTATTTATGCCTAAGCTGATCGACATTTGATGATCCAATATTCAACATAAAAGGCTTCATTGAGCTCAATCAATTTTTTGGAGCCATCCTTGAATGTGTCACAAGTGACTGAACAATATCCACAAAATATGTCTAATTCCTGAGCTGGTTCATGGGATTAGAAGTTAGAAAACCAAGAACCAGATGATTATGTTAAAACCACATGATCTCAGATAATCGCTTTCATTCATTAACCACAAACCTCTAGATTAACAAAGACATACATGTGTACTTACAAATTAACTATGACCACAACTCATATATGTGTATGTACACTGTTCTAGTTTTTCTTCAATTGCTTTGATAAAACACTGTGACCAATCCCAACTTGGGGAAGAAAGGGTTTATTCACTTATATCTCCCAAGTCACACAATTAATCACCAAGGGCGCCCAAGATAGAAACTCAGGGCAGTAGCCTGGAGGCAGGAGCTGGAGCACAGGCCATTGAGGTTCCTGCTTGCTGGCTTGCTCCCCAGCCCATGCTCAGTCTGCTTTCTTATACAATACAGAACAACCTGCCGAGAGGTGGTCCCACCCACAATGGGCTGGATCCTCCTACATCACTCAACAATTAAGAAAATAGCCCACAGACATGGCCACAGGCCAGTCCAATGGAGGAAATTCCCCAGATGAAGCTCCTTCAATCCAGGTGTGTCAAGTTCATGTCTATCCAGCATATACATTGTATTTACAATGAACATGTGGCAGGGCTGATTTTTTCAGCTTTCAGATTTTCCAACTATATGACCTTTTCTTTGAGAATTTTTATGTTTTAAATGTAAAATACCAAGTTGTTCTGTGAGTCCTGTTATCTAAGCCAGAGGAAAATATCACAGTAAAAAGAAACTATAGATCAATATCTGTCATAAGTACAAAAGTTTCCAGAAAATATATCAAACTAAATCCAGAATCCTTAAAAATGAATCCTCATTATGGAAGCTGAATTTATGCAAGGAATGCCAAATCAATTTAATAGCTGAAAATCAATGAATATGATGCATTGTATGAATAAGACAAAGATGAAAGACCACACGATCATCCAAGTGAATCAGGAAAATCACTGGGAAAATTCACTCCTTCATGGTAAAATTCTCAAGAAATTAGAGTTAAAAGGAATTTCTACAACCTCTCAAAAAGCATTTAAGAGAAAATACATTTGGCATAAGATATTAGTATAAAATTGGCATAATGTATTGGTAAATGCTTTCCCATGAAAACATATTTTCTCACCCGATTGGATGCTTTTCCTTTAAAATTGGGAGTAAGACAAGTAGGCCTATCCTTATACTCTATTCAACCTTTCTTTCCCTCCCTCCCTCCCTCCCTCCCTCCCTCCCTCCCTCCCTCTCTCCCTCTCTCCCTCCCTCTTAAGACAGGGTCTCCCTGTAGCCCTGGCTGCCCTTGAACTCACACAGATCCACCTGCTTCTGCCTCCCAAGAGCTGGTATTAAAAGCACATGCCACCAATCCCCATCCAAGTAAGGACTTTTTTGACAGATCTTGAATACATAGAGAGGATCCCCCAATTCACATTGGAGTGCTGGGGCCCCAAAATACAGTGAAGGAACAGGCACAGATTCTCAAAAGGGTTTAAATGAAATCCCTGTCTGAAAACCTAGCTATTGGAGATGCAGAAGCGCCCCCTAATTTAGGAGTAGCCTCACAGCCAGGAGGAAACCAAGGGAAGAGGCAGGGATTCCAGGTCAGGGAGTTCCTCAGTTCCAAAGAAAATAAAAAGGAACATTTGGGAGCCCTGCATCTGCGAGCAGAGGACTAGGGAAGGGGGTGGAATTCTGAGGCATATCTGACACAGAACTTTCATTGGCTGGTAGGCAGGGCCCTTTAGTGAGGTGGCCTGAGACTGACTCACTGATATTTAGGGTGGGACCTGAAGGCACAAGGCAAGCTTCGCTGAGAAGGCAGGCAGGAAAATCTCCAGCCCAGGCTTTGATGCAAAGAGAGTTCAAGGGCAGTGTCCTGCTGGAGCAGCTCTACCATGGTCCGGATCTTGGGAATGGAGGACTGTTCCTTCCTTTGGGAATTGAGCCAGTCAGACAGCAGTCTCCCGGGGCTGGCCCCATTCTGCTACACCTTCGCGGTGGACAGGGCGAAGTCTCCAGTCTTCACAGAGATCCCCTCAGTAATCAGATGCTGTTAGACTTGAGGTCTTGGTAGGTGATGCTGTTTGCATGGAGGTAATGCATACTTGGGCAGTCTGCCTGGCAACATCAGTGAACTGCGCCATGCTGAGTCAGTTGTCTGTAGGTCATAGTAAAAGCTACAGCCCATTGTGTGGTGATGGCAGTCCACAGTTGGCTCATGAAGCCCATGACCAGCAAGATGTTGACATACAATGTCTTCCGGAGAACATTCATCTCATTCTTGAAGGCCTAGGCCTGCCCAGCAGTGGCTTGGGCCACCTTGAACACCTTTGTAACCAAGTTACCATGCTACTACCAGTCAAACGTGGTGCCAAGTGAGCCTCCTGGATCCGGTTCTGCAGCTGCAGCTCACTTCCCAGCAATTCCCCACATACCAGTTCCCCACGCTTTTCACTTTCATGTTTTCATGCACCAAAGACTTCTACTCCCTGCTGTTCTGAAGGTAGCTTGGAATGTGAGAAATCTCCTTCCAGAGCACATTCTGGCCAGGCTGGGGTCTCTTTGGAGGCTCCATCACCAGCACTTCTACTGCCAGCATTGGTACTGAAATTCAGGACTGGGAGCCACATGAGGCATGGAGCTGTACTGTTGACCTAGGGGATGTTGGAAGTGGATGTGGAGCAGATGCATTGTGGGGGATGTGAGCACTGGTTGGGGCTGGGAAGGGGAAGTGAGCCAGGGTATAGTGCCAGGTGTGGGTTTTGGATCTCAGGATAGTAGCAGCTCATTTGGGGCTGCATTTGAGGGAGGTGTCTGCCCTTTAAAGCCTCTGGACAAATCCCGAAAACTGTGGTAGTTGGTACTCATGTCAGCTCAGACAGGGACCTTGGAAGAACTTGTAGTCATAGTTTAATCTTGGACCTTTAGGTATAAGTCACAGAATACCAGGCTGAAGAACAGCTTTGGTACAAAGTTATCCTTGGTCAGCAGCAGGTCTTCCAGGACCTCCAGAATGAACTTGCCACACAGTGGGTGCAGTGGCCATGGCCCAGGTGGTGACAGGCCTCTGCTCTTTGGTATGTGTGTAGACCACATGGCAGTCCTGACTGGGGTCCTCATCGAGAGAGATGCTTACTGCTGTGTTGCTTGTTGGACATGTGCACTTTGACAATATTCACTGCCTAGGACAGCTGAGCCCTGTTGGAACGCAAAGCCATGCCAGCTCCATGGAGCCTAAGACTGTCAAGATGGGCTAGGGTGGGGCTGAGCAGGTGCAAGGGACTCCTGTCACATTTCTATAACCACCACCTTCAAATTGGGCCTCTCTTCTTGTTTCTTCCATAAAAATCCTTTTAGAACAAATTTACCTACTTAGCAAGATGTAAATACAAGACCAGTAAAAAATTATAATTCTATATACTAACAGTGATCATGTAATTTATGAAAATGTTGTTAAAATTTCATTTTAAATGGAAATTTAAAAGAATAAAATATTTAGAAATTGATTTAGTAAAACTAGTACAAAACTTGCAGAACACGAGGGCCACAAAATATGACTGAAAAGAAGATCTAATGAATGGAAAGATGTCCCATGTTCATGGATTGAGAGAATTTAAAATTCTAGATGCCTTCTTTATAGAAATCAACAAACTGATCCTAAAATACTAGAGTAGCCAAAACAGAGTTGAAATAGAACACAGCTGGCAGTCTCTCTCTTCCTGTTTTCAAAATTTGTTACAAATCTACAATAATCAAACTAGTGTGCCCTGTCACATAAATAGCCGATTGGAACTGAATTGTGAAGCTATAAATATCATATTCATGTCTAATTAATTTTTACATGGTTATTAAGACTTCATGTAATGTGCCAAAGATCACTCAATGTGGATCAAAGACTAAGTATAAAATCAAAGTAAGAAAACAAGGACTTACATGTAAATACAAAGATATGAAACTCTTAGAAGACAAGGGAGGCATGAAGGGCCATGACCGTGGATCAGGTCGCTGTTTCTTAGATCTGAAACTAAAACCTCAGTGATAAAAGGGAAAGACCAGACACAGAGACTTCAGCAAAATTGTTTTCTGCTTCAAAACATACCTCTAGGAATCTGTGGCATGGGAGAAATGTTGAGAATCAATCTGATTGCCATAGTTCTGTCAATTTGACACAAACCTAGACATATATACCTGAGAGGCAGGAACTCAGTTGAGGAATACTTTCTATCAAACTGGCCTGTGGACATGTCTGTGGGGTATTTTCTTGATTGCTTATTGATGTGGGAGGGCCCAGCCTTCTGTAGGTGATGCCACTGCTGGGCAGATGGTCCTGGGCTGTATAAGAAAGCAGGCTGGGCACAGACTGCATCACTGGACAGGTGGGTCTGAGCAAGCCAGTAAATATCTTTCTTTCCTCCATGGTCTCTGTTTCAGTTTCTGCTCCAGCCTCCTGCCTTAGCTTTCGTTGATGATCACTTATAAACTGCAAGATGAAATAAACCCTTTCCTCTCCAAGGAACTTCCTGCTCTTGTGGTCATGATGTTTTATCACAGCAACAGAGATACAAACTAGAACTGAAAAATAGTGATTATCTAAAATATACAAAGAACTCATAACTCAATAATAAAAAAGAAAGCAAAACTAACATAGGTGAAGGATCTGAATAGATATTTTATCCAAAGGAGAGATACAAATGGTCAATGGGTACATTAGAGAAATGCAAATACAACAACCTACATGAGATACTACCTCATAACCCTTTGGATGGCTATGAAAAGGATGACATGAGAGATTAGAGTCCTCTTGTGTTGCTGGTCAAGTGGTGTAGTTACTTTGGAAAACAATGTGGTAGTTCCTTACAAGGTAGCATAATTAACACACGCTCCCACCATTCATTCGTATCTATGCCCAAGAAAAATGAAAAATAGAATATTTATATTTGAATATTTATAGTGATATTGTCCACAATTACCAAAAGGCAGAAACAGCCCAAATGTTCATCATGGATGAATGGGTAAACAAAGTGTGATAAATCAATATGATAGAATAAGACCTAACAATTAAAAAGGAATGAAGTACTGATTACATGCTACAACCTGGATGAATCTTGTAGACATTTGTGAAGTGAAAGCAGTGGTCACAGAGACCACACATTGTCTCAAATGGGCAAATCATTAGAAATAGTAACAGACTTGGAGTTTCCTAAGGCCAGGGAAGTTCGGGGCCATGGGCAGCAATTGTTAATGGACATGAGTTTCTTTTACATTTTTCCTTTTAGCCTTAAGAGATTAAGACATGTATACTGTCTTGAGTAGGAGAACTGTGGTAGCTTGAATGAGAAATGTCCCCCACAGGCTTGGTCCTCAATTCGTGATGCTGTTTAGGAGGTTATGGAATCTTTAGGAGATGCAGCCTTGCTAGAGGAAGTATGACACTGGGGATGGGTCTTCAGGGTTTTCCTCACTTCCTACTCACTCTCTCTGCTTCTTGTGTGTGGTCAAAATATGATCAGCCAACTTCCTGATCTAGATAGCTGGTGTCATGCCTAAATGTAGAGTCCTCCTTTGAAACTGTAAGCCAAAAGAAACCCTCCCATCTATAAGTTGCTTGTGGTCATAGTGTTTTATCACAGAAACCAAATAGTAACTAATATAGGATCTCTGTATGTCAAAAGTTCACCATCATCGTCCCTTGCATAAACCTGTCTCTTAGTTTCAGTATAGACTGATTAAGCACTGATGTCACATAGTGAATCAGGAGTTAATATTCGTTGGTGGAAATCAGGCAAAATCTGGGCAGATTGAATCAATGGCAGTGGTTTGAAATGAGAGGCTGTGACTTAACTCAGACCTTTATTTCAGGGTCTTGAAAAAAATAGTTTTACAAATGTCTATAAGAATTAAATAACAAAAATAAAAAACACAAACTGATATAAGGTTACAAAATGTAACCATTTTGCAAAGACAAAGATAATGACCTTCATTGTGTTACAAAGTTGTGCTGTCAGTTGCAAGGGAAAAGGCATACAAGAATTCAGGGTCTTCTGACTGCTTGAGGCTACAAACTAGCTGTAAATTAAGTCTAACTTTAAGCAAAGTATGTGCTTTATGGATGTTGGGAACTGACAAGGGTGGCTAGTCAGACACAAGAGAGTAAGAGTGACTATTTAAGCCCAGGTAACAGGCTCATGAACCATCAGAAGGAGTAGCAAAAACATTCTACAAAAAGTGTCATTGCTATGGCTGAGTGTCTCAGAATGTTGATTGTCACTCAAAGCTATGCAGGGAGATACCACAAACAAGCAAGAACACTAATTGCCATGTCCTCTATGGATGTGAAGATAACTATGTAGTTATCCAGCACTACAGCTGTCATTAAAATAAATGCTGCTTCTAAAAACAGAGACAGTTGGAGGGGGAAACATAAGCAAATTAGTTCAGAAGGTTCTCCTTTGAAGTCAGAGGACCAGAAGAATTATTGGTTCAAACTGTAGGATGGTATAACAAAAGAAAGAAGGGCATGTTAAGTTGTAGTGCAAGTTGGAGCCTGACTGTGATAGAGTAAGATAAGCTCTTCTGCTCTAATCAACCTGGAAGTCTGTGGCTTAGCATCTCAGATGCTTATTTCTTAGTCATACATGTCCAGTTTGGTGGACAAATTCATTCATGTGATGGTTCCAAGATCTTTCTACATGATGAGATTGCCATGGTTTCCTGAATTGTCATGGTAAGAGAATAGAGATTCAGGGCAACACAAGATCCTCCAGGACTGCCATCTGATCTGTGTTCCAGACTAACTCAACATCAATGAGGCTGGAAAATGAAGTTTCCTTGTGAAACACTGAGACCAAAACTAGAAATAGAATAACTCATAATAACAAACAATATTAATCTCCCCAGTTTTTATAAACTTGCCATGCTCTAAGTAATGCTTCGTTATTTACTTTAAGTGACTTGGCGAGATGTGGCAGTGTATAGCTTAAGTCCCAGTGCTCAGGATGCAGAGGCAGGCAGATCTCAATGAGTTTGAGGCCAGCCTGGACTACAACATTATGAATTCCAGACCAGCCAGACCCTGTTTCCAAAAAAAAATTTTTTAAGTGATTTTAAAAATCCAGTCCAGCTAGAGGGCTCAGTGAATAAAGGCCAAGCCTGACTGCCTGAGTTTTTTGCACCCTACGAGTCGAGTTGTTCTCTGACCTCCACATGTACACTCATGTACACACACACACAAATATATATACATAGATAAGTGAAAAAAAATCTCTCAATTTTAAGTGAGAGTAGCAACTATATTTATATCTTTTATACATCCATATTTATTAAATGGACAATCTAAAAATCATCTTCCATAGCTCCAACAGTAAGTCTATATACTTTAGAAATTAATCTAATCCTTTAATTTCTTTTCCTCATGTTTCTCTTGCTGTTTTTTGTTTTTTTGAGCTTTGTGGTTGTTTTGAGGCAGGGTCTCACTGTGTAGTCCTGGCTGGCCTGGAACTCACAGAGACCCATACCTGCCTCTGCCTCCCAAGTGCTGGGAGTGGACCACCCTGTCTAGTTTGGTTTTGTTTTTTAAGACAGGCTTTCATTATATAGCCCAGGTTACCTCAAACTATTCTCCTGCCTCAGCCTCTGTACTAGAAAACAAAAACAAAACAGAACAATGACATGAGTCCCCAGAATCACAGATGAAGCTGAAATACAAAGCCAGGACCAGAGTCTGGGTTTGTTTCCCACTGCACCATGTTTTCAGTCCTCTAAATTTGTGGGGAAAGGATGTGGGCAGCAGAAAAACAAACTGAGTCACTGCAATTAGGGGAATTAAAAAGAACACAGGCACAATGTACAAATATGTTGGAGGAAAAAGAAGCGAGTAGGAAGTTCCGAAGGCTGCAAGGCAGATGGGGTCTCTTGGGAAACATGACTCCCACACATCAGCAGGCTTGGGTGCATGGCTGTCTCAGGCTTTCTTTCTGAATTGCTCAGTCACACTATGAACATTCCTAGGGCCTTGAGAACTACCCCAAGAGTAGAGAGGAGCCAGTCTGGCTGGGGAGGCTGTTGGCATCCCTGCTGGGCTCTGAACTTGATGCCTATGAAGAGCTGCCTATCAGAAGCAGACCACTCTGATGCTATAGTGAAGTGTGTTTGCTCATTCATGTGCTGTTAGACATTGAATTATTATGGTTTTTACAAATAATGCTGTTCTGGAAAATTGATGCACAAGTTTTCACATAGGCATTTCTCCTAGTTAGATAGTTAAATTGAAATGGTTGGATCATAGAGTAGATGTGTGATTAACACTTTTTTTTGTAGTAGTGATTGAACCCAGGTCCTTACAAATGCTACTACTTGCCTCATAACTATGACTGTCTAAGAAACTCCCAAATGAACTGGTTTCCACTTTCTGTCTCTACTTGAGAGTCAGGAGAGTTTAGTTGCACTGCATCCTTTCCACTACTGGGTATAGTTACCCCTTCAGCCATTACAATAGGGTATATGTGATTTAACTAAATTTCCTGGTAACTGCTTTTTCCATGTTTTGATGAGTAATGATTTTTTTTACACGATTATTTGCCATCTGCATATTTTTATGGTGAAGTTTGATCAAATCTTTTGCCAAGTTCTGAAATCAGGCTGTTTGCTATCCTATTAAGTCTGAGGGTTCTTTATACATTTCTGAAAGGCATTTCTCAGATATGTGACTGCACATATTTTACTACAGTCTGTGACTCTTCTTTCTATCATTTTAACAGTGCCCTCCAAAGAACAGAGGTTCTTAATTTCAATGAGGTCAGAATTACTAATTTTTTTCTTCTTGTAGACTGTTCTTTCATTGTTGTATCTATGAAGTTTTACCTGATCCAGGGTCAAAAGATAGTCTACTTTTTCTCAAAAATTTTGGCACATCCAGTTGTGTCAGCATACTCCTGTACTTCCAGTACTTGGGAGGCTGAAGCAGGAGGATGAAGAGTTCAAGGCCCATCTTGGCTTCATAGCAAGCTTGAGGTCAAGCCTGGGATACATGAATCTCTTGTCTCAAGGAAACCAAAAACAAAAAGAAGTTTTAACATGTTAGATTTTACATTTAGGTCTCTGGTTTATTTTGAGTTTGATTTTTTGAAGTTGGGTCACCAGTTGAAGTTATTTCATTCTTATATATTAAAATCCAGTTGCTTCAGTTCTATTTGCAGAAAAGACTCCAAACTCTTCACTGAATCACCTTTACATTTTTACCAAAAATCATTTGTCCGTACGTGTGTTGATGTATATTTATCTCTAAAATATAACACATAGTCATGATTAAATTTAGAAAGATAATGTAAGTTCTTAAACTTTGTTCTTTTAGAAGAAGTAATTTTGACTCTTTCAGGTCCTGCCCGGTTCGCCGGCAGGTAGGGCGGTGGAGAAGCGGGTCCAGCTGGCCTCCTCCAGGGGCTGAGAGGGATGGTGAGTGTCGGCAGCTGGACCCTCTCCACTCCGGAGAACACCACACCGAGCCGGGAGACTTGAAGCAGGATCTCACTTTATTGCATCAGGCACAGTCTTATATAGGGTAGAGGTAAGGGGTTGGGGCTAAAAACGTGGGAAGTGAAGGACCAATCATTTTTCACCACGTAGGCTATAGCCAGGTAGAGGCTATTTTTTGTTGTGCCTTGCTGAGTCACTCCTATGCAGAAATGGAGTGTCAGAGACAGGCTGCAAAACTCGAATGAGGCTCAGAAAGTTACACTAGGCCACACGTCTGGGCCCATGAGGCCCAACAAGGTCCTTTCCATTTCTATATGAATTTTGGAATTAGACTTTCAATTTTTCCAAAACTAACTTCTAGAATTTTGACTGAAAGTTCATTGAAACTTAAAATTAATTTAGAAGGAGATGACACCTCAAACAAAATGAATCTTCTGGTCCATTGTAGAGAGCTGCGGACTGCTGCGCCTTCAAAATGGCGCCTGCTTCCGCCTTCCACCATCCCGAGGGTGAGTGCTTTTTAGGAGTAAACAACTCCTTATTGGCTATGGCTGAGGTCTAAGCATGCTTCCGTATATGTGTGCCTATCTACTGTTGCCACGTAGCAGTTCGGGATTGGCTAGCAGGAGAGTACTTAAGTTGTGGGCGGGCTTTCCCGGGGTCAGAAGTCCGAAGTCAGAAGATTGCTCAAGGTTCCTGAATAAACTGCACAAAGAAGAGTCTGGTGTTGCATCTTCCTTACTGGACGAGGTGGTCGTGACAAGTGGTGGCCCGTTCGGGGAACTCATCGAGAGGCTCAGAACTTTTGCAGTCAGGGCAGTGCACTGGAAAGTCCTCAGGTAAAGTGGGGATCCGTGACAAAAGCAGGTATTTTGCTAAGTCCTCAGGTAAAGTGGGGATCCGCGACAAAAGCGGGTACTTTGCTAAGTCCTCAGGTAAAGTGAGGATCCGCGACAAAAGCGGGTACTTTGCTCCCTCTGTAGGTAAAGACCGGGCGGGGAGAGTTCGCGGGATAGCGAACTGAAAGTAAACTAACGGGTTGAGCGCATGGGCTTTTACATGATTCTTGTTATTGGAGTGGTCATTAGTTTTGTATTCTGGTACCTTATTTTTGCCTGTTTTTGTAGGGAGTGTACAAAAGGTACCCAAAAACACATTATGGGAAATACTAGTTCTCACCCAATTCTTTTGGCTCTAAATGAGCTACTTTGTTCTAAGAATTTAAAGCTTAAGAAAAGCACTTTGGAGAGATTCTTGGAGGAGTGTGATACCATTGCACCGTGGTTCGCAGTGTCTGGAAGTCTCACGGTTCCATCATGGGAAAAGCTAGGTAGAGATCTGGACTTTGCTGCTGATCAGGAAACTCTTAAAGGAGGAGTTAGACCTGTGTGGAAACTAGTCTGGGGTTGTCTCGAAGAGCAAAAGTGCAGTGCGCAATAGAAACAAAAGTCAGCATGACGATACTTCTGCTTCTAGCCCTGATGAGCCAACTAGGGAAAATGGAACCAAGATGGGAAATCCTGTCGGTGTTTCCAAAGCCAATGCCGGTGATGTATAATGCTCAGGTTTTTCCTCGCCTTTTTGCTAGTAATAAAAGCTTAGGATTGCTCTGGCTGCCTTTTGATAGCCAAGTGAGTCCCATACAAAAAAAATAAAAGTATACTATTACGAGGCAGCCTATGTTTTGCTTTGATTAAAAATATTAGTGAGAAGGCTGAATGTGTAAAGCTGTATAATCAATCTGCAGGTTGGTTCGAGGCTCCATTTTGCCATGGAGATATTAAAGGAGATGGGAGATTTCCATGGACAGGCTGCCAGAGTAGAGGCGCTGTTTGGGCTGTTAAAGATTATTTTTCCTTTTCCCCCAACATTAGTACGAAATTCAATGCTTCCCGTGCAGGTGAAAATTTTACTAATCAAGATCCGGTGTTCACCGGAACAGTTAATCCTTTTAATTTGTGGCTGCTGTGTGTTGAGGTAAAACATTCCAACCTGCAGGGGAGCTCCTTAAGCTCAGGAAGTAAACAAGTCAAGAGCTTCAGGAAGGCCCTGAAATTGACCAGGTTCACTAATTTGACTTCCTGCCTAAATTCCTGTGCTCTGATTAGAGGTAAAAATAGGTTGAGCAACACAAAGTTGGGGCCTCAGTATTTCAGAGTCTGTTCAGATAAAAAAGGTTCAAAAAAAAAAAAAAAAAGGGCAAATGCAATGCAAATGGGATCTGGCTCCACTGGAGGAGCCCCCTTTTGTGGAACCTAAAATCAGGCAGTTATTCAAGAGTCTTTAAATCAGCCAATGTGGCGCATGCTTTGGATTTACAAACCTCCTTAAATTCACAAGTTAAAGGAGGCCTTATGATTGTTAATCAACGCATAGATCTTGTACAGGAGCAAATAGATACACTTTGGCAATTGGCTCAATTAGGCTGTAAATGAACATTACAAGGGCTATGTGTCACCTCTGTTCAATAAGCCAATTATACAAGGGCTACAAATTTATCTAAGGCTTTGTCCAGATATCTTTTACAGAATTGGACACTTGATTTTGAAGACACCCTAAAAGAATGGCAATTGACTGTAGTGACTGTGAATTCTACTCGAGTGGATTCCTCCTTTGCATCGGGGCTGTCCTGGCTGGCGACTGCTATGAACCATCTGAAAGAGTGGGCGGGAATGGGAGCGTTAGCAGGTCTCCTGATTATGGCCTCCCTGGTCTGCCTGTGGTGTATATGTAAGATTAGAGCCACACAAAAGCGGGATGCAGCTATGATCATTCAAGCCTTTACAGCCGTAGAAGCTGGACAGTCCCCCCAAGCATGGCTAATCACCATGAAATGTTAAGATCTACCGCGGACGGGATGCGAGGCTAAGCACTGCACGAGGTTTTGCCTGCTAGCATCTTAGCATTTCCTCGGAAGACATGTCTGATTGCATGAAGGTGGTACCCTTAGCTCCTTCCCCTGGGAAAATTGGTACGGGATGGGTATGGGTCACCGCAGGTGATGAGTCTGTGGGTGCCTCCATTACGTGTTGTTTGATTTTTTTCAGTAATGTTTTACAGTTTTTAGTGTACAAGATATCTGCATCTTTTGCCAAATTTATTCTTGTGGGTTTTTTTGTTTGTTTTGAGACAGGGTCTCCCTGTAGCCCCAGCTGGCCTGGAAACTCCTTTTGTAGACCAGGCAAACTTTGAACTCAGACAGAGATCCTCCTCTGTCTCCCAAGGGTTGGGATCAAAGGCATGCGACACCATGCCTGGCCTCTTAAGTGATTTTGATGCTATCACAAGTAAGACTTTAGAAAAACTTACAGCTTTCAGACATTCACTGTTATAATATAGAAATACAACAGATTTATATCAATAGATATTGTTTGTTACAATTTTTCTAAACTTACCTACTAGTTACAGTATTATTTCTAAAGACTTTTAAGGATTTTGTAGATAATCATGTTGACTGTTTATAAAGACAAATTTTCCTTTTGTCCAATTTGAATGCTGTATTAGTTACTTTTCTGTTGCTATGATAAACCCTCACGATCAAAGCAAATTACGGCAGGAAGAGTTTCTTAGGCTGACGGTTTCAAAGGGACGAGAGTCCGTCATGGTGGAGGAGGCATGGCAGGAGGCAGCCAGAGCAGAAAGCTCAGACTTCACATCTTCAAGTTTGCACAGGAAACCGAGCAAACAATCCAGAAGTGGGGCAAGGTTATGGACTCTCGACCCTCCCCCACCGCTTGCTCCCTCCAACTCGGGACACCATCTAAAGACACCAGGACCCTCCCCAAGCAGTGCCACCTACTGATCGAGTCTTCCAACGCATGAACCTATGAGGGACCTTTCACATTCAAACCGTCACAGACACCTTGTTATTGCCCCTGCCCTCCGCTTCAGAATCAACAGAATGGTCATCATTGCTTTGTTCCTGATCTCGGGATAAAACATCCAGTAAACATAGTGTTAGTTGTGTGTCTTTCATAGCTGCCACCCCAGGTTGAGGCAACTCGCTCTACTTTCATATTTGCAGAGTTTTTGTTAGACATGAATGTATGTATTTGGGTTTACCAAATTATTTTATACATATATTAAGATCGTTTTCTTAAATTCTGTCAGTAGAGTTAATCATATTGATTGCTTTCCAAACATTAAACAAAACTTTCAAACATACAGTTGGACTGTATGAAATGTCCAACTGAAGGTTCTGTACCATTCTTCAGAAGTGACAGAAGTAGTCTTTTCTTTATGCTCTTAACCTTTATCTCATTTTGGTGTCAGGTAGTGTCAGCATCATAGAATGAATTAGAACTTATTCTTCCTTTCATTTTCTGGGAGTTTTTGCTTGGAATCAAATTTTTTTCTTAGCATTTGTTAGAATTCCCCAGCAAAGTAATCTTGTCTTAGAGTTTTCTTTCTGAGAAGACTTTACCTTTATTAAGTGCTTTAATAATTATAGGGCTATTCATGTTGTCTATTTTTTTTTAATAATAATTGGTAGTGTTTGTATTTCAAGAACTATGTCTGGCTCATCTATGTGGTCAAATGTATTGGCATAAAGTTATTGTAATACTTACTGGTTTCCTTTTAGTAACTGTAGAATACGTAATGATATCATATTTCTCAATCTCAGCACTAATAGTTTTTGTCCTCATTCTTTATATGTTGATCATTTTGGCTAGAGTTTTATAAATTTTTATTGATCTTCTCAAAGATTGTTGTTTTGGTACAGAAATGCCCTCTGGAACCCCGTATTTCTTACCACAACGTTAGTTTCCACAGCTGGGGTTTCATTTTACAGAGATATATTCCTTTCTCAGGTCACATGTAAGGTTTCCTCCAACACTGCACAACACTACTCTCTAGTCATAACAAACCACTTGTATGTAATCATTTTACTACACCAAGAATAAATCTTTATGTTTTTACACACATGTTGTTTCCATTACAGAAAGTTTCCTCCCCTCTCTCTTCTCTCCCTAGCTCCTGGTCATTTTTAAGATCCTGTGTAGCATCTAAAAGGAACCTCTGTATCTGAGACTCACAGCGCATTGTAGAACGGGAAGTACTGAGATGCTAATGTGTCTCTCAATTCTCACTAGCAAAGCTTTCCTCAAGCAGCAGAGCACTGTGCACACAGAAGGCTGTAAGTGGCTAAAATGTATAGAGTAAGAGACTGTAGAGGGTGTGTCCTTGGATAGGTGTGCTGTGTTAAGCTTCACCCATCCAGGACTCAGGAATCATTATGGAAGAAGGGGGCAAAAAAATGGCAAGAGTCATGGGTGGTGGATGATCACAGGGAAACAGTTTTCCAGGTTTCTGGGAACTGTTCATATGAACTTGCAGCAATGGCGTCGGCATGCACAAGACCCAGGCAAACTCAATCAGATAAAACCCATCATAGACCTGTGAAACTGGATGGGAGTCTCCAACTCCAGTCAAGGAACTATTGGCAGCGGATCACTGCTGGGTGTGAGAGAGTTGGCCTTCTTTAAGGGAATGACACTAGATAGGCTGTCCAGGCTCCAATGGCAGAACTCACACTGAGAGACATTTGGGTACACAAACTTGACTCCATAGACCTTAATATATATGACAGAATGCATGAAATCTGGCAAGGGGGCTATGGTTTTGCAGATAGGAGAGGGGAGGGTCTAGATATGATTAAGATGTATGAGATGTAGAAATATTCAATAAGAATATGCATTGAAAAGAAAAAAGTTCAGTGTAATTTTTCTTTGTCATATGACCTCTTTGTTTTCTTCCCAGTCGGTGGGGGCTTGCTACTCAACACTCCTATACTATCCTTGAAGATAGATGCATGGCACTTACTTCAAGAATATCATTGATATTCTGTTTGTTTATATCTCAAGTAGATTGTAAACACCTAATGCAGATATAAGTGTCTGGCTTGTCTTTGTATCCCCTGGCTTAGGCTGGTGACTAGGACAGATTTGTAGATAACTATTAGTCAGGTTGTTTAGCCTCTTGGTCTCTGCCTTAGCAGTGTTGACATCTTGTGGGTACTTCATAGAGAGATAAATGTGTCTTTATCCAGTTTTACTGAATCAGAAACTCTAGAGGTGAGATCCAGCATTCTGTGGTGTTAGAGTCCTCTGATTTTGTTGCCTAGTAGAGTTTGAGAATTGTTGATTAGAGAAGTGAATGTGGGGGGGATGGAGAGATGGCTTAGTGGTTAAGAGCACTGGGTGTTCTTGAAGAGGACCTGGGTTTGATTCCCAGCACACATATGACAACTAACAACCGTTCATAACTCCAGTTCCAGGGGAATCCACTGCTTCTTCTGACCACTCATACACATGCAGGTAACACACTCAGACACATAAAATAAAAATAATAAATAAAATATTTTTTAAAAGAAGTGAATGTGGACTGAGCAAGACCTACCTTGAAAACTGTCCCCATCATATCCAAACCCTTCTCACTTGGAATAACCTTCTTAATAGTTTAAGGCCTCAGATTCTTCTCATATAAAAAAGGAACAGTAGAAGCCACTTTATAGGCCTTTTGACAGTCTCAATGCAATACATTAGGTCAATTTTGTATTATAATGAATGACCAAAGATATGCACTTAATAAATGATAACTGTGAACAATGGTTAATAATAATAGTATACTAATACTAATATTCCTACCTGGTGGAAATAGAAGACTTTCACTTAGGGTAGTGTTTTTTGTATATGATTTGCTTACAAACGGTGAGAGAAAACATAAAGAATAACTATAAAGTTATTCTTCAAATTGAAGTAGCCTTAGAATGATAAGGAGAATTAAGGAAAAGGAAGGCAGAAAGAAAAAGAGCAAAGAAGATGGATTTATTATAGGAGAAAAATCATTTGAAAATGTGGTATCCACATTTCGTAGTGCTGTCCACAATTAACTACCTTTGCTAGGTGGAGCATAAACTTGGTCATAGTCAAAGTCTTTTGGGGCATCCATCATAAAATAGGCATGGTCCTTGGTCCCGGAATACAGAGATTAAGGTCAGAGTACTCCTTGCCTTATCTAGCTCAGAGTCAGGCGGTTCCAGTCAGACACCACCAAAGTGATCCCTAAAGCATAGCCAGCAAATAATTTCTTCAGTCTATCTATCAATCTATCTAGCATTTATCTATCTATCTATCTGTCTATCTATGAATGAGACAGGGTCTCATGTATCTGGGTTGGTCTTGAGCTTACTATGTAGCTCAAGTTGACTATGAATTTCTGATCCTCTTTTCACCTCCCTAGTGCTGGAATTACAGGCATGCACCACCATTCCTTGCTTTATGTAGCAGTGCTGAAACTTGAACCCAGGGCTTCATATGCTAGGCAAACACTCCACCAACTGAACTACATCCCCAGCCCCTCTTATTTTAAACCACCTATAATGGGCAAGATATAAAGGGTAAACCTAGTTGGGCAGCTAAGATGGCCCTCTGTGTTTGCTCAATCTGTGCATAAGAGAGCGTTCTCCAACCACCCCTTAAGTGGGACTTCTCCTTGGTTTGTTGGCATTTCCATTTATCCAGATCTATTTTGTGGTCCAACAACAAGGTGGAAGAACATTGTCTTTATTATTTTGACATAAAGAATCTCAAGTTTGATTCAGTGCTCTAAATGTGTTGGTTATTTGCTCATTCAAGCCAGTACACTAAGTGCTGGGAGTACCAAAGATGAACAAAATGTATCCCCTGTCCTCAAGGAGTTCAGGGTCTACTGAGACAGATGCATATATGTTTAATTAGCAATTTGTTTTTATAGCCCTCCATGGTTATAAACACTTTCGTAGAAATGATCTTAATTATCTTCACAGTAGCTTCATAGAGTAAGTGAAGGAATATCTTGTCATTTGAGACAGAGACTAGAGGAAACCAATGCACGGATTTGTCCAGAGACCACCTTACTGCCTCTGTGTAACCAATTACCAAGTTTTGTTGCTTCTCTTACTCAGATGTCTCTGTGATTGGGCTGCGTTCACTATTTCAACCACCACTGCTTTAGTGGAAGTAAGTTCACCTTTTTTTTGCCTGGCTATTTCAATAACCTCTTAATTTGGTCTCCCTTCCTACAACTTCTACCCACTCCAATCTGCCAACAGAACTCTTTCAAAACTAGGCACAATCATACCACTCAGCTGAAAAACCGTTGCTGGCTGGTTCTATCCAGCAAGCTAGCACGGCATAAGTGCATTTTACAAGTCATTCCTTTAAACCTTACCTCTTGGCGTCTGCACACCCCATTCCCTGGCTGGACACACACAGACCAGATGCTCTAGCCACACTGGATTGACCTTATTCTTTTTAGGCTCTGCCCTCTGTCTAATGAACTTCTCATCCTTAAGATCAAACTCAAACGTAAGCAACTCTCTGAGCCCTTTGTGACCACGGTGGCCTCGTTTCTTTGCTTACTGCTTGTGGATCCTATATATCTTTGCACCTTCTGTTAAAGCATTTATCACTGGGTAATAGCACTGCTGTATGACAGTCTGCTTCCTCCTCACAGTGTCCTGAAAACATTCTGGAGGGAAGCAGTTATGTTGTGGTAATCTTTAAGAATTCTGGAGCTCCCAGTGCTGATGGGGAGGTAGGGGGACCTTGGTAGGGTTGCCAAGGCTGGTCAAGAAGATGACCCCTTAAATTTGCACTTGAGATAAACAATGAATGATTGTTTTGTGTGGGTCCCAAATATTGCATGAGACATATTTATATTAACATTTTTAAAGTCTGAAAAATCGCATTTAACTGGCCATTCTGTTTGGTTTGTTAAGTCTGGGCACCCTAACCCCTATGCAGACCTAAACCCAGTTTCTATATCCTTTGGTAATTAAGTACAACCACATTCCAATGTCTAGTGAAAACCAAGGCTGAAACTGCTGTTCCACCCTCATGAAACTTCCGGTTAAGCGGGGAAGTCACAAAAACTATTTCTAGAATCAATATTTAACATTCAAAAGCTGTGTGTTTCTGATAAACATTGACACAGTAAGCCACATGTCCAAGGACACATCAGACACTCATCATATGAGAAAAAAATAAACCCCTAAGTTTCTTCAGGTGCCAAATGAGAATATAGTAGAAAAGCTTAGTTGGGAATGGTTTCGTTGCATTTTTTAATCAAACAACTGCAATTTGAAATTAGTGTGACCTTGGTTAGATTGCTTAACTTTTTCTGTACTTCCTTTCAAGATGTGCTCAAGGGTGGGGACCAGGCTGGGGCTAGGATGGTAACCAAATTGATCTCCTGAAGAAATGAAAGTCAAGTTGAACCTATAACTTCATAATACGCATTCAGAAGAGGGCAGAGGCAAAAGGCAGGTCAGGAGCATTCATTACCAGATTTTCAGTTTTGCTACAGAACACACAAACCGGGAATTGGAGCCAGGCAATCGCAAAAATGATTCCAGATCTGCATGGTAACAATTTAGACTAACTTCCACTCCTGCTGAAAATTTAGCAGCAGAGGAAGTTCTTTCCCTGGCTGGCTGCCTTCTCCTCACCTCCCCCACCCCTCAGACATTTAGACTGCTCGCTCCCCACATCTGTTTCCAAGCTATAGAGCATCGGGTCACAGCATGGCGCAATAAGCAGTGTTAGCAGGCCGCATGAATCAGTGGCGAACCTTTGATTTTTAATTCCCTGCGTCTCCTAGAGAGGAAGTGTGGTCTAGTGGTTAACCCAGGAAAAAGCAGCTAGGAGGCAAAATTCCTGGGCCTCGGCATGTCTTCTCTGTTCTTGTTGGGATACCTTGCCCATCAAAGATTACCTGCCCCACCCCAGTCTTGCTTGATGATGTTGGTGCCCGAACTGGCCTAGAGCGCTCTATTTTTAACAAGTACGACACAGGCATCCTTCGAATCAGATCCAGTTCAGCTGTGTATGGTCATGACACATCACATACATGGGAAGAGGACGATGTAAGGGCTGGCTGGGCAGAGAACAGTGAATCTACCATAATGGAGCCTTTTGAAAGCTCAGGTAGAAAGGGCAATGGAGTAGGAAGAAACTAGATCCAGATTCTGGTTCTGGCTGTACCTTCAGAGTTGAGGGAGTTTGGGTATGTCAAAGAAACTGTACTGATTGCATTTTTATGATTTTAAAAATAAAAGTGACTAGATCATTACTTTCAGTTCTGTGAGTCAATGAATCGTTTCTGTGAGTTCACAGAAATGCCAGGATGGACGCCGTACATCTCGTTTCCTGAAAATGACAGGGCTGCGGTCTCGGAGGTGTGGGCTGGCCTGTTCGGGGGTTGTGGGAAGGCGGAGGAGACAGGCAGTAGCTGAGAGGTTTGGGGCCAGGGCTGCAGGGAGCGTCTCCCCACCCTCCTCTCCGGAGGCTCTGCAGCTGGCCTGCTTATGCAAAGGCCTTGGCTCCTCTTTTCTTCTTAAAAGCTTTTCTGACTCTTACATTCCCCTGAGGAGCAGATTCATTGTTTTGCAGAAAACTTGTACGTGTTTTCCTGAAAGAAAGAAAGGAGGGAGGGAGGGAAGAGCCTCAGTGGATTAGTGAGTGGGCTCCGGTTGGTTGCCAAAGAAATGAGTCTTTCCATGCGTGATAGACCCATACCTGCCATATTGCTGGCCCCAATGTGTGCTGTAAAATCCTTTGTCCCACTTCCACAATGCCTAGAAGGGTATTCTTGTTCATGGACCGGACACCCGCCTCCTCATCTGTCTCTGGAACATCTGGGACTCCTTCCATCCCAGAACAAGTGGGGGTGAGTTAGGAGAAGGAGGAGTGAGTCATGATTGTAGGAAAAGGATGTCTCAGGAAGCCACCGCTGAGCGGGCTTCCTAGAAACATCCTGACAGGTCCCATAAAGCCCAGGTTTGCTTCTAATTATAACTTGCCCACATTTGAACATTTTTACAGTTTTCCCATGGTAACACACGGCTTCTGAGGAAGAGGATTTGACTCAGATGTGCTCTATGTGTCTAAGAGTGGAAGCCAGTTGGACGTTTTGGTTTTTATGAGTGGTTATTTTTGCAATTTTACAAAAGAGATACTCGAGCTTGTTTGTTCCGATTAACATATCAGTAAGCTGAGGCTATGCACATCATATAAAGGGCTAAAATAAGGTCCATAAAATGAAAAAAGACAGTTTCGAAAGGCCACGACAAGGAGGACAAAAATCAAAGAAATTAGAACCCCTAAATAAGTTGCATTTTGTTTTCCCTCAACTTGAGTCAAAGGGCAAGCAAAAACGACCCAAAGAAATACCAGGGATTTACTCAACAGAAAGGATGCTGTGACCCATGTGGGGAGAGCCCTATTGTCCACTCTTTCTAGTACTGTTCAGCAGTGGCTGGTCTTCAGGCAGAAGGTCATGAAGCACAGTATAGACCCCTGAAAAGTCAAGTTGTAGTCAAGTGTGGTATTGGTATGGTATGTTATTTTATTTTGTAGTGAAAATGTTGGAAGACTGCTAATTCTGGAAAAGTAACTCATGATAACATTTAATTTCATCCCAATTCATAACCGGTTTAGGTAGCTGAGATTTCTTTTGATCTACTCTTTCTCACTTTTCATCATCTAAACACCAGAGATATTAACCAAAACCTGGAAGGTTGGCAAGAAAGCTCTTTCTTTCTTCAGTAGGAAATATTCTGGACTGGAACAGCTAAATCTCAGATCCATCATGAAGGAAGGGGATTTCTCAGGCTACTGGAGATGGAGCTGCTAATAGTGCGTACTATGACTTTGTGCCAACTTCAGGCTGGTTGCAATTTTTGTTTCTAATTCTCTATAAAAATTGGCACGTGGCATTTAGAAAGAAATACTGACTCTGTTTTATAAGATTATAGATGATCCTTAGCTTTGGAAATCTCAGCAGTTAATGAAAGTTGGCGTGGTGTATAACCCCCCCCCCACAGGAAGTGGAGCTGATCAGAAAACATGCTGGCCATGTTTCGAAATTTTCCAGAGGTATAAGAGATTATCTTCATTATAAATAATAATGACCTCAGGTTTAGTAATGATTAGGAAATGTTTACGAAATGATTAAAGCAAAAGATGAACACTTTCCTTAAACTTGATTTCTTCAGATAAATCCTTATAATGTTGTCTGATAATTTCAGCAAGTTTATTTTCATGATAAATAAAGTAGCAGCAATGTATAATCACTTTATTTTTCATTTTACGCATATTTACCCTTTTTTTGGTCATTTTACCAAAAATGAGGGTTTGGGGCTAGCAAGATAGCTCAGTGGATAAAGTGTTTGCTGCACAAGCCTGAGGACTGGAGTTTAGATTCCCCAGTACCCACATAAAAGCTGGGCAGGTGTGCAGGCTGCCTGTATTCCCAGCACTGGGAAGGCAGAGACAGGGAATCCCTGGAGGAAGCTGGCCAGCTAGATTAGCTGATCCAGGAACTCTGGGTTCCATTGAGAGACCCTGCCTCAATGAGTATGAATGATCAAGAAAGACACACAGTGTCAACTCATAGACTTCACATGCACACAAGTGTGTCTACACACATGGGAACACATGCTCACACATATAACATACATGCAGGGACACAGGAAAAGAAAAAAGAAAAAAAAAACCCTGGGGTTAAATAAAATAATTTGGGGAAGGACCTCACATATCGTGGATATTACAATTACTGATCAAGAGCCAGGCATGGTGGTGTGTACCTGTGATCCCAGCACTTGAGAGGTAAAGGCAGGAGGATTGGGTGTTGAGGCCAGCCTCAGCTACATAGTAAGTTCAAGCCCAACCTGGGCTATATAAGAACAAGGGGAAAAAAGACTTTAAGGGGGAGGACAGAGCAACAGGACACATGAGATTTGAAAGGGGAAGGGAGAAATACTGGGGGTGGAAAGGGACAGAGGACAAGAGCGACAGGAGATGGGAGGAACAGGGCGAGGAGACTACATCTGAATTGGACATGTACAGCCATTTTTCCTGTCATTATTTCTTCAATATTACATTTACATTGTATTAGATAGCATAAATAGTAAAAATTAACCTCCATAATGGATAAACAAAAACAAAAATAATAATTATCATTAACAGCTATTGATTAAATTTGACAAAACCAAAATAATAGCCAATTTTTATATGATATATAGAATGCTCTATGTGTGAGACACTGATTTCATGCTTTAAAAAACTATATCTAGTCCTCATGACCACTTTAGTCCCATCTTTCAGATGGCAACATAGAGTCATGGCTAGGTTACCCAACTTGCGCTTCGTAACCAGACAGTAAATAGAGGCGCTGCAATAGAACTCTGATGGTATATCTCGTGTCATGTCTTGTTGGTCTATACTTTTTTTCTCTTTCTTTTTCTTTTATGAGATGGACCCTCATTATATAATCCACGCTGACCTTGAATTTGTGATCCTCATGTCTCAGCCTCCTGAGTGCTAGAATAACAAGTATTACCACAATGTTTCAATCACTGTGTGAAAAATGACTACGGTCCTCTTGCTGCTCTCAGAGAATGCTTTTCTTCATCTTCCATGGGTCTGTCACGCATCTGGTGACCATTCATTCAGGCTACATCCACCTTGGAGGCAATCATGACAGCTTGTTGATCTTTGCATGCTCTATGAGCACTTAAAAAAATATATGTGTATGAGTGTAATGCCTGTATGTATGTAAGTGCACCCATGTCATGAAATGCCCTGGCAAGTAAGAAGAGGGTATTGGATCCTCTAGAACTGGAGTTACAGACAGTTGTTAGCCACCACGTGGGTGCTGGGAACCAAACCAAAGTGCTCTTAATCACTGAGCCGTCTCTCCAGCTCTATACAGAGCACTTTTACAATATAAGGGCTTGTCAAATGTCCACAGCTGCCATGATCAAACCACAAGTACTTATGTTACAGTCAGGAAATGCACCTTTATGACCTTTCATTGGGATGCAATTTCAGATGATAGAGGATGAAACATTTTATCTGATGTTCTTTATGCTCTTATAATTCATTCGAGTAGTATCTCAAAAAGCTGAGTGTTCTACAGTCATCCTCAGAGTATTCCTCTCACTGACTGGTCTGAGGTAAGTGCTTGCCTGAGGTGGTGGCTAAGGTTCAACAATCTTTGAAAGGTGTTGGGTCTTTGGGTCTTTTGAATAACAGTCTTTAGTCATTGTTCCTTTTCCTTTGCTTCTCAGTTGGTGTCAATTTCAGCAGAAAATAGCTGAAGTAGGCTTTGGACTAGAATGTTGGTTGCCTCAGAATGGATTCTCATTTGTTTGTTTCTTTTTTTGAAATAGGGTCTCATATATCCCAGGATAGCCTCAAACTTGCTGTATACCTGAGATGACTTTCAAGTTCCAATCCTCCTGCCTCCATCTCCTGACAGCTGAAACTGTAGGCATGCGCCACCAGGTCCTGGGGCTCAGACTGAATGCATGCTAGGCAAGCATTCTACCAACTGAACCACCTCCACCCCAAGCCCAGAACTTTTGAATCAGAAGCTCCTTTTTTGCTTGGAGACTGGGCTCTCTTGGCCTTCCTGGTGGGCAGATCTCCTGGTTATAGACCGTTTAGTCAAGTTGTCTTCAGGTGTTGAGTTTTCCTCTTGATTTTGCCCTTGTTGGCTTTGTATTTCTCCATATAGTTATACAAGCTGATTTCTACCTTCATGGTTAGTTCTTGTCTCACTGCTAACTTTGATCTTAGATTTACGTTTTCTTTTTATTTATTTATTACTTGTTTTTATGTATATGAGTATCCTGCCTACATGTATGTAAGTGTACCAATGCATGTAGTACCCATGGAGGCTGGAACTGGAGTTAGGGATGGTTGGTAATTACCATGTGAATGCTGGGAACCAAACCTGGGTCCTCTGCAAGGGCAGCTGGTGCTTTTAACTTCTGAGCCATCTCTCCAGCTCCTGATTAATGTTTTCTTTTGGACTTGCTGAACCGTATGTAGTCAAGTCCGTGGCCTTAAATACCTTCCTGCCCTTTGGTTCACCACTGTCTCCACGCTTTCCTCTTTATGCACTAGTGTGTTTACTATTTTAATTATAAAACAGACTCTTGAGAGTGGTTAGAACTTCATGCTGGATGCTCAAGCACAGAATCCAAAGTAAGATTCGAAAATCTTAGTGATTTCTCTCAACCCGAGAAAACCTCTGGGAGAAAAGTACCTCAAATATCATGTGGACACACAGTCTTTTGACAGACAAGGAAAGCTCTAGACTCAGGTAGCTGACTTCAGTTGACAGGCATATACACTGCTTTCCTTTTAAACAAAGTCAATAGTGGCATATGGACACACAGGTGAGATCAGGCCATGAAGATTCTAAGTGACCTTATCAGGTTGTTCTTGCCAGAACCCTTGAGTCCACTGCTAGCCTCCTGTACTGAAGGTCATGGTAGATGTTTGTCCAACATCCTCAATGTACGGCATAGGAGCTCAGACTTGAATGTTTGTAATGACCCAAGGGCCAAAAGGCAAGTAGAAATTCAAGTTTGGAAACTAAATATTAGTTCTCTCTCTCTCTCTCTCTCTCTCTCTCTCTCTCTCTGTGTGTGTGTGTGTGTGTGTTTCTATTTCTCTCTCACCTTTCACACTCTTAAGTCTGCACTC
The DNA here is from genome assembly GCA_035773235.1 of Eospalax fontanierii. Lineage (NCBI taxonomy): Eukaryota > Metazoa > Chordata > Mammalia > Rodentia > Spalacidae > Eospalax > Eospalax fontanierii. Next base: position 42,133,294 of record CM069526.1, on the reverse strand, counting down.
TCAAATTGCTTTCTGCAAAAATAAAAAGAAAATGGTCCTTATCGCACAACCAGACCTCATTTACTCTCATTCTTAAAGTCTTTCCTTGCTACAAATTCCATTTATTTCTTCAAAATTAAAATACCGAAAAGCATCTCCTCAGCCTACCAATTCATTTTCTTCAAATGCTGGTGTGCTAGATTGACTTTCTCTCCTTGCCTACTCTTAAGTCAACTTCATTACTCTGAGCCTTCCATCCTCTTCCCATCTTTTTTGACCAGCAGCAACAGCACAACTGCCATTTTATAAAGTGACATCAGAAGAACAAATAAGTGAGATTTGATAATAAAGTCCATGCTTTCTTCAGTGTCTCTGTTTTCAGGAATGCATGAACATTTAATAGGAACTTTAAAAAATTATTTTTATTTTATGTGTATGAGTGTTTTGCCTGCATGTGTGTAAGTGCACCCATGTTGTGCAGTGCCCATGGAGGTCAGAAGAGGGCATCGGATCCCCTGGAACTGGAGCTACAGATAGTTGTTAGCTGCCATGTGGGTGCTGGGAACCAACCCCAGTCCTCTGCAAGACCAGCCAGTGCTCTTAACTGCTGCGCCATCTCTCTAGTTCCTAATAGGGATGTTTTTGAAATGGTGTCTGAGGCAGTTTGTAAACTGAAGCCACAATGACAGTGTTTCTTATACTCAGCGAAGCCCCTGTGTCAACGCAGGATCAAGTATGCTTATTTAAGATGCAAATTTCTGAACTTCACTCCAGATCTACTTAAACAGAGTCAAACCAAGGGCATGTTCATTTTAAACATTGTGCAATTCTGTGGTCATTGTGGAGCCATTGCTCCAGAAGTCTTAAAATAGGTAGGAATCCTACAATTATAGTCAAATAAATCATGCTTGACTCCAAGGAGATCAGGCAAAATTCTTATGACTAGAGGATATATCATAAGGAGGAGAAGGGATTGATAATGGGTTTTAAAAGAATTAAGACTGCCAAGTGTGGTGGTGCATACCTTTAATCCCAGGACTCAGGAGACAGAAGCAGGCAAATCTATGAGAAATAGAGAATAGCCTAGTCTACACAGTAAATCCCAGGCCGGCTATGGGGAGACCCTGTCTCAAGAATGAAAGAAAAAAGAAAGAAAGGAAGGAAGAAAGAAAGAATGAATTAGGTAGAAAGGGGCCTCTTTTAGATAGGAAGTAAGGAGAAGGAAAACTTACCGTCTTATAGGTTCAATGACTTAATCACATTATATAATTTGTCCTTCCTCTCCCACCTAGAAAGCAAAACCATGATAAGTAGACCCAACCTATCACCTACTAAAAGACAAACCCCAGAAGAAAACTGATTCTCTCTTCCCCAGCAGCCATCAGTTGCCAATAAGTCCTCAGCTGGGGATGGGATTTAGCGCTTCCCCATCCTTCATGCACATGTCGGCACCAAGTGGACTCTGTGTCTAAGAACACATGAAGTTGGGAGGTGGTGCAAGGGAATGGGGAGAATTGGAAGGGAAGGAGTCGAGGGTGGATCTCATCAAAACACATTATATTCATGTATGCAATTCTCAAATAATAAAGAAGCCAAATTGAAGGCATTTTAGTCTACTCAAAAAAGTTATAATTCATGCTGATGGCAATCACCACTTATGTAGAGAAAACAGGGAGGATGGAATGTTCTTCTCAACTTTTTGTGTCCTCTGCATACATTTGAACAATAAAAGTTTTGACATTCCATTCCTACTGAAATGGAATAAAATTTTTAGAAAGATCAACAGTCATGTTTTGGTTTCCTCGGAAGCCTGCACAGTTTCTGTCCTCCGTAGGCTGACTTTGTTCCTCTGATCATCTCTAAGATCTGATGGCTTCATATCCCTTCTGGGCTTTCTTACATGGCCATTCTGTAGTTTGTGATGTTTCTTCGGAGCTAGCTTGCTACCATGCCTTGGTTACTGCTTCCTGCTAAACCTTGCTGTGCACTCTGTCACAGGACCTGTGGGGCAAAACAGCATCTGGTAGATCTCACTCTGCAACTATGTATATTTAGTGATAGTCAGAATAAAATCTCATTTAAAATTGTTGAAGGGCCAGCCACTAAGAATGAAGTACTGATAAATATTGTACTATGGACAAACCTTGAAAACATTATACTAAGTAAAAGGAGCCAGGAACAAAAGGCCACAGATTACATGATCCCATTAATATGAAATGCTGAGAATAGACAAATCAATAGAAACAGAAAGTAGATTAGTGGTTACCGGAGGCTGAAGGAGAGAGAATGGAGAGTGACTGCTAATGGATGTGAGGTTTCTTTTTAGGGTGATGAAAATGTTCTAAAATTAGACAGTTATGATGTTCACACAATCTTGCAGATATACTAAAAACAACTGAGCTATACATTTAAAAATGGTGGCTTTTACTGCATGTGAAGTTTATGGTACTAAAACTGTCCTTAAAGATATTAAATGTCTAGACTTCTGTGGAAAATTTTGGTACCTTTGTAAGCTGAGTTAGGGAAGTTAAAATTGAACTAAACAGTAATCAAATGATGAAGTTAATAAAGAGCTGAGATTTTATTTAAATGTAGTCTTTTGTTTTAATCTTACCACATACAGAATCTCTTTGATTACACTTAAAAGGTACAATTGATAATTAACACCTTTGTAAAATGTTGTTACCACATACAATACAAAATTTGAGAGTGCTCTGATATAAGCAAGTTCGGGACTGCATGGGACAGATTACAATTCATTGTGGTGATTAGGGTCTATTTGGAATTAGTGAGAAGGGTACCAAATTACTACTGCAATCATTTCTTTAAAAGTTGTTTCAGAAGATACAGCTTATTCTGATTAATGGTTGAGTCATGTAGATTTTTTTTTTTAAAGATCAACTGAACAAAGAAAATATCTGCTTATTAATATCTCATACATAATTATGGTTTAAGTGAGATTACTGGAATTAAGAGGCAGAACTTGAGATGGATTTAGTAAAGCCAAGTTATGAAGTTATAGCATGTTACTTAGGGCACAGAGCTTGTGGGCTAAACTGATGCTTACAGTTGTCAGCATTTTCCAGGTACTCACCTTTTGGACCACGTAAAAGAATCTATGCATTCTTTCTCTAAAATGCATGTGCTGGTACCTGTGTTATTCTGTAGCATTTAGGAGGTTCACCCTGTAGTCTCTCCATGGACTCCTTCTTACCCTCGTCTAAAAATTCCATGCCTATATGAGGAACCTGCTTTATAGTAATGCTCATTTTAATCAACTCAAACTATTGTCAGTAATTCTGTATTTGGCAAGATTACAAACTTGGGGTGGGGGCAGTACTGGGGCTTGAACCTAGGGTCTGTACTAAGTAAGTGCTCTACCACTGATCTACAGCCCTAGTCTTCCTACACTTTTTTTTTTACTTTTTACTGTGAAGCTGGGTCTCTCTGAGTAGCCCTGGCTTGCCTAGAACTCACTTTGTAGGCCTCGAATTTATAATTCTTCTGCTCTCAATCTCCTCGGTGGTAGAATTATAGGCCTGCATCTCCATGCCTATCTCTAAAACATTTTTTTAAAAATAAAGATGTACTTACATATATCTTGGGTAATATATACTTGCATTAGTACCAACTGTGTCAGTTCCAAGACTGGACTTTAATTATCCGGCTTCTTTGGGATATGACAATTACTTAGAGGAAATGGCATTGTGTGAGATGACAAAGTATTCAACCACTACTTCCTGCTACAGTAAGAAGCCTCCCTTAACACGTGGCCTCTGATGCTTTTCTTCGGTATGCTTCAATGCTCAGCTCTACAAATAAACATGCAGTAGAATGTGAGAAATTTTCCAAATATGAATGTCCTAACCCTTAGGACACACCCAACTCAGTTCACTGCATGGATGCAGAGAATTTGGACAAGCTCTGAGGTTTCGTCTGAATTCTTCATGAAGAAGCCTCAATGTTTTCTTTGTGTCAACCATAAGAGATATATTTAGTTATCCAGAAGGGTAGTCAGTCTGCCAGGGAAAATATCCTGAAGAACACGAAGTGGGCAATTCCACTGGCAGACCGTGGGCTTTGGTGGGGTTGGGCCTTGTTTCAAAACAACTCACTGATTCTGCCACAAAGTCCTGCTCCATGTGTTTCCCTGGGCAGAAACTTCCAAGGAGACGATGTGAAATCTAACAGACTTGATGAAGGAATCTGTTGCCATCTGGTTTGCTCACAAGCAGAATTGCTCTTTTTATCAGAATTATTTTCAGAGTTTTGCATGGAGGAGGAGTAGGCCATCTTGAACACCAACTCAGTATTAACTTTCTGTGTAAATAATCCTACTGAAAAGTCTCCTAATATGGAGACCAGGAAACTTTTTTTCCACTAGAAGAAAGAGCAGAGACTTGGTGAAACTGAATGACCAGTACTGTGTGTGGAAGGGGGAAATGTGTGTCTCTAGAATGCCCCTGTAATTCCAAAGGCTTAAGAATAGCAGGACCCAGAGACTGGACATCAAAGCCTGTTCTTGTCTTAGATGAGCTTTAAATTCAGGTGGAAATCAGGGTTGGGGTCTATTAAAGTGACTCTGTAGCACTAACTTAGTGTATTGTTTGAGCCAAAGCCTCTTTGTAATTCCTGCCTCTGCCCCCAGCTGAGGCAGGTGAAAGACACATCTGGACTTGGTCAGTGTTAAGAGTGGGGGATTTTCCCTGCTACACAACCACAACCCCCGCCCCCAACAGCCTTATTGCTCTAATCACATGGAATGCTTCCCTCTTCCAATCACAAATACTGAACATCCAGTGAGAACAGCTCACCTGTAGGGTTCTGTTGGGGACCAAAAAATAAAAAAGTGGTAGTGTTGGTGGTGCAATGCTAAATATTTAGTTTCATTTCTTGCCTGTTTCCCATCAACTTGTCTACATATGTACTTCCTCTGAGTCAAATGGATGGGCAGTTTTCTTTTTCATTTCCCACCTGACTACAGCAGGTGCTGCTGTTACCTCTCAATGGGAACATCCACTCAAGAAAGACCATTTGAAGGTGACAGTGTTACTCATGACCAGGGAGACAAATTAAAAGTGTTTTCTTCTCTTCCATAGAAAGGGTAAAAGTCAAAGGAAGAAAGCAGGGTTCAAGTTGTTGGGGTATTAAATTCAGAGAAAGAGCTGCCGGTATAAAGGGCTGAGAGTGGGCTTTCTCTTTCTCTCTCTCTCCTTCCCTTTCTCCCTCCCTCCCTCCCTCCCTCCCTCTCTCTCCTTCTTTCTTCATTTTCTTGGTAAACCAGTAGAATGGATACCTTTCAAAAGATGAACCTCAGTGATTAAGCACATACATTAAATTCTGCTTCCTTTTAAAGGAATGGTAATAGTAATATAACTTTGAAGGAAATCTACTTAGACTGATGAGAACTGGGATTCCAAGGGCAGAGAAAAACAAGGACAAAAAAAAGCACATGCTAATCTGATATTTTGGGATTAATTCCAACTAATGGCTTTATATAAAACCATTTACCAAAATATGAGGTGAACTTTCTATCTCTAAAATTATTTCCCAGAAAGAAGGAAGTCACCTTTTATATACGTCCTTATAAAGTCATCATTTTGTGCTCTCTAAGTACCTGAATTTGGAACAAAAATTTTACTGTTAATGGAAGATACGTGAGGTGAAATGATCGAAGCTAAAGTCTGTTTCTGACGTTGATAGAGGTCATCTGCCAGGACTGATAAAGCTGTAGGAGAGTTATGTGCCTCTGATATAGTAGTTATTCCTGATTTTAGCCCTGAAATGCAAGTGTGAGATATTTATAAAAATAAGCCTTTTAGATGTCACATCAGAATGCAATTCAGTAAGCAGCACATTATGGAGATTACAGATATAGACCTACAGGAAATGAAAAAATGACGAAATGTGATGCAAATGGACAACTGTGACTTGGGATAATATTTGGGTGTTAGTGTTGCACATGAACTAAAATGTGTTAGCTCTCCAACATCTTAGAAGATTGGCAATAATGTGCCTGGAAACTGCTGGATAAGGTATGTGATGTGTGATGAGATATGGTGTACACATATATGATGTACCTGGTGTGTGATGATGACTGAGGAGAAAGATGGCTTTCAGAAGGGCAAATGCAAAAATGTAGTATTTGGAAATCAATACATACTTTTATTTGAGATAATTATTAATATTATTTTGCAGTGTTGGAGATGGGACTTAAGATTTTGTCCTCAATAGGCAAGCGCTCTACCACTGAACTGCTTCCTGGGTTCTCAGGTACTACTTAATAAATGTAATTTTGAATATATATGCATTCCTAACTATGTACTTAAACATTTCTTGTAGATATTTAGCTTTGAGTTCATGTCCCTAGAAGGGGTTTTTGATGGTATATGGGGCAGGTAGTTTCATGGTAGATTTAGAAATCTTTAGGAAATCATGTTATTGAGTAATACTTTTTCATTTTATAAATGAAGCAATGAAAAAAGTTATTACCTCGTGATCTCAGAGCTGGTAGGAAATAGAGATTAGAAATGGAACTTGTGTTTTCTGTATATCACATAAAATTAAGGTAAGTGGTTTTATGTTCTTATTTTGAGGGAGTTCTTTTTACCTGTGAGAAAGTGCTGCTTATGCACAAATACAGATGCACAAACACACACATACACAGAGGTATGTGCATACACACACATGCACACATAAAAGTGTACATACACAGAATTCTTTCATTAAGGCTAGATAATGCCAGTTATTAACATTCCCCTCCCCTTTTGAGACTCAGTTTTATAGACTGGAATTAGCTCTAATGGGACAGGAAACTTACAAAAGCTCCATTACCAAGATGGCTGATCTCTTTGGAATCACAGGTATTGGGAAATGTACTGACCCCCCTGCTCCGGTAGATCAAATTGTGGTGTTTTCTAAAATCATTTGTGGGCTGGTTTTACAACAAATAAAGAAGGTCTCCAAACTATTGCATAGGCCTAATGGACTATAAAGTCTATAGCCTGTAAACACAAGAATGTATTCAAAGTGTTGTTAGTAATAGTCAGGTCAGTCCAGATGAACTTGAGAGTCTTCCCCAAAGGAAACCAGCCATTCTTTGGACTTTGGGCATATTGATTCTGATCAGATGAACAATTCATATGTATGTTCTAGATTCTCAACTCACATAGAGTGCTTCTGGTTTATCAGAGTGCATAGAAAGGTCAAAGAATTCCTCACTAAAATTGGTTATCTTACTAATAGTGTCCTGTGGTCACCACAATAGGGGCCCAAAGAGCCTAATGGTTCAGGCATTCAGGGTTAAGCCCTAGTATGATTAATGGGAAGAAGCCTGGTAGACTAGAAGTGTGGGCATACACACACACACACACACACACACACACACACACACACACACGTCAATAAACAGGAGCCAGGTTGTGGAGAGAGTAGTCCTGAAATTAGGTGGCGGCTTTAGAAATGGTCAACATTACTAACAACACAAAGAGAAGGATTCCATATATAGCCAGGCCTTCAAGGATCAGGGAGTGCTTCAGTGACTCCTCACTCCAGCCAAAGAGCCTTTTTCTACAATTAGCTAGATTCTAAAAAGACAAATTTTATTGTATCCTGTATTTCTAATGGCATATTCCTTTAATATAAGACAGTTTTACCTGTCTGGACACATTTGTCTCTCTTTCAAATAAATCACACATTTCATTGGGTCAGTTTCAATAAACAATTTCTTTTTCATTAATTCTGGTTATCTTAAGGTTCTAGCTTTCTTGATTGACAGTTATTCTAGAATTTAGCATTTTATAGTATATACATATTTGATAATTTAACACTCTTATCAACAAAGAGTAGGATTTTGGCACTATGAATCTGGACTGAAGCAACTCAGGACAGTTACCCAAGCCACTATCACCTTTGCCCCTTTTCTGTTTTTCTTTGGTGGTTCTTGACTTTGAGAAAAATCCTATTCAGTCAAGCAGCCAACTAGGTTATTAAAAAATCTTGCTCCTCTCCCTCAAAACTCACAAAAAGTTAAGCATAAGCCAACAGATTATTGGTATTCATTGGGGTTCAGTGCACTTCGATAATCTCTTGTTTCAGGCCTTCCTGAAGTGGAAAAACACCTGTCTGTGGAATGTATTTGGTGAGAATTCTAGATATTTGTATTTCTTCTATCCTTAACTTACCAAATTTCTAGGTGAGGTGTCAAACTTCTTTTTCTCCAATCTTTGTGCAAAAAAGGAATGGGTTGTGAAATGTTCTATCGCTAAGTAAGAAATAGGATGTCTCCATCAACTACGTTTCTAACAGTTTCCTCAGGGAAAGCAAGCAAGCAATGGGAACTAGTTGGAAGCTGCAATTGCTGAAAGCATTGGATGTGCATGTCCTGGAGTTCGCATCCAAGGTGAAGCTCATCCCTACTCATAAGTGGAAACCTGGGAATTTCTGTTCTATTTGTTTTCATTCTTCTCATCTGCTGTGCTCTCTGGTTATCTTTAGGCTATTGGTATGTACAGGATTGCTGAAAAGCTCAAAGCAGATGGTAGGAAGCATGTCCTGGGACTTGGTAGAGAAAAAAGCAGATCAACCCAACCCAGGGCTCCTAGGGATTAGAATTCAAAGGAAGGATGACTGAAATAAAGAACTGATGGATGACTAGCTATGCTTCCTATGTTTCCAGTACTGGACAAATGTTCTTTGGCAACTTTCTTTATAATAAGTCCAAACTAGAAACAACCCAACGAATTAAACACATGGTGGTGTATTCATGCATCAATGAATACTAGTGCAGCAGTGATGAAGAATGAATTTCTGTCCTTATTTAAAATAGGGATTTGGGCTATGTGTGGTAGTGCATGCCTGTAATCCCAACTCATAGGAAGTGGAATCAGGAGGACCATGAGTTTGAGGTCAGTCTGGGCTATATAGTGGGACATTTTTCCTCAAACAAAGACAACTCGACCAATCAATCTATTCACCAACCAAACTACCCCCCCACCACGACCAAAATAGGGCTTTTGCATTAGTTTTCTATTGCTGTATAACAAAATACCACAAATAGCAGCTTACAACAAAATCTGATTTTTAACTTACAGAACTATAGATCAAAAGTTAAGTATGGTGTGGCTGTGTTCTCTGCTCAGGGCTTTAGAAAGTTGAAGCCAAAACACTGGGTTCCTTCCTGGAAACCCTGGAGAACTGGTTTACTAGCTCTTTCGGGCTGTAGCCTGAATTCACTTCCTTACAGATGTGGGGCCAAGGTCCCTGTGTTCTTGGGCACTGGTCTCCAGCTGTCGGCTGTCCTCATGCATTGCCACATGATCTCCTCTGCCTTTAAAACCAACACTGAGAAAGGCTACTGTTGCTAAAATTCCTTTGGAGGTGGGAATGTAAACAACATCCACCCTCCCCTCCCTTGATCCCAATGACAAAACAAAGTATGATTCTGCCTAAATGCACTCTGGGAAACCAGTGAGTTTATTGGGCTTACTTACAGAGCAATGTGTGAGGGTTTGCTTACAGGAGTGTGGGTGCTCCCCACTTAAAGGCTGAATTAGAAAGTTTTCACTCAAGCATGGATGATGGCTTTCCCATAACCGCACATAATGGTGTAAGAGACCTTTCCCCAGTCTTCCCCGTCTATATACCCTAGCCCCTCCCCAGGCCACCTGTAATTAGAACCGAACCACTAATCATGGGTGGGAGGTATGGCTGGACTCTCAGCTGAGGGTCCGGTGATCGAGACTCTCTCTGTTCCTCCTTCCGTGGGAGGGATGGGGGGTGAAGAGTGAGCAAACTCAGCTGTGATGGTCTCAGGTAAGTGGGCACACTGAACTCAGGAAGATGGCATCTATCAGAGGATAGTCCTGTACCACAGCTACCTTTTGCTGCACAGTTCTGATGATTCAAATCTCTTTTAAGAAAATTTCTGGGAACTGTTGGATACTTATTACTGCTGGGTGAGGAGAGTAGACCTTTCTTAAGATCTCTAGATAGGCTGACTAGATGCTAGTAGAAGGACATCTGGGTACAAATGCTTGACCAGATAGGACTTAACATGTATGGGGGAATACATGAGGTCTGGTGAGGATGGGGTGGGGCATGGATGAGGGAGGGGGTCTAAATTTGATTAAGAATTGTATGAAATGTACAAAAGTTCAATAAAAATGTTAAAAATGATCTGCACTATATCTGGGCATATACCCAAAGGAATTGAAATAATCATACAATAGACACCTTGAAAAAAGGAGGAGGAGGAAGAAGAGGAGGAGGAAGAGGAGGAGGAAGATGAGGAGGAGGAGGAGGAGGAGGAGGAGGAAATAGAAATTGGTCCTTCTCAGGATTCATTTGATCAGGTTGGTCCTACTAAGAAAAAGCTCCAAAACTGAAGACTAGCTGATTCTGGACTGTAGTTACGCCTGTAAAAGTCCTTCACAGCAGCATCTGAACTATTTTTTAATTAGCTACGTGGAGATTAGCTGTACCTTAACCAGGTGCTAAGTTCTTGAGGGCCATTTTAGAATTCTGCCAATCACTCTTGTTAACTTCACCCCATTCTCTGCTTGGTCAGTACATACAGCACTGGGCTGGGGAGATGGCTCAACAGGTGATGGCTAATGCTCCACAAACCGGGGGACCTCACTCAGTTCACTCCTCAGAACTCATATTTAAAAAATGAAATAAAAAGGTTTTGGGACTGGAGAGATGACTCAGCAGTTAAGAGCACTGGCTACTCTTGCAGAGGATCCGGGTTCAGTCCCCAGCACCCACATGGCAGCTAACAACTGTCTATAACTCCAGTTCCAGAGGCTCTGACATCCTCTACTCACCTCCATGGGCATTGCACAACATGGGTGCACTCACATACATGCAGGTAATCCAGTAATCCACTCAAACACATAAAATAAAAATAATAAATATTAAAAAAAAATAAAAGGTTTTGGAGGCAGGAGAGATGGCTCAGCGGTTAAGAGCACTGGCTGCCCTTGCAGAAGACCCAGGTTCAAATCCTAGCACCACATGGCAGCTAACAACTGTCCCTAACTCTAGTTCCAGGGGATCCAATGCCCTCTTCTGTCCTCTGAGGGACCGCACGACAGGAGAGCACTTACACATATGTAGGCATAACACTCATACACATAAAATAACAATAAATACATTAATTAAAAAAGAAAAAGGTTTGGCACAGCACCAGCTTGCAATCCCAACTCAGGGGAAGTGGAGGCTCTCTAGGGCTTGCTGGCCACCCAGTATAATGGAATAGGTGAGCTTCAGGTTCAGTGAGAGACCCTGAAAGTAAGAATGACAGAGGAAGCTACCTAGCATCAACCTCTGTCATTCACATGCACGCACATACGTGGGCATGCCTACTTGCACACACACACACACACACACACCGCACACACACAAACAAATAAGGTTTGCAAAAAGAGATTTATAGTATGAAGCGAATAGATTTATTTTCAAATATGTGTGTGTCACTACTGGTAAAGAATCATGAATAACTTTTCCTCATGTTCAGAAGTAGCTTTTTACTTAATTCTGGGTACAGGGTTAGCCTACAATGCTATCATTTTATTCCAACAATCTATGGTCAATCAAGCTAACTGCATCTGCTTTGTCTGCTTTGGCTGTGATGTCAAGATCCTTAAAACTGTATGTCTTGACTTGAGACTGGGCCTGGTGGTAAAACATTACAGAGGCCTATTTCTTCTGGTTGTAGTTTGTTGATGGTGTTTTCTAAGATAGGGACTGAGGCTGAGGGCAGGAAAATTACAGGAGATCCTCCATGATTTTCTGAATTAGATCATTGATCATTGTAGGCTCTGTATAAACTACTTAAGAATCACAGCTAAGTATCAGAAGATGGCAGTCAGTCTTTTGAAAAGAGAACTGAAATCTTTAACAAATTTTATTGCCAGACGGCACAAGTGGAAGAAATTAAGTTAAGCCATCCTTTAATTTATATAAATAATCAAGAAATGGCAATTGATGTTGTTTATAGATCAGTTTAAATCTATTAAGATATGTAAACTTTGTACAACAAAAGCACATCTGCTTCATGGATGTACTGTCAGCATCATTCTGATTCAAACTCAGGCAGGGTTTGCTCCTTGGATTGTAGTCAAACATGATCAAAAGTAGATTTCTGGAAGGCTTAGGATAATCGGGCAGGTAATGAAAGTTTCCTGAAAATATTCTGTTCAACACAGTTAAGTTCAAGGAAGTGGAAATTACTTTAACTGGTAATAGCTCATTAAGTGAATTCTCCAATTATAGAGGCCCGTGAAATGTGATTCTTAATTAAAGCTCGTGATTAACGTGCAGCACTGGCTGGAGAATGGTTGCCTTTGTTTTGCTTCTGGAGGAAGTTATAGACTGTAGGATGCTACTTGAAGATGGGCACCTGGGGGGAGGTCCCTGAGGGAAATCTGGCAGATAAATTTAACAATAAATGAAGTGACTGTTCACCTTGATACTCTGCAAAACTCTCTCAAGGCCACTGTCATTCTAGAAGTCTGGACACAGAATACTGATGGAAAACCAAAAGCAACAATTCTTACAGCCAGCTTGAAACAGTATAGCTGGGCTTAAGTCTCACCTGAGCTCAAAAATGTACATTTCAAGTACATGATCTTTATACAATTCAACTTTTCCTTCTAGATTAAGCCTCACACAGCGGACTAATTATTTATTAACTAATACATACTTATATTGTTAGTGTGATTTTTACAAATTAGCCAATCTGAATGAATAGCTGACTTTATTAGGCCTCAGTCAATCATTTAGGATCTCTCTCTCTTTTATTATTTTTGTTTCATGTGAGTTTAGTTTTTTTAATTTTCTTTTTTTTTAAACAAGGTCTTCTGATAGCCCCAGCTGGCCTGGAACTCATTAAGTAGACCAGACTGGCCTCCATTTCACAGAGATCCACCTGCCTCTGTCTCCCAAGCGCTGGGATTAAAGGTGTGCACGACCACATTCAGCTTCTCTTTTTTTTTAATTCTTTAAAAACTATTTCATTTATTATTTTTATTTTATGTGTAGGAGTGATTGCCTACCTGTAATAGGTGCACTCAGGTTGGAAATGCCTTCAGAGGTCAGAAGAGGGTGTTATATTCCCTGAAACTGGAGTTCTGGGTGGTCATCAGCCTCCATGTGGGGGCCCAGGTCCTTTGCAAGAGAGCAGCCAGTGCTCTTAACCGCTGAGCCACGTCTCCATCCCCTCTTTTTAAACTTTGTTCTGTTTAATTTTACTGTGAGTATATACATGTGTATAATGGAAGAGGTGCACATGTGGAGGTCAAAAGGCAACTTTGGAGTCAGTTTTCTCCTTCCACCTTTATATGGGTTCTGGGGATTGACCTCAGGTCTGGAGGCTCCTGCAACAAGTGCCTTTACTCACTGAGCCATCTCAATGACTTTGTTTTTTTTTTTTTTTTGCTTGTTTATATGTTTGTTTTTGTTTTTGAGATGGCTGATCCCTGCTGCTACCTCCTAAATGCTGGCCTAATTACAGGCCCATGCCACTGTATTTCGTTTTTATGTGGTCCTAGAGCTCACACTCAGGACTCATGCATGGTAGGCAAGCAATCTAATAAGTCAGCCACGTTCGCAGCCCTCCCCCTTCTTAATGGTGCCGGGAATTGAAGCAGGGCCACATAAACGCCAAGAAAGCAGTCTTATTACTGATCTACAGCCTCAGCCCTAAAATTTTCTCACTTCATCCTTAGATCAGTTTTGTACTGTAGATACTATTGTTGTCTTTAAAAGCTGAAAAATAGTGGCTTGAGGTTTTGCGGACTTGCCCTAAGTTAGATGGTTTATAGCAGAAGAATCTAGAACTTGAAGGAACTTTTCTCTGACTTTAGTGCTGTAGCGTATTATTTTTCTCCCTTTTCAAATATATACGTTTTAGACGAATCTTGTATTAAGAATAGACTTATTTCATTAGCTAGTACCTGTCAGTTTCTAGCAGAAAACAGATGGCACATCCAAATTAGACTGATTCCAGGAGAGTTTATTAACAGAGACTGTTTATACAGATGTGTGTGTTTACATACATGGTAGAGGCGCCAGGCTTGGTAAACTGCAGACTTTATGCATTAACCTGAGGCTGGGAGCAGTGGACTGTGTGTTCCTCCACCAAATCCGAAAGGATGGGAGAAGTGAAAGCTACTGACCCAGATTTAGAAAAGAAAAACAGTTATGTGGAGAAGATCACCTGGAAAGCCATATTGATCCTAGGAGAGAGGATGCTTCTAGTTCTCACCCGAAGGGGCCCGGGCTCCCAGCTTAGGCTCCTCCCTACTGTCATCTCTGTTTTGGTGAACTCACTGGCCAGCCTCAACTGGGGAGTGGTGAGTCTTGTTGGTGTGGTCTTCACAGGTCAGTTTAGTAAGTCACTGGACAGTGTGAAGATGCAAGGGGGTGTGGAGTGGTAAGATGTCCATATGAAAAGTGCACTAATTACACTTGGGTTTTCTGTGAATAAAAATGTAAATTAGAAACACAGTTTCTCTTACAATGTGAAGAGCTAGACTTGGGGATCAAGGCCTATAATCTTGGGATTCAAGAAGGTGAGGCAAGAGTATTTTGGAGTCTGAGGTCTGTCTGAGCTACAAGGGCGTTCCAGACCAGCCTGGGCTACAGTGTGAAACCATTTCTCAAAATAAAAAGTGAAAAAGATACAAAGGAAGTAGCTTCCAATTTGACCTTGCTGGACCTATCTGTCCCCTTGTGCTGAACCTGACTTTGGGCAACTGCATCTACCACTGCTCCTAAGAAGAGTCAGCCAGGATCAGAGCCACGGGTCACCCCTTGCAGCTAAGGTTCCTTCCTTGAAAGGTCACCGTGGAAACACTTGGTTCCCTGCACATTTCCAGGAGACTTTGATAGAAAAGATTTCTGGGTACCTTTCAAAATAAAACCAGAAAACTGAAAGAAGAAAGTAGAAAGTAGGTGGATGAATCAGGCTAAGAATGCTGAAGGGCCCTAGAAAGGAGGAGGGTTAGATAGTGCTGGGAGAGGGAGCAGAATAACAGAAACACAGTCATTTACCATGTCTACACTGATTACCTCATGATAATCCCTTGGGATTTTGAATGTCCCCTAAAGGCCTTTGTGTTGAAGGCTCAGTTCACAAGGTGATGAAATCCTTAGGAGGAAGACCAATCTGCTTAGGTCATTGGGTGTGTGCCTTGAAAGGAATGAAGGGACCTTGACACCTTCCTCTTCCTCTTTTGCTTCCTGGCCATGAGGAGAACCATTTGTAGTATCATGATCTTCCTTCCATTGCTGTCTGACACCTCCACCAGAGGCTTAAAAGGAATGGGTTCATCATGGTCTGTAATTTTTAAAACTATAGGCCAAGGTAAATTTTTTTCTTCTTTTTTATAAATTGTTTCAAATTTTATTTATTTATCTTTTTATTAATTATTATTATTAATTATTATTATGTGCATGTATGTGGGTACATGTGTATGTGTCTATGTGTGAAGACATATGTGGAGGTCATAGGACAACTTGCAGGAATCAGTTCTCTCCTTCTACCATGTGGGTCCCAGGGATTGAATTCAGGTCATCAGGCTTGGTGGGTCATATGTTTTTATTGACTAAGTCATTTCAGTGAAACTTTTTCTTATAAGCTAATCACCTTAGATACTTTGTTATAATGACAGTAAGTTGACTATCTACTATTATTCTAGTTTGTTTTCAATTGCTGTGACAAAACACTGACCAATACCAACTTGGGGAGGAAAGGGTTTATCTGGCTTACATCTCCTGAGTCACAATTCCCAGTTCATCATTTACAGAGCCAGAGGTAGGAACTCAGGTAGGGAAGGCCATGGAGGAATGATGCTTACTGGCTTGCTCTCCTGGCCCATGCTCAGCCTTCTTTCTTTCTCTCTCTCTTTCTTTCTTTCTTTCTCTCTCTCTCTCTCTCTCTCTCTCTCTCTTTCTTTCTTTCTTTCTTTCGTCTGTCTTTTATTGAGACAGAGTCTCCCTGTAGTCCCAGCTGACCTGGAACTCACTATGTAGACCAGGCTGGCCTTGAACTCACAGAGATCTTCCTGTCTCTGCCTCCACTTCCCAGGTGCTGGGATTAAAGGTGTGAACCACCACACCCTCAGCTCACTTTCTTATACAATATATAACAACCTGACCAGGGGATAGCATCATAGTGAGGCTGGGCCTTCCCACATCACTCAACAATCAAGAAACTACCCCCAAACATAGCCACAGGCCAGTCCAATGGAGGAAGTTCCCCCAGCTGAGGTTCCTTCAATCCAGGTCTATCAAGTTGACACTAATGCTATCCAGCACAACTATCTATATAGATTTTAGTTTATTTTGGAAGATACTGTTGTATCACAATTTATAATTTCACATATTTAAAGATTTTTTTCTGGCACCTAATGGCCATCTAATTATCTGTGAACATACATATATTCTATATTAGTGTCTTATAAGTGTGCTGTGTTCCAATTTGAAGAGTTTCTTTCTACTTTTCCCTCCCATTTTGGCTTTTTATTTTTATTTTTTTCAAGACATTTCTTGAAATGGGTTTCATTTCTCAAGACTGGCCTCAGATTTGCTGTAAAGCCAAGCATGACCTTGAATGCCTATTCCTGCTCCATCTGTCTCCAGGTTTATGCAGTGATGAGATTTCCTGAATGCTGAGCTAGCCCTCCTCCCCGCTTTCAACTGGTGTGCACTGCCCTTTCTCTGGATTGTCTTCTGACTCCTATGTAGGTGCCTTCTTCACTTTTTCCTTTTAATCTCTGAGAATGTTTGAACTCACAATCACTTTCTCATTAATTCATTACCTCTTCGTTTTTTAAATTTTACTTATTTATTTTTGAGTTATTTATGTTATGTGTATGTGTTTTGCCTGTATACATGTAAGTGTACCACATAAGTGAAATGTCAGTGGAAGTCAGAAGAGGTTGGATCCTCTGAACTGGAGTTAAGGATGATTGTTAGCTGCCATGTGGGTTCTGGGAATTGAACCTGGGTCCTCTGCAAGAGCAGCCAGTGCTCTTAAGTGCTGAGCCATCTCTTCAGCCTCTCCTTCCTTCTTTTGTAGATGTAGCCCCAAGTAGACCCAAAAATCTTTTGCATAAAGTATTCAGAAAACAGGTCCTACAGAATGTGCCTCTGCTAATTCCTTCAGGAGAGGATAACTGTTGAGCCTAGAGGTTCCACTGTGCACAAGAAAGGCAATTCTGTTAGATATAATTCACAGATTCTGAATGGAAACCCAGAGGAGAGACAGCATTGTGACTCACTCTAATTACACATCAATTCAGATGCAGCTTATACTACAACCTTCAGCCTCTCTATAGTGATTTTAATGATCCATATTTTACACTTAAGGGTGGAGTTGGCGATGGCCAAGTTTTAGTTTATACAAATCTTTTGCTCTTCTCAGAGTCTTTCCTCATTCCCTTTAACTTCTCATGTCACTCTGCTTTCTTCACCTGGAATTCTCTCCTCTAAAAGACTTTCTAGATTTCACCTAATTTAAGTCTCTTCTGGGTGGGGTGCAGCGGGGGAGCACAGGATTTGACTCTGTAGCCAAGGCTGAAGTCTACAGTAAACAGAGCAGACACAACATGTGAGTCATCTCTACAAGCATGAAAATGACAGTGAAGAAATTACAAAGGGTTGGCAGTGGTACACATCTATAATCCTAGCCTTGGGAAGCTGAGGCAGCGGGATCACCACAAGTTTAAGGTTAGCCTGAGCTAAAGAGTGAATTCCAAGCCAGCCTGGGTTAGAATGCAAGATATCCTCTCATATACACACACAAATTTTTTTTTAACGAAGATTTAAATCCATGAGAAAACACATAAAATACAAAAGAAAGATATCATAAAAATTTGAAGATATTGGGGCTTCAATGGTTGAGAGCAATGGTTGCTCTTGCAGAGGACTGGGGGTTCAGTTCATGGCAGCTAACAACTGTCCATGACTCCAGTTCCAAGGGATCTCACACCGTCTTCTGGCTTCCTTACGCTTTGTACACAGGGATGCTCTTACACACATGCAGGCAAAACATTCATACACCTAAAATAAAAATGAATAAATAAAAATTAAAAAAAAAGATAGGTTTAAAAAAAAGATACTATGATATTATGAAGATATTATGACTTGATGAAGAGAAAAATACCAAGAAATGTGTGTACCTCTCAGAGATGGGATAAATGATGTGGCATGCAGCAAATGAACCAAAGGAAGGCTCAGGACCTGGAGGCATACTGATCTGGAGGTGGGTGTGAGTGGAGTTCAAGAGTGGGTCTTGTGAAAGAAGCCTTTGACCCCTAGATTCCTTCTCAGATCACATCAGTTATGAATACTCTATTTTCTCTGGTAGAAGGTTCAAGAAAAATGTATCCTTCTAAAGGAGTTCAACCAACAGAGTTTGGATTAGGACATCTGAGGATATGGGTGAGAGGCTGCATTAAAATTTGGAAAGTATTGGCAGCTGGACAGATGCACTGGCTGCTCTTGCAGAGGACCTGGGTTCAATTCCCAGCTAACAACCACCTGTAACTCCAGTTCCAAGGGATCCAATGCCCATTTCTGACTTCCTTGGGCATTGCATGACACGGGTGCACTTACATGCAGGCAATGCACTTATAGACATAAAATAAAAGTAATAAACAAAATATTTTTTTAAAATTATGAGCTGTGGATGAAGTTTAGTTGGTAGAGTACTTGACTAGCATACAGGAAGCCCTGAGTTTGATGCCTAGCACCCCCCATACAGCTGAGAGTGGCCGTACATGTCTGTAATTCTAGCACTTACTCATTCTGGAGGAGGCGGCAATAGGGTCTAAAGTTCAAGGCCATTCTCAGCTACATAGTGAGTTTAAGGCCATCCTAAATTCCACAAAACTTGGTTCAAATAACAAATTGGAGGGTTGGTGACAATCTGTATTCTGAGAGTGAGAGTCCCAACTTCCTTCACTCACATGAGACATGGGACCATAATTTCCAATTTGGAAATAGAAGGGTTATTCTTTGGGAAATCTGACTGGCCTAGAGAAAAAAAATACCTATAGGGTCTAACGTTTTATACACCTAGCAAATACTTCTGTTCACAGAGTAAAACTCACCACTTAGTAAAACCAACCAGACATAGGAATTATCCAAAATACTTTTGATCAACTCTTAGATGCCTTGTTTATGTATGAGCAGGCATGGAGAGTCCCCAGATTCTTCTGACGTGGAATAAGAGGCTAAACCCTGTGTATTAATTACTTCTGTGTCACCTTGTCCAAAGCACAATGAAGGGAGGCAGGGTGTATTTTGGCTCATGGTTTCAGGAGGTGTGGTCCATCACAGCGGGAAAGGCATGGAGGAGTTCATGATGGTGGGAAGGTGTGCTGGAGACTTCTCATGGTGGATAGGAAGTAGAGAGCAGGCCTGCTCCAGGGACTGGGATTTAGCCTTCAAAGGCTCACCCCTAGTGATCTTCTTCCACCAGCTAATTCCTATGTCCTGAAGGCTCCCCATCCCCTAAATAGTGACAGCTGCCAGAGAACAAGCATTCAAAATGTGAGTCTGTGGGAGTCATTCCAGATTTGAACCATAACATGCAGCAAAGATCAACAAAGAAAACAAACAGAAAGAAAATATGGCAAGTACAGAAGCTCAGGAGCAAACTGCACTCAACAAAGTGTAAGAACCAGCTGTTGGAGAACATGTAAAGGACACACATTTAAATATGGATCAGAAGATAAAGCTGAAGAAATCTCCCTGAAAGAGAAGTCAAAAAGCAGAAGAAAGTGTAGACTATTTAGAGGATCCATCCCGGAGATTCAGCCTCAGCCAAAACAAGTTTCATAAGAAGAAAACAGAAAAAAAAAAAAAAAGTGAAGAAGGTTTAATGGTTAACACTGTCAACTAGCAGAATCTAAATCACATAGGAGACAAGTCTCTGGGCATGTCTGTGAAGTCTTATGTAGGTTAGGTTCATTGACGGAGGATGACCCACCCTAACTGTGGGCCACCCCATTCAGTCCTGGACTGAATAAAAAGGAGAAAGGGAGCTGAGCACCACATTCATCTCTCCCTGCTTGACTGATCTAAGGGTGGAGGATGGAATGTAATTGCGCACTTTGTTTGGTTAATAGAGAGCTGGGCATAGACTAATGATAGGTGCACAGAAAACCAGAAGAGTAGTCACTATTAACTCTAATAAAAAACAAAAGTTTAACAAAAAGGGAAATGCAGTCAGAGTGAGGTCATGTATTACCTTTGAATGATATTTATGCACTCATACTAATTAAATATTGAAGATTAATTGAAAAACTCAATATTGGAAGAATGGGATGTATGTGTGTGTGTTTGTGCACATGCTGGGTGTACACTTGGATGGCAAGAGGTTGATGTAAAACATTCCATTCCTGCCTTCTCTGATAGGGAGATAACAGGTCAAATACAAAGGAGAAAAGCTAAGAAGGATCAGCTAAGAGAATTCTGTAGAAATACAAAGTAAGAAGCAGAAAAACTAGTCGGAGAACAGAACGTGGTTGGCTTCTGAGCTGGGGCCAGGTGGAAAGCTACTGGTTTTCCCTACTAAGACTTTAGGTGCTATTTGACTTCCCAGGTAACTTGATTCATGCACACACACACACACACACACACACACACACACACAAGTGGGTGTGTAACAGCATGGGAAGGCAGCCAGAGTTCAGTCCTGATTGAGGTCTGACTGCAAAGGATGGGTAGCTTCTATTCCCAGTGTGTTTTCACAAATCCAGTCCAAAGGTGCACATCAGTCTGCAGTGCTTGGGAATTGGGCCCATCACTGGATCAAAGTGTCACACAGAAAAACTGAACAGAAAGGAGAGATAGTACTGAAGGGCAAATTCATTTTGACACTCACACCTTGGCTGTCCTAGTGCTGCAGTGAGATGCTTGCTCCAGGGAACAGAATATCCATGCTGCTTTCACTCGGACTCTGTGTGATGGGAATGCGGCAAAAAATGCAAACGATAACAATGGCCATAATTAACTTTAATAAACGACTGGCTCACCTTTCTAGACTTGCTGACTTTGAAAGCACTCCAGAACGCGATTAGCTGCGGGACAGCTTTCATTTTCTTGATATTCTTGTATGGCCTTTAAATTATTAAAATTCTGTATTACTTTTGCTCAGGCTAAAGGATGACACTAGAGTGTCTCATACAGCTTCCGGTCTTGAAATGGGATTGTAATATAAATGACATGTCTGTAGTGAGAGCTCTTTCATTTTATATTTAAACCAATGTCACAGTTTTCAGAACTGGAATTCTTTCCTTAAGCAATTCTGGGGTATTGTTAGATATGTGTGTATGTGTACACACATATATACATAGTATATGTATATACATACAGTGTGTATCTGAGAGTGAAAGAAAGAAATGATAGGGAGAGGGCAGAAGGGAAGAGAGAGACAGTGAGTGAAAGAAACAGACTGAGATTCAAACTGGCTATTAGTTTCCTATTTTGTGTGTGTGTGTGTGTGTGTGTGTGTGATATGGGTAATCAATAATCTCGGAGCTAGGGGGATGGTTCAGTGCATAAAGTACTTGCCCCATATGAACATTAGGATCCAAGTTTGATCCCCATCATCTGTGTAAAAAGCTAGCCATAGCAGTTCACATTTGTAATCTTTATAGTGGGGAGCTAGAGATGGGCAGATCTCTGGAGCTCTCTGGTAAGTGAGCCTAGCCTAACTGGCAAGACTCAGATTCCAGTGAAGGACGCTGTCTCAAAAAACAGCATGGGGACCTGGAGAGTTCAGAGGTAAAGACTACTGGCTGCTCTTTCAGAAGACCAGGGTTCAGTTCCCAGCATCCACATGGCAGCTAACAACTGTTTATAACTCCAGTTCCAGGGGATCTGATGCTGTTTCTGGCTTCTGTCTCACAGCATGGGTGTACTATCATATGTGTAGACAAAATATTTTTTAAAAAATTAACAAAAAAAACCCCTCAAGGTGGACTGCTTCTGAGGAATTAGAAGTGACACCGGAAGTTGACCTTTTGCCTGAGCATGCATGTGCATACCTTACACACGTGCCCCCCCACATATGCACCTGCATATACATGAACATGCACACACACACCCCATATATACATGGAAGTATATAAAATTTAAAGAAAAATGTACAGCCTGTAGCACAGGACTTGTTTGCATAGAATTAATGGAACATTGCAACTTGGACAATAAATGAAAGTCAAGTCAGAGACTTTGACTCCTTTTATTAAGACCTGAAAATTGGAGATTTTTCTTGTTCTTTCTATATACTTAAAGTTTTTCATTAAGAATGGTCACAATAATTGTTTTGCACTGTTGATACCACACTATGATTATAAAAGGTCAATGATTAACTATAAAGTACTTTGAGACATGGAGAAAATTACAATTGAGCAAAATATTATAGACCTGTGAACACAGCACACTCCTAAAATTCTCTGTGTCTATCTCTATCTCTGTCTCTTTCTGTCTCTCTCACAGGTCTCACACTGTAGTCTAGGATGGCATCAAATTTATGGCAGTCTTCATGTCCCTGCCACCCAAATGCTGGATTATAGACACAAACCACCATCCATGGTTTTTCTTTTTCAGTTTAGGAAAAGAAGGCAAACATACATTTATTTACAAAGTATTTGGACTCAATATGCTGAGTACATTATAATAAATGGATAATGAAAACTCATTTTCTTAGTAGTTTATTTCTTTGGGTGAGAGCTGTAAAAATTTAAAGTAATATATCCAGTCATAAAATCTCTGATTAATTCTTCTCAGTATCTTTTATCACAAAGTGGAATATATATAAGAAAAAAAGTATGTTTGGCACATTGAGTATCACATTTTCTGGACTTATCTATTTTTGTATTATGTGCATAAACATTTGCTTGCATGAATGTATGTGTACCATGTGCATGCCTCCTGCCCTCTGAAGCCAGAAGGAGACATCAGTTCCCCTGGAACTGGAGTTAGAGATGCTTGTGAGCCACCAAGTGAGTGCTGGGAATCAAACCCAGGTCCCCTGCCAGAGCATGACATACTCTTTATTACTAAGTCATCTCTCCAGTCCCGATTTTTGTTAAATCAACTTTTCAAAATAGGAGCTCATTTTCCTTTTAAAGTGGAAACTTGTGCTAGAGAAGACAAGAGACACCTTTTATGTCTAATTGATTCAGCCTGATTCAAAAGCACTAGTCAGCAGTTCCAAGGGGAAAGGATGTGAAGTCTCAGGTGTGGCTAGTCTGCGAAGCATCTCCTTTTGATGGTGTTAGTGGTGGTCTGAAGCTTATTGATTTCCATCAGAGGAAATGGGGAAGCAGGCGAAAGATGCTGTCTTGCTATACTTAATGTGCTCTCACTTCTGCGTGACTGTCAGAGCAGAGCCCAATAAAGCCTAGTGCATTGTCTCTGGGGGTTATTATTTTGAATGCACACTGGAATGAAAATGATACTAAAATTGCCCATTTCAGCAGGAGAGTGTTTGAATGCCCTGGAGGCTAATTTTGTTGTTGAATATAAAGTAATTAACTCATTTTTGATAGTCTAATTCCTTTAGAACTTCCATAATTGGCATCTAATAGTTAGGATGGTCAACATGCAGACAATTCCCCCCAGTCCTCATTATCTCCAGAGTTGCAAAGTACTATATGTACATTTGGTTGATGAATGTCCTAAATGAATATTGCTCTAAAAGTATCATACAGATCAAAGGGTCCTTTAATGCAAGTGGTTATTCTCAGAGTAGAACTAACAATCTTAGAGGAAGGCTGGGACAGAAACCTTAGGTTCAAACCGGGTATTGCATAAACTGGACGTTGTGGTACGCATCTGTAATCCCAGCACTTGTTAGGTGAAAGGCCATCCTAGGGAAGTTCCATGTCATCCTAAGCTACATAATGACTTTTGGCTATGTTAGGAGTAGATTCTGAGTCTCCAGAACCTTCCCAGTTAACTGCTTTCTCTAGCACCCTGCCCTTGTTAGTATAGATATATTTTTCCCCAAGAAAGGACACCAAAGGATATTTTATGTTTTCATTTTAGTAGAAACAAACAGAAGAACAAAATACCAAAGCTTTAGCCTAAAGGATTTTCTATTTGTCAAATTGTTGGCCCTCAGACTCTTAAATATTTTTCAGTGGGAGAGAGTACGGTATATTCCTAGCCCCAAATGGCCCTATATATAGCAGACTTGCTCCGTCTCCTCAAAGAATGGAACCCAGAGGCCACTTTGAGACCTTGTGTACTTTGAAACCTTGTCCTTGTATACCTCTGTTGCCTCCACCAGAAAGGGCATTCTTGCATGATGGACCAACTTAAGTGTCTCTCTGGTGTTTGCAACTGAGCTTTAGATCATACAGTACCAAGAAGTGACTGCTAATGACCATAGCTCTTTCTTGGTTAAAGGGTAGCAAATCATCTTTTGGATCTTGAGCTGAAATTTTAATGGCCAGAATCATTAACAGTCAGGTTGTGTGTGACAAATGCTATTAAAGATGTGATTAGACTATGATTGTTCACTCAAAGACTACTTGGATTAGTGTTAGTCCACAGGACTCCAGTCTTATTATTCTAAGCCAAAACATTGTTGTGGCAAAGATGTCCTTGTACTTCATTAAAGAGGTACTCATTTCTATCATCAGTCATATCATTGCCTGCTTCTATAGATGGTCATGAAGTTTAGAGATGAAGTTTGGTGATAATGAATAGGCTTGAGAGAAGAATTTGCTTTCAGTTAGAGGGTTCTAGAAATGAATACCTCCAAAGTGTCCTGGAGAAGGCAAAGTGACTGTTCAAAACAAAGTATTTGCCACACTGTGGACACTAAAAATACTTTTGTGGGTGGCTATTTCTTTGTTTTAAGATGCTATTGTCAGTGTATTGTCCACATTAGTGTCCAAGCTAATTTCTAATAGGAAAACAGAGCTGTCTCCTGTAGATCAGGTCAATAGCCACACATATCCTATCCACAAGGGCAAAATGAAGGCTGTTAGTTCTCAACATTCCAGACTGAAAATATCAGTCTGCGGAGAGAAGCTCATGGAAGTGAGCATTCCTTTGGGTTCCCAGAGTCAATACTATTAAGAATGAAGAGGTGATGGAATGCATAGTTTTCTTCTCTTGCCTGACTCTGGCGAGACCAACCTAATGAGAGGAATTTCAAGTGACATACTGGGAAGGTTTTGCAAGATTTTTAGCAAACCCTCAGCAGTTCTAGGAGAGCAAGTGCAATGTTTAGGTGAGCTACTCACTCACTGGTGTGATGTATTTGGGGAAACCCAAGAAGACTCCCTTTTCCCAAAATATCTTCCCCACCAGCAATGTACCTGTAGTTCCATAATTAGAGATTCAATTTTGGTTTAAAGAATCATTCCATTAACACATAAATAGTTCTGGGAGTTAACTATGAAATTAATATCTAGCTAACACAGTGACTCTCAGAAGAAGTCACCCAAACATTATGTATCAGAATTCGGGACTCTCAAAGCACATGCTCTGTCTTCCTTAAAATTTCCATATAAGCCCTCACAATTCTCTCTTCTCCACTGGTCCATGTGTCAGCTCACCTAAGTGTGTTGGAATGCTGGGGATTACGAACTTGAGAACTACTGATGTAATCCGCAGTGAGACGTTCTGGGATGCTTTCTTACATTGCAGTTAAATACAATTAGAATATTATAGGACTAAACCCATGAATGGGTAAGGAAGGAAAAAGATATAATCTTGATGCAGGGAGAAATGGTTTTGAAGACATACTTTTGAAGATGTTTCATCATGGGCAAGCAGTAGAATTCCTGAGTTGACTGATGTTGCTTTCAAGAACTCCAGAGGATAGACACCATGTTTAGCTTCTGGCAAACACCCAGCGGTAAGAACATGAAAGAGACATAGTTTTGTTTGTTTGTTTGCTTGTTTGTAACAGGGTCTCCCTAGTCCCTGCGTGCCTGGAAGTCACTATGTGGACTGCCTAGGCTGGCCTCCATCTCATAGAGATCCACCTGCATCTGCCTCCAGAGGCAGGATTAAAGGTGCATGCCACCACTCCTAAGAATAAAAGAGACTTAGAGAGTGGGGATTATTGGGGTTGAAGAGATAACCCAACGGTTAAGTACTGGCTATTCTTATAGAAGACCTGGGTTGGAATCCCAGCACCCACATGGCAGCTAATAACCGTCTGTAACTCCAGTTCCAGGGGATCTGACGCTGCCTTCTGTCCTTTATTGCATGACATATGGGTAAACTTATGTGCAGGTATAACACTCATACACATACAAAAATTAATTTAAAAAGTGGGAATTTAAAAATCTGAAGATAAATATAGGGGATATAACAATGATGGTAGGGGGAGCTCTCCCAGCTGTAGCTGTTTGTGAGGGAGAAGCCAGTAGAAGTTCTCACACAGACTTGTTCTACTGGTGGATATTACTGTGTTTCTGGGACTCTAATAGGGCATGTCGATCTCTGTAGAAGAAGTAAACTAGAACTCCTAAGACAAATAGTTTGGGTATTTGCTAATTGGACTTAGTCACTTAAACCTTCTTCCTGAACCTGGTCACATGTAGAAAACCTTGGGCAAGTTAGTACAGCAGATTTGTGAAGTTCCTATGATCAGGGCTCCCTGACTGGTCTTAGAAGACTGATATATCTCAAAAATGGTCCTATCTTGAACGTGCATATTCTCTGGAACAAGATCTCAAGAGAAGCCACAGAAAGCAGTTTGAGAGAAATCCACAGGTTCAACAAACATGTTTAAACAACCCCTTAAACCATTAGAAACTAACAACTGGTTGTCTGGAACGGTTCTGAATTTCTGCTGATCCTCAGAATCAGTTGTAAAGCTGTACAGATATGAAGGTGTAACAGGAAGGAAAGCTTATGATAAACAAATATATACAAGGCTATAAATATAAAATGCAAAGACCCTTTCTCTTATCCCCCGAAAACTTCGTCTTCAAAGGTAACTTAGCAGTTTCTCCTTGATAGATGAACAGAACAGGTAGATAAGATATGGAAATAGACTTTTTATTAACAAAAAGCAGAGTTATTCTGCATCTTAATTTTCACTTCACCAATTAGACCATAGATATTTTATCTCAGTCCGAGTTGAAGGACTAACGATACTTATAAGCCTTTGACTACGCATTTCTGGTGGAGATGTTAGGGAGAAACAAAGGCACAAGAGCCAGTGTTCGTTCAAAACATATTGCTGATCACACTCTCACCCCCACCCAGTACTGATTTAGAAACTTCTACCACATGGTTTTAATAGGGAATATACTATTTATTCTGTATGTACTTCCAGGAGGGTATCACTGTAGTGCCGGAACTACATTGGGCACTTTCATGTCATTTTCCCATGGTGGAGCCCAGGCCCATGTTCTCTGAAATGTGTTGGCTAGTCTCTTTCTTATAGTTGGTGCTAGGCAAGGACAGATCTAAATGGCGAGGAAGTGGATGGGGAGTCTTCCAGCTTTCTCCCTGGCAGTGCTTCGTGCCTTTCTCTGTGTCCTTTTGCAATCCCCTAAGTACTTTTTCCATGTGATTAACACTTTACTGTTGTTTTTAACTATCCCTCCCCTTCACTATCAACCTTTTCCTTCTCACTTAAAGACAGCATTCTTAAAAAGTTGAGCCCTTTAGTCTACCAAGAAATAAGTTGAAAGAAGCTGTTAGAGAGACTGCTTTATAGGCTGTGTCAGTCCAGAGGGATTAAACAGGATGACCTCACTGAAAGAGAAACCACACTTAATAGCTCTAAATGGGACTGCTCTTAACTGGGTCACCCTGAACCACTGCACACACTTCTTGTTTCAAGTGAACCTAGTGGTTTGGGCCAGAATGAGTTGTCTGTGACATAGTTTTAAATGACTTTGTCTTTCAAAGATGAATGGACGCCTTAAGATGCAAACGGAGAGAAAACATGGAAGAAGTTGTCTGACACTCAGGCCTGAATTGCTGACTCCTGTTTTTAGAACACCTGGGGAAACAAATCTCTTTTCCTCTCCTCCTTTCTCCTTCCTTCCCCACCCTCCTCTCCTCTCCGCAATGAGAAATTTATGGAACGTAGTTCTTTAGAATAAAGACTCCAGCCTGGATTTGCAGCTTAATTGACAGGGTGCTTACCGAGCATACACATAGCCCTGAGTTTAGTTCCTAGAACTGCATAGTATAAACCAGGTGTAGTGATACATGCCTGTGATCTAAACATTTGGGTAGTGGAGGCAGAGGGATCACAAATTTGAGGTTGATGTGGGCTGCATAGTGAGATCCTACCTTAAAAACCCAAAACATTAAGTAACAGGAAAGAACATGAACTTGATATCAGAAAGGGCAGATTTGTATTCCCAACTTTACACTCAAGGTGGTGGTTGGGATCCAATAATAATGCTTATTACTGTACTTAGAACACAGTAAATACTTAGTATGTTTAAGATTCTTATTTATGCTGATTTTGTGCATTTGTGTATGTATGTGGTTTATATGTATGTGCGGCATGCATGCATATGTATATGTTGTCATGTGTGTGGGTGTACATCTTCACATTTGTACATGCGGAGGTTCGAAGCTGATGTTCAACATCTTCCTCATTTGATTTATACTTTATTTATTGAGGAAGGGGCACTGAGTTAAAACCAGAGCTTGTTGATTAACTAATCTAGGGGGCCAGTTTACCAGGGGCATCCCCTGTCCCAGAGCTAGGATTACAGGCTGTCCCACACACCTGATTTTACATGCACCTGTTTTACATGTATTCTGGGAATCTGAATTCTGGTCCTCATGCTTGCTTGGAAAATTCTTTATTCAGTGAACTATCACCCCAAGTATCTTTTCGTTTTTATTTTGAAATGCAGATTACCTCTGTTAGTAGTGAACATAGGAAAATCTGAGGTATCTTAAAATTTGAGTTCCAAGTTTTGAACTAACCCAAGATTTCTAGAAGCAATCTTTCCTAAATCTCTTGGACTTCTGTGTGTGATACATTTAGTAGCTTTCTCTCTCAGACCTCCAAGGGGGAAATGATTTTGCCAACATTGGTAAGCCTTCATTATTCACAGTCATGGCTGAGGGATTTCCCTCTGGTTAAATCACTGACTCAATGCTTCTTCTTTTAGAAAAAGGAAGTCACTGAAAGGCACCTGTTAATGAGTCTGAAGTATCAGTGTGTGTGTTCCTTGGAGTGGATATGAACATTGTCATATGGAAAAATGAAAGCCAGGGGTGGGAGAGCATGCCTGAAATCCCAGCAATTGGGTAGTGGAGGCAAGAGGATCAGGAGTTCAAGGCTAATCTGGGAAACATGAAAGTCTATCTCAAAATGACCAAAACCAAAACAAAACACCCCATAAAAATGAGACAGAGAAAGAGAGAGAGAGAAAGGGAGAGAGAAAGGGAGAGAGATCGTAACTGTATATACCTGTTTCTAAGATACCTGTTATTTTCCCTTTAGTATAATTTCTAACTTTTGCCTCTAAGAAATTGAATAGGCAAATAAATTGTTACTTCAATGAAAATATGTATTTCCCATAAGTTTCTTGATACTTCAAATCACTAAATTGAAGCAATCATTAATATAAAGTTCTGCTGTATTATATCAAACTGTATGCTGAAGAGGCTAAAGGAAGGTTTTGTAAGTTGAGTGAAGGATATACTTTATTCCAGCTTGGACCTGTGTTTCTTCTATTTCAGTAGAGCAAGGCCTGTGGCCCTGAAGAAAGCCTTCAACTCCGGCAATTTTCTTCACTCTTTTATTCATCTGGTCAAGTGAGTTATTAAATACTGTCGTTAACTGCCTCCCGTGTTCCAGGGTAGGGAGCGGAGCACAATCTAGGGAAGAGCAGCCATTTAGAGGTGAACAGGGCATGTTGTAAAGTAGAGAAGAGAACAGGGAACTGCAGGAGTTGAGGAAGCAATGACTCATTGCCTGTGGTCCAGGAAGGCTCAACCAGAGGAACTGACTCCAGACCACCACAGAACAGCACACTTTGTGGTGTGACACCAACTTGCTTCCTGGATTTTGTTTTCTGACTAACCCAACTTTTGCTACTGATCGTTTCCTCCAATTGGTTAGTCTACCTGATGATTAAGTCTATTCATCTGGAACTCCTAGAAGCTAATCAGAATTGTGTGCTAAGCTCTTAGTAGGCACCTGGTCAATGCTGCACTGAAATGACATTGGCTGTTAGCTTGAGAAAGCTTCCAACTTCATTTCTTTATGTATGCAACAGACTTTTCTTTTTGCGTTCAATCTCACATTAGCTTTGCAGTTTTGGTCCCCACTTCTAGCCAGTGTCCTGTACGTGATCAGTGATGATGGGTGCCTGTCACCCTACAGTCTCTGGGTCCTGACACAGTACTAAAGCCTTTTTACTGTCTTGTAGGCCTTTTGCTTAAAACACCAAGTTAGTCCTTAGACTGTAATTTCCAGAGATCCTCAGACAACTTCAGAATTAGATAACCTATTACTCTAGAATAGTGGTGAAAAGGCATCTTAAATTTTGGAGCCTCGGACATGTTATCTTATTATATGAAAAGTTGCCTAAATAGAGTTTTGGGAATTATAAAACAATCACATCCCTTTATGAGCTAATCCCTTCAACAAACTCCAGACAAAAGCAAGGCTGTTCTTGCTGAACCCCAGTCTAGCTTCACAATGGGCTTCTACTCAATAGTACAAAGGCTGTTAGGTAAAGAGGATTAAATTTCTTAAATGAGTAAAAATAATCTCTTGTATATTTGGGGTAATCATATAGTATATATCATATACAAAGACTTAAAAGACATTACTAAAGAGCCAGTGCTGTTCACTTTTCATAAATGTTCCAGAAGATTAACATTCTTTGTGTTTTTGTGTATGTAGGCCAGAGGTCAATGTCAGGTGTTATTGCTTTCTGGGACCTTGGGATTGTGGATTAGGTTAAGCTGGCTAGCCAGAGGGTGCCCAGGATCTGCTGCCCAGCACCGAGATTATAATCACATGCCACCATACTGGGCTGTTTATGTGGGTACTCAGGATCAAACTCGGGTCTTCATGCTTGCAAGTCTAATATCTTACTGACTGAGTTATCGTCTCAGACCGATGTTTAGGATTCTTTATGAAGTCTTCTTTCCTGTTCACTAGAATATGAGTTCTTGCCAGCAGGCCTTGTTTACATTCTGCTGTCAGTGTTCAGAGTCCAAGGAAGATCTAAGTGCATACAAGCACACAGAAAACGGTAATGGATTTCGTGTCTACCTGTCAGTTGTTGACTCTGGAAATCTGAAACTCTTAATTTGCTCCCTCAAAAATAATCAACAGAATTCAAAGATAATTCCCTCAACTTAGGTTATAATATGCTAAGCAGTTGATAATGATAATGGTGACGATGACAATAATACCTAGCACCTCTTAAGTTAAAGTAGTTTGCAAAGGTACAGCAGCAGTACAAAAGGACTAACTAGTTCTTAATGAGCTGTGAACATTGGCATCCGCACCTTCTTGACCACGTGACTTGCTTTGTCCAGTAGGCAAATGCATTGAGAGTACAATGAAGTCAGAGACTTGGTCTTGGAATCTTGAACAAGTCCAGGCTATTCTTTAAATGGGGTTCCCTGTACAGGGTGAGACCATTTGGAAAACAAAGATCTCCCACCATCCCAGCCTTTCCAGCTCTCTTACCTGAGTCTCCAGATACGTGAGTTAGGACATCTCTAGGACTGGCCTTCCCCCACCAATATGTCAACAGACTGTAAGTACACCATTGGGTGCAGCTGTTCCTATGTGGAGGGAAAAACCTGTCAAGATGAATCCAGCATAAACTCCCAATGCACAGAATCTTGAGCAGATAAATGGTTGTTGCTTTATGCTACTAAGTTTTAGAGTGACTTGCCATGCAATAGTAACTGACAGAGTTACTACGTGTGAGCCTTGGAGGTAATGTAATATCTCAGTTCACTTACAGGCTAACTTTCTAGGGCATTTCTTATTATCGCTAACTTGGGTTTGCTAACTCACCAGAGCTAGCAGATATGTAAATGATGGAGCCAGGATGCAAACCAGGTCTGTCTGATGCTAGTGTCTGGTTCTCAGCTATTGTCCTTTATTGACTTTGTGATAACCTCTGCCATCTGACCATATTTGGAAAATTTCACCTTTGCTTCCTTAAATGGACCTCCCATACGCTTGTACTTGCTGTAACAACAACAAAATTATCAATCTTTGATACTTCAGTTACTTTTGTACATCGATCAAACAGAAGAAATGTTTGAAAATTTTATTTTGTGGCTAATCCTAGTATATTGTCAGAGGGCATGAAGAGAGTAGTCTTCTATTATTTCTATATATATTTTATTCTTTTAGTAGTTATAGAATATTTATTAAATAGTAGAAGCAAGGGTGGGGATATAGCTCAGTTCCACAAGGCCCTGTATTCAGTCCTTATAACACCAGGTATTGTTGTACCTGCCTATAATCCAGCACTTGAGGGTGGAAGCAGGACAAACCAGAAGCTGAGTTCCAGGCCATTTGGGTTTCAGGAGAGCCTGCCAGTCTTAAAAAATATTAGCAGCAAGTGGATACTATAAAGTAAATTGAATTAATTATACTTGTATAAATAACAGATTCTACAATTTGATAAAGTATTGAATCTTTCTGTTAATATCTCTAGTGGGCCTGTTTGCAACATACACTGTGGTCTCAAAGGCCATAGCAGTCCTGCAGCATTCATTTGCTGAGGGAGTAAAGAAACTGGCATAGCTTATCTTTCTGAAATGCGTTGGGGGTTAGAGTGATTGTTCTATCAGCACAAGAATTTTTATTTTGAAAATCAGGAAATTGTTTCAAGGACTGTGTGTGGGCATCTCATAGGCTTCCTTATCGCGGAAGGCACACAATTGTTTTTCTAAGACTTACTACTAAGCCTTGAAATATGGACCTCATTACCTAAGTGATTTTAGCAGATAAGCATTCAATTTCGAATTAAAGGATACATCAAAGTCATCATTCCTAAAACTGTGGGGGTGATAGAGATCTTTGTAAAACGATCTCTCTTTTGGGACTTATAGATCAATAGGTACAGACTAGTCCTTGAAAGCTATTATTTGGGGCTCTTTCCAAGTATGGGAAAGATTTCTGCACACCATTGGGAGAGCTATTGGCTTTGGCAGTGGTAATTCAGGAGAAACAATGGTAAATGCTCATAGTCCCATCCAACACAGAGTAGTATAAGGCTGTAGGAAAACTTTTTTTACAGCCTTGAGAACAGCATGTGACATGAGGATTGTTAGATCTGTTCCACTCTCATAATCTCGGAAATTGTGAGGATAGGAGAAGTTATCTCACTAGCCTCCTCCGTAGGGCGTTAGTGTCTTCCACAGATATCTGATTATCTGGTTACTCTTTGGACAGTTCTGTTGAAAAGGAAGTGACCGCTTGATAAGGCAGTGCATTCCATTTTTGAGAGCCTTTGTTGTCACAAGTCTAGCCTGGTTAATAAATTCAAACCTTTGCTTGCATCTGCCCTTTAGGGAGCTTTTAAGGAGCCAGATCTCCTTTGGCATGAATCTTTTCTCACCCTCATTTTGGATGGTACTTTCTGGATTTACAACATGAGAACATAATGCTTTTCAATGATCTCAGTTCTGCTAGAAGAAAATATAGGAAATGCTATGATTCTATGGAACAGCTCTGGAATGTCAGGGTTCCTTCCACAGAGTAATATAGGGCTGACTGGAAGCTCTTGGGTGTCACCATGGTTCTTGCTTTAGTACACAGGCAGATAGGAAAGCTATTCTGCACTCCTTACTGGCCATAGTAGTGGGAGAGAACAGACATATAGCAAAGCCTACACTCTTCTGCCAGAGGCTTGCTTTTCTGGAACAACTGAGACTCCACATATTTCTGCTCACATCTGTTTGCTGAAACAAATCACATGACCAAGAATGACTTTAGTAAGACAGAAAAACACATTTCTCCCATGTAGAGGGGTGGTGTGTGTAACTCCATCAGAGACTACTTCTAATCTCATAAGGAATATTTGAATATGAGTCTATACAAAGATTGCCTTTCATTTTTAAAGCCATATTGATGTGTTGCCTTATGTATTTGTACTGTGGTGAAATTTGTGGATATAAGATGCAATACCATCAGAAATGACTAACAGCTCACCAAATAATTGATTCTTTAAAATGTGTTAATCTCACCTTAGTTCAGAATTTCATCAGTGTAGCCAGCCAGTGTCTGATGCTTTTATCTCAATCGGGGTAGCTTTGTGGATCTTGTGATCAGTCCCTAGTGATAACACACTGAGAACAAACCGACATCAAATGATCAATCATCTTCTTGGTGTTACTGTTCAGGTAATTGTGAATGTACTTTAAAGGACAGTCTTTACTTTTAAAGCCAGATGTGGTGGGGCACATGCCTGCAGTCCCAGAATTTGGGGGATTAAGACAGGAGGACTGTGAGTTCTAAACCATTCCATGCCATATATAGAGAGAGAGAAAGAGAGAGAGAGAGAGAGAGAGAGAGAGAGAGAGAGAGACAGAGAGACCGTTTCAATAAAACAACAATAAAGTAAACTAAAATAAAAGCAAAAATAACTACAATCCAGCCCACAGCATCTGTCTTAAAGAAAAGATGGTTTCAGCCAGGCGTGGTGGCACATGCCTTTAGTTCCAGCCCTTGGGAGGCAGAGGCAGGTGGAGCTCAGTGAATTCAAGGCCGGCCTGGTCTACATAATGAGTTCCAGGCCAGCTGGGACTGCAGGGAAACCTTGACTCAAAAAGACCAAAACAAAAAAAAGAGATGGTTTCATTTTTATTTTGCATCTAGTAGATATGATAAGTGATGTCATATCAGGTGAATTTGCTGCTTATCTTTCATTCTTGGGAATTTTCATTACATTAACATACAAAGCACTGATACAGATTTCCTAACATCTATAAGAAAAATGATGGAAAGAGATATTCGATCAAACTGGCAGCTTGAAACTGGTAGGCAGGACCTTTAATCTGAAGACAGATTTTCAGGGAATTATCTTCAAAGAAGCAACGATCCTGTGCTGCTTTAGCTGCTTCGTGAGCAGGAGAACTGACATGCTCTGCCTTGCATTTGGGGTGTCAGGGAGTCAGTGGCACCTTAAAAATAACTGCAACAGGATAAGGGATGGGAGGAAAAAAAATAAACACTACAAACAAAATAGTTTATTAAGGAAGGAAGTAAAACGAAGCACACAGAACCAGTCATGTGCAGAATAAATATAGAAAAGCACATTTCCAGAGACACGCTAGGAAAAACCCCAACCCAAATGTACTGAAAGCAATCCAAAGACAGGGACAATAGCCGAGTGGACTGAGATGTTATCTGTGGTCCAAAGGAAAAGCCTCACACAGGAAGATAAATGTTGAAAAATAGAACGGAACACTGAGGAGGAAGGGAAGCCACTAACCAAAAGCTGTGGGTGTAGTGCTAAATCAAGCCCTGGGAGGAAGACGTGCTTTTCCAAGAGGGGTCTGGAGAACTTTTCAATGTTAGGGAGAGAGCTACCACTTCTTCCTCTAACTGACATGTCAGAATTTTAAAGGTTTAGAAACTGTTAATCTAATTAAACCCCAAATTACTCTTCCTTTTAGAAAGCAGAGTATAAAGGTATGGTTGATTTTTTTTTTAGGTTACTGGCTAAAGAGATTATGTAATTGTTTAACATTTTAAATAGATTTCAGCTCTCATCTTACAGGTGAGTCCAACGTCAACCAGACAGTAAATGGTTAAGGTTTTGTAAGCCATATGGTCTCCCTTGCAGGTTCCAAAATTTGCTACTGTGGCCCAAAAGTAGCCTTAAGCAGTCCATTAAGTGAACAAGTATAGGAGAATGCCCGTAGAAGTCACAGTACAAAATCAGTTGTGAGGCTGTATTTGCCCCTGGGCTATAGTGCATAAGCCCCTGCTCAAGACCGTTAATTGCTTTCAGTAGTGAAGTAGTTAGCCCTGATTTTTATTCTGATCATCTAAGGAAAGCAATCATCACCAGTCCTCATGTCTGTATAACAGTTGTTTTTGTGAGTTAGGGGAGCCAGAGTGTGTTCAGAGAGTGCAAATCCTTTCCAAGATACGTAGGTAGCTTTCTCAGAGGCTCCAATGCCCTGGACATTTTAGCATTACATCTATAGAAGGTTTAAAACCTAACCTTATCTGCATTTCAATGAAGAAGCGATATACTTGGGTTCCTAAGATGAAGCCTTTCTACAACTTACCTCAGAGGAATTCCTAAGACATGACTTGATATTCATGTAACCCAGTTGCATCGGTCTGGAGAACTCCAATTCAGGAGCACCACGAGGACTTAAGAGTTTCACCTCTCAGCAGCTTTGTACACTATAATTTTGTGTTAAACAGAACCAAATGGGAGTGGGTTTCTGTTTTTTTTTTTTTTTGAAATGGCAGATGCTGAGAATGTTCCTATCTTTGTGGCTAGACTCTGCATTCCTTCCTTGGTAACACAGACTGCTCGGATTGATCAGTCCAGACAATCACTCAGTCTTGTCAAGTATTAATGTTTATCTCTTGACAATATCTTTGTTCGTCAAACTATTCTATGATGAAGCTTTATTCTGTTTACATGGCTACATTAGACTTTGTATTAAATTAGCAAATAAGATTTGTTTCTATCAATTACCTCTCCTTTTTCTTTTTAGTGTTTTTGTCTTCCTTCATATATCTTTGTTTTGTTTTATTTGCTTCTCTCTCTCTCTCTCTTGACAGGATCTCGCTGTGTACCCTTGGCTGGCCTGGAACTCACGAGGATCTGCCTGCCTCTGCCTTCTGAATGCCAAGATTAAAGGTATGTGTGACCCCACCGGGCCTTCATATTTTTTAATCTGGTACAAAACAGGAAGGGTTCTATCTTTGTCTATGAATCTTACAGGGATGCCTTGCAAGCAAGGAGTATCTGCAAATGTTTCTTAGCACCTCTACTTCTGAGGAGCCTTCTGTCTTCAGCTTTATGAACAGCCCTCTTGTCTAGGAGTGAGTGCAGAATCACTTTGGTGTTGAGCAGCTTCCATGGAATTCTGGAGGCATTTCCCAAAAGACTTCCTACTGAACTACTTCTCACTGTACTGGGTCCCCATCACCAGGAACTATCAATGAGAGGAGTTCTGTCTATCTTTTTCATAAGACTGCTTTACTATGGGATTCCTAAACCTCTCTTTGCAGTCCTTAGTAAGAACATACCACATGTTCATTATGAAAATAGAAACAGTAACCCAGATGCTATTCTTTAGCAATAAGAAAGGCAAATCCACAAAAACTGATAATTGAAAGAGGAAAGGGGTAAAAAAAAATTTTTAGTAAACAACTGTGGTATATCTAGTGCGTTAATGAGCTAGTGAACTTTTCCTGGAATCCCACCTCCTAGTGCAGTGCTTCTGGGCCTAGTCTCAAGACATGTGGCTTTCCGTAAATCTGAATTTTTCTGAAAAGAGCTAATACTGCCTTTTCTTCTTCCTAACTTTCCTAAGCTTGCTTCCCCTAATGCTTTGGACTGCCTAAGCATCTTAAATTTCTTTTAAATTTCTATTTCTATGACTTTTCTCTTAAGTTTCTTGCTCCGGGCCATGTGGCTGCTGGTCCACCAGTGTCTAAACCTGCATGACTTCATGGTTTTTCCTTCTCCCCTCCATTCTCTTCCTCGGGGCAGCTGTTGAGATTCACAGCATGCCTGCACTGAGGATTTTTATTTAAGTTCTAATAAAATTGTCCTAAAGCTTCCATTTGAGTCCATTCTTAAAATCCTTTTACCAATGAGACTAAGAAATCTGTAGGGGATGATGTTTCTCTCTTGTATCATTAAGGTTTAAAATAATTTGAGCTCGGTGTGGTAGTCCATACCTGTAATCCCAGCAGAGTGGAGGCAGGAGGATTGCCAGGAGTTCCAGGTCAGCTAGGACTCCATAGCAAGTCCCAGGCTAGCCTGGGCTACATGGTGATTTCCGGGCCAACGTGTTAGAGAGAGACCCTGAAAACAAACAAAACAAAAATCAATCAATCAAACACACCTGGAAATAGTTTAGAAGCGGTAAAGAAAAATATAATATTTTTCCAGTTAACTGCTTCCTTTTTTCTCCTAACAGGGTTAACCAGAGTTTCTCTGAACAGTGATTTGCAGGGTGTCTGTATTTCTTGGACCTGACACTTTTAGGTCATGTTTTTTTTTTTTTTTTTTTGTTAAGAATAATTGCAAAGAAGGAAGAAAAGTAAAAGGAAGTATGAAATAGCTATAAATTTGATGCCTTTTAGAGTTGACAAAATCTACAAATTCTGAAAGATCATTTGTTGTTTTAAACAGTGCCAGATTTACACAAGATAAGATCTTAGATCCTGTTCCAACTCTGCAGGAGAAAACCTGGAAAACGAAAGCGCTTCGTACTGGAGAACCCTTCAGCAGTGGGTCGATTGTTGATAGGACAAAATTCCGGGACGGAAGATAAGAGCCAAGAAACGTGTGCGGATGGCCTCCCTCCATCCCTGCTCGGTCTTTCAGGCAGACCCCGTGCTGGTGCTGACTGCTTCCTCTCGATGT
The DNA here is from genome assembly GCA_035773235.1 of Eospalax fontanierii. NCBI lineage: Eukaryota > Metazoa > Chordata > Mammalia > Rodentia > Spalacidae > Eospalax > Eospalax fontanierii. The sequence goes on along the minus strand of CM069526.1, from coordinate 42,094,733 downwards.
ACACACATGGTCAGACATCTAGGACCAACGAGAATACTCTCCCTCCATCCTGACTTCCTGCTCTCTTCAGACCCTCCTCAGCTGTGCTTCAGGACAGAAGGATCTGAATTAAGCATCCTTCAATGAGTTATTCTGCTTCTCATCCTCTAGCCTAAGATCTTTTTTTTTTCTCTTCAGCAATTGCTAAATTTAATGGATCGTCTCAGTTTTCTTCCTTCCTTCCTTCCTTCCCTCCCTCCCTTCCTTTCTTTGTCGTCAGCTCTGGGATTTGATTCGTTTTTTGGGTGTCTATCTCTTTCAATAGAGTGTATGTCCCAGGAGGGCTGAGATGGTATTTAATTCAAAACTTTAAGATGACCACAGTGCCTGGCCTACGCAGGTTCTTAAGAAATGTTTGTTAAATAAATAGATTACTCCCTGTTGGACTGCCCTGACTTTCAGGAATGTGGGACTAAGGGCGTTTATATAGACTTGTATTGTTGTTTTGTTTAAATAATGTGGCCTGTCTTTCCACATGGTTTGGCTTTGAGGGACTCATTTCCTGTTTCTTTTAAATAGTTTCTTGCTCTGAAATCATTTTGCTGCTCCCCTACGCCCCCTGCAAGTTCAGTCCCTTTGGAGGAGGTCTCCGCTTTCGGGGGGCCTTCCTGTCAGGTCTGCGGTGAGGCACTATAGTCCATTGTTTGCTTAGCCGCCTGGGTGGTTCCCAGTTTGCAAGCAAAGGAAGCATCTACCAGAAAACCCCGGGGAGCCCAAATGTGGCCTCCACATCCAGGCAGCTGCAGCTGGCTCAACTGCGGCAATGAGGGGCCTTCTTCAAGAGCAGCTGCTGCGCAGCTTTCCCAGGGAGCATCCTCTTCAGATGCGTCCCTTCTGCCCACACCCATCCTTTATTTTTCTTGTGATACTTGGGATGCAACTTAAAGCCTCCCTAGTGCTAGGCAAGGGTTCTGCCACTGAGCTGCAACCCCAGCCTCTTTTTAGTTCTCAGATGGGGTCTTTCAAGTTGGCCAGGCTGGCCTTGAAATCACTCTGCAGCCTACATGAGACCTTAAAGGTGTGGTCCTCCTACCTCAGCTTCCCAATAGCTAGGATTACAGGCCTGTGCCACCAAACCTGGTTTTATTTATTTCCAATGATTATAAAGTAATATAACCACATTATAAAAATTGAAATTATAGTGGAAAATTTATTCATATTATCTCTATATATTTATGCCTTTCAGAGAGTTAATTACAGCTCTTTTCGTAAGTTTAAAAATATATGGTTCTGGGAGGCTTGAGAGATGGCTCAGTGATTAAGAGCACTGGCTCCTCTTACAGAGGACTCTGGTTCAGTTCCTAGCACTCACATGGTGGCTAATAACTGTAACTCCATTTCCAGGGAAGCTGATGCTCTATTCTGATCCCTGTGGGCACTGCATATATGTGATATACTTACATACATGCAGGCAACACTCATACACATAAAATAAAAATAAGTACAAATTTAAAAATAAGATGTGGTTCTCATTGTAGTTTCTGGTTTTTAAATATTTTATTTATTTACTTATTTTTATTTTATGTGGCCAAGTATATTGCATGCATGTATGTAAGTGTACCTATGACGTGCAATGCTCGTGGAGGTCAGAAGAGGGAGATGGATCCTCTGGAATTGCAGTTATGGATGGTTGTTAGCTGCCATATGGATGCTGGGAACTAATCCTGGGTCCTCTGCAAGAGCAATCAACAGAGAGACCGCTGAGCTATCTCATCAGCCCCAGTTTCTGCTTTTTAACTTACAAAGTCATAAACTTTTTCCCTGTCATCATTTTCAATCAAGATGCTTTGGGGTTACAGTCTCTCAATGGGGACATCTCAAGGTCTCGAGGTATATACAAAGTCTGAGAGAAGCTCTTGAAGAATTTGGTCTATTGCTGTCTGGGATGTCTGTGACCTAGGAAGTTCTGACAGTACTAATGATAAGGCTGTCTATTAGCCAGCAGCTATTGCTTATATTTGGTCATCCTGCAAGGCAAAGCTACCACAAGGGTCAAGTTTTTCTGGAGCAAAATTTATGCAATTTAATTGAGTAACTGACTCTTGAAAGACAAAGGTGTAGATGGAGATTCTACGCTCTAGAACATTAATTTAAGTACTTTAAAAATATAGTAACAATTATTAACAATTTATGACACCCAACTGTCTTTGTTTGTACTGTAGTAAAACACCTGAGGCTGAGCACTTTATGTAAAAAGAAGTCAATGTGACTCTTGGTTCTAGAGGGCAGTCTAAGCAGCACTGTGCAGCCTCCTGTCCTGTCAAAGTTTCCTTTCCCCATTACACAGCAGTGAAGGGGAAGAGAAGTGTGCATGCACTGTCCTCTAGAACCAAGCACCGTTTGGTCTCCTGAGAATGAACACTGCTATAGGGCCCAATCCACTCTTTAAGACCAATCTTAACTGATTTGTGAGGGGGGGCCACAGCCCGTCACCTCCCACTAGGCCCTACCTTTGCAAGCTTCCAGGACCTCAGCACTGACACCCTAATGACTCAGCTTTCATCACAAGGATCTCTGAGAACACGCCACACAAGCCATCGCAACAACAATCCAGGGATCCGGCAAAAGAGTAGGAGAGAATGTCGTGACTAAAGATAAGCAGAAACCACCTTTCTATGTAGGTTAGGAGATGATCAAAGCACCTGTCAACCAGGAGAGTTTCAGCTGTTCAGAAAACATCTGGACCGTTGAACTGAAGAGTTGAGAAGCATTTTCTTCCATAAGACACAGCTGGGCAGATCTGATGCAAAGGAGAATGAGAGTGCCAGTGTTGTTCCTGTCACAATAGATTTTTTTTTTAAGACAGGGTCTCATGTTAGCCCAGGCTGGCCCTGAACTCCCTATGTAGCTAAGGATGAACTTTGGGTCCTTCTGCTTCTATCTCCCAAATGCTGGGATTACAGGTCGTGGGCCAGCATGCCTGGCTTCCTGGAGTCTCCCTTTCACAGTCAGAACTTGTCTTTATACAAAAAGGAAATCTTCATTCAACGTTATTTTTGCTTTTTCCTTGTAGGGGAAGGTAGAACTCCTGAGAAGCGGAACGACTTGTGTTGCCCAGTGGAGCCAGAAGCTATTGTTGAGTTTTATTATGTGACTTCTGAAATTACAGAGCCTTTTGCATTAAAACAGCTGTGGAGTCTCATAGGCTAGCTCTGATTTTGGAGGTCACTAAAAGAACTAGTATTTGCTATCCTCTGGAGAAAGTTAAGTGTGATAGTCCTTAGTGCTGGTGGCATGCATGTTCAGCCCTTCTGATGACTCCTGGACTGGAGACAGCAGGATTACAAGTCCTGGCTTTACAGTAGTTGAGGTTCTTACTGGGACATGCATTCGTTCTGGCTGATGAGTTATGAGGGACAATGTCACGTGGTATTTCTTTGGTGATGTTTCATTCTCAGTATATTCACTTTCCAGTGCTCTCTTCTTCCTTCTGTCCTGAAAACCAGGTTTGAGGAAGTCACTTTTCTACCAGTGAAGAGACATGCAGTGGTTTCCAGCTCATTTGGGATGGATGTGTACAGGGATTGAGCAATATTATCTTTCTTAGGATGAAGATCATGTGTCAACTAATAGCATAACCTAGTCTATCTGGGCTGATATAGTGATGACTAGGTAGACATTACACACAACATTTACATGGACCATTTCATTTAATACAAGAATACAGTGAGGCAGATGCTCTTATTTTGTTAAGAGATGAATATACAGATTTAGAGTGCTTACATCAATTTCTGAAAGTCTCATGTCTTACAAATGGCAGGTCTGGACTTGAACCCGAGTTTTCTTTGACAGAGAAAACCAAGACACTATTATTTACATGGTACGACTTAGAAGACAAAACGACAAAGCAGTTTAGCTACTGCAAACTCGGCACTTTGCATTCTGAAAGGGGTATTTCAGTGGTAAATCAGTGAAGTCCTCAGCCTGCCCTCCTCTTCAGGTAGGATGATGCGTCCTCTCTCCGGGCCCCTTCAGACATTTCAGTCTGGGCCCCTTTGCCCAAACTGGTATCTACCTGGTGCCACCCTGTGCCCCACCCCACTGTGTTGCCACGTGTCTATGTGGTAAATTCCAGTGAAGTCCAGTGTGGAAGAGATCAGGCCCAAGAGTCAGCCTTGGCCACTTAACCTGTTTGATCTTAAAAAGCTTCACCTTAATCTCTCTGTCTTGGTTTCTTTCTGTGAAAGGGGGAAAACAAGAGGATCCAACTCAGGGACTATAGAGAGGAATGAAGGAGGCAAAGCGCAGCAAAGCAATTACAATGGTTCCTCTCTTCCTTTCCTCCCCCACCCTCTCCTCTCATTCATACCTTCAGAAACAACCAGTGCAGAGTCATCCTATCTGCATGCAAACATTCTGAAGGCTTTTTCACCCCTTCAAAACTAAAAGTCTTTTTGGAGAGAGGCCAGTGGTGTTCCAAAACAGGAAGTAAACACAGGGGGCGTTCTCACGCACTCAAGGAGAGGCCTCTTGACAGAAGAGAAAAGCAGAAAAGCAAATTAATTTTTTGAAGTGATTTTCTTTTTGAAAATTGTTTTTATCTAAGGGCTTCCCCCTATGATCTACTTTCTTCTTATCGGATGAACCAGCTCCCCGCCTGAGGTGAACAAATCTTTTCCCCTCTCAGATCTTATCTGCTCCGTTATCAGTAGGATGGATCGGTTCAGGCCCCAGGCAGGCCGCCGTGTGCCTGGTGGTGTTTGATCCTGCCACGCTGTTTTATGTTTTATGTGCGGGGGAAGAATGTGTATCTGGAGTCTGTTTCTGCCTTGAACTGTGAAACCTAGCGCTGGAGGTGGGGGTGGTTCCTCGGAGTAAAAGAAAAGTGACCCAGCCTGGCTTCCGTTTGACGTTAGAGCACTCAACTTTCCCTGTTGCAGGTCTAACACGTGGGCCCAGAGGCGGCTTGAAGCGTGCAAACACGGTTGCAAAACAAGTGCGTTTTCTTTGCGTGAAAGTGGGAAGAGATTAAAAAAAAACAGAAACAACTTAGATGTGAAGTCAGTTCCAAACTTTAACCAAGAGGGATGCTTGAATTGTGGAAAACCTTATGGATAAAGCTTCACTTAGTCACAACCAGAGGGGAGGAACTTTAAAGGCACTGGATTGAAGAGACACAAAAGTCAGGAAGTGACCCCTTCGTGGGGACTGCAGAGGCCACCAGGGAGAAACAAAGTCCCCTCACAACTCGGGAAACCGGACCGTACCATCCCAGGGGGCCGGAGTGGGGGAAGAGGGCGGCGGACACCGACATCCGCGCTCTTCCCAGGCCCGCGAGGACTCAGGATTTCCCCGCTCAAAAGGCTCAGTGTCTGCCAGTCCCCGGCCCAGGAGAGAGCGCGCCCCGGGCGCTGCCCACCGTGCGGGGCTGAGGACGCAGCCGCCCGCCGGGCCCCGCGGGGCTCAATCGCCGCCCTGTGCGCCGGGCGGGCCGCGCGCCCGGGCCGAGGACGGCGTGCCGGAGCCAGCCCATCTGCGGCCGCGGCCGCCGGGGAGGAAGCCGTCCCCGGGGATGAATGGGGCTTTGTTCGCCGCCAGCCGCGCTCCCCTCGCGGGCCCGGGCTGCACAACAGAGGCAGTATACGCCAGGCATGGAAATGAGCCCCGGGCTCTCCCCGCGGAGCCCTGGCCCTTCCCTCGCCGCGCCGAGGAATGCCGGCCAGCCGGAAAGGAGCCCGCGCCGGGCCCGCTCCCGCGCCGCTCCAGCCCATTCAGAAGGGGCCTTTGAAGCGCCGAGCGCGCTCGCGGCCGCCGGGAGGAGGGCAGCCCCGCCTGCTCCCTTTTTCCCTTCTTCCCGGTCCGGTGGTGTTTATGCACCTTTGTGGGGCGAGTTACTTAGACACTCGGCGGGAACCGGACCCCCCGCCCCCCGCAGGAACATCACAAAAGCGTCCCTATAAACAGATGGCTTGTCACCCGGGGTGGAGGCGTGGGGGGCGGGAGGTGGTGGAACCCAGTCTGGACAGGATCCAAGCAGACCTGCTTGGCCTGGTTTCCTGCTTTCAAAGGCTCTTTGCAGCGCCCTCCACCCACCTGCCTAGCTGTGAAGGTTTAGGCGGACTGGACGGGGAAGTTCTGAGGCTGCGGCTCAGTGTTTTCCATTTCTCAGAGGTGGGCTGGGCCGTGTAGCAGGTCCAGAGGTGATGTCACAGTCAGACCTGTAAAGTGATGTAACCTGCACATGTTGAAGGACTAGGGCAGGACATCTATTTTGAGACTCCTAGAGAATCATTCTCATAAGAGTTCCTTCCTCTCCCAGGAGACAGCTGTGCGTCCCTAGAGAACCCGCGAAGCCGCTCTGAGCCAAGTAATTTCATAAGGCTGGGGAGGGAACTGAGGTCATAAAGATGTGGGTGCTTGTGCAGTTCTTTCTAAATTGAAACGGACACGTTATATACGTGCAAGTGTGAGACACCTGTTTACCGGAGCCCCAGTAAATATCCATTAAAAGATCCCATTGGATCCTTCTGTTGACTTTATACTCATTAGGACTGGTTGTCTAACGTCAGTCTCTCCAGGAGCAGGTACCTCCTAGAGAACACTACACTTTTGTTGTTTGTAGCCAGGCTGGCCTTGAGCTTCCTCTGTAGCCAAGGATGACGTTGAACTCCAGATCCTTTTGCTTCCACCTCCCCGGTGTTGGAGTGACAGGCATATGCCACCTTGACCTGCTTGACTCTTTTTTTTTTTTTTCCCCTGCTCCTCAGTAGTAGTTAACAAATATGTTCAATAACTACGAATAAGCCCAGAATGGCTGTTCTCTGAGGGAACCCAAGGTGGGTCCTGGGCATTTCAACTGGAGAAGTTGAAAGCATGGTTAGGAGGCTTTTTGAGAGCATAAACATGCCTCAGATGTTTCCTGAAATGACCTGAAGGAGAGTGGAGCACTCAGGTGGAGGAGTCACTCTTTCCAAGTGTTGGGATGGTTAGTTCTGGCTAATATGAATCATGTTTACATCAGTTACGAGCCCGTCATTCATTCTTTAAGCATGCCATAGAAACGGGGCCGTCATAGAGTCATGGCTCTGCACAGTGGGCGTCACTGCTTCTTACATGTCGTTCAAATATGTCTCCATGGTGATTTTTACTTGGGGCTTAGTTTAGGCTTCTATTTGTTTTCTTTCTTTTTTCTCTGAGGCTTGGACTATATGAATACGCCCCCCCCATTCATATAGAAGCACACACAGAGTCAGGAAGCTCACAAACATGAGATGGTAGATTCCCTGCCTCAAGGATAAGTCCAGGTACCTACAAGGATCTGTTCAAGCAACAGCATGCTTAGCAAATTTGTGCCCTTCTCTGTCTCTGCCTCTCTCTCTCTCTGATCAGGCAATGGGTAGCAAAAGGTTCAGTTTAAAGATGGTGTCCTGGTGTTTTCCTGTCTATCAGTATGTTGTTTGCTAAGCATGTGACTACCCATAACTTCATTTTTCAGCCTGTGGTTCCATTTGGCCATCATTCTGGTCACCATTTGGCCTTGATACGGACTTCACCCCTGAGAGCTGAGAACTGAGATTCCTTTCCAGCTTGTTTCATTCTGTCTGTTTAACCGTATGGGCACAACCAGCATAAAATCCCCAGGTGAGGTGATGCCGGGACAGAACAAAACTTGTACAACAGCCCAAAAGCAGTGCCCCTCAAAGGAGTTCTAGTGAGTGTTAGCTAAATTATCTTCCTGCTTCCTTCTGTCTTCACTTGTTTACAGCATCCTTATCCTCATCTCACATTGGTCATTAGTAGGCAGTAGTTTTAGCAAGCAATTAATGATCCAAAAGAGATTGCTACAGGCAAGAATAGAATGTTCTTCTCAGATGTGGTGGCGTGGACCTGCAATTCTAGCACTTGGGAAGTGGAAGCAGGAGGATCAGGAATTCAAGGTTTATCCCCAGCTACATAGCCTAGGACACGGGAGACCCTCAAAAGAAAATAAACTACTTTAGAAACCCACAGCCACTAACTGGAATTAGGATGACTTCTCTAGTCTCTGCAAATCCAGGATGCCCTTGAGGCCTCTGGGTTCTAATGCCAGAGGAGCTTGGATGCTAATGCCCAGACTTTAGATCTCAACAGACATAGGAAAACTGCCTCTTCCAATTTGATAAGATCAGAAGAGCCATATTGACTATTACTTTCTCGTTTTTAGTAGGTATGAATTGTTGGCTCAGCTTCCCTTTTTCAGAGCCTTGTAATTTGACCATTAGCTGAAAAAATGTTCAGAAGACCTTTTTTTTTTATTTACCAGCTGACCCATGGCCTCAATGAGGTTTCACTAGAGGTTAGGGTGGACAGTTTTATTTGTCTTGTGTTTGGGATAAAAAAAGAGGAGAGCTGCCTCATTCAGCCAGCCTTCGGTCCCTAAAAATAACTAAAGAAGCAATGCTATTTACTCAGTCCCTGGGCTACTAAGTGCCGGGGTGGCCCTTGTTGACTTAAATGAGTCCTTGCAGCTAGGTGGGGCTCTATGGGGCTGTTAGTCATGTGAGGTTGCCAGGGCAACTTAATGTCTCAGAAGCTGGAATGCCTCAAGAAGTATAAAGAGGAGACTACAGAGCCTATTACAACTTACAGTTATGTGTTCAATGACATGCCATCTTTCCGTAATGGGGCTTTTATTTTTATTTTATTTTGTGGGATTGAAAGATCAGAAGCCGGAAATTAGCTGGAGAGGATAAAGAAAAGGAAAAATTAAAGGGGGTGGGTTGGGGGGGTTATTTCTGTTCCTTCTGTGGGCAACGGCTAAACAGGAGAACATCTGGTCCTGGAGTGGGACTCTGCCGCACTGCTTTTAATTACCCCGTCATTTGGTCTCCTGCTAAATTAGTGACTGTGGAAGCGGCTCAGATCTCCAAACTGACAGGCCTGGAGAGCTCGACTTAGCCTGCCACATAGTCAGAGGGGAAACACGGAGCTTCCGGTTTCATATTTAAACCAGGATTGACTCATAATTGTAGCTGTCAGGAGAGTGATGGAGACATTATGTAATCTGGTTCTTATGGTGATATGTGTTTAAGGTTTCTGCTCTGTAAATTCCAGAGGAAATTTTGTGTCCATTGAGAGAGAGTGTGCTCACTGCTCTGCGGTGTGCCCTGCAGGGTAATGACTGTGCTATCAAAGGTTCCTAAGTCTGCCAGAATCCAGACATGAATGAGTCTCCCCTCCCCACCCGCAAAGGCCTTCCTGGTTTTCCATAGACTTTGAAATGTGGATGAGGTTAGGCAAAATCTGGCAAACTTAGAAGAGGCTGGTCCAATGGGAAATTTAATAATGGCAAGACATTCAGGCCTGTAACTTTTTTCCCTGGGCTGCATAGCTGTCTTTACTGCTTCCCATCATTTCCAGCCTCAGAGATCTGGAAGTGGCCACCAGATGCTTCTGGAAACAAAGCTCTGGGACTGTGGATCATTTGTTCCATTTTCGTTCCATTTTCTGCTTGCCTCTCAGAGGCTCTGAGGCCTCCTGGGATGAATGTACATTGATTGCAGGGAGCTAGGGAAGGCTTGAGACAGGCCCAGGATTTGCTGCCACCCAAACAAAACAGAAACAGAAAAGGAAAAGTCAGAGGAGTCTGTTTAGTGTGCTTCCAACACTTTTGCTAGAGGGAGACTTTTGTTTTCATTTGATGGTTCTTGGTATTCAAGTACTGTTTGACTTACATGATAAGAGGTATTCATTGATAGAGAATAATGCTCATATTGAAAGGCTTATAGTAAAGATAACATTAAAATGTAAAAGACAACCAGTGGGTTTACCTGTTAGTAGAGAGTGAAACAGTACGTTTAGGGAGTGAAGAGAGACTGAGCTCCTGACCTCCCCTGACTGCAGATCTGATTGGCCCAGAGTTTCTAATTATGTTTCTGTGCCTTTTCTCCCTCTCTTGGGAAGTTCCTCAGCTCACCAATACTTAGGATTCCCTTGGCTTTTTATATCCGTCAAAGAAGACATTGGTATGTATAAAGCAGCTAAAGCCTAATAATATACAATTAAATAATGCTGGATATCTCAGTCCTCTTCATCATTATTTACCACCATCACCTGTATTACCCTGTGATTTCGACTTCTACTAAATTAGTGACTATTGAAGCGATTCAGATCCCCAAACTGACAGGTCCAGGGTATCTATATTGGTTACCTATATTATAACAGACCAGAGCCAAATGGTCTCAGTCACAATTTCTGTTTTCTCTAGAAAAATGAACAACCAGCAAAATTGTTTATTTGCCCGTGACCTTTGGAGTGGCCCTTACCACGTTGTAAGATGGTTGTAAGGTGTTTGAATTTTTGCTTGTCATTCCATGGAAGGAATGGCTTGTGTAAAGAAATAAACTACCTTGAGCTTTTAGTTTGTTACCCAACTCCAAATATCCACTTGATCAGGGAAACTACTTTGTATATTCAGAAACATATTTACGAAAGCAATTTGAATTATTCTCTGTTCTTTTGCATTCTCAGGTTGAGAACTCTTTAGAAGGAAACAGGACCAGTATGATAACTTGATTTCTTCTCTCCCACGAGGCTGAAGTTTTCTATGAATATTATACAGTCATTGCAGCTAGTGACACTATCATGTGACTGATGGATGATGCATGGATCGGTAATTTCATGAGCTGTCTAGCCTGAGTTTATTCATTTTCATAGTCATAGAAATGAAAAGACTTGATGTGATTCCTGTTGAGAGATTTCCAGGGCCAATCATCCTTGTAATGGATTTTTTTTTCTATCAGAAAATTAACTGCTACCTGTTTTTCTTTTTCTTGGGCTAGAAACTGCTAGAGATTCCTCTTTAAATCAAGAGCCATCAACTTATAGAAAACAATAATTGATGGCAATAAAAACAGTTTCCTGGGGCCTTGAAGAGATAAAGCTGAGTGTTGGAGCCGGCTGCCAACAGGTTATCTCTCTTTGCCCTCTCTCCTGATGTCCATCAGGTCCCAGGCTTTCATTCTTGAGAATGAGGAACTAGCCAGGGAAGGCTGATGACTAAGGCTAATAGATTACCTGTGATTAGAAAAGACTAACAAGTCCTTATCTCTGGATACTTAGGATTGAAATTAGTTCATCAAAGTATCTCAAGTTGCCCCCAAACTCTTTTCACTGTTTTTCTACAAATACATTTCAAATTCCTTATGAAAAATTTCAAGGTTCACCACGATCTGTTTCCAAATATCATTCTAATTTTGTTTCCTGCAGTTTCCAACCTACCCTTTTAGCTATATGTCTCTGCTTCTCCACACTATGAGCCTTACATGAGTCAATTTAAAAGGTTCCATGTTCATAACTTTTTTTAAACATACTTTCTTCATGTTCTAGCCCCACAAAGCTTTCCTTTATGTGTTATTTACTTTTATGCTATGACCAAATAACAGACGCAGACAGCTTTAAAAGAAGACTGTTTTGCTCAAGTCCATGGTTGTTCAGTCCAAGTGCTTGGACAAAATATCATGGCAGGGAACATGGGGCAGAGGAGTTTCTCTGCCTCGTGGAGCTGTGCAAGGTCAGGGGACAGCCTGTGGGAGTCAGTTCTCTGCTTCCACTGTGTGGATCCTGGGTATCAAACAGATTTCAGGCTTGGCAGATAGCACTTCTATCCAAGAGTGATCTTGCCAGCCCTAGTTACAATGTATGAAAGAGTTAAATTTCTCTTGAAATATGGAAACCAGAGACCTTCAGAAGCTCTTGACACCTGACAGCTTCAATAGGTGACACCATTGTTTTCTCCTAAAATGGCTTGACCTAGGGCTCATATCCCATTCTTGGAACTCAAAAGAACTCAAAGCCTGGTTCTAAGAGCGGGGGAGCCACACTGGTCAATGAGGACTTTGATCCTCACTGTTACTGGCTGGGGATGACGGTAAAGGTGAATAAATTAACTGGCTAAGTGAGGTGCAGATCTGTGATATTATATCTACATGTTTTCAAGAGATGCTACTAGAGCATTATCATTTTCATCTTTCCCTTCCTTTGCCAGTCCTGTTCCACTACTTTGTTTTAGCCGTAGAATAGAGGACTAGGTCAAGAGATCTGGATTCCAAGATCAGTTTTCCCCTGGTTGAGTGGAGTGCACAAATAAGAAATCTACTTAATTGGAGCTGGAGAGATGGCTCAGAGGTTAAGAGCATGCACTACTTAGACATGAGTTCAATTCCTAGCACCCACATCAGGTGACTCAACAACTGCCTGTAACTCCAACTCCAGGGGAATCAGAGGACTCTGGCCTCTGTAGGCACCTGAACACACTTGGTCATACCCTCCCTCCCACATACAGAAGTTAAAAATATAAAAAATTTTAAAACCTCCTTATCTGTAGAACGAAGGCACTAAATACCCCTATTATTTTCATAGCATTGTTCTGTGGATCCAGAAGAAAAGCTTTAAAGAAAGAATGCTGGAAGCCAAAGTATTTTACATTTGCAGATATTATAAAGATCAACAATATCAGAGACTTCCTCCCGAGTGTCAGTGTAACAAAAACTCAGAGAGATATTCACCAACGAATATTTGGGAATAATAAGCATTGCGATGGATATATATATATATATATATATATATATATATATACATATATATATATATATATGCTGTATGTATGGTGTACTAAAGTCTGGGTGTATGGCAGACTGAAGCACGGAGGTTTTAAAAAGCATTTTGAAAGAATAATCTCTGGCTACAATGATTAATAACTAGAGATATGGTCTGAGGTTGAATGGACAGTTTCTAAGCAGATGTCCTTACAGAAGAGTACTTTTAAAAATTTCATTATTATTTTATATGTATGAGTATTTTGCCTGAATGTATGTAAGTGTACCTGTGCATACAGTGCTCATGGAAACCAGAAGAAGGCATTGAACCCTCTGGAACTGGAAGTAAGGACAATTGTTAGCTGCCATACAGGTGCTAGGAACCAAACCCAAATCCTCTGGAAGTCCTCTTAACTGCTGAGCCATCTCTCCAGCATCTAGAATAGTAAGTACATTTTGTATAAATTTGCAGTGGCCTCTGTGGAAGTTTGTGGTTCTGGTGGTTTTTGTGACAGCAGTTATCATGCATATATGTGTAAGAACTCTTTCTTCATAAACTTTAAGCTTTACTTACTTTTATTTATTTGATTTTGTTGTTTTTGTTATTGTTTTTTGATACTGACACAAGTGAGTCCGTCTTGATTCTGACAACTTCCACATTTCTTTCATATGGGACAACCATTAAATCCTCTCTGGATTGCTGTTACTTAAGGTGTCCTCTCAGACAAAATGGAAATATTTGGAATTTTGGCTCCGTCATTAACAAGCTGAACGTTTCCATGCAACCGTACTACCCTAACCCTCACCCTGGCTTTCTCTGTTACAAATGGAGATGAAATATTTAGCTCAGATGCTGCTGAGAATAACTTGTGTGAAGGTCTTATAACATATCAGTATAGCTGTGTTGAACTACATTTCCCAGAAATCCATTCTTCAACTGTGCCTGGTTGCCTGAGGCACAAGAAACAAGTTTGCAGCCAATCTGGGGGTTGAAAGCAAAGCACCAGTCGGGTCCTCATATAGCACACACTGACTGACATATCCTGTCGCTATCTCTATTTTTCAGCAGACCTGTCTGAGACTTCACTGCCTTCTTGGGTGCTTCCTTGAAGCTCTCTGATTCTGGCTACATGTACACGTAGCTCTGTATTCATAGAGTCCGGGCCTCTTTATGCTGTAAGCCCATATCATCCGAGTTTAAGTGAGTTGTGACTGACATGAGCTGCAGTCTGTCACAGTGCTGTGAGTTCCAGCTTGCTCATCCATGCTTTCCGGATGATCTGTCGTCTGGGCTGGAAGCTGTGGCACCATACACAAAGACAGCAGCATAGGAGACTGCTTACTCAGGCCCCACCATGGCATGAGCTTTGCACGTTACTACGCCAACATTAAAAACTACCTAAGCATATAAGTCTGATTCTTAAATTTAGTTTTTAAGAGTGGGCCAGAACTTGGGGGACACTTATTCTCCCAGATATCCATTGGAACTGGCTGTCTCCTGGAACTGTGCTCCTGAGCCAGGCCTCACTCAACATTTTTATTCCAACCAGTTTCTCCATCATTCTTGAGGAAGGACAAATTTGGCTCCACCCTTATCTTTACAGACCATTCTGCCTTTTCACCTCTAGTTCTAGAGTATCTCATTCACCCACGGTCAAGCACCCTTACTAATCTTCACTGTGTGTAATATTGTTATGCAGAAGTCAGAGAGGTAGGTAAGATGACGTAACACTGTCCATTCCTCCTGGATGTCCAAACTGCTCCTTAAGATTCTTCTCAGGTCCCATACAATTTCCATTTTCATGGTCACTGTGGCTCATCCAAATCTTTCCAATCTGCATAAAAGTTTCATATAAAGCCCTTGTGAGTGTAATGATCTGCTAAAGATTTTGGTGACATGAACAGACAGAGAGGGGTTCATGTTGCAACTAAACAAATAGCTTCAAGTTTGATTTCACTCATTTGCAAAATGTTTCTCCATCAGCTGATCCTTAGAGACACTCACAGTACCCTGAGCTGTAAGTTCCTGGTTTACAGCAGCCCCTCCCCCTTCTCCCTGCTTCCCTTTCTCAGTCCCACTATGCTCTTCTTGGTGAGTGCAGAGAAGCTCCCCCTCCTCCTCCTCCTCCTCCTCCTCCTCCTCCTCCTCCTTCCCCTTCTTCCCCCTTCCACCTCCTAGTCCTCCTCATCCACCTCTAACTCCTCCTTCATCTCCTCCTTCACCACCTTTTCCTCATCCTTGTCCTCCCTCCCTCCCTCCCTCCCTCCCTCCCTCCCTCCCTCCCTCCTTCCCTCCTTCCCTCTCTTTTTCTTTCCCCTTCTCTTCCTCCACCACCTTCCCTTCTCTTCTTGTGAGATAGGATCTTTTAGCCTAAGCTTGCCTTGTACTTGCTATGTAGCTGAGGATGACCTTGAATTTCTGATCTGGTTGCCTTCATATTCTGAGTGCTGGGACTACAGGTGTATATTACTGCAACTGGTTTATGCAATATTGGGGATTGAACCCAGAGTTCCATATATAATAGGCAATGACTCTGCCAACTAAGTTACAGCCCCATCTCCAGATGCAGAGAGTCATAATTATGCCTTACTTAAGCCTTCTCCTTTTTTTCTTTTTATTCCTGGCTGGCCTGGAACTCACAAGACCCACCTGCCTCAGTCTCCTGAGTGCTGGGACTAACGGTGTGCACCACCCTGCCCAGTCCTCCTTTCTTTTATACCAAGATTATTGTAGATACCCATCCATGCCCTCAACACCAATGGCTATTCCTCCAAGCAGGATGCCCCTGCAATCATTAAGAAATTAGGAACATTGCCTGGTAGCTCTGGCAAAAGAGCAGGATGCACACATTCAGTCTTTGGTAGGGAGCTCTTTGTGTTGGGTCTCATCCAGTCCTCACAGCAAGCCAGTGAGGCCTTCTAACATGAGTAGTCTCATCTTTATGTGAAAAGTCGAAGGGCAGAATGGATTTAAAAATATTCTATTTATCATTTTTATTTTATGCATATGAATGTAATGCCTGTGTGGATGTAAGTGTACTCATGTCATGCAATGCCTGCAGAGGTCAGAAGAGGGCATCAGATTGGATTTTCTGGAACTGGAGTTACAGATGGTTGTTAGCTGCCATGTGGGTGCTGGGAATTGAACCTGGGTCTTCTGCAAGAACAATTAGTGCTCTTAAGCACTGAGCCATCTCTCCGGCCTCCAGAATGAATTTTTTAAGGAGAATTTTATTTTTATTCTTAAAGCTTTTTTTTTTTTTTTTTACTTTATGCATATAAGTATTTTGCCTGCATGTGTGTAAGTGTTCCTGTGTTGTACAATGACTGCTGAGGCCAGAAGAAGGTATTTGGATCCCCTGGAACTGGAGTTAAGGGCGTTTGTTTGCTACCATATATATGGGTGTTAGGAGCCACACCTGGGTCCTCTGAAGGAGCAGCCAGTGCTGAACCAACCCTAAAGAGAATTTTTAAAACCTAATATCTATTGAATTCTTCGATACCAGGTGGTATTTTAAGTTTTAATACATTTTGTTTTGTTTTTGTCTTGACTTGTCACAATTCTACAAGTTAAGTACATGCACCTCATTTCAAAGATAATGATGTTGTGAAACAGAAAACTTAGGTAACTTGCTCATATTCACACAATAAATAACAAGTGGAATCCTGAAAGGGGCTGATATAAAAATTCCAACTCAGCTTTTTTTTTTTTAGAAATAATAAAATAGTTTACTCAGAGTCAAATTTGAGTGAACAGGAATTTGAGTTACCTGAATGACAGGTTTTGCTATAGAAAAGGTTTACATGAATGCTTGTAAGTCCCAGAAAAGAAACTTGAGTCTGAGTTTACAAGCTACTTAGGGGGAGTCACCTAGTAGGCCACAGTAAGGCAGGGGCATCTACAGGAAATAGATACTAATCTGATCATTTGGGATTGGGGAGGCTACGGGAGTCCAGATTAGCCCTGCATTCCAAGGGTATTGTCTGAAACTGAGGGGATGTTAGTTCAGATACAGAGGTTAACGATAAATGGCTGTGGTAAGAGACTAAAGACTGTCCAGGGTGATTTGAGCACTCAACCTGCAGCGTCCCACCTCTCTGCGGTCACAGTATTCCACTGAGCCAAAGTCAAGCCATTGGTAAACTCTTCAGTACAGATTCTGCTTCTTCAGGGAACTGCAGCTCACCACAGAACTAGGCAGTCAGCATCTAGAGCTCAGGTGTTTCTTGAGAAGGTGAGAGTGTGATTTGATGTTCTCTCCACAGGCTTCGGAGCCAAGTCAGTGATGCTTTTTCTTGCTGACCTAGTCTTTTCAACCCACCATCCTTTTTGTGACCACGTTTTACGTCTTTTTCTGCTGTTCTGCTTTCTCTCCATAGCACTGACAGCTATCTAGCATGCTGCTTCTTTCGACCACTGAACTACATGCTCATCCCTCTCCCTTTTTTATCTTCAAATTTTGAGATAGGGTCTCATAAATTGTTCAGGCATGCCTTGAACTTGTGATCCTTTTTTCTTAGCTTCCATAATAATAGAATTATAGGCATGCATCACCAGGCTCAGCTTCTACATAGCATATTATACATTGAATTATTTTTAAAAATGGAATTTAAATTTTGGGAGGCAGATATGTTCCTGTCTGTTTTGTTCACCATTAGAGTCCCAGGGGCTTATCGTATTGCAGAAGGTAGGTCCTGAGAAAGAGTGTATGGGGTTGCTGACACAGAGGACAGACAGCTTAACTGTGTCCCAGAAGTGCTTCTGTAAAGACACAGAGGACAGACGGTTTAACTGTATCTCAGAAGTGCTTCTGTAATACTTCTGAATCCGTCCCTCGCTTCCATTTTCCTTCCCACACTCCTGTTTGCTGGACAGAGTCTCGTGTTAAGTTTCAATTAGCTTGCCATGGGAGCTCGGAGTTCTCTGTGAAGTTTCAGCCAGAGAAGAAGAAAGAAGAGACATTTCTAGGTGGTGATGATCCTATGGCATGTGTGGCCTTCCTATTCACGGTCAGGAGACTCAGCTGGCAGCGTGGACATTTAATTCTGGAAACCAAGAAATGGCCCTTTTGGGTATGATGAAAAAGGTCTAAATAGGATCAAACTCATGCTGGAGTTTGTGTTAAGTTCCTTTTCTTCACTGCCGTGAAGGGTTTATTCTGGCTTTAGGTTTGTTGGGAGGCATGATACAGGAGAGTTCACAGGTGGTCACATTGCATGTGCAGGCAGGAACGGGGGAGAGAGGAGAGAGAAGAGAGAGAGAGAGAGAGAGAGAGAGAGAGAGAGAGAGAGAGAGAGAGAGAGACTGTTGTTTCATATGTTTTTCTCTTTTTATATAGTCTAGGACCCTAGCCTGTGGATAGTTCTGTCAGGGTGTGTTTTCCCTCCTTGGTCAAGCCTTCCTGGAAATACCCTCAAAGTCACACTCAGAGATGTGTTTCCATAGTGACTGTAAATAAAGTCAGGTTGGCAATGAAAGCTAACCATCGCAGGGATCCTCACGCGCTATGTTCGTGTTCAGGTCCCCGTCTCCCATCTTCTCTGCTCTTCCAGGTGCGTAGGTTTCACTGTCTCCGCTCTGCCTTTCTTATTAGGCTGTGCTCCAATCTTAAGGACTACTCCTTGATTTTCAGGTTCACCATTTCTATATAGGAAATGAAGAGAGCCATCTTTCCTGAGAGCTTGTCTGGGGTTCTAATAAATAAGGGCAGCTGCAGGAGTCCTCATTGACAAAGCTCAGTGAGTTGGAGAGGACATACACAGAAAGGCAATGGAGGAAGGGGACATCTGTCTGGCCAGCCAGATCAACCCAGTCAACCCTGTCAATTGGTGGGGTGACCAATGTCACAGCCTGATCATCCTTGTCGTCGAGATGATGGTATTTCTAATAATTTTAGCAGGATTTGAAAAGATTGATGAGATGAAAGAAAAAACTCTGAGCACTTAACCTTAGGAAGCCTTAATCCTAGAAACTTGCATCAGTATTCAAGTAAGACACTCTTATTAATCTGAAATTCTACTTCTTTATAATTAGAGGCATTTACCTCCTTGAAATAATTGATTAACATTTAGAGAAATTATGATTTTTCTGGCTTGTTGCTATTTTGATCTTAAAAAAATAAGTTATTGCTAAAAATTACCTAACCTGAAATTTTTTTTTTAAATAACAAGGAACTGAATTTTTTCTGACTGATGATCTATTTGAGCGGGTAAAATATTGTTTTTGAAAGACTGAGTCTCACTATGTAGCCCAGGAATTTTTTCTGACTGATGATCTATTTGAGCAGGTAAAATATTGTTTTTGAAAGACTGAGTCTCACTATGTAGCCCAGGTTGTTCTTGAACTGTCAATCCTACCTTAGCCTTCCAAGCACTGGAATTATAGACATGTACCACCATGAGTGGCTGAAGGTGAATCTTGAATTAACTAAAAATGAGAATGCTCAGTCATTAACTCAACAAATGTCAAACATTTATTGCCCTAGGTACCATGAAATATATTAAAAATACCACTGGAAGAAACAGACTCACAACTTGTGTTCTTCATATACCATCCATGAAGAAATGTTTGTAGGGATTACTTGTCATATTAATTTGATGGGCGTTCTATAATGAAGTACCACAGACTGGATGACTTAACAGAACTTTTCTTGCTTAAGATTCTTGCTGCCTGAGCCCAAGGTGTCTTCAGGGCTTTTTCTCCTTGGCTTGGAGCTGGCCATCTTCTCCTTTAGTACTCTTCTCTTGGGTCTGTATCAGTTACTTCTGTGTAGGTATAATCAAATACCTTATCAAAACAACCTATTTCGGCTCATGGTTTCAAAGTGTACAGCCCATAGTTGCTTAGCTTCATGTGCTTGATCAAAACAACACCATGGTGAAAGCATGTAGCAGCCCCCAGCTGTTCACAACATGGCTGATCGGGAAGCAGAGAGCAAGGCAGGATTATCACTCTGGATAATCTGTCCCCATCCCCAAGACCTGCCCCAGTGATCTACTTCCCCCAGCTGGGCCCCTCCTCAAGTCTCCACAGCCTTCCAAAATAGTACTAGTAGGTGAGAACAAACATTCAGAACATGAACCTGTGAGGCACAGTGCATGTCCAACCTGCAATAGTATCTGAACGTCCTCCTTTTGTAGGACATTAGTCATATTCATTAAGGTCCAGGTCACTGATCTCGTTTTACCTTAAGCACATTTTTTTGGTGAATTTTTAATTGAAATTTTGCATATTTCATACAGAGTGTCTTAATCATCTTTATGCTCCCTCCCCCACTGGCACCCTCCCAGAGCCCCTCCCCCTTACTGGAATTCATTCATTCTGTCATTTGTGTTAACGTCTATTGTGTCAAGTTAGTGTCCCCAGACGTCCTTCAGTGCAAGTTCATCCGCTGGGATCAAGCCACCCTATCTATAGTTCTTCCCTTTAAGAATATCAGCTCTTCCTCACCCAGCAGCAGTTAGCTGCCAGTAATTCTTCAACTGAGCATGAGCTTGTTGCCTAGTTCCATGGTTCTTGTAGGGTCTGGACCCCCTGCAGCCCTTCTCTCTTAGTGCTAGGCTCTGGGCCAAGAGCTAGCAGGATCTTGTCAGTTACAAAGCTCAAGTAAACATCTTGACCTTTAAGCTAGCAGGATGTTGTCAGTTGCAGTTCCGAAGTAAACAACTTGACCTTTACAGACTTCCTCAGTTTACATCAGGTGTGTGTCATGTGGCTAGATGTCTCCTGAGAATCTGAACTTTTAACCTCCTGCAAAGCCCCACCCTCAGGGTATATAAGGCTTGATGCCTCAGAATAAAATCAGTCATTCTCCTTTCCTCCTACCTAGTGTGTGTCTGTCTCTCTGTCTTATATGTGTGCATCATTCAATCTGCAGCCCTCCGCCGATCAGGACTCGGCCCATGAAAGTAGACAAGGCTCTACAGGTTCTGTCTATGCTGTGGTTTTGTCTGCTAGAGTCTTGTGCATGCCAACGCCATTGCTGTAGGCCAACGCCATTGCTGTAGGTTCATATGTGCAGGGTCCCAGGAGCTTGTAGGATCCTATTTCCATATGGTCATGTACCTCCTCCCTGGCTCTTACAATCTTTCTGCCCACTCTTCCTCAAGGGTCCCTGAGCCCTGGATGGGTGGAGTTTAATACAGTAGCCCTTTCCAAGGATACATACCCTGCAGACTCTTACTCTTTACATTTTGGCCATTTGTGCTCTTTTGTGTTCCTGGCCCTCTGTTACCTGAGAGAGCTTCGTTGATGAGACCTGAGAGATTCATTAGTGAATTCTTTACCCTTTGTTCTATGTTGCATGAGCCTTAGGTGTAGAGGTTGCATTGTAGATGCGTCACTTAGACTTGGGCAATTCGCAGACAATGTCTGTGTATGACCAGTTGTGGAACTCTGTGATAGTCTCTGGTGCAAAAGAAGCTTCTTTGATGAGTGGTAACTGGAATACTTGTCTGTAAACATAAGGATCTGTATTTTGAACGTAGTAAGAATTTACATTAATCTAGGGATATGACAGTCTTGGGGTTTTCTCTAAGATCTATGACCTCTCCAGCCACATGTATTTAGCTATGTTTATAGTACCACACATGAGTTTCTTCCTATTGAGTGGGCTTTAAGTCCAATTGGGCAGCTGTTGATTACCCCCAAGAAAAAAGTGCTTCTACTGCACCAATGTTGTTTGTTGAGCCCGGCATTGATGTGGTTATTAGGCCTTGAAGCTGGGGTTGGACCATTGATTGATATTCTCCCTTAACAGCTTGTATAGTGCTCTCTAAAATGATGAGAGCTTTCAGGCCAGTTCCAGCTCCATTGTTCCAAATCCTGTGTCTAAAATATTCAGCAATAGGGTCTTATTTTCAAGTTCTGGGAGGCAATCAAGGGCTGTGTCAATAGCCTGTGTAACTCCAAGGGAGTCTCTTGGACTACCCTGCCAATAAGTCAAAGGAGGTTTTCTCCTATCTGGCACTGTTTTTTTGTGAAATAACCTTCAGCTATATACATGGACTCATGTAGAGATATTATATGTATAATTTGTCGGTAGGTTGTTGGAATTAATGTGCTTAATCACATTTTTAATGATCAAATATCTAAAAACAATTATATTTTGAGTACTGGAGGTTAGGTCTTCAATATATGAATTAATGTGGTGATGCAATTCAGCCAATAACACTTACCTAAATGCATAACTGAGTTCTTGAGTTTCAATTTACCTGTACAAAATAATAAAAGGCCTCTTGGCATACTTGTTATACCATTTCTTTATGGCTATTAGAGCTAGGCAGTAATAAATCTAACGTTTTAGAGTGTTAATAATTTCATCAAAGATCATAAAAGAAACAAATTTTACTAAGAACTGTAAACCAACTACCGGACAAAGGATATATTTTCTAAGATTTAAAAATTATAACCCCTTGTGAGTGTCACATAACTGATCATTACTTAAAGGGACTACTAAAATGACCAGGCTGGACTTTAAAGTAGATTTAAAAGTTAACTCTTTTAACTGAACTATGTCTAGAAATTTAGAAGAGAAGACCCAAATGAAATATGGAGTTAAATGAAGCCCGTCACCATCTTCACCATCATTGTCATCTTACCACATCACAGTGGATGTTTTTAATTGTCGTATCCTCCAGTTATTCTCAACACATTTGTGAGATTTTTGTGGGTAAAGGTCATACCTGACACCACTGTCTATGTCCTTTTGTGCCTGGCACAGTGCTGAGCACAGAGTGGGGCTTCATAAGCCAACCACAGACTGGTTGTTGGGTACATTAATCAGAGGGTATGAAGAGGACAGAAGGAATAAGGGTGATGGGCTATCATGGCACAGCCAATAGAGACAGTATTCCTGGCTTGATCAAGTTGGTGATGGGGGTCCTGATGAGGGAGAGAAAGGGAGACAGGACAAAGATGTGGGCAGAATAGGAGCTATGAGTCTTATGAAATATAAATTTACTCTTATGAAACTCAATTTACTCAGTGTATAAAAGAGCTTGCCTTGCAAGTCTGGTGACCTGAGTCCAATTCCTGAAACCCACAGAAAGCCGGATTCAGTGTCTCACATCTATAGTGCTAGCACTCTTTTGGTGAGATGGGAGGCAGGCAGAGAAGACTTGCCAGGAAATTTGTAGGCCAGTTAGGCTGGAGTATGCAGAGCGATATATACAAGGACTGTTCGCCTCTTGGGGCTGGAGAGATGGCTCAGCAGTTAAGTGCACTGGTTACTCTTGCAAGGGACCCAGGTTTGGTTCCCAGAACCCACACAGTGGATGGCAGTTGTTCAAAACTAGTTCTAGGGGATCCAACACCCTCTTCTGACCTCCATAGGCATTGCATGATATGGTTGTGCTTACATGCATGCAGGTAATACACTTGCCATAAAATAAAAATAAATATTAAAAAAAAGAAAGGCTGTCTTAAAAAGATGGAAGGAGAGAACTGACTCCCAAAGGTTGTCCTCTGACCTCCACATGCTTACTACTGCATGTGTGTATCTGCCTTCACAGATACACACACACACACACATACACACACAATCTCTCTCTCTCTCTCTCTCTCTCTCTCTCTCTCTCTCTCTCTCTTTCTCTCTCTCTCTCTCGTTCTTTATAAATAAAATGATTTAGTGGTAGAGAGTGGGCTGGAAGAGGGGTAGGATCCAAACAGAATTTTAAGGCTGAGGAGATAGCTCAGCAGCATGTGAGGAACAGGAGGAGAGTGCTCCTCATGCTTGCATGAGTCCTGGCTTCAATCCTCAGCACCACAAAACAAAAAGAATGAAACAAAACCCAGAGAGATTCTCTTAACTTCCTCTGACAATGGTCATGGTAAAACATTTTGACTAGGAAAAGATTAATTTCTGTTTGCAAAATTAAAAGACAAAAAAGCCTAGCATGTGGAAAACATTATGGTGATGCTTGTCTTGCTCAACAGACGGTGACAGTGCACAGACTTCTCAAAGATATTCCTTATAGGCTGAGGGAGAGCATCTTAATTTGGCTGAGAGACTGAGAGTCACTGAACCTCTATAACGCTGCCAGTCTCTCCTTACAGAAAACCTTTCTGTTTTATCATGAAAGCACAAATTTTTCTCCCCAATAATTTTTAAACAAATTGCTTTAATCTGGAACACACAATTAGCATATAAATGTGAATGTTTATTTCTCTGCGACTTCAGCTTCTCTCAGCAGGGAGCCCCTCATCTTCCTCTTAATTTGTGCTTGTGATTTTCATTATGGGTCCCTGAAGCACATCCGATGTGATGTGGGTTGGCGCCCTTCTCAAGTCTTCGTAGTGAATGGCCCTGGGACACCAAGCAGTGAGGTTTCAGTGAACCCTTGTTGCCGTTTTACTATGAGTCACAGCTGAAGAGGAGAAATGAGGTGCCTGACTCTCGAATCACTGAGCATTTTATTTCTTAGCCTTTTAGAAATTGATTTTGCTGAACTTGAACTTGTTTTTTTGTATGTGTGCTTCCTCTTTTCTTTTTTAAGATAATGCCTTGCTATGGCCTTGAATTAGGATTCTCCTGCTTCAGCCTCTGAGCCCTGGGCTCACAGACATGCACCACCATGCATAGCTCCTCCCCCTTTGAGAGAGACTCTCAATTGGCTCCTCACCCCTCCACCACTATGATTTCTTTTGAAATGAAACCAGAGCTTTAAAGAAGAACTTTCCAGAGGGTTCTAAAAAAATTATTTATTTTAGTCTGCTATACAGCTAGACAGGGAGCTATTGGTTACAAGTCAAGGACTTTCTTCATGTCATAAGTAATTTTTCCTATAAGGGGACACTTTTTTCACTGGAAAAGAGAAAAAAGTTAAAATTAAGGACAGCGAGCAAAGCTGAACATATTGGTAATCTCACTCCTGAGGCAGAGGCAGGAGAATTGCCACAAAATTGAAGTTAGCATGTTCTAAGCCATAAATGCTAGGCCAGCCAGGGCTATATAGTGAAACTGTCTCAGAAAGCAAAACGAAACAAACAAAACCATACATAGTCAAAGAAAATAACCAAAACCAACTTCTTTACTTCCAAATGACAGCCTCTCCACCTTTTACTTATTTACTAAATCTTAGTGTGTTTTTCTGCTATCTGGATCCATCTAGATTTCTAGACTGTCTCCATACGTCAGGTGGCTTTATGATCCAGGTGCACCTTGGATCTCTCTGATGGTAAGAGACGGTTCCTAGTGCTGATCCAGGAGGGGGCCCCCCCTTTTACAATGCACTTCAACCTGTGGAGTGGCCCCTAGACTGGGATCCTTCTCTCCTTAGTATAATCTTTTTTAATGATCATTATGGATAACTGGTATGTTACCTACCTTGAACCTAATCACTGCTTTTGAGCTATTTTATAAACTCTGGGGGCTTCATTTTCCTTACAGTTCCTTCTCTTAGACAGTCCACAGATTACTGCCCAAAAAACTGAAGGTTGTTGCTTCGGGCTTTCTAGTTTTCTTTGGATTTTTGAGACCGGATCTCACTAGGAAGCCCAGGCTGGTCTCAAACTCTCAATCTTCCTTAACTAATCCATTCTGGGATTATAGATGTGCGCCATATACCAAGTTGTTTGCTTCAGGCTCTTCCCTCTTCTTTGTCGTCGTCGTCGTCGTCCTCCTCCTCCTCCTCCTCCTCCTCCTCCTCCTCCTCCTCCTCCTCCTCCTCCTTCTTCTTCTTCTTCTCTCTCTCTCTCTGTCTCTCTCTAACAGAGGCTCACCTCAAACTTTCTATGTAGCTGGAGAGGCTGACCTTTAGCTCCTGATCCTCTTGCCTCCACCTCCCAGTGCTGGGATTAACAAGCAGTTGCTACAAGTCTGGCTGCTTCAGGCTTTCTAACACCGAGAATAAAAGAAGTGTTTTGCTGCTATTAGTGTGAGCGGC
Source organism: Eospalax fontanierii (assembly GCA_035773235.1). Taxonomy (NCBI): domain Eukaryota; kingdom Metazoa; phylum Chordata; class Mammalia; order Rodentia; family Spalacidae; genus Eospalax; species Eospalax fontanierii. The sequence continues at coordinate 42,069,294 of CM069526.1, read as the reverse complement.
TAGAGCTCAAGATAAATTTAGAGTGTGAGTGTATTCAAAGCTCCAGCGCTTATTCTTTTCCTGCTTCTAATTCAGATTGACACACCAGAAAGGAAATGAGCCAAAAAAAATGGCTGATTAAAGCAGTTAAGACCATTTACATAGATGATCTCATTTCATCCTCACAGCACCCCGAAGGGTGGTTACTATTATTGACCTCATTTTTCAGATGAGGAGACTCTCAGTGGCTCCACCAGGCAGCATTGAATCCCCAGCACCTGGCATAAGATCCTTTGCAAAGCTGATGTTTAATAAGCATCTCATGAATGAACAACTGAATTCCGCCTAAATTTATCACGCTGACCCTGGATCTCTCTCTATCACACAGAGCTTCCCCATGGCCACATTTTACCATTATAATGTCTTTCTGACCTCATTTCTCATTTCTTTCCAAAAAGAATTTGACGTGGTTTGCAAATATATACATATGCATACGTATAAATGTATTATTCAGTAGTATGAAAAATCAACAAGGCAATCAGGGAAAGTTTGCACATTTTGTCTTTCCTTCTCAGATTTAGCACCACTTGCTTTGAAAAAGAAAAAACACTCCGGGTTCTTAACACAGACTTTCTTACATCTATGCTGAGTATGTTGATTGACTTTTCTGTGGCACTGGCCAATCCTTGTGCTTCCTGATGCTGATATTCTGCCCATTATGCAACAGGAGCAAATGATAAGGGAGCAGTGGGCCTGACTTGGCTTTGGAAAACACTCCTGGCTGTCCCACATAGTGCTCAGGCATAAGTCAAAGACGATATAACTTATATGGGTTCAGATTGTCTGGCAATTTACCCTTCAGATTGTTATGTGTTTTCAATTTGTGATTTTCAAGCTATGCTTTAAGGATCATTGCAAGTTGAATAAAGATATGTCAAGACCAACTTAGAGGATAAATTGAAATCAGACGGCACATGAGGCCCTGGGTTTCATAGCATTATTTCAACCCAAGAACCTTTACTTTCATCCCCTTTATTGTATTAATTAATTAATTTCCAAAGATAGACTCTCACTCTGTAGCCCAGGATGGCCCGGAACTCCCAATAATCTTCTGCTTCCATGTCCCTAGTGCTGGGTTTACTGGCATAAACACTGTACTCAGCACTTTTGTATTTGGGTTTTCCTTTGCTTGTAAATACTAATAAAAAGCCGCATAGCCATAATTCTGCTGTTTCTCTTCATTCTGCTCATCTCTGTCTTATCAAAGGCCCAAGTGATTAGATTAATTCTAACACCATTTGTCACTCGGTTCTGTTTTCTTTAGCTTTGAAGAACCCAGTCGTCCTTACCCCTTGCCTAATATTTAAATATATGCTTGCTCTGCAATTTTTTTCTGGGTCATTTTTAAAATGTCTGGGTTAAAAAAAGATATGCAAGTGAAATCAAGAAATAGCTCAGAGACCAACATTTATTTAAAGTACACGGAGAATGGGCAATGTACTCTAGTGACATAGGCATGTTAGACAAAAGTCCCTGAGGCTCTCTAAGGCGGCTGCAAGTTTTAATGACAGAAAATCTATGTATCTTAGTGTTAAAAAGGATAAATGCATCCGGAGCTTCTGGATGAGAGGAATTGAATTTGTGTGCTTTTCAGACAGCTCTGAGGAAGAGATTTTGGGCTCTGCAAGAGCAAGCCGATGTCAAAGTATTCTTTCCTTCTTTGTGTTGTTTTAACAACACACCCAAAGCCTGAGCAATTTGTACAGAAAACAGATGCATTCAGCAAACAGTTTTGGGAACTGGAAGTCCAAGATTGGATAGTCCCATCTGCTAACCTTGGTAAGGGCCTTCTAGTTAGATCACAACATGACAGATGACATCATGACAAAAACTAGTGTAAGGGACAGACAGAAGTCACATGATGAGTTACAGGATGCATGAGACTAGAGAGGTACCAGGCTCGCTCTTTTTATAACAACCTGCTTTAAGGGAACTAATCCTTTCCTACCAGCCCTGACTATAACAGAAATGCACCTTAATCCATCCCTGAGGGCAAAGTCCCCATGACCTAATTACCACCTCCCACCAGACCACACCTCTTGAAATTCTACGGCTTCAACACAGACTGGGGTGAAAGCTTTGAGCATCTGGACCTCTGGGAGACAAAGCACCTCCAAACCACAGCTCTGTCCCCTGGTTGACAGTCCTGAACAGTCCTCTCTGCTAGAGACAACTGAGAGTAGGCTGTCAGAGCTTTGCAAATGTCTGGCTTGCCTCTCACATTACCGGATATCCACCCTTCTTTCACTTTCTCTCCTGGTTCTGTCTTACAGAATGGTTTCACTAACCTCATTCAGACTTGCCATGGATAAGCTGTTTTCTAAGGGAAAATGATCCTCAGGTGATTGAAGGAAAAAAGACTTAGGGTCACCCCTGGGAATTTCATGGCAAGATAAACTTGGAGCTGTGAGAGGAAAAATATACCTCACGAGATAAACTCAGTCCAGGGAACAGGTTCCTGCTTATAGAAAATTTAAAACTGTAAAAAGACCAGAAACTTTGACTAGAGAGAACACTTGGTGGTTAAGAGCACTGACTTCTCTTGCAGAGGACTGGGGTTGGTATCCAGCACCCACCTGACGTCTAACAATCACCTGTAACTCCCAGTTCCAGAGCATCTGATGCTCTCTTCTGACCTCTGTGGCACTGTATGCATGTAGGCAAAACACTCATACACATAAAATACAAATAGCTAAAAAAATTTTTAAAATTTGAAGCCCAGGAACTCCCTCTATATTACAGAATGTGTGCTGGAGTAAAGGCTGCTGTAAAATCAGGTTCAAACTTAGGCCAGGGCAGACAGAGAGGAGAGTGGGTGTATGCATAGGCTTGGGAAGTGGAGTCAGGGAGGAGTGTGGCAGAAGGTGGTGGTAACTTGGAAGATTATTGTTTGAAAAATGGCCTGCATGCTGACCAATTCTTAGAGAAATTCTGGGCCAGGGAAAATTCCAAAGAGCACAATCTAGTTAAGTTTAGTGACGCAAAGTCCAGGGATGGGGGGCTTTCCAAAGGTCAAGTTGCAGGCTTGGGGAAGCAATACTCTATTTTCTTGAGCAACTCGGGAAGATGAACTCCAATGGTGGGTGTTCAGTTCTTGATTCTCTAGCACTTTCAGGATTATTTCTGTGTCTCCATTGACCTCTCCTCTCTGACGTTAGCCCCATGCATTTGCTTGTGAGACACAGGGATCATGGCCACCATGTTGTGCTTGTGTCCAGGTGGGAGTCTCCTGTGTGCCACATTCCCCATTCATTTGGTCGGTAAGCCACAAATGCTTAGCATGTGTATTTGTAACTCAACCTGGACTAGGAAATGTGAGGAGGGTGTGCTGGTGACCACAGGCAGTCTTTAAATATCTTTTCCTAGTTATTTAAATGGCATTTCTGTTTATTTACAACTTGGTTTTCTATTTATCAACTGGTTCCCTTTTTGTGTTTTGTTTTTGTTCTTAAAGGTGAGGCCTCACATATGTAGCCAAGTTGTCCTAGCTTGTTTTTCTGTTGCTGTGATAAACACCACGACCAAAAGACCAGAGACAGGCCAATCTGATGGCGAAAGTTCCTCAGTTGAGGTTTCTCTTCCCAGATGACACTAGTTTGTGTCAAGCTGACAAAAACTAACCAGCACACAAGCGTTGTGTGCCTTTTCCTGGGGTGATATGAAGAAGGGTCTGTCAGTAAGAGCATTAATGACAGATCAAAGAAATGATTCTTCTACCTGAATCCAGGCCAGTGAACCAGTGAGTTTTATTTGGTCACTTATGAGGATATGCGTGAAGGGTTACTTACAGGAACATGGATGATTCAAAGGGAGTCCCATCACCAAGAAAGCTCATTTCAGCCTGGGTGACAGTTCATAGAAGCTGCATCTCTGGAGCATCCTGTACAACTTGCAGTTGGCTTTGGTCACAGTCTCCTCTCCCAAGCAGTTGTTACTGCTTATACAACTTTGGGGAGGAGACTTGTGAATCTTTTTTCTTTTTTTTTTTTCAACAGAGAACTTTCTGATAGGTTCAGCCATGGATCTGAGGCAGGCAGGCCTGGGATCAGTTCTGGCCCATGACATTTAAGTAGAAATCTGTTTGGGGACCTTGTGAGACACCTTCTTCACGGAAGGGCTCTGGGTGTTGTTACTTCCTACTGCTTGTGGTGTAAAGATCTGAGGAATGTTGCAGTCACCTTGTGACCATGAAGAGGAGGCCAAAAGAATACTAGAGATGCTGATTAATAGCACTGCTGCCATTAAGCCATTACCACTGTTCACATCTACATTCCTCAGTAGAGTGCATTACATATTTGTTTTTCTTTGAACTATACCAAAAGATCTGACAGAGGCCAGTGAGTTGGTTCAGCAGGTAATGGCACTTGCTGCCAGTCTGAGGTCCTGAGTTAGATCTCTGGAACCACAGAAAGGTAGAAGGAGAGCACCGATTCCACAATGTTGTCATCTGACCTACGCACACACACACACACACACACACATGCACGCACGCACACACGTATGCACACACACGGTGGGCACACATGGTCACATACATATCAAGCACATAAACACAGCATACAGTAATACTAATAATTAATAATAATAGTAATATAGCAGACCCAGTCTGTTTATAAAGAAGAGATTTATTTAGCTTACAGTTTTGGAGCTAGTTCTATTCAAAGTACAAATGGCACAGCATAGGCTCTCTGATGAGGGCTGATCCTTCCCTCATCACCTCATGGTGTGAGGAGCAGGCATGAGAGTACTGAACCAGAGAAAGGATGCAAAGGGCCAGGTTTACACTAGTAATAGTGCCCTTTCCAGAGAATTCAAAGCTATGTCTCAAATAACCTAAAGACCTCCCACTAGGCCATACTTCTTTTTTTTTTTTTGTTACCCCATAAATTTATTGATAAATTGGGGCCATTTACATTTAAGATTATTATGGAGATGTTTATTAATTCCTGTAGTTTGTTGGTTTCTCTGGTTTGTTGGACTGTTTGTCCTTTTATTCTGGATTACTGTGTTGGATGTCATCAGTTCCTTCTTCTCTTCTTCTGCTCCTCTAATGAGATTTATTCGTTCCTGTGCTCTAATCATTGGGACTTCCTTCTTCCTCTGTCTGTAGACTCTGCTCTACTTTGCTCTCTATTGCCGTGACAAGGCCACACTTTTTGGAAGTCCATACTACCTCCCAGGACCTCCCAAGACCTCCAGTCTCCAACCTGGGGACTAAGACTTCAGTCACAATGAACCTTTCAGAGACACTTGAACCAACTCAAATCATAGCATATGGTTAATTTTTAATGAATTATAGCAGAAAGTGATTCTGACCGACAGAGAACTTGGGTCTTAGATATGGAATGCTATAAGTAAAACACAAAGTTAGAACAGGCTTGAACTTGAGGACACAAGTTCCTTAAGCTGGAACTATTTAATATCACAAACATTCAGGCAATCTGTTGTCTAATCTTTGCATAGATCGTGGTTGACTGAGGCCTCAGTGGCATGGGGGATAAGAGCATTCAGGATGTTTGTGTGTTTTGGCTTATTTTAGTGGCTGTTAAGAAAAAAAAATCCTACTATGAGATTGGAAACATAAACTAGATAGCTAACCTGTAATAAGGGAGGGTAGAAAGTGTAATTTTGTTTAGGAATGTGCTTCCCAGGTATGACCTTTGGCCTAAAGGAATGGAATTCCATGCTTTGCAGTCTTGTACAGTTGGAGAAGGTATCTTTGCTACTCCAAGTTAAGACAAGCAGAGGTGGGAAAATGGTAGTCTTAAGGCTGATAAACTCTGAGCCTCTCAACACAAAGCCCTAATTGTGTGAGTTAAATACTAGAGGATTTGGAACAGTGCAGGATCTAACAGGAGGGAGACAAGAATCCTTAGCCCCAAAGACTATGTCTAGACAAGATCTTTAGCTGTGGTTACTAATGCATGGAATAGACCAGAAGAAAATATACCAAATCTACTAAATTTTTGAGAAGAACTTTATTGTGAAAGATACCTTAAGCTTTGCCAACATGGCATGTAATTACTGAACCCCAAAGGTGAACCCTAGGCTATATCAACATGCAGAGGTTGCTAAAATTAGAAAGGAACTTTGGCCTGAATATCTATTTCAGATTTAGGCATTGAAACTAACTATTAAGGAATATCATATCTTACTTGAGGGAAGAACCAGAGACCATGGAAGAAAATAGGAAGTTTTTAAAAAAGGATAGAATTGGGAATTGTCAGATTGGATAATCAAAAGACTTTTCCCTTGACAGGGCATGAAATTCATAGTCTTATTCAGTTTTTTCCAATAATTGTATATTAGATATTTTAGAAACAGATAACCTTTCTTGTTAGAGAAAACTTCCAGATTTATGAGAAGATATCTCTGAACCAGATGTTGTGGTACACACCTGTAATCTAAGCACACAGGGGTAGAGATAGAAAGACTATGAATCTGGGCTATGTAGTGAGATCCTGTCAAATAAATAAATGAATAAGTAAATCAATCAATAAATATTATACAAGTGCATCCTCTCTGCTCACAGTTTCCACACTGTATTGAAGCAATCATGGATGGAAATATTCAGAGAATCATGTCTATGTTCAGCACGCATAGGCTTTTGATCCTTGTTATTCCCTAACCAATGAGTATAACAACAGTTTATATAGCATCCACATTGCATAAGGTATAGTAGGTAATCTAGAGATGATTTTGGGTATGTGAGAGGAATTGTTTATATTAAGCAGTTTCATTTAAAGAGTTTGATCATCCACAGAGTTTAGTACCTGCAAAGGGGTCTTGGAAGCAGCTCTTGATGACTGATGAGGGCCGATTGTGCTTGTGCATTCTTATTGCATATTAAGAAGTCTTAGCTCTCTACTTCCACAGTCCTCCTCCTCATATCCTTTCCAGGTAGAATTCCCTTGATTTTAGGCATGGAGAACTGAGTTATGGAACTTGACAGAGGCATGTAACCCAAATTTAGACAGTGATGTAAAAGGAGAGTCTGATAGAGATTTCTAGAGATAGAAGCCATTATTTATAAGATACCATTAAACTAATATCAGCAACAGTTTAAGTCTAAATTTGTTATATGAGATGAAATCGATCATTTTCTATTTTTGCTAATACTTTCTATTTATTTATTTATTTATTTTTATTTATTTATTTATTTATTTTTGAGACAGGGTCTCATATAGCCCAAGCTGTGCTTGAACTCACTATGTAGCTAAAGTTGACTTTGAACTCTTGAGCTCCCTGTCTGTAAGTGCTAAGATTACAGGCTGTGCCACAATGCTTGGCAAACTAATCATTTTAAAACGTGCTCTCAATTTTGTTTGTTTTTTAGTTTTTAAAGGTCAATATTTGTAAATGATGTGATTATAAATTTATGGTTTCCTAGTTATCTACAGCAATGGATCACCAAATTACAGTATATGATTCAAGTCAAGCTCCTCCCCTACTTGTTTTTTGAAGTTTTATCAGAAGATACTTGGATCAGTTGTCTGTATGTTGAATGGTTACTTCATATAGTAGCGAGAAGTTGAACATTAGCAATGGAAGCTGCAGAGCCTCCCAAGTCTATGCTGTTTTTACCTGACCTGTAGGAGAATAGGTTTGTGACCACAACAAAATTGTCATGTAAAATAATTTATTTTAATAAAATATTTCTTCACAGAAAAAATTCTTTTATTAAAGCTACAATATTTGGGGCTAGAGAGATGGCTCAGTAATTAAGAGCACTGGCTGTGGGTTCAAATCCCAGTACCCACATGGTACCCAACAACCATCCATAATTCTGGTTCCAGGAGATCCAATGCCCATTTCTGGCATTTGTGAGCATTGCACTTACATACATGTAGGCGATACATTCATACATATCAAATAAATAAATAAAAGCTACAAGGTTTCCATAGATTAAAATGTTAAAGTGCAGATTTTATAACTGAGATCCATCAAACCTATGGGAAAATCTGGCATTTTTGATGACAGTAAAAATAAAATGAAAAATACTTTATAAAAAATAGGCTGAATATTTCATGCATCAACTTTCAAATTTAAAAAGTGAATGTGTTTGCCGGGCTGGAGAGATAGCTCAGGAGTTAAGAGCCGCAGAAGCTGTTGAAGAGGACCTGGGTTGGTTTCCAGCACCCACATGGCAGCTAAGATTGTCCTTATCACCAGTTCCAGGGGATCCAGCTCCCTCTTCTGGACTCCACAGATATTGCATGCATGGATGCACTTAACAAACACACAAGCAAAACATTTATATACACAAAATAAAAATTTTAAAAGGAATGTGTATAATGTGCCCAATAGTTAAAAACAATTCCAAATAAAAAAAGGTCATAAAAAGTCTAAAATTACACATTTGGGAAAGAATTCTCTAGAACTTCTTGATTTCAAAAACTGAGAGAGATGACTCAGTAGATAAGAGCACTGACTGCTCTTGCAGAGGACCTGGGTTCAGTTTGAAGCACCATGGTGTATAGCAACCATCCATAACTATAGTTTCAGGGAACCTTACACTTTATTCTGGCCTCTGTGGGCACTGCATGACTTGGGTGCACTTACATTCAAGCAGGCAAAACACTAATACACATAAAATAAAAATAAATATATTTTTTAAATTATTTAAAATTAAAAAAATAACACAAAAGAAAGACAGAAGCTAAAACATAATTCTGAAGGCAACACAGATCCATCACAGAACCTCAAGAAACTAGAAAATATGAACAGTTATTTAAAGAGAATGGGTAAGAGTTAAGAATAGATACAGAAAAATGCTAAATAATTAGACAATTTAATCAGGCAAACAAGTGGTACAAAACCCAATCAGTACTTAATATACTTTATAAAAATCAGTATATTTTCTCTGGAGTAATTGCTTAAGTGGAAGTCCAAGAATAATACCAAATTTATAGGAAAAATACTGCAAATATAGAAGAGATCAAAGGAAGGAGATGCATAGAAGTAAGAAATTATTTTTCAGAAACTATTACAATTATGCTAAGAAATTGCAAATCTGGAAACATGCTATAAAAAATGTGTGGAATAAATATTGAATGGCTCATTCCAAATCAAGATACTGCCAAAGGACGAAGATATCAGAAGTCAGAAACAAGCTGACATAGATCCATGGTTGATATAAGGTTATGAAATGAAATGAATAAAAATAATTAAAACCATGATTTATAAGCAAAGGCCCAATTTATAATGGAATAAGGTTCAGCTCTTCACATTTAAAGTAATTATTATCATAAATTTAAAAAAGCATAAACAAATATTTTATTTTTTATTTAATCATTGTGTATTTCATACAGAATAGCTCAGTTGATCTTAATCATCTTTATATGATTAATACTATTTTATCTTATTTTTGTTTTTAAACATTACATTTATTGATTTATTGCATGTATGCTCATTAGCCACAGAACACTTGTGGAGGGCAGAGGACAACTTGTAGGAATCATTTTTCACTTGAGGGGCCCTGGGATTGAATTCAGGTCACCAGGCTTGGTAGTAAGTGCCTTAATGGGTTGGGCCATCTTGTTGGTACAATTTTTAATAATATTTTAGTACAGTATTGCTGAAATCTGTGGAATATAACAAGCAACCACCACTCCTGTCATCTTCACTTACTGCAAGGTCCTGCCTGAGTCTGCTTAATCCGAATCTGCAGAGGAGGGACCTGGGCTAATCTGTGTTGTTAAACATTTCCCATGAGATTCTTTCGACCACACAAGTTTGAAACAGGTGCTTGTCTTCTGCTTATCTAACCTACCATTAAACTGAGCCTGAAATTGTGATTTATTGCAGAAACCCTAGTATGACTAAGACGTTGAGAAAGACTATGAGATCACCAGAGGCCGCTTAGGAAATTAAATGCCACAGATCAGAAGATTTGGGTGTAGTGAAAGTGGTTTCAGCTCTGGAAATGGGAGATCAGACCCCAACCTCTAAATAGCATCTCACAAATAATATGACCTTCGGTGAATTTCTCTCTAGTATCTGATATTCTCAATTTTCTCTCTACTCTCTTAGTATTGTCTAAAATCTCAGTAGGGTTGGACTTAGGGGCACACACCTGTCATCCCAGCACCTGGGCGGGCACAGCAGGAGAATCGTGGGTTGGAGGCCAACCTGTGTTACATAGCAAGTTCACAGTAAACCTGAGCCACTTTGTGAGACTATCTCCAAACAACCAACCAACCGAACACCCCAAAACAAACAAGCAAAAAAAAAAAACCAGAGCCCCTCAGTGAATGGAGCCTCTCTCTCCAAGTTACTTCCAGGTGGTGTAGGTTTAAGACTCAGAAAATGAATACAGTTTCTGTTTCTTGGCGTTCTTTTCTTCTAGACCTATTCTGGCCACAGAGATTTCATGAGCACCAATGCCACAGGCCCCAACACTAGGACCCTGACTGAACCAGTCTGGGGAAAAAGAATTTTGCAGGTGATTCTGTGTTCAGAGAGGTGTGTGGCACCAGATGTTTCCTGTAGCATCCATTCAAGGTTTATGGACTCTAGTCTCACCATTCTGTGAAACATATAATAAGAGGAACAAACAAGGTCAATAGTTCCCAAATACTGACATGTGAGGAAGGCTGTATAAAAGTCCGAGGAGCCAGGGGTGATGGTGAATGCCTTTGATCCCAGCACTCTGGAAGCAGAGGCAGACAGGTCTCAGATCTAGGCCAGCCTGGTATAACGAGTGAGTTCCAGGTCAGCTGGAGCTACAGAGAAAGTCTCAAAACAGCAAAACAAAAGAAAACAAAAACAAAAAACAAACAAAAAAGAGACAGAGAAGGGCATGATAAATCTATCTCTGTGGCTTTCATCCCCCAGATTCTGGAACATCAGACCTTGGGGCTAGAATTCTTTGTATTTAATTACAGCTCTTTCTGAGAGGGTAAAGAAACCAGGTAAATTATATAGAAATATATATGTACGTATAATACTATCTATTCAACCATATATTCATATATAAATTCATATTTATATATTCAAATCAGAATAGTGCTGGGGATGTAGCCCAGTTAATAGAGTGCTTGTCTGGTATGTCTTGGTTTCAGTCCCCAGCACAGCATAAAAATGGGTGTGGTGGTGCATGCTTGTAATCTCAGCACTCAGGATGTGGAGGCAGGAGGACCAGAAGTTGAAGACCCGGGTCCTAGAGATGGCTCAGCAGGTAAAAGTGCTTGCCTAGAGCAAGCCTCATGACATGAGTTTGATCCCTGGTATACACAATTGAAGGTGAGAACCAACTCCTGAAAGAAAGAAAATTGTCCTCTGGTGTCTACATACTCCATGGCATGCAAGTGTCTGCATTTCCTCATATGCAAGTGCCCACAAAATATGCATAACAAAAAGGTTCATCCTCAACAACACAGAAAATTTGAGGGCAGCCTAGGATACAGGCAAACCAATACATTCAACAATAAAAAACACTTCAGGTCATTCTAGTACAGAGTTGGTTTGAGAACCAGAACGCAGTGATTTCTGACACTTCTTCCCACTTGGAGGATGTGAGGGCTTTTGGTTAATTCTCTGAGGACTAAGTTACAATTTTAAGAACATCTTGAAAAGGCAGCTCGTGCTACAGTGTTAAGATGTCACGAAAAGTATGTTATTAGTGAAAAGGAGTGGCTCTCAGCTAGACAATGCGTGGTAAAAATATTGCTTACCTGGTTTGCCCTCTCTGAAAAAGCTGTAACTTAATGTCCAAGCAGCTTAATTATTTACCCCCAGTGATACTTGAAGAGGTGCTGAACTTCAGCCTTTCCATTTGCAACTATGTTTTAGTTAAAAGAACTAAAATCTTGTTCTCAAAAGAGTTAGATGTAGTTTATTATACTATATTTATACAAAAGTACTGCTAAGTACTGCTATTTGTGTGTCTGTATTTTACAGACACACACACACACACAGAGTATGGCTATGGCCACAGTTTGGCCTCGTATTTATACAAAACACTTTTAATTTATGTATTAATAGTTTTATTCACTCATTTGTTCTATTATTTATTTATCCATTTATTTAGCAAATAATTTTCAGCACCAGCCGTATTCCAGGGCTGCAGACCCTGGAGCTTGAGCAGCCAGCAGCTCCCCTGTTGAAACTTAATTCTGTTGGTCATAAACAAATCACTAAAGTATGAAGGAGTGCTAGGAAGGTGAAATACAGCATGGTAAGATGACAGAGGTAGAGGAATCTGGAGGTCGGTGCTAGTTCATAGAGCTGTCAGGGAAGGCTACTCTGCTGAGGCAATAGTTTTAATGTTTTTATTAGTGTATATTAATCATACATAATATAGTTTCCATTATGACATTTTATACATGCACATAATGTATTTTGGTTAAGTTCTCCTCTGCTGCTCTCTTGTCCCCTTCCGCTTTCTGCTAATCTCCTTCTTCTTTCCAACTAACCTCCCTTCTCTGGGTGTGCAGTGTGTATGTGTTCCATTGACTTTCTTTAGTGGCTTACAGGAGAATGGGGTAAGTGCTTGCATAGTGCCTGCTGTTAAAGTGATATTTTAGCAAGCATCTGAAATGGGAGAAAAATCATGGGAGAGAATTCTACGGAGGAAACAGCCGGTGCTAAAGTCCTGCAGCAGATGCCTGCTGGGTATCAGCTGGGAACAGCAAGTGACCTCGGTGGCTTGTGTGGAGAGAATGGGAGTGCTGGAGGCCAGACTTGATGGCCCGATGTCAGGACAGAGCTATCCGTGAACCCAGGATTTTTGATGTTTAAAGCTTTATGGTTCTGGGGCCTTTTTTAAGTAAAGAGATATACATTGAAATACAAAACTAAATACTTACAGAACAATGACAAATTCTAAACAAGCCATAAAAATAGTTTTACTAACTAACAGATACTTCTCTGTACTACTTTTCTTCCTTTCATTAGTTTATACTAAAATCTCATTGACTGCCTCCTCATATCATTTGGTAATATCATTTTGTAAGTGAAGAATAAAAAGTAAATGCCTGCAGTTGGACACGTGGAGATTTAGGCAGGATGATCAAGAGTTCCAGGCCAGCCTTGCCTACCTGAAACCCTATCTCAAACAAAAACTAAAACAAAACCTGAAAAAAAAAAATCCTTGCATTTTCACAACTGAACAATTATGAGCTGTTTGTTCACAATTGTGTGAGCAAATTTGGGGCTGGAAAATTCTTCTCAGATTTTTATTTTCTTTTGAGACAGGGTCTCTCTGTAGCCCTAGCTGGCCCAGAACTTGTTATGTGGACCAAACTGGCCTCTGTCTCACAGAGATCCACCTGCCTCTGCCTCCCGAGTGTTGGGATTAAAAGTTGACACCATAGAGCCCAGCTCAGATTTCTTTTTTCACACAAATTATAAGATTTGTAAGCCAGTTATAGTAGCACATCCTGTATTTCCAGTACTCAAGAGGCTGAGGCAGGAAGATCACTGAATTTCAGAGCAGCCTGGGCTACACAGTCGGACCTCATCTCAGAAAAGAAAATGAAAACCAAAAACAACCAAAAGAGATTTGTAAAGTGTCTATAGTCCATTTCTGGCTCTATTGATTTCTAAAATCTTTTTGCTTCTACTAACCACACATATCTGGCCTGATTTAAACAAGTTTCTGTACTGTGACCTCTGGTCTTGAGCTCCAATGTCACAGTGTAAGCTGGTACACTGGGCAGTAGACATATTCCTGGTATGCTTTGGTACATATGGTAGACATATAGTGAAATCCATGACCTCACCAGCAAAAGTTTGACTTTGAAATAACTGTGACTTGCAACAGTAGACTGCACTGACCCTGAGCGTTTGTCTGACTGAACCCCTTCCCTGGGCTCTAAAGTGCTGGTATTTGTTCTAGCAGTGTAGGGAGGTCCCTGTGCAAGGGAGAGACCCAGAGTCTGGAGCTCTGTTTTACCTTCAGCATGTGGGGAATACAAATACATAAGGCCCAAAAGAGCACAGGAACTGTTTAGGCGAGGAAGGAAACCAGGTTGTGGGACAGGGGGTCAAAAGAGGGCAATGAATGTGAAAGTGAACAAAGTCTGTAATAATCGTGTATGAAAATGCCACGACAAAGCTCATTATTTTTAAAAATTAAAAAAAGAAAAGCTTTAAAGACAATCTCTGGGTGGCAAATTTGAAGGCATCCATGGGTTTGGGCAGGAGCATTCTGCTTGGAGAGGACACGTGGAGGGCTAACATCTGCAGACTGGGGGACTGACGGCAAAGGGTAAGTCATAACAGGCAGTGCGTTCTGTTCCCTCCGGCAAAGCTGACTCTGGGAGCCATGGAGCTGCTGCCGTTTCCGGTAAGTCGTGCCCACCCATCCAAGTCGGATCAGTTGCCTCAGCTATTGCTGACTCAGCAGTTGTACTGCTCGCCAGCTTTGAGTTCCACTCGAAGTCTTTAAAGTTAAAATTCCGTCAACATCTTCCTTGGAACTGCTTTGCTTCCTCTTTGCTGCTGTATGAATGTCTTCAGGGCTGACTAGGCAATCATCTTTTAACACAATCGCAGTCCATAATACCAGAGCAATCTGAATGAGGGCTGAGAACTGATTCGGGAACCTCACCTATTGTTTAGAACTCTTTGGGGCAGGTGCACAGGCACACCCCAGCTTCTAGAATGAGGCAGGAGGACCTCAAGTTTGAAGTCACCTTGTCGAAAGAAGTATATAAACAAAGAAATCACTCCTTGGTGCCTGAAAGCATATCACTTTGTGCTATTAAATATTCTTTTGCTGCACAAAGAACTATTTGGCTCATATCTTCAAGGCCTTTGGAACTTAATAACTTTATCCCATTTATTTGGGATTAACTTAATGGAAGTTTTTTGGGAACTAACTTTATGATATATTGCCTTTGGACAGAAATTAGCAAACCTTTCCTGTAGAAGGTCACATAGTGCATCGTTTCGACTTTGTGGCCAGATGGTCTCTGTCAGAACTACTCAGCAACTCTGTTGTATCGCTAAAGCAGCCATGGACAATTATGTAAACAAATAGGCTGGGCTCTGTTCCAATATAATTGTATTTACATAAACAGGCCCTGGGGCTAGATTTGGTTTGCACATTGCAGTTAACTAAGCCCTGCTTTACAGTTGCCTTCCAGCTATTTGGAGTTCTGTGTTCTAAACCTCAAGATCGACCTCCAAGAGTGTGATATCTCCATTTTTTATAAAAAAGTGCCATGTTCCACATGGCATTGTTACAAGGTCCAAATGTGATGTTAGCTGTAGAAATCGATCATCAAATTTAAAATAGCATACATTTGTGTATTTCTCTCTCTTCCCTGAGAAATGTCAGTATGTAATCCTACCCTGCTCTGCATCCAAAATCCACATATAGGTAATCACAGAAGGAAATTATGGACTTCTGCTATCTGGTTCATACTTCAGGATCTTGGGTTGAATGCTGGCTCCCCACACCATCAGCAAACTGCTAATACCAGTGACAACAGAAAGTTATGTTTGTTCTTAGCATTAAGAGAGAGCATCAAAAGACAGAGGGAAAATGGAAAGATATTTACTGAAAATTTGAGAACCCACCTAGATGGAAGTTCTACCAGGAGCCTGGGTAAGCACAGTGAGAGCAGTTTAGGGTTGATGGACACAGTGTGGTGAAATACTGAAAAAGTGTTGGGAGAGTCTTGCAGTGAAACTACCATTTAATAGTTTCTTTTGAAGATTGATTGATGGGTCCTTCAGAAAGTGTCTATAATATAATTCATTTGTAACTTTTGTTTTTGCAGCCAAGCTTCCTGAAGTAGCAGGGTTGTATCAATGAACACATGAGAATAGCAAAGTTGTGCTGTTAGAGTCAGTAAGCTGTGTGAATGCAGATGGCTAATCTCTAGCCACACACCTGTGAACACACATGCCTGCATCCTAGTTTCATGACTTAAACACATGCATGTGTAAACATATATGTATGTATAAAATTTTAAAATCTAGGTTCTATCTATAAGCGAAAGCATCCAGTGTTTGTCTTTCTAAGTCTTGTTTATTTTTAACATAATGGCTTCCAGTTGCTTCCATTTCTTGCAAATGTCACCATTTCTTTTTTAAAAAAAATCCATCTAATATTTTTGTTTTAGGTCTGTGACTATATTGTTTGCATAAGTGCACCCATGTCATGCTATGCCTGTGGAGGTCAGAAGAAAGCTTCAGATTCCTTGGAACTGGAGTTATGAATGGTTGTTAGCTATCATGTGGGTGCTGGGAATTGAACCAGGGTCTTCTGCAAGAGCAATCAGTGCTCTTAACCACTGAGCCATCTCTTCAGCATAAAATTCCATTGTGTGTACACACCACATTTTCTTTATTTATTCATCTGTTGATTGACATTTAGGTGGATTCCATTTCCCATCTTGAAGAACAGAGCAATAAACAGGAATGTTGAAATACCTCTGTGGTATGTTGACTTAAAGACCTTCAGTATGCATCAGAGTGCGGTGTAGTTGAGTTTATGCTAGTTTTTTGTTCCGGTTTTTCATTTGTTGCTGTTTATTTTCTTTGAGCAGCTTCCATGCTGATTTCCACAGCAGCAGATCTGTTTCTAAGAATGTTGCCTAAAATTTTGTTTTTATTTTGAGACAGGATTTCTTGTAGCCCAGGTTGGCCTTGAATTTGTTATATAGCTGAGGATGACTTTGAACTCCTGATCTTCCTGCCTTTACTTCCTGAGTACTGGGACTACAGGTATGTGTCACCAAGCCTGATTTTTAATGCAATGCTAGGAACTGAACCCAGGCCCTTGTGTATGCTAATAAACACTCTACCAACTAAGATACAGCTCCAGCCCCAGAGAGTGTTACTTTTTTATTTAAAAGAATACATATTAATGGTAGGAAAAATAACATATCTATAAACAACTAGAAGAAATAATAACGTGTTAATTGCAAAGTGAAACTCCAAAGAAATAGATGTGAAGGAGTCAAATATCTGTAGACACAAGGCATCTGACTTTCATTAAAGATAATAATTTCTTCATGAGGAAGAGTGTAGTAATAAACAGCAGAGAGACTGAGAGAAAAGGCAGAAAACGAGTAAAGGGTACATTAGGGGATGCAGGGTGCTATATGGGAAATTGTCACCAGCCAAAGTTTGGGGAAGACTACTGATCTTAAATTTTAATTGTTTTCATTGCCATAGCATTGCACAGAATTTAGCGTACTGTCAACTAGAAGCACAGTCCCCAGAACTGTGCTCATTTCTATGTAAACTGCAAGTTCAATGGGTTCCCTAACTGTTCGCAGGAAGGACTCCCAGAACTAACTGAGGGAATGTTATTCTACCAGTGATGCTTCCCCCATAGGGAAGGGTGCAGAGAAGCACAGCCCAGAAAAGCAGCAGACGTGGCTGAACACAGAAATCACCACAGGTAGCTTCTACTGTCCTCTTACTAGAAACTTAGCATATCAGGCATCCAGCACCAGTGGGTGACATATTCACAAAGCACTGTCAGCCAGACAAGTCCATCCTGGTCTCAACATCAACAATTTTTACTGGGTCTCTGTCATATAGCCTCGATTGGTCAGTTAACCCCATAGGTGCTATCAATCTCCAGATTGACTGATACTGTGTGACACAAAATTCCCATCTTATGTCATACCATTTATCTTTGCTTGTCCCTACCTTCAGTGTATATGAATGTGGCCATCTTGTACTCCTAGTCACGTTGCTGGGCCCTGCATTCTAGGCAAAGACAGTTTATCAGGAGAGATCACATGTTATTTGGAGAACTCTTAACCATATATTCTTTTCCTTAGGAAAATATATGACATGTACCTACATACCCCACAGCACACACACACACACACGACACACACATGCACACACACATATAACTTACAGGTCCAATGACATGTTCCTTACAGTAAAAGACATTCAAGAGATTGCTTTTTAGAACCAAAAGTTGTTACTGAACTTTTTGAAACTAGTTCTGCTTTGTTGACTCGTAGTAAGAAAACCCCAACCCTTTTTGATTGACTGAACCTTGCCACAGAATTTGGGATGTTTTCCAGATCCATATGTTAAATTTTGACTGGAAGACAGGTACTCGACTGCTTGCATATTTTTCTGATTAGCTGAGTTATGGATGCCGCTGAAGCAGTCAGCTGGGTTTGAAGCTGTTGATAGAAGCGACTTGTGACCTGGAATTGGACACTTGATCTTCTTCTCCAGGCCTTTGGAAAAATTTCCCTTCCATTTACTGCTTCCTTGTTCTTCCTAGAAAGTTATTAATTTTGTGTTTTTCAGAATCAAACCTGGAACCCAGTTTTCAGCTGTTCCTTATCCTGTAAACTTTAATCTGCTTCTTCTCATATGTTCTTTGGTCAGGATTAGAAAGTGTCACCTGATGAAAAATGGTGTAAGAAGGAGCTAGAACTTGTTATGTTGCATAAGCCTGGCGCACTGGGGGTGGGAAGTGGGAAGTGGACTCGCTGCTCAATCAGGAAGCAGCATCAGCATAGGTCAAGTTAATATCTTATTTCAGTTGATGGATGGATATGACCTGCCACACCAAACCTTTCCCTCTCTACTTTTTAGATTTGACTTAGCCTTCACATGAACAGTGGAGAAATCCTTTGGGTTATTTGGAAATATGTTTTTGAAATGCAAAATGCAAACATCCCCAGAGAGATTTTAGTACTCCACACCTCCATCAGTTTGATTACTGTTCCTGTATTCTTAACCGAAACCAGCAACACTGGAGAGAAAATTCTGACGAAACAAGCTTGGCATTTGATGTGGGGTCAGTCCCAGGGTAGAGCATCACGGGTCTTCAGGCATGTGGAGAGAACCAGGAGACCAAGGAGGAGGCCTTGGATATGGAGACGGTTAGACCCTGACCTTTTTCTTTTAGTATAGTTCTGAATTATGAGCTAAATGGAGCATTAAGGTGGAGTGGTGGCACACTCTTGGAATCCTAGCACTTGGAACACAGGAGGGTTGGCACAAATTCAAGGTTAGTTGGAATCACACAGCAACTTCAAGGCTAGCCAGGTCTACATAGTGAAATGCTGTCAATAAAAAGTTAAGTAATTAAATATTTACAAGGGGTTGACATACAGGTCCTTTCAACTGCTGAGACAAAAATAAATTTAGAAAGGTCCACAAAATAAGACAGATCAGCCATATATTAGGAAGTATAAATTTTCTAAAATTTATTTGTTTTTCAAGTGAATAGGAATAAAATGATTGTAGAAGTTGTCAGTGCAGAAAATCATCAGTGGTGTCATGTGGTGGGATAATCCATCACATCATTTCCTGACAGTCTGTCCCCTCCCTGCCTCTGCTTACCC
Source organism: Eospalax fontanierii (assembly GCA_035773235.1). Lineage (NCBI taxonomy): Eukaryota > Metazoa > Chordata > Mammalia > Rodentia > Spalacidae > Eospalax > Eospalax fontanierii. Next base: position 42,049,969 of record CM069526.1, on the reverse strand, counting down.
CAGTACTCTTGCTGCTCTGCCTGTATGTTCTTGCTGGCACCATCCTATAGGAGCCACATACCATTTCTGCTTTTTAAGTAGCTACATTACAAAAGAATTTTAAAAATCTCCACCATTTTGAGCTTAATATATGCAAATTTTTATTACAATTATTAGTAACAAATGATTAGTGAAACAGTTAAATTTCTCTTTCTATAGTAACTCTAGAGACCAGGTTTATATTTTATATTTATAGAATACCCAGTTTGAACCAAACACCTTCCAATTGCTCCATAGCTCTGGCTGGCTAGTGACTTGCTTTGGATAGTGAAGCTATAGAAGGAAGCTCTCAGTGCAAGGACCCTGGTGCCTCTTAAATGACAATTGACCATCAGTTATAGATAACATGATAGCCTTAATTAAGGCTAAACTGTAAGAGTGCTTATTATTTGCTTAAGAAGAAGATTGGGGACAAGAGATGTGTTGTGTTGTCACTGAGAATCTTGGTTCTTTCTAGCCTTTTACTTCACGGGCCTTCTGTAGACTAGGGACTTAGTACTTGTCATCCCAAGGCCCTGAGATGTTTACTGTAGCTTCTAATATCAAACTTTAATACCAGGAAAGGGAAAGAACAGGGTCTATTTTTGTTAAGTCTCTTTATATTTGGAAGAAAAGGATTTCTCCTTGCAGGAAAGGTTAGAAGATAAACTTAGAGTGGTTTTATAGAATTGTAAAATTTTAAGATTGTGCCAAAATGTTAAAATCAGAATATTTCACACACACACACACACACACACCTCTGTAACACAAGATTTATTACAAAATCAAGTTTACATTTTTGAATGCAATTCAGGTGGTGTGAAATAGTGGTTCTTCTGACACAGCTTGCATTCTCCAGCTGGTGTCACCTTGTCAGATGGCTACCACATATATCTGTAGTAGTGAAGAGACAGTTCAACACTGACTGCTTCCCATAATTTGAGGAGTTTTTTCCCATAGAGACTACTCAGGTAGAGATGGATCCTTGACCATGTTGTCAAAAAGAATTTCAGGATGAGTCAGAATGAAGAAAAGTTACCAAGTTTATTAGGTAGAGCTAATATATATATATATATATGAGAGAGAGAAAGAGAGAGAAAGAGAGAGGTTTCTCTTACCTATCTTCACAGTGTTTATATGTTTGATTCTGAGGCTTTCTAGCCTACATTGCTAAAAGGATAGAATTTATGAAAAGGTTTAAATATGGAGCTGAAGAGATGACTCAGTCATTAAGAACACTGGTTGCTCTTGCAAAGAACCTAGATTTGGTTCCCAGCATTTACATGGCAGATAACAACTGTCCTTAACTCCAGTTCTAGGGGATCTGACGCCCTCTTCTGGCTTCTTCAGGCATATAATCCACAATTGCACTTATATTCAGGCTCATAAGTATAAAAAAAGGTTTAAATTATAAGTCAAGTTTAAAAGTTAAGTTTAAAACTTAAGCAAAAAAAGTATATGAACTAGTTTACTTATCTGTGTTATCTTAGAGTTTCCTTTTGTAAATGAACTTGTAAGGTAGTTTTTCTGAGGTACATTGTTTTTGTTTAGGGATGAGAGAGGAATAATAATATAATGTAGTAGTTACTTTTCTCTATGTTGTGTCAAAGTAGCTGACAAAAGAAACTCCAGGAGTAAGGGTTTATTTGGCCTCACTGTTTGAGGTCACAGTCCATCATGGGTGGGTAAGGCATGAGGGAGCTCTTCACATTGAGCCTGCAGTCAGGAAGCAGAGAGAGATGAGTGTTGCTGGTCTGTTTGCTTCCCCCTTATTCAGTCTGGGGCTCCAGCCCATGGGATTGGGCTGCCCACATTAGGGTGTGTCTTCCTTAACAATTAAGCTTTTCTGGGAACATCCTCACCACCCTCCCCTACCCAGAGGTTTATCTTCTGGGTGATTGCAGATCCCATCAAGTTGACAATTTAGAATAGCCAACACATTGAATTATTCTCAAGGTCATCAATATTCTGGCCCCACGTAAACATAGTTCATTTAAAAATATCCTGTTTGTGATGTTCTTAAGATAAAAGTCTGTTTGTATATATTTTTAATATTTTATCTTTAAAAAATTTTATGTGTATGAGTGTATTGCCTGTGTGTCTGTAAGTGCACTCAGGTCGTGCAGTGTCCATGGAAGGCAAAAGACGGCACTGGATCCCAATGGAACTGGAGCTACTGTCTGTTAACCACCTTGTGAGTTCTAAGAATCGAACCTCGGTCCTCTGCAAGAGCAGCCAGTGCTCTTAACTGCTGAGACATTTCTCCCAACCCGTATTTGTATATTTTTAAAGATTTGCTTTATCATTTTTATTTGTGTGTGTGTGTGGGGGGGGGGTGGTTTGTGTGGGTCTGTGCGAGTGAATACCAGTTCTGGAGGAGACCAGAAGAGGGCCTCAGTGCTGGGAAGCGGGCTTAGCTTCTAGAACGAAGTGCTCTTAACTACTGAAACATCCCTCCACTCTTTGTTTTATAAAGACAGTCTACCTCTGTAGCCCAGGCTGGCCTTCATGCTCCTGCTTCAGTCTCCCCAGTGAAGGATTGAAAGTGTGAGCTCCCACACCAGAGACTGTTTGTGATGAGCAGAGCTACTAGAGCACTCGGTGACATTAATTATTACCCAGTGCTCCCACTCAACGAGAGCAGCTGGTGCCGGGCATAGCTGCCCAACCTGGTTCTTTTCTGAACTTGGGGCCGGAAAAAGGCTGGGGCCTTGGCACTTCGGAGTCCTTGGCTCCTGGCAGGGATTGCAGACTGAACCCTTAGAGGTTTTGGCGTGGAATGGGGAAGGCTCGTGGGGCTGAAGGAGGAGGAGACAAGAGATAAACAGGGCAGTTTTTCTGTTCTGAGAAGCTGCTTCTGGTGTTTCTGCACCACACATATGCTGTGAGCTAGATCCACACTTGGGGTGCCCCATTTCCGTGACTGATGTGTTGCCATATCCCCGAGTGTTTGTTTTGGCAGCCAGAGGAAGTACTGACGAAGGAAGTGTGGGTACAGGCATAATTTTTGAAGCAGCAGGCCTGGGAGGAACAGTGAAGGGGAACTGGCGGGCCCTGGGCTTCAGGTTCCCAGAGCTGCTGGGCACCTGCATCCTGGAGCCTCTGCTGAACTCTTGCTTACACCAGCAAGCTTTGGTAGAGGGCTTTTCTGCCGCCTGCTTCTTCTGCAGGCTCCTCCCACAGTGCCAAACTAGGGAAACTGTTTTCTTCCGAAGAGATTGCTCCAGGGAAATGACCATTTAAAAACGTTTATTTATTAATTTAATACATGTGAATGCTTTGCCTATTATGTTTATATTAAGTGCACTTGTGCTTGCAATCCCCACAGACGCCAGAAGAGGATGTTGCATATTTTGGAACTGGAGTTACAGGCAGCAGTGAGGTGCCATGTGGGTGCTAGGAATCAATTGTTGGGTCCTTTGCAAGAGCAGCCACAGTGCTCTTAACCACTGAACCATCTCTCTAGCCTCTCTTTCTCTTTTTTTCTTTCCTTCTTTCTTAGAGGGTCAATAAGATATGTGACTGCAAAGGTGGTCATAAAATTTGAAAATATCACATAATTTGTTTTTACTTTTGGTTATAGCTTTAGAAATTAAAAAAAGGAAACCAATGACAACAAAACCCACTACAAAACAGCACACAAACAAGGATAAATTCCATAGGATTGCTCAGTGGATCTGAAAAGAATGCTCTTTCCATCTGTGCAGGATAACAGGGAGCTGGGTGGACTGCAGAGGCAAGCCCAAAGGCCCAGTTTTGAGTGGAAGATTCCCAGTAGGGACCTGGGGAGGCATCTGGAAACACCACCCTTTTGGCCACTGATTTCTTTGAAATTGGGTTAGATAAGAAGAGGACTGACGGGAAGCCCTTGTTAGAAAAACTGGGCAGAATGACAGTATTTTTCTCCAAAAACTAAGTGGGATGAAGTCCCTCATAGGTAACTTCTGGGTCAGGGATAGTCTTCAGGCCTTGAGGCCACGCCTATAGCTGGCCCTGCTCCCTGCACCTCTGGGAACGAATGTTTCTAACAAGTTTTCTGAAGATTTTTTGCTGCGCACAGAAGGGCATATCTCTTTCTCTGGAGAAACCTTAGAAAGTCACGTTGGTATTAAGAACAGTTCTCAATGAAAGGCTGTATTGTTATCTTTGAAGCCCTAGACAATGTCAGGGGGTAGAATGCATTTATTATTTTTTTTCCTGCTTCCATAAAATGGCAAGGCAAGGACCCCGTGACAGGAAAAAAAAAAAACAACTTTGTCAGACTGGGGCCTTGAGCAGTGCTCAGGTGACTCAGGCAAGCCTCTGGTGGTTCTCAGCAAGCAGCTTCTGTCGTGTGGTCTGGGTGACAGGGCAATGCTAGGCAAGCCAGAGAGGAAGCTTGTGAATGGACAGGTTGACAAATGTCTGAAATGGATCTGTAAGCAAGCATGAACATAAACTTCCTCATAAACTAGTATCAGCAGGTGTACCTGGCCAGCTCCATCAGTTCGCTGGATTCCTGTTGAAATCCTGAGAAACAGGAGTTTTGCATAAAGGTACCTGGAGCGGCTTCCTGTTATTCTATGTGCAAAAAGCAGAACCACCGTATTTATGAACTCAGTATTATCTTTGGGACACTGTAATTTTTAAAAACTGTATTGGCATCTTGCGTTCGAGAGGAAAAGAAGAATTTTTCACTAAGGAATACGAGGGTGGATTTTGGCAAAAGCTCTAGAGAAGCTAAATTATTTTTGCTGAGCTGTTGGGAAAACCCCTTCCAACCTGTGTATATTGTTTTCAGCTTTCCATGCCTGTACTGAGGAGAGCTTGAGCAGCATAGATTTTCTGAAATGGTCTTCATCTTGAATATCTATGGTCTCTGTAAATCATCTAAATATAAGAGAAATAATCAATGTTCAAATATTTTGTTAAACAATATGCCTTAGGCTGGTTTTCTTTCATAGTACAACTGGTAAGGTTTCTTTGTTTAAAGCTTTATTGAAATATAATTCATATAACATGATATTCATCGATTTAAAATGTTTAGTATTTTCACAGAATTGTGCAACCAGCACCCAAATATAAAGTTATCATATCATTTTTCAGGTAATGGGCATTTGAGTTGTTTCTGCTTTTTGGCTATCTTGCTGAGAACACGCCCTTTTGAGTGGACATATATTTGTATTTCCCTTGACAGTGCTCCTAAGAGGGCCACGTGGTACCTACATTTGCTCTCAGGAGTGTAGGATTGTGACTTCTTAAGAATTCGAGGACCTGTGGCCCAGGGTCAGAGGCTGTGGAACCCTTCTGGTCCTGACACCATTATTGAAGTTGTAATGCAGAGACCTTAAAGTGACTCTACTGTCCATGTTTCCTGTTTGTGCAATCGCTGTTCTCTGTTGGGCAAGAACTGGAACTTGCTTTGAACTTGCTTTCCCCTCTGTGTAATCACAATTTTATTAGTTGTTTTGAGAAGTACACAAATCTTTCAATTTGCACACAATTCTTTTTTTTTTCACTCTCTATTTTTTATTGATTTTTTTTTATTTCATACAATACATCTTCATCACATTTAGAGCCCCTCCCATATCTGCAACCCCGTAGCCCCTCCCAGAGAGCTCATGTACTCTGTCATCTATGTTAAGGCCTATTGAGTCAAGTTTGTGTCTCCAGATGTTTTTCAGTGTGAGTTGTTTCACAGGAACCTGGTCAGCCTATCTAGCTGATCCCTTGAAGAAGAACAACTCTCCCTCACCCAATAGTGATCAGCTGCCAGTATTTACTTGGCTACGGTTGGGGCCTCTTACACATTTCTCCATTTCTTTGCTGGATTTTTGTCTATTGAGTTTGCGTGGGTCTTGTGTATGCTGTCACCACTGCTGTGAGTTCACATGAGCAACTTCCCAGAAGTCTGGAAACCTCTGTTTCATTTTGGCCATCTACCACCCTTGACTCTTACAATCTTTCCCCCTCTTTCACAATGGTTCTTGAGCCATGAGTGGATGAGGTTTAATATAGGAGTCCTATCCAGGGACATGTACTCTGTAATCTCTTATTCTCTGTATTTTAGTCAGTTATGACTTTCTGTGTTAATCACTGACTGTTGCACAAGGAAGTGTCATTGGTGAGAGTTGAGAGATGCATCAGTATTCTCTCTACTCCCTGTTCCACTATGTTCTGTGAGCCTTAGGTGTAGAGGTTCCATTGTAAATGTGTCGTTTAGGGCTGGGCATCTCACAGATTCTTATTTTCTGTTTGACCCAGTTGTGGAACTCTATACTAGTCTCTGTCTGTTGCAAAAGAAGCTTCTTTGATGAGTGGTGACAGGTATACTTGTCTGTAAATACGAGGATGCATATTTAATATAGAGTAAGGAATTGTGTTTGTCTAGGAATATGATAGAAGTAGGGTTTCTCCAGCATCTATGACCTGTCCAGCCACGTGTATTTGACTATGTCTACAGTGCCACACATGAGTTCCCTCCCACTGAGTGGGCTTTAAGTTTAATTAGATAGCTGTTGATTACCCCTAAGATAAAAGTGCCAGTACTGCACTGATGAAAGAGATATTTTGTTGTACAGCTAAAGACTATATAACAGAAAACACAACGTGAGACAGGAGAAACTTCTTTGTGAGTTGTTGGTCAGAATAGTCCAAAATTATGTAGGATATTGCCACAGCCCCTGATTACCTCCCACAACTTGAAGACAAAACTTTATTGCTGAAAACAGGACATGCTTTGGAACTGGAACTGACCTGGAAGCCACCTCCCTGAAGACGAGCTCTCATAGTTTCAGAGGATATGTAAGTTGCTGAGAGAGAAAATCTATGGTCCAACCCTAGCTTTAAAGCCTAATAACCACAATGACTGGCACAGCAAACCATCTGTATACAATTCTTTTAACACAAATACTAAAAATCTAAAAGACCATGTTTTAGGTTTCTTTCCTAAAGTTATTTTAGACTCAAATGTGGACATAACTTCCCTTAAGAGGATGTTGCATAGGAACACTTCACATGCTGCTAATCTTCACTCAGCTCCCTCCAGGTCACAATTTTAAATCATACACAACACACACTCAACTTTTTGTTCTTTCATAGTACATTACAGAGAGTGTATAGCTCTAACAAAGCAACAGTGCAGAAGTGGCTTGCTTTAGAAGACAGGCCTGCTAGAAATGCACAGTTGTGACTTCAAATTGCCATTTAGTATGCTTTGTATTATAGGATATAAAATTAACATTTCATCTGTGAAATGTTAGGATAGCACCTACCACAGCCAAAGACTTCTGTGATTCAATATTCTATTATTTTCTGGTAATATTAAAAATAAAAGAATTATTTCACCTTTTTAAAAATGTCAGCTCATTTATCTTTTATTTTATTTATTATTAGGTGTGTGTGTATGTGTGTGTGTGTGCAAGGTGCACCTTGTGTATGAAAGTGAAAGGATGGCTTTTGGGAGTTGGTTCCTTCCCTCCCTTCTCTGTGGGATCTGGGGATTGAACTCATGTGGTCAAGTTTGCTTAGGAGGTACATTTATCCACTGAGCTATCTCGCTGGCCCTGGTTTTACCTCTTAAAAAAAAATCACTCACACTTAAAAGATAGGATGAGATGGAACCCCGCCATATACACACTTTAAAACTCCTTTTAAAGCTACTAAAAACTTTGCATTACAAAATAGTTGTTAAAAATATTCACCTGGTTGATACAAGAAAGGAGACAGTACCCCTGATGGACATGGAATGTGACTAGTCAGATTTGGATTCTTTCTCTGCTTCCTCAGAGGCTGAATTCTTTTTTTAAGTATTTCTGTTTTCTGCAGGTAGATGTTCTTCAGTTTCTGAGTCAGCTGCTTCTGCCTGTCTCTCCAGGGCGCCCCTCTTCCCTTTCCTTTGCTCTTTCTGTTCTGAAGATTTATCCTTCTGGAGTCCTTTCCAGTTGTGCTGGTACAGGTCTAGCTGGCAACTTTGTCCATCTTCGGGGCTCTTCTTTTCTCCCTTTGTTCCTTCCTAGAAGCTGGCTTTCTTCTTGGGCATCTTAGTGGCACAGGGCATAAGTGTGGGCACTACAGGTCACTTGCGAGGGCCTTGAGGAACTTGTATTGTCTGGTTGTGGCTGCCTGAGCCAGTGACTGCTTCAAATCAGGAGACTATGAATGAATGTGACTATCAGTAATTGTAGCATTTCCCAAGACTCAGTTTTAGCAGACTGGAGACTCTTCCTGCAGGTTTGATGAAATATGCAGCTATGTTAGAGAAAGTCATGTGGGCTATGGTCATCCCACCCTAAGCACAGCAGATCTCCACCAATTTTGGAAGCTAAGCATGGTTGGGCCTGGCTAGTGGTACTGGTGGGGAGAAACTTACGTGGTAAGGAGCCGGAGACAGTTATTGTCATACAACTGCAAAAAGATGCATTCTGTCAATAGTGGGAACGAACTTAGAAGTAGATCTTTCCTAGTGGAGCCTAATGAGACCAGCCCTACTGGTGTCTTGACTGTGAGTCCCGAAGACTTAGCTATGTCCTGCCCAGATTCATGACCCAGAAAAGCAGAAATAATGAATATGGGTTTGTTTGTGAGTCTGTTTGTGGCGGTTGTTATGTTGCCATTAGAGCACCAATCCAGAAATCTAGAATTTGGTTCCCTTATATAATGTAGCCAAGGCTACCAAGTTTACTTGTTCGGATAAATATCCAGCTTATCAGTGTGATTTCCATGAAAGAGAGACTACACAGCAGTTCAGGTATGAGATGGTTAGCTGTTGAGTACTCTGTGTCTCCTGGGTATAATTTCTAGAATGGGAAGAGAAGGCTGATGGGAAAGAGGCAGAATTCCACTTAGCTTGCTTAATGCTTCTGCGACACATGCCTCTCTCTCCACCCTGTTCCGGGAAGCGTCCCTAAGTAATCAGAATAAAAGAATGATAACAGAATGATGAGGGCTTTACATCTTGGGGACTGGAGGACGGAGAGGAAATACCAGAAGTTGAAGCTGTGCTTTGATAGAGCTTGTGAAAGACTTGTAGTTTGCCTGAGCACCTTGCAGACAAAAGCTTTCTTTTGGCAGATAATAACTGAACAACCCCAGCCCGGTGGATATCATTTCTATTTTTGGAATGTACCTAGGATGATTCTGTCTTTCATCATCATCTATTTCTATATTTAACAGCCCTACACTCATAACTTTAAACTTCTAGCTCACTTAAATCTCTGTTCCTTGATATCCTGTGTTGTCTCTTACCTGCCTCTGAACAGACGGGACCAGCTGGTGATGTGTCTCCCAGCTGTCTTTGTCATGCCTCTCCGTTTCATTCCTTCTCATTCTTGGCTGACTTATGTGGGGAGGAATAGTTGGACCTTCTCCTCAACACACACACACACACACACACACACACGTGTGGAATCCTCTCTGTTTTCTCTGTGGTCTGACTTGAATTTCAAAGCTAGGAAGATGACTCAGTGTGCAGAAACTAATGTGAAGCATCGTGCTGCTTATAACACACGGCCAGCTAACCTACCACACTTACCCAGGCAACTTGTCAGTTTCCCAGTTGGCAGACACCACTGAAATTTCCATGGCTCATCAAGAAGCAAAACATTTTGCTGAGGATGGAGTCGACTGTTTCTCCTTCCAATCTTAACAGTGCCTGATTCTAGTGACAGGGAACAAAGATAGAACAGATGGATAGGACGGTTTTTCAGGTGTTGTACATCATATGATAATTTTATGAAGACACCAGCAAAGCTTACTTGGATACAGTCAGGGCAGGTGACTGTTCCATAAAGACAGCTTCACTGTTTCTCTTTGTATTTATTCTGTGTATCAGTTAGAGAAAAAGTGTGGCTATACTCTTATAGAAGAAATAAAACTGAAAGAATATTCATAAACTGTAAAGTGATTTCATGTCCCTTTGAGAATTATTTTCATTTGTAATATGAAATTTGTATAAAAATAATTTGTAACAATGAGCTGTTTCCAGCCCTGTGCAGCTGAGGTGTCACCTTGTATGATGTTGCCCCTCCTCCTCGCCCACCACTTCACATCTGCCCCTTCAGTAGAAACCCCTGATTCCTTACATGCTGATCTGTAGTTATGCCCTTTGGCTACTGAATTTTCTGGATGGCAGAGAATGGATGGGAGATGCCTGTCTGGTGGCAGCTCCTTCCACTGCCTGGATCCTTGAACCCGAGTTGAGAATATCACTTTGCCAACCCTGTTTCTGCATTTGTCATTTCGAACACTTCACATGTGCTTTTTCTATTAGTTACTTTTCTCATTACTCTGACAAATACCTGACCAGAAGCAGCTCAGGGGAGGAAGGATTTATTTTGGCTCATGGTTCGAGAGGTTCCAGTGTCACAGCAGGGAAGGCATGGAGCTTCTGGCAGCGGGGCTGTGAGGCAAGTGCTTGCCTACATCTCAACAGACCAGGAAGCAGAGAGAGGCATCTAAGTTCTCTGCTGCAGCCCTCCACCTTCTCTTTTCCTCTGTCTTTTCATTCAGCTCTGGGCCCAGCCTAATGGTGCAGCCACATTCAGGAAGGATCTTCCCTCCCTCAGTTAATCCTCACTGCAAATCCTCACACCACAGTATGGTTCACTAATGCTCCATGTTTTCTTTAAAAGATTTATTTTTATTTTTATTTTTTATTTATTTATTTTTTTTGTGTGTGTGTGTGTATGCCATGTGTATGCAGGTGCTCTCAGAGGCCAGAAGAGGGCATTATAACCCTGGAAAACTGGCATTCTAGGTGATTGTGAGATGTCCAACTTGGGTGCTGGGAACTGAACTCTGTCCTCTGGAAGAGCAGCAAGAGCTTTTAACCACTGAGCCCTCTCTCCAGTCCCTCTACATGTATTCTTAATCCTACAGGTTTGACAATCAAAACTTGACTATCCAATCAGAAACATACCTAATTTTACATTACAGTTGTAAAATACAAGATGTTCCGTGGATTCAGGTTTTGAATAAATCGTATAATAATGCTTATATGATCATGAGGATCAAACTGTGATGGGGCTGATTCTGAACATCTTGCTAGACTTTTTTTTTTTTTTTTTTGCCCCTTCCTAAATATAGCTTACATCCAACAGTTTTCGTAGCGTTAGCCCTGCCTATTCCAGTTCATGCTGTGCTATTACTTGTTGTTCATGTGCTAAATATCATATTAGTACCTCTGGTATTTCCACAAGAAAACACCAGTGACTTAGCTCATTTTCAACCCAATCCACCTTCAGAGCCTGTCAGCGCATCAGCCTCTTCGGCAGTGTTCACCTTCTGAATTCTCCTTGTGAGTGTCTCAGTTTAAGTGTCTCCTGAACGAGGCAGATGTAGGGAAGGGCGTGCTCCAGCTGTTCTGTTTTGCTCAGCATTTTTCATTCTCGCATTCATCTAACAGTCATGTTGCTTTGTTTTGTGTTTGCCACTGGCTGGTTACCAAGAGCACAAAGATGAATAAAACATTAGTTCTGACCTGGAAGAACTCCCAAGGATGGACAGAGTCATCCAAGTACATAATTATACCATGACACAAATTGCTCCAGCAGGAATAGGAGCACTGAATCATCTCAGACGAGTCAGAGAAGGTGGCGTGTTGGTGAGATCAGGATTCATCAGATGTGTAGGTATGAGGGGGTGATGTTGCACAAATGATTTCTAGACTGACAAACAGCAGGAGGAAGAGCATGGAGGTGCTCAAGCATATGGCTGGTTTGGAGAATGGTGTGAAGTTGGCTGTGGCTGGAGTGGTGTGTATGTGTGTGTGTGTGTGTGTCTTGAGGGAAGACTGGAACAAGAGGGAAGGATGCTGTAAGCTAAGCATGGAATTTTGACTTCACTCTTAGCAATGGGGAGTGGGCAGCGAAAGTCTTAAAGCAGAGTAGTTAAGTGATAGGACGTAGTATAGGTACATGGATGAGACTGGAGGTAGAGAAGTGGGTCAGAGGGCAGCTCTATAGAAATCATCAATGTTGCCCGCAGGACACAGCATCCTGGAGTCTCCCACTAGTAAAGAGCTGGAGCAAGCTCCTGCAACTGGACTGACACGTGCTAAGTCAAAGGTAGAGAACTGCAGAGGAAGGGCTCCAGCTGGAAATACTTTAGAGGTCACGTTGTCAAGGCTCTGTGACTGATGGGCTCAGAAGGATGAGGGAAAGGAAGAGTGAATGACTCTAGTATTCTCTTCTTGGAAGATTTACTCCTTATTGGCATTACTCACATAAATAGAGAATAAGAAAGTCACAGAACTTTTGGCTGGGAGGAAGAAAGGCTATGGCGTATCTGGTGCTGCATCCTGACTGTGGCTTCCTCCCTGTTTGTTACCATGGCTGGAGTAGACCATTCGTTATTGGACGCCTTTGAATGCTGTGATCTTTACTTTCTGCCTTGGGGCATGTTGTGTCCAAGCACAAAACTTGTGAAAGTTAACATTAGTGGTACACCCACCAATCAATGGAGGCAGAAGTCAAAGGTAGGTGCTTTAACTTGTACTTTGAGCGGTCTCAGGCATTGTGAACATTCAGGAGCTGTGGAAGAACCAGGGGCCTCTCGCGGCATCTCACATTGGTTTTCATTCTTCCAACCTGACTCTCTCTACTCCAGCACTCTTGAAATCACCTCTCCTGCAAAATATTTGCCTGTCAGTTTATATCTCAGTCTCTACTTTTCATGCACAGTGAGCTAAGATAGGAGAGAAGACAAACATTAGTTTGGTTTTGGATGTGGCAAATTCATGGTGCCCAGGCCCTCTGCTTATGTTTTTGAAGCTTGATTTAAAGGGTACCAATGGGAGCTCACATCCCTTATGTCTAAATATTAAAAAGTCATTAATCAAGCTAATGCACAGTTAAAATGCTATAGTCTCCCATGTACTTGTATATGTTACAACGTATAATTCTTTGACTTCTACGAATTTTGTACAAGAATTATATGAAAATATTCAGGTCTGTGTCTCTCTCCCTGTCCACCTCTGTTCCCTGCATGTCCTTTGAATAGATTCTTCAGCCTATGGGATGACCCATAGTCCAATAAAGAGCCATCCTCACATCTTGGAATATGTGCAGAGTGATGAATCCTGCCTATAGGAAAATCAACCCAGAAAGGAAAACTGTAGGCTCCAGATGAGGACTCTGGGTACAGCTATAGTTAAGTCTTGGGAAGACCCTTTGGCGTGGCTTTTAGTGTGATGTATCCATAGGGAATCCTGGCAGCTTTCTGGTAGGCAGTTGAACCGGTAAACATTGATATTGGACTTAGAAAGTTAGAACTTGATATAGACATTTGGAGTTTGTGCCATATGGGTTGTTACCAAATGGTGGCAGTAGATGGATTCAGCTAGGAAAGTAAGGCAGCGGGAGTAGAGGTCTAAGAACAGAACGCTGTGGGTGGCTGGGGGAGGTGAAGCCAGAGAAAGAGGCTCTGGAAGTGACTCAGTGTTTCACCTTGACATTTGAAAGGAGTTTTATCCTTCTAAATGTAAAAGGCAAACACAAACTGATACCAAAGGAACATGGCAGAGTTATGTTCTGCCTTGATCCTCACACAACAGCTCACGTATGGAGATGCTTCCCGTTCTAGTCACATCGTGTTCACTAGGCTGTCTCAATCTTTGGGACTCTGGTATTCAATATCCTCATAAAACACAGTCTTACCTAGAGCTGTGATCTGAATGCATCCCTTTGAATCCATATGTTGAAATTTAATTACCCATGTGACAGCATTAGGAAGTGAGAATTTTAGGAGAAGGTTAGGTCATGAGGATGGAGTTCTGGTGAGTAGGATTAGCAACCTCGTAAAGGGCTGTAGTGAGTTAGTAAGGCTCCTGTTGCCATTCTGTCCCTTCTGCTATGTGAAATCCAGTATTTGTCTTTCTGGAGAACAGAACAATGATGTATCACCTTGGAAGCAGAGACTGGACCCTCACTAGACACTGAACCTGCTGGTGCTTTAATCCTTTCATCTTCCAGAACTGTGAGAAGCGTTTTTATGAATGACCGAGTGTCAAGTATTTTAACCGCAAAGGGCACAGATATTTAAAGGGGAAATGCAGTGCCTTTTTGATGCATGAATATGAAATTTTAGAAAAGAGTTTTGGAAATCTTTGGAAAATAAATATATGCAGGGAAAATGTTCTCACTTCATAGACTCTCGTATATTAGTTGGGGTTTTTACTCCTGTGACAAATGTCAGAGAAAAACAGTTTAAAGGGAGGGAAAAATATTTTGGTTCATCCTTTCAGGAGTTTCAGTCCATGAGCAGCTGGCTTCGTTGTTTCTGGGCCTGTGGTGAGGTAAAACACATAGCATGAGCCATGGTGCAGAGAAAGACAAAAAGTGACCAGAGGCAAGAGGTATCCTTCAAAGACACAGTCCCAGTGGCCTACTTCTTCCAACTGGACCCTGGCTCCTAACTGTCCATCCATGAAATCAGAGCCTTAGGATGTAATCACCTCAACAGAGCCACCAGCTGGGGACTAAGCCTTCAACACAAGCTTTTATGGGGCGCACTTATATAAAAATCATAAGATTTTTGATGGTAAGTCACTACTTTTAACTTGGTGGCATCTAAATCACCTAAGAGACTGCTAGGAACACCTGTGAGGGCTCATCTAGATTAAGTTAGCCCCTAGTCATGGGGGAGGGGATGTCTAGATTAGGTTAATTGAAGTAAGAAGACTCACCTTATTTGTGGGTGGCACCACTCTTCGGAGTGGCTTCATGCTGCTGTCTCAGACTGAATAATAGGGAGACAATAGGCTGAGTGTAAGCATTCATTGCTCTTTGCTTCCTAATGGTGGTTGCAATATCAGCTATCTCAAGCTCTTGCTGCTAAGACTTCCCTGCAAGGATGGAGCCATTTTTCTCTTAAGTTGCTTTTGTGAGGCTATTTTGTCACAGCAGCAGGTAATGTAACTAATACAACTTTTTATTCCTGGCCCCTAAAAGACTCATGCCCATCTCGTATTGCAAAATACAATGTCCCAACATTGCTCAAAAGATCAAGTTCAAAATCTAAGAGACATAAGGCCAAGTTCACATTTAAAATCTCCCCTGAGACACTTCTCTATGAACCCTTGTAAAAATGAAATGGAGTTATAGTCTTCCTACATAGACTGGCACAGGGTAAATATCTCCATTTTAAAAGAGAGAAATGGGGCATAGAAAAGAGGGATGGGACCAAAGTAAGAAGACAATCTGGTGGCTTCATGCTAATCCAGGGTCACGTGGGTAGCAGCAAGTCTGCTGCCAGCTCAAGCAGTAGCTGGGCCCCCTCAGAACATGACTGCATCTGAGTATCTGTATGGCTGAGCCTGTAAAATAAATCCTGCAGAAAATCCTCCTTGGTGGTGCTGTGTAATCAGGGTTCCCTAATACTCTCTTCTCAAAGCTGAGTCTTTCAAATGGGTTTATACCTTAATACCCTCGAGCCCGTGGTGAGTGGGCCTTGACCCGCTCCCGAGATTCCCTCAAGGCAATTTTTCCTGTTGCCTGGTGAAAAGTGGGTAACTTACTCTTAGTGCTGCTACTCTTTTCAGGAACCACATTTCTTTGGCCCCAACTATATATGTGCTTCCTTTTGGTCCAAACTGCAAAGGTGCCACTTCTCAATCTGGACAAAGGCAGTCAGCAGTCACCTTGCCACCACCTGAAGGTGTTCTGTCTGGAAGTTTCCCTCACCAGATTAATTAGTTCAGCATCTTTTAATTCAGTCTCTCACAAAATCACAAGTCATAGCAAAAATGTGAATACCTTTCTTTGCAGGCTGTAACACGAATGACCTTTAGTCCAATACCAGTGGTCCTCATTTTGTCTGAAGCCCCAGGAGCATGAGCCTTACTGTCTGTATTGCTATTGACATTCTGGTCTTCTGACCTCTTACCAGAACCTCATTAATCCTTATTCATAGCATATTAAGCTGCTTCTTAGCTGCCTCACTAGCCAGAGCTAAAGTCCCCTGAACCATGTGGTCAGATAGTCACAACAGCTCACTTCTTGATACTGATTTTCTGTGTTAGTTAGATTTTTGTCACTGTGACAGATAACTGAGAGAAACAGTTAAAAGAAGGAACAACTTATTTGGGTGTATAGTTTTAGAAGAGTCTGTCAATGGTCAGATGTTCCATTCTTTCTGGGCTTGTGGTGAGGCTAAACACCATGGCTAAAGTTAGGGTCTACCTCTCTCTTCCTTATTAGCTGTCATGTGAAGCAGCAGCCACAAGCTTGGGCTGCCAGGCACAAGAGCTGCTTTGCCATGCTTCTCCTCCGTGCTGGACTGTACCCTCCGAGTCAAAATCAGTCCTCCTCTTTAAGTTACTTCTATTAGGTATCTTATCACAGGGATGATAAAAAAAGGAAAAAATAAATAGACTGAAGTAGGGTGTTAAGAGAGACTTAGAAAGGCATACAACTCATTTCAGTAAGTCAGGAAGGGATTCCTTGAGCAGGAGCCATCTCATCTGTGATGTGAAAGATGAGGAAGCACCAGGTAGTTTTCCAGGGGTGTGTACCAGGGAGTCATTTGGGAATGTTAGTGTTAGTTCAGTTTGTCTGGAATCAAAATTGGAGGGGTCTGTGGATGAATGCAAAGCTAGTGTGGTAACTGGGGTCCCATCAAGAGGAGTATTTTGTTCTTATGAAGGTTTTTGGGTTTTATTTGGGGAGCAAGAAGGAGGTACTAAAGGTCTTAGAAGGAGGACAGATTGTTTGGGATGCTTACCATGGCTGCGAAATGGAGAATAATTCGAGAGTAGCCTATCTGGAGGCTAAGAGGACTTGGTGGTGTTATAGGTGTGAATGAACCCTGGCTCCAACTAGAGTTAGTGAAAATTGCAACTTTGTGCTCTCGAGGATGGCAATTGAGGCTGATTTAGTTAGGAGTAGAAGATGAGGTCAGGGCAAGCCTGAACTCTGACAGTGGTCAGGACAGATTAACAGGAGGGACATGATGACCACAGCTGAGCTGTAAACTGGGACTCCTTGAGACAATTGCTGAGATTCAGTGATGAGTAGGACACCATTGATAAGGCTGATTTTGCTTTAAGTCCTCTGAAAACTGTGTCACTGACCCTCAGAAGAGAGGAGCCTATGATTGTTAAATGAACCCTTCTTGACCCTGAGGCTGGAAGGTAGGACATGAAACTGTTCTTAGGGGTTATAAACATTTTCTGCAATTCAAGAGCAAACTAGATATGCGCTCTCATGCATTCCAGAAGGCAATGAAGGGAACCCCATGAGATTTTTGTCGTAGTGAAGGAAGAGTTAATCACATAATTTTACCAAAACCATTGTTGCTAAAATTCCTCCTGGGGGGTGCTAAGTTTAGTCCCTTCCTCCCTGGGCCCTACAACAAAGGAGACACAAATCCCCCAACTCACGGTTAGGCAAGTTCTAGCTAATTTACTTGGGCTTACTAACTGAGCAGTCGGTAAGGGGTTACTTACAGAAGAATGGGTGCCCCCCACATAAGTCACACCAGTAAATCCACAACCAGACTTGGATCTTGTGACTTCCAGGAGGTCAGACCAAAACTGGTGAGGAAGGAATAAGGGCCCGCTTCATGGCACCCTCTGCCTATGCCTTTAGCTCCTCCTCCTCTTACATCCAAGTTCAGCGGGCTGGTTGGGAGGGGAGTCTGACTCTCCTGGCTTCTCCTTTTTCTGTTCAAGGTCCTGTGTAAGTAAACACCACCGGGCCTTGGACGGAGGTGTCCGTCCATAGTTTGTCAATCCAGCTTGTCCCTCAGAGAACTAATCCATGCGACAACCATTCTACAGTAGCAGATCCATCTAAAGAACAAAGAACAAATACTAACTATATCTTCTTTCCTGGTATAAAAGGCTCCTGTTTACAAATGCATGCCAATGCTCTATGCGTTACTCCTCAAACCTCTCCATTTGGACAAAGCTGAATTAGTAATGTGCTCCATTTTGAAATACTGCTTTTGTGGATTACACTTCATGAAATCACCAGCTGTCAGTAGGCAACTACTATGTGGGTACAGGTGCACATACTTATGTGTGTGCCAGGGTATGTAGATAGTGAATACACAATGGCTCTAATGGTCATCAAACTGACACTGGGGTTCAAGGGCTAAAGTCAAACTCAGACAGCCAAATAACTGCATCTGCCTCCCTTTCCTCTCTGCTCGATCCGGATCCTCACTCCTCCCACTGGTCCTTTTATACACCCAAGTTAGTCTGATTCATCCTCTTCTCTTGCCTCCTACAGAAACTGCTAAAATTATTTTTCTAT
Source organism: Eospalax fontanierii (assembly GCA_035773235.1). Taxonomy (NCBI): domain Eukaryota; kingdom Metazoa; phylum Chordata; class Mammalia; order Rodentia; family Spalacidae; genus Eospalax; species Eospalax fontanierii. The sequence continues at coordinate 42,031,718 of CM069526.1, read as the reverse complement.
TGAATTATAACAGTGTTTCTCTAGAATCCCAAGCCCCATGTTTGGTTTCATTGAGGATAGGCTCAGAGTTAAAAATCTTCATTCTGGAAGGGTTTGAACTTTTCTATTTGTATCAAGAAATCTCTTGTGGTCGATTCTGAGGTCTTATGGAGGAAGGTTTTAGAGATCAGAAACCTTGCCATTTTGTTCCAGGCGAGCTGAAGATCCTTTTCAGACAGTGCTATCAGGTTCCCAGAGCTGTTTGCCACATTGTTCCAATCAATCATTTTCAGCAAATGCATCTACCTGTACAAACTCGCTTTAATCGCAGATTAATTTCCCTATGAAATATCTTAAAAACAAATGTTTTGGAAGAGAGCATAGCCCAGGGTCTGTTTTCAGAATCACTTTTTGGAGACAAAAATAACACGGTCAAGATAATTGCAGTTGGATAAAAAGCTCCGTTTAAAAAGGCAACAAGTTGAGCATCAAGAATCAAGGAGACAGGGCTGGTGGGATGGGTCAGTGAGTAAAGATATTTGCTACCAAGGCAGATGCAGATGACCTGAGTTTAATCCCAGGACCCCACAGTGGAAGGAGAGAGTTCTTAGATCCTTACATTTCCTGTCCCTTCTTTACAGTCTCTCTCTCTCTCTCTCTCTCGATGTTTGTGGAGGTCAGAGGTTGATGTTGAGTATCTTCCTCAATAGCTTCTTTACCTAATTCTTTGAGATATAGTCTCTCACTGAGCCTGGAGTTCCCTGGTTTGTCTAGACTTACTGGCCAGTGAGTTCTAAGGATTCTCCTGTCTCTGCCTCCCAAGTGCTGTGATTATAGGTGCATCCTGCCTCACTTAACTTTTTTACGTGAGTTGTGGGGCTCCAACTCAGGTGCTCGTGTTTATTCAGCAAGCACTTTATCAACTGAGCTGCAGATCTCCATAATCCTGTCACCTTGATTCTTTTTTTTTAAAGATAATTGTGTGTGTGTGTGTGTGTGTGTGTGTGTGTGTGTGTGCGTGTGCGTATGACAGTCAAGGGACAACTTGTGGAAGTCAGTTCTCTCTTTCCACTATGGGGTTCTGGGATTAAACTCAGGTCGTCTGCCTTGTAGCAAATGTCTTTACCCCCTGACCCATCCCACCAGCCCTGTCTCCTTGATTCTTGATGCTCAACTTGTGGCTTTTTGAACGGAGCTTTTCATCCAGCTGAAATGACCTTGACCGTGCTGTTTTTATCTCCAAAAAATGACTCTGAAAACAGACCCTGGGCTATCCTCTTTTCCAAAACATTTGTTTTTAAGATATTTCATAGGGAAATTAACTCTGTGATTAAAGCGAGTTCGCACAGGTAGATGCATTTGCTGAAAACGATTGATTGGAACATTAGCATCAGTGGTGCCAAGTACCCAACATAAGCTTATCTTAACATAAGCTTCCAACAGGTGAGTCCTAAAAGAGGCTGAATTAGTCAGAGCTAGTGGCTTACTTGTGAGCTCTTGAAGTCACTTGATTCTCTTCGCCACCTATGAACCTAGTAATTTGAGCTGTCTCCGACAAACGTACAGACAGAAACAATTCCACTAAACACCATCTGCTCCTCATCACCACGAACTGTAAGTGTATTTTAAAGTGTTCACAATGGTTATGTTTTATTCCCAGTGTATCGATGAAGAAGTAAAGGAACAGGGGACTAAGTGACTTGATCTAGTTAGCGCTATGTTAGTATTAGTACTAAGTAAGGAATTGAGCTAGAAGAAGTCAACTATCTTAATTCATGATTTAATAATGTCCTTTTCAAACAACGCACATTTAAATTTTCTTTTTCTTCAACAATAGATGCTTATTGAGGACCTAGTATATGCAAGACCCTATGCCGTGTGTTAGGGACAAAAGGTACACTTTCCGTTTGCGTGGAGCATATGGGGTGGAAATCATGGTGGAATGGGACAATCGCTATCAAACGTGACTGCATGTATACTGTGGAAAGTACCTTAAGGTGGTTAGAGAAAGGATTCTGGGGGAAGCAGGGTATGAGATGAGCTAGGCTTCTTCCTCATCTCATCTCAGTAGGAGTGAATGTATCTTCTGGAGGGTGGAAACACGGGCTGGTAGGAGAAGACATGGTGATTATTTTGCTGAAGATTTATATCAGGTGGTAAGAGCTTCATTTCCAGAGATTAATGAGCTTGGCTGCACAGTCTCTAAAAAACTGAGCGCAAACCTTTCCATGAAAGTTACAGCATGAAAATTTTAATTAGGAAAGTATATATTTATGCTTTTCAAAATGTATTTATGGAGTGAGGTGTGGTGGCGCACACCTTTAATCCCAGCACTTGGGAGGCAGAGGCAGGTGATTCTCTGTGAGTTGAAAGCCAGCCTGGTCTACATAGCGAGTTTCAGGCCAGCTGGGGCTACAGAGAGACCCTGTCTCGAAAAGTATATTTATTGAGTGTCCATCATATGCCAGACATTTTTCAAGGTTCTGGAGATTGAAGATCAAATGAAGCATTGTCCACACGATCACCAAGGTGGCAGTTCCGTGCAAACAGACAACTATGTAGGCATCGTTTGCTAATTCTGTCAAGAGGCATCACTGATGAATCTGAGAACACAAAGGAAGGGATCACACCTGGGGTTGATGGACTAGGAAAGGCTTTCTGGAAGAATTATGGTTGATCTAAGTCTTTCAAAAACATATTTTATTTTCTCTGATTGAAAAAAAAACACATACATGTATTTGAAACATTAAACTGTTGTCAAGACAATGGAGTAGCTAGTTGTGTTTTTTCCTATTCCTTATTAAGTACAATTAAAAAGTATGTATGTAGGCTGGGGCTGTAGCTCAGAGGTAGATTGTCTGTCAAGTATGAACCCTGGATTTGAGCTCTCAAGCTAGAAACAAACAAATAACAAACAACAAAAATCCAGGACATTATATGTAAAACAAACCTCTAAAGTTTCTGGAAGATGGAGAGAAGAAGGTACACTGGCTAACAATCCAAGGAATGATGTGGGACAAATTTTCTGGCTATCTTTACGGCCATTTCTGCAGCTGAAGAAGTTAGGGACTTGGAAACTCTACGGACACCAAAACAAAACAAATCAACAAGGGAAGTCTACTTCTACTACTCAGATTATCAGGAATGGAGAAGCCGAATAAGCATTTAGTCAATACCTATCCTTGCTATGGGCAAGCTGGAGAAGGGGAAACACTCCGGCCCAGCAATCATCTCCACCAGAAAGGTCAAGTAGAAAATTCCAGTTCCACCTTCACCAAGTCTACCGATGCTCCCTGCCCTGGTTTTGCCCAGGCTATTGGAAGAGAAGACCATGGAACAGAAGTAAGCACACACCTATTTCCCATAGTTTTGAAGTTTAAAAAGTCTAAGGTCAATATGTCAGTTCATTTGGTGTCTGGTGAAGACTTCCTTCCTCATAGGAGGTACCATCTACCTGTGACCTCACATCACGGAAAGGGGCAACACTGGAAGGAACATGACCGTACAGCCACATTTGAAAAGTTTGGCCATTTCTTAAAGATAATGCACATGCAACATCCATATGCTTTGGCAAGTGAACTCTTGATCCTAATCCTTAAGAAATGGAAGCTCACACCCACACAGAAATCTTTACCTGGTTGTTTACTAGCTCTATTTATAATACAAAACTCTGTAGCTTTACGCAATCCAGAATAATTCCATGGAATACTATTTGACAACAAAAGAATGAACGGCTCTTATAACTCAAAAGAGTCGCTGGAGAATCATGCTAAGTGAAGAAGAAAACATCTCAGAAGGTTACGAACCATAACATTCTTGAAGTGGGAAACTTGAAAAAGATACCAGGTTAGTGGTTACTGGGATTAAGAACATCATGTGGGAGGAATCCTTGTGATGACATAACTCTCTTAAGTTTTGACTATGTCGACGCTGATCTCTTGGTTCTGATACTATACTGACACTACACTGCACTCTGTGATATGATTAACTGATACTGCAGCAAACTACATTACACTATACCATCACTACTGCTGTGGCTTTGTAAGAAGTTGTTATTGGGGGACGCTGGGTAAAAGAAACATGAAATCTCTATTATTTCTGATAACTGCACATGACTATGATTATTTTATAATAAAAAGTTGAATGAAAAATGAAATTATTTCCAAGGTTGAGTTAGGCAGGAGGAAAGAGGAGAGAAAGGCATTCTACGTTGCCGAACAGCAAAGAATGAAGGCAAGAAGTGTGTGTCAGCCTGAGGAGTGAGTGGCCAAGTGATAAAGGACATTGCTGAAGGAATTTGAAATTTCTAGAAGGGCTTTGAAGAGCTCTAAATAGGAAAGTGTCACAACCATGTTTTGTTTGACAATGCTAATTTGGAAGGTTAACTTGGAAGTCCTGTCAGTGGACAGGAGCCAACAGACTTGGAGACATGTGGGATTAGGGTTTGGAAATGTTGAGAAGGTAGAAGAGTTGGGATAGTAACCTGTGGGATGATGCAATTTCAGAATGCCTGTTGCCATCTAAGTTGAGCAGTAGGGTTGTTGGAGAAAATTAGAGAGCGCTGGGTTTGGAATAGAGGCAAGGTGCAAGGAGAAAGCTATGATGTGTGGTTGGTGTCAGGATGACTAGCTGGAGAAAAAAGCTGGCTAACAAGTCTGAGCTAGGAGCTCAAAGCTGTCATAAACACAGACGTGACTCGACAGTTGATGATGGTGGAACACAAGAGCTGAAGCTCCAGACAAAGCTTAAAGCCTCAGTGGCAAAGCTTTGATATGGAGGGGCCAGGGTGACACTCCGCAGCAACAACCGGCAGCAAGAAAATCAGATGCGGGTCCTTCTCCTTGCTATCTGGGTGGTGAGACACTTGGCGACCCAGAACTGGGAGATGAAGTCAAGAAAGTTGAGGGCATGTGTGGGAAAAGCTGTGACACCTGGGACGTTTTACAATGACTAGGGGTTGTAGAAGAGATCTGAGAAGGGAGGGTGGGTTGATCAATAATCACAGGATGACAGGTGGATTTAGACACAGAACCAAACTGGAGTGAGACTAGGAGAAAGGGCAGGCCAGAGGAGGCTTGTGTTTCCCACGGTCCTGAAGGATGGCAGTCGGTGACAGGTGCACTGGAGGAGCTGGCCACAAGGTGCTGACAGGATGCCTGCTCGTCAATGGCTTCAGAGTGACAGAGGCATTTGCCCTGGCAGTGTCTGAGACAGGGTGGCATTTGTTGTTTGTGTCCTGGCCAGTGTGCTGTAGCATTCCGGAAGCAGATGCCTTGTTTCAGTGGAGCCCAGTCCAAGGGCGGTGGAGAGCAGCTGGGCAGGCATGCAGTGGGAAGCACGGTCAGCCTGAGCAGCACGTGGGGCCAGAAGGGCCTATCCGTTACCTCTATGGGACCTGGTGCTGAGGACAAGTGGAGGTGCCCAGCCAGGGTCACCCCCTAGTCTGCCCAGGCATGGCTTCACTTAGCAACAGGAATCTCACAGAATCCTCAGCCCTACATCTGAGCTTTGTTCCCTAATTCTGACAGCTGTCTCTGACTGCCACTGAGGTGTGGGTCAGAGGACTCTGTTGGCTCAGACCTCACTTGCAGAGGCAGTCCTGGGACAAATGCCAGGCAAGCCCTGGGATGAGACTGAAACTGCAGAGCAGGGAATTCTGAGGTGCCGAACACCTAGAGTATTCTCTGGATGGGAGGTTTGGACACCAGATTAGCTGTTCCCCATGAACTCATACACTGCCCAGGATGGTCATGGAGGGACCATCTAAATGTCAGGCACTGTGCCGGGGTCTGGGCTTGAGATCCGTTTATCTGAGTCTGAGTACGGGCTCATGTCAGGATGGAATGCCATCTTGTGACTGGAGACTCAGTGTTAAGCAGAGACAGTGGCAGAAATTAGAGCCGTTCCTCTTTCCTGCTTCTTCCTCTTCTCCATTTGGCTTCCCAGACTTCATCGTTGTTAATGGGGATGCATTCTTTCAGTTTGCTGTTTTTACTTGTGTGTGCACTTATAATTGTAATTTACATTACTGTTCAATGATTGCGTTTTGAAAGACTAACAATGTTTCATGAGTTCGCTACCGGTTAGTATACATACATACACAATATATTTTAAATAGTAGTATAATGTTTTCAAAATTAATTTACCACTATCTAATAATCGTTAAGTTTTTTTTCTTTTCTTTTTTTATTTCTCTAGGCAATGTTGCCATTCACTTATTCATTTAGTGTACACTTACCGAGTATCTGTAACACTGGAAATTGTTTTGTCAATAGTAATAAAGCAGTGAGCAAGAACAACAAAATTACTTCTGTACTAGTGGGTGAACCTGGCCATGAAAATAATAAAACAGATGAGGAAAAGGGAAGAAGGGTGGTTTTGCTCTAAACAAAAGAATCATGGAAAGCCTTCCTTAGGAGAGCAGACTTGAACAAAGAACGGGAGAGGGAAGCCTGCAGCCATCTGCAGAGTTCATTCCGAGCAAAAGGACCAGCAACGATTCTCTTCATGTCACTGGGTTATTATTTCCACGGGACTGATTCCAGGTGCAGTGTAACTGAAAGGAAGGACAAGTACACTTCAAATTTAACTAATGTAACTATTTCGTTCCTTCACCAATTATGTCTGAGAATGAGTCTTGTTCAAACCATTGGCAACACTTTCTGAAGATGTGTGCAAATGTGTGTGTGTTTGTGTGTGTGTGTGTGTGTGTGAGAGAGAGAGAGAGACAGAGAGAGAGACAGAGAGAAAGAGGGAGGAGAAGAGAGGGAAGAGAGAGCGAGAGAGAGCGAGAGAGCGAGAGAGAGAGAGAGAGAGAGAGAGAGAAACAATGTGGCCCAGGCTGGCCTCGGTGAACGTGTGGATGCAGGTACCCGCAGAATCCAGAAGAGGAGTTACAGGTGATTATAAGGCATATGACAAGGGTGTTGGGAAGTGGACTTGGGTCTTCTGCAAGAGCAACACATTCTCTTAACCACTGAGCCATCTTTTCAGACCCTTTCTCATTATTTTTTAACATTATGCTTTCAAATGAATTTTAAACTCAGTTTTTCAAGTTTCAAGTAGCATCAACAAATATCAATGAAGTATTTATTGGTACTGCATGAAATTTGTGCAGTAACTTAAGGTGAATCAATTCCTAAACGAAATTCACTGTTTCTAAAAAGTACATAGAATGATTCTATTATTCAAATTTATTACATTATTTAATTAAATTATATTTTCTTCATATCAGTCTCATATTTTTATTATTTATGTTTAGGGTTTATAGTCATTTTTGAAAGACATTATTATTATTATTATTATTATTATTATTATTTTGGTCTTTTTGAGTCAAGGTCTCTCTGTAGCCCTAGCCGACCTGGAACTTGCTATGTAGACCAGGCTGGCCTTGAACTCATAGAGGTCTGCCTGCCTCTGTTTCCCAAGTGCTGGAATTAAAGGCGTGCACTACCACACCAAGTGAGTGTGTTTAGTTTTATAAGAAACTTCCAAACTGTCTTATGTGGCTATATCATTTTGAATTGTAATTTGCAATGAATGAAAGTTCCTGAGGCTCCTCATCCTTGTCATCATTTGGTATTGTCACTGTGTTGAAATTTTGCCCTTCTAATTGATGTAGAATGATATTCCATTTTTTGTTAATTCTATTAGACACATCTTCCTCAAACTGACAACTGTCTTTGCTTTTGGAATTCTTAAATGACATCTTCCTCAAACTGACAACTGTCTTTGCTTTTGGAATTCTTAAATGACCTAAAATTAGTTATGCATCCCACTTTCTCTATACTCATACTAAAAAAAAAAGTGAAGAAAACTTAGAAAGCAAGGGAAAGATATAAAAATATTTTAGGCTTCTTGGGTAGGTCTCTCTCTCTCTCTCTCTCTCTCTCTCTCTCTCCTGTATGTGTGTATGTATGTACTGAATAATTTTCATCTCTTCCCATTGATCTAGACATACCTCTAAACTCTAGGAAGACAATTTGAGAAAATAGAGAGGTGTTGGTAGAATAAATAATAGCTTTGGAGGACGCATGTTACGAGGTGCAGCTAATTCATAAGCTAAGTAGCTTTTATTTTGTTTAATGAAAAGGAATTAAAAATAGCATGAGTGGGCTGGAGAGATGGTTCAGCGGTTTAGAGCACTGGCTGCTCTTGCAGAGGACCTGAGTTCAGTTCCCAGCAACCACATGGCAGCTAACAACCATCTGTAACACCAGTTTCAGGGGATCTGCTGCCCTCTTCTGACCTCCTTGGGCATTGCATAACACAGGTGCAGTTACATTCATGCAGGCAATACACTCATACACATAAAATAAAAATACTAAAGTAATAAATAAGATATTAAAAATAGAGTGGGAGTTGATTAAATAAAAATATTTTTAAGATTAAGAATAGGATGATGGGGTTGGAGAAATGGCTCAGCAGTTAAGAGCAGTGGCTGCTCCTGCAGAGGACTCAGGTTCAGTTCCAAGCACCCAAATGGTGGCTAACAATTGTCCATAACTCCAGTTCCAGGGAACCCGAAGCCCTCTTCTGACTTCTTCAGGCATTGCTTGATACAGGTGTACTTACAGACAAAACACTCACACACAGAAAAGAAATTTGTAAATAAAATGTGAAAGTATAGGGTGGTTGAATTGATCCAAGGATATCTAGTAAACTCCCGAGTGCCTGACCTCAGGTTTCTCTTCCAGCCATTTAAGTGAAGTCATGTGTAGGAAACAAAGCAGGTGAGATTCAAGATTTGAATTTTTGGATGGACTGTGTGGTAGACAGAACGGTAGCCTTCCACAGATATTCATGCCTTAATCTTTAGGACATGTGAACACATTACATAGCAAATGGGGCTTTGCAGATATGATTAAACTGCATCTGGAGTTGGGAATATTATCTTAATTGATCCAATGTAATCACAAGCGTCCTTGGAAGAAGGAGGCAAGACCCCTACCAGACACCACAGGCCAGCAAATAAGAGCCCAATGTCAAGAATGGACTCCCTCTTTTGGAGTTTTTGACAGGGGTGGGTTCTATAGACCCTAAACAACACTGGCTATTACCCTAACTCTTGGTTACCTGCCAGAACTGGATAGTAAGACCCAGTTGCTGAAGATACTGTATATGTGAAGGGACAGAATAAGCAAGGAGAAGTCAAGTTGGCACTGACCTTGAAGCTTTGCTCTGCTGGCTAGCTTTCATAGTGCTAGAGCATGCATGGTACCCGACGAGAAATGTAATTATCAACCTTACCAAGCTGTGAACGCTGCAAGCTACAAAAGCAACTGGCATGGCAAGATATGACTACTAGTGTAATAATGGCATAAAAATAAAGGAAGTAGCCAGCCATTTTATGATTGGACTTAAGGCCCAATTAATAAGATGAAGCCCATACCTGACACTGTTCTTGACATGTAGAACCCGTGGCTCAATAGGCCACAGGGTGTAGGGGGGCATCTTCTACTGTTATCCTGCTAAATGGACATATATTAAACTGACTCGTAATGACTTGTTCTTACACCCATAGATTAATGCATCTTTCAGCTCTCACTGGAGAAGCTTCTTGCAGCAGATGGCAATTAACACAGAAATACACAACTTGTCAGTGTACAAAGAATAAGAGTCTGCAGAGTGCTCAGCCCTAAATGGGACACCTACATCATACTCTCTCCTTCCAAAACTAAAGGATCATTGCAGAAGAGGGGGCAAGACGACAGAGATGGTAGATGACAGCAAGTTTGTTGCACTTATGCATTCACAGCAATTGTGACAGGAGGAATCCAGGTATGACACTGAGTAGGTGAAATCAGGCTCCAGGGGACTGACCCATACCCAAGAGCATTTGGAGTCACACATTAGACTCATTAGGCCTTAAAAAATCATAATAGAAGACATAAAGTCAGGGAGGGTGGTAGGTTGGGGTGGAGATTGGGAAGGTTGGGATATGGGCAAAATACATTGTATGAAACGCCCAAAGAATCAACAGTATTCAAAAAAAAAAAAGAGGGACAAAGTTATCCAGGAAAAGCAATAATGACAGAATTAGAGGTCAGAGAGGAGAAAAGATGGCTTTGAAGATGGAAGAAGGAGCCCTGAGCCAAGTAATGTAGCTCACCTCCAGAACTGAGAAAGAAGAGCTCCTTGTGGACAGCTTCCCGAAGCAGGGCAACCCATCAGACATAGTTTAGATTTCCAGCTGTATGAAATACATTTATGCTCTTTAAGCTACTAAATTTATGGTAATTTGCAATAGCAGCAATAGAAAGTGAATGTGGAGCATCTTTTTTTTTTTTTTTTTAGCAGTTGGAATCTTGAAAAATGAATTAGAAAAAATTCTATTATTTTGAGAGTTAGGAATCTTGGTACATATGCTTAGTTCGTGTGCTATTTTGATGTTCAAGTGGTGAAGTGGCTTGTTAGGCTCATCAAATTCAAAATGGTTCGTAGGTCAGAATAAAGAAAGTGCAGCAATATCAGGGTATCACATACCTAGGAGTGCCTAGGTGTTAGCACATTAGGGTAGCTGTGACTAGAGCTCAAGAACATCACTGATTTCGAGTGTGCTATGGATTTATTGCCTATCAGGTCAAAATCCATCCTTCCATGCCTTGCCTGATAATCGAGATGACTTGGTAAATGATTTCTCCTTTACTTCTGGGAACCATGCTGAGAACACTACAGGGAAAGGATTTCTGTTCCTGGATCAGATGTGTGGCCAACGGAAATGAACTCATGTTCATTTCTGTACTATCCCTGCAGGCAGTGTCTTGGAAAGCTGACTTCCCAACAAGCTTAGCAGTCTCCTGTGGGCGGCTACCTGGTGAGTTCTGTAGTGTTTCCGACAGCTTTCCTCTGAAGCCAACAGTAGCCTCTATAGACAGATTCTGAAGGAGTTTAATCGGCACCAGTGTTGCTTCCCTGCCTGCGAGCTCCAGCGGACTGCGGACTCTGCAAGTTCTTGCTTCAGTAGGCTGAAACCATAGACCCTCTGATAAAGTGTGAGTCCCAGTCTTGGGCAGAGATCCTCTATGAGTGACTTTATTGCTGCTGTGACAAAATACCATGACCAGAAGAAACTTAAGGAACAAAGGAGAATGGATTTATTTATGGTTTATGGTCCCCTCATGACAAGGAAGACATGGCATGGTGGCAGGAAGGAGAGAGAGAGAGAGAGAGAGAGAGAGAGAGAGAGAGAGAGAGAGAGAGAGAGAGAGAAGCAGGAAGTATCAATGCTCAAAGCCCATCCCCAGTGATATACTTCCTCCAGCAAGGCTCCACCTCCCAAAGGTTCCATAACCTTTCCAAACACTGCCACCAACTGGGCACCAAGTTGTCAACGCCATCAGGCTTTGGGGGACATTGCTCATTCGTATCACCATAGGTCGGCTGCCAAGTTTGTCATTGCCTTTGGTTCTTTCACTCTGACCAGTATATTCTTTAGATTCCTTTTCTTTCTTTTTAAGAAATGTCTTCTAGGTAGCAAATCCCTTCTGAAGAGCTATTAATTCTTTATGGTAATCCTTTCATTATCAATAGTGTGTAGTTTCTGTCACCTGGTCCTGAAAATGAGGACATGAAACCAAAGGAAAAAAATTGGTGTTCCACTGACAGCCAGGTTCACACATTAACATTGCTCTCATCACAGTCCTCAGCATGATTTTGTTTGTTTGGATATTATTTTCATTCTAGTGTGGGTTATGGTGCTGTTTACAGGCATTTCTGAATCCATGTATTGAGTATGAGTATCCAGAAGCATCAAGCAATGGGAAACACATATATGAACACATCTGGTTCCATTAGGAGCTGAGAAGATAGGTTCTAATTACAACTCTGACCCTATCTCATACTCGGACTCTCAGAGAGTATCAGAGAAAAAAACTCCCTGAGCTTTTCTCAGAGGGTTTGATTAGACAAATTTAAGATACTGTCAGGTCAAATGATCTATAGTATTTGATGGAAGTGATGTGAAGAAGAAAAGAGCATGATGAAACAAAAGCCCAGTTTGGAAGTCTACCCACAGATGCCGGGGACTCATGGCTGAGAAACGGGAGTAACACTGAGAACGAGGAGATGATATGAGCTGCATCAGATGCAGAAAGATGGAGAAAACCCCTTTCATCACATCTGTGCCAGTAGACGATGTCATTCCTGGGCAACTACGTAGCAGACATATGGAGAACTGCAGGAGACACACAGAAACATGTGGAGACAGATGTAAAAATGACATCAATATGGCTGAGGCTTCCCTTTAAAGTCGGAACACTGCACATGTGCATTTTGAAAGACTGGGAGGTTTTGTTGTTGCTAATGGCTGCATATACAATATCCAGGCCAATGTGAATTTGATTAGGTAAGTATTCAAAAAATGACTGGTGGGTGACGGAGATCCAGAATATTGATCAAGTAAGGTTGTAGGTAGCTGCCAGTCTTAGGCCTCATGACTCACCTCTGACAAAGATGACACATCAAAAGGGAAAGGACATCACTTCTGGAGGGGAGGTTACAAAAGAGGATGACTGTGTGCTCGTTCTCTCCCTCACCTGAGGCAGTCAGCTTCCACAAGAGGCACATGATCCAAGGAGGTGAGGCAGGGTGGCTCTGCTAATATCCAGTATTATCAGAGGCCCCCTCAGTCCAGTGACTTATGACAATCCAAATCTTGCCTAGATTCTTTCACATTCAAGCCTCAGGATGAGAGCTCAGCCCCAGCTAGCACCTTGACTGCAGCCTGGTGAGACACCTTGAGGCCCAGACACAGATAAACTGTGCCCGTTCCTGTAGCTAGTCATATAATTTGAAGCATTCAGTCCTGGATGGAGGTTCCTTGAGGTGCAGGGAGCATACAAAACTTCTAAGGCTCAGGAGGTAAGCAAACTTAGAAGCCTCAGGAAGCTCCTGAAACTCAATATTCACAAGTCCCTTCCCCAAGGTTTTAGAAGCAGTACCATTTGCCAGTGTGAGGAAGCTCTTGCACCTGCCCAGTTGCCAAGCAGTTTTCATGAACTGTCACCATTGCTGACGTATGACTTTTGAAGCCGCAGCTGCCCTCAAGTCATCCCTTCTCCTATGAGAAGCCTCTTAACCATAGTTCTATACTGAAACAACCAGTAGACGCAGTGCTCCACCAAGCCAGACTTAAGTGGAAGAGGTTTTCGTTGTTTTGTTGGTGCCCTATTTGAAGTGAACAGAGATTTGCTCATGCCCAGGAGCAGACACACAATGACCCAAGTTCTTGACTCAGATACTGTTTATTCTCAGTTGCATTATGTAGCAGTAGATAGTCAATACAAAAATGTAAGAACAACATATTGGTGTATTAGTTTCCTAAGGTTGTAACCTCAAGCTAGGTGACTTGGAACAACAGACATGTATTTTCTCACAGTTCCACAGGGAAGAAGTCCAAAATCAGTACTGGCTTAAATGAGGGTCTGGGCAGGACCACATGGCCACCAGGCATTCTAGGGGTGTCTTTCTCCTGTAGATTCCAGCTTCTGGAGGCTGCTGGTGCTCCTTGGTTTATGATACTATCACATAAGACTTCAAGGCCAACACTTTCAAAACTGTCTGTATCCCATTAGTTCTGTGTGCATGTGTACATGTATGCACATGTGTGTGTTTGTGTGCATATATTTATGTATGTGTGCCTGCACATGGACATGCATATATTCATGTATGTCTGCATGTATGTCTGTTTGTGTGTGCATACATGAAGTTGTGTGCACATATGGGTATATGTGTGCATGTGTTATGTATATATGTATGTGCCTGTGTGCATGTGTGTCTCTGTGTGTATGGATGCATGTGACATGTATGTGTGTCTTCTTGTGTGTATGTATGTGTACATGTGTATAAGTGTGTGCATGTGTTTGTGTCTCTGTGTTAAAACTTTCAGTGAATTCTTACAATAGTGTATCTATTAGTATCTTTTGACTCCCCAAGTTGAAAGAATTCTGTTATTCTTTAAGGAAAGACATCTTGAACTGGGCAGATATTTTTTAATGTTTGAAATGAAACTCTTGTTTCTAGAAGATATAAGAGGTACAAAGCATTTCTTGATGAGGGGTTCTCACATGCGGACTATTCCTTTTAGGGTGTGTCACAATCACACAAACCCCATCTCTAGTTGAAGGGTTGAAGGCCAGGAGGGGCCAAGTTATACCTTTGCGCAAAGCTTTCCATGAGGACTGATTGATTTGAGCCCTTAGGGGCACATTCCTTAGTAGCTTTGGATGGGTTTCGTTTAGCTTTTATGGTAAGGGCAGATCTTGAGGAGAAATAGGAACAAGGACAGAGAATATTCTTCCTGGATCACAGTTCAGACTAAGAATCTCATAGCGATCTCCAGGTTGGGCACTGCTCAGTGTCTGCTCTGCCATTCTTTCCACAGTTTGCTGATTTTCTGTGTGACTCTGTAGTCTAGAAACTCAGCTCACACTGAACTTCAACGCTATGTAGATTCAAGCTCTCAGTTTATGAATATCTTTTTCACGTTTTCTTCTTTCTGGGGAAGAAATTTAAGCCAGTATTGGTATCAGAGAACCAAGAGCTATTTCTGGAGGTTTTGCTCTTTTTCCTACAGTGTTAATGAAGGCCTGGTCATTCCTTCTCCAGTGTGACACGCCTGAGCAGGTGTGCAGTCAGTGAGAGGGCTCAGGAGAAGGGACTTGCATGGCAGATGGTGATGCCTTGTCATGGTTCCAGATACAGTTTGAACATTCTGTCCGTCCTCTGACATGCCTCACTTCATATGGCAACCCAGCTTAGCAGTGACTGTTCTTAACCGGGGTTTTTTAAATGTTGGAGTTGACCTCATGCCTGGCACTGACTGACATGTATTGACTTAGTTTCTACCCCAGCACTCTCATAGGCCTACTGGTGTTCAGTGAATGCTTTGCGTACCCAGTCATCAGTATTCTCCTATTTACTTTATACCAGCCAGTCCTCCAAGAACAATTGTTCTCATGATAAGGAAGTCTAGAGTCCAGTAAGTTGGTGCTTCATGGAAGAAAGTCTTTAGAGGCCAAATGACTTTAGAAAATGACCTGCCCCCCCCATTGCCCTTGTAGCTAATACTTTTCAAGGCAATTTATTATTAACTTTTTAGTTAGTATACAAATAAGGGGATCTATCATGACATTGTCACAATACATCGGTGTACCTTGCTCATGTGTCCCCTCCCCACCCTCTCCACCTCCCTTCGTCCTTCCTGTTGGTTTTCTTCTGCCTCCCAAATAGCCTCCTCCTGTGTTTATGTCAAATATATGTTTTCTTAAGTCTAGATTCTGCATATAAAAGAAAATTTGAACTAGGTGATATTTTGTCTTTCTTTCCTTCATTACTTTCTCTTGTTCCCCACCCTCTCTTTAGATCTCTCTCTCTCTCTAGTCTCTCTTCTACTTTCATGCCATGTATACATATGCATGTTTATATTTGTATCATTCTACATATGAGAAAAAACATAATATTTTATCTTTCTGTGATCAGCTTATTTTGCTTAACATGATGATCTCTAGTTTCATCCATTGTCCTGCAAAGGACATAGTTTCATCTTCTTGTTAGGACTGAATAAGACTCCATTGTGTATATACACATCATTATCTTTCCCTGTGTTGGTGGGGATCCAGGATAGTTCCCTGTTTTGGCTATTGTGTAGAGCGCAGCCGTAGACACGAATGTGGAAGTGTCTCTGTGTTGGGCATTTACCCAGGAGTCCTTCTGCAGCGAACATGATAGATAGATAAGCAGACGTCCACTTCTCTTCAGCCTCTCTGAATACAGCACTGCTAGATGTTTCTTACCTTAACTCAGCTCTTTGACTGAGATCTATCTTCAGCATTCTAGAAGCTTCTGGGTTCCTTCTAAGCACTATCTGGAGATGTGGGAGAGTTTACATCCCCGGAAGCCCACCCCAAACTTGATAGATTAGCCTAGAAGACAAATATTTAAGTTCCCACCCTCTGAGGGAGATGCTGAAGACACCTGGTAGTTTTGCAGAGGGTGCTCAGCAGGTCCGGGTGCTGCTGCTCCTGGCAGTAATGTACTCATTAAACCAAGCTATGGCTTTTTCTCCTTTTCTTAGTGCATTTTTCTGTGTCTCATTTGTGTTTCCTAGTCTCACTTCTGACATCAGCTATCTCCACACAAGCATTTGTCTGAGAGTGGTTTGGGGACACGCTGTTAAAGATCTGAGTGTCATTTGTCCAAAATCAATGAGGCTTGCCATCATCCATCAAGGAGCAACACCCTGTACACTGCTCCCAGCTCTGTGATCCTCAGCCACATGCTACTGGCCTAAGGAATGACGCAGTTTATCCATCTGTGGCTTGTGTCCTCGGCAGCTAGAGGTCAGACTCAGAACGTTCTCCATCCATTGCACCATTTGTCTTCCCTGCTCCCACTGCATGGGATCCCAGACTCCTGTGTTTGCCTCTCAGTCGGGTGCTAGCTGCCCCATAGCCGTCTAGGTATTTTCTGAAGGTCTTTTGTAATCTTCCCACACTCTTGGTACCATTCTCTTCCTTTTGAGCATTCTCTCTCTACGTGCCTCTTTGAAATCAAGGTGAATTCGGACCCACAAGGGTCTGTTAGTGGTGCCAACAAAGTAGACCAGGCCCAAGCCCAGGTCCTCTCAAGAGCAATAAGCCCTCTTAAGGGCCGAGTCATCCCTCCATTCCCCCAGTGTAGCATTCTTAATGGCATTCCTCTGAGCCTTACAAACACTTAAAGGAAATCTTCAGATCTACAAAAAGAAGCGGCAGCTGGTGAGTGTTGGTCATAGACGCAGTCAGCATATTTGGGGGGTTTGGAAGGCCCATACGGACTCCTTGGTCTTGGCTACCCACTAACGCTGATTTCTATGCAGCCATACTAGAGAATGCCCCGCTGCTCAGCACTTTTCCAACTGCGTTTTCAAGAATCCGAAGACCCTTAGATGGCCTCTCCCGGCTTCTTTCCCCAACACCCTGCTCCCTCACAGTATTCCGTTGGCCAGGCTTGCACATACCACGTGGTACAGTGAGGGTCACTCTTTTACCCCAGGTTCGGTTCAGATTGAACTATATTTTTATTTCCTTTTATTCCCCCATGGGAAGTGGCCTTCGGATGGGATGGAGACAGACCCATCTCTATAGGTGCTTGTTTGCACCCCCCCACTTCTATGAGTGATGTCTTTATCACAGGGCACAACTTCCATTAATGAGAAGAAGGTGGCTGGTTGCCTAAGTTGATAGAATTTTTGGGGACCTGGCGCCACCATGTGGGCAAAGTGGGTACGGCCTTTTCAAGTTGCGTAACGCGCATTATCTGCCCTTCCGGTCTTCTTGTCTATTTCTTACATCTCTTCTATCTCTTCTGGGTCACTGAGGACCAACCTAGTGATAAAAATAAGTTTTGTAGCAGTGCTGGGCCCCCGAGAGTCTTGTGTCTTTGCACAATGACCGAGCTGCAGGACGACGACACGGAGGAGGCTCGGGACAGCTGGGCCTCAGACACCCTGCAGCTCACAGGCACCCTGTGGATTCTCGGGGCTGGGGTGGAAGGTCCGGGGAGGTGTCTCCCGTGGAGAATTTCAAAGTCACCGAGGCGACTTTCTGACCTTTATTGCTCAAGGGGTATGGGTGAGTCAGAGGAAAGGAAGAGAAAGAAAATCTGGTTCCAGAGAGCAAAAGAATTTGACCAAACCACATAGTTCATGTCCCCCCACCCTCCCCGGCCCCGCCCCAGGAGAGGGAAAGTGAGGAGACTTAGAGTAGAATGAGCTCCTTGGCCTGGGGCTTGTCTTAGAGCGCTGTAGGAAGTAGAGGCCTAGCCTGTGCAGTGGGCCCTGGATCTTTGCTCTCTCTGCTAGAGGTCTCGGCTTGCTGCTCTCCTTTCAGAAGGCTTTTCTTTTTTTCCCCCTTTTGCCTCCTTTTTTTTTTTTTTTTGAGACAGGGTCTCACTCTATAACCCAAACTTGGCTGGAACTCACTTCGTAGTCCGGGCTGACCTCAAACTCATGATTCTCCTGCCTCAGCCGCCTGAACGCTGGGATCCCAGGCATGCACTGCCACTAAACCAGTTGGTGTGTGGATGTTGGGAGTTGACTTCAGGTGGGTGGAGGTACAGGGGCCTCTTGCTTGTCCAGCACCATTCACACCTTCTCAATGTTGCTGCTTTCTCTGCGTAATTCCCTAACCCCAAAAGAAAAGGTTTTACTAGAATGTGAAACAGGAAACAGGACAGAAAACATGTGGGGAGTCATAAAGAAATCAAGGTGCTTATATCTCCTTAGGTGAGCTGCTGAAGCGATGAAATGTATGAAAAAGGGGGCCAGGCTGTCAGGCTGTGCCTAGTGCACACAAAGCACTGGCCTTGACCCGTGTCCTGCATGAAATCAGGAGGCGTGGCTCAGGAGATGGAGGCCGGAGGATCAAAAGTTCAAAGCCATCCTTCTTTATCTAGTGAGTGGGGCCAGCCAGGGCTACACAAGAACATGTCCCCTACAAACAAAAACTACAGACAAAAAAGGAAACTCCTTTCCTGTGCTTGGCCTGGCTTGCACACATGCGGACAATATATCTGGAAGTTCCTATTGAATGACTCCTTGTGGCTGAAGGGAGCTTTGGGGACACATTGTGATGCTCTTCTCCATGGAAGACTATTTTTTGAACTTATGTGTGCCCAGAAGCTATTGGGCTGATGGACATGAAGTGCAGATTTAAGATCCCCAAGCTCTTCAAGCAGCTGAGATGATGAGAGGCCGAGTGAAACAGTGTTAGAACTCTGTTAGGAACACCAGCAATTATATAAATCTGGTCATTTGTATCAAAATAATTCTTCAGAAGACCTGGAATGCAATTATATAACCTAAGAAAAAAAGCATTCTAAAGAGTTTAAATTTTCATGCTACCCTCCCCTACACACTGCAAAGTCTGGTGGACTATTAATGAAGACCGAAATTTCCTGCCAGTTCTACGGATCTACAGTTGCTCCCAAAGTCTTCCTGGTACCTAGTTTGTTCATAAGTGTAGCCAAGACTGGGATTTTCCTGTTCACATCATGTGGGTAAACATACCTTTACCCTAGACTGTGCCCCAATCTCTCTCTCTCTCTCTCTCTCTCTCTCTCTCTCTCTCTCTCTCTCTCTCTCTCTCTCTCTCTGTCCATCTGGTCAACCTGCTATCAGCAGCAATAGATTGTTTACAAACTGTTGAGCCAGAAACAGCCATGGATCCCATTTCATGTTGAAACTTTGGTTATCAGTGTTATTTCCAGAAAATGGCTTGTTTATAAATAGAGTATAATGACACTTACCTTGGAAGATTGTGTTTAATACAATGATGCATGAGAGAAACTTAGAAAATTGGCCTCTAAAAGGTGCCCCAGAAAAGTTATGGTCATTAACATCATGTCTGCTGTGGGGGGCGGGACTGCCATGTAAGACTGCCATGGGAACACTTCCTAGAGCAGCTGAAACACCTTTATGGTTGTCTCCCAAGTTTTATTTTCTCCCTGAGACAAGGTCTCATGTAGCCTAGGCTGGCCTCAAGTTCACTATGTCATTGGTGACCTTGACCTCCTGATCCTCCTGCCTCTGCCTCCCGAGTGCGTAGATTCTAGGTGGGTGGCGCCATGCCAGGCTCCAAACTTTGGTTTTGCTGTGTAGAAGATGTAATTTGTGAGGGAAAGGAGTGCTTCTAGACAGTGACTCATTTTTAAATTTGTAGGTGCGGAGAGAGATAGAGGCAAGTAGGCCCCTTGAAGAGGAGAAGAGGGATTTGAGAAACCGATGTGAGCCATGGGGTGTGCTGTGGTTGCTGCAGTGTGGTAGGCTACTGCCTCTCGACTCTGTCACCATGAATTGCAACGAGCATTGGCTCTCTGTGTCTATCTGTCTGTCTATCTTAATGTATGTAGAATTATGGAGTGAAATCTATTTAGGGACTTATCACAGTTGCAAGTCTTGCTTCAGGGTGGGCATGTGTTAAAGACAGAGACTGGGTTAAAAAACAGTTACTCAGGTCTGTGTTCTGTTGATTTGGGGCAGATTTAAACCGTAGGTTTTGGGAGACCTGGGTAGTCAAGAATATTTGTACTCTTGATGTTCATCTCTATCTCTAGCCTGTAAACTGACTTGTGAAAAGTGAAGGAGGTTTGCTATCTTCAGAGACCATGTTCCATGTGGTTAGCATGATCAGGGATGTAATTCCTGTATGTAAAGGATTCTGAAATTTCCATGTGTCAGGGAGGAGTGCCCTCTACTGTTCACAGGGAGGATATGCAGCTGTGGTCAAATCAAGGGTGTGCCCACTGCAGGAGCGCAGGCAAGTTACTCAGTTGTCTGCAGTGATGGCAACAGAGTTTGGAAGGGCAGCGTCTAGGTCTGGGGTATGAAGATGCTACAGCAGCCAGCTGGCCAGCTGCAGGAGCCTTCTCCTCATGCTTATTTCCGGGCAGGCTCTCATTCTGTGCTGCACATGAATGTGTTCTGCCCCACGTTTGCAGCAAACACCCAAGAGCTGGTCAATTGTAGTCCTAATCAGAAGGAATTTTTAAAACAGCGATGTTAATCACGGAAACCCAACTTGAAGAGATTACTGCTTCTGAGAACTATAAAAGTAAAATTTCAAGCCACTTTAAGGCAGACAAATTGATAGCTGTAATTAAAGATATTCATTGTTTGACTTTATGCTGGCAAGGAATCTCTCTCACTCTTCCCTTCCTCTGTTCCTCATTATTCTCTCCCTCTTCTTTCCTTTCTCATAAAACCACCTAAAATACCCCAGACTCTTTGCCGTCTTTCTCTGTCTTTTGAGATTAATTTTGAGAGAGGTTCTTTACCCTCTGAGCGGACACCTGGGCTTCCTTTCACCTTCAGCGACTGTATTCTGACCCCAAACAGTGCACTCCACAGTTACCTTCACTTTAAATCGTGGAAGAGGCAATTCTATAGATGCTAAGTGGGTGCTGTTGGGGAACGTGAATGTACAGAGATGGTGTGTAAACAGACCAGCCGATAGAAGCTTAGAAAATTTGTGATTGGTCATGGAAACAAAAGGCAACTCTAAAACTGCCTTTTATTAAACTCAATTTTCTCCAGGGGCTAACATTCCGGAAATGTGAAAAGCGACTGGCAGGAAAGACATGTACCTTGGAGGATTTTCTTGGACCCTCTGCATTTCGAGGGTCCAAGAATCTCAATTCTGGAAGAGGTGTTCTCTAGAGAGCAGGCATGTTTCAATCACTAAAATTTTTCCTGAGAGGCAAGTAGAGACTAGATTCAATCTCGAATCCAGAAACTTTACCTCAGAGCTGATGATCTGAATGGAAGGCAAGGTGCATCTGGAATGTGGTGCTGGGATTCTGAACAAGCAACTCCCTGGGCTGTGGGTGGCATTGAAGGGTAGGACTCATCTGCCTCCACGAAACACCCAAGGAACAGAATACTGAGCTACAGCTAAGATTTTCTGAAACAGGTCTGATTTTTCTTTTCCTGACTCACATATTAATGGTATCTCTTTCTATTACCCGGTATGTCTTCATCTGTATGATAAATTATCCTATCACATGTGTGGGATAATTTTTCAACAGCGACACCATGTGGTCAGAAGCAGCAATAGCAGTAGACGGAGATGTCCTGCCCATTCTGGGCCAGTATGGAAGCCAGGATGAGTGCTTCTTGCCCACGAACTTCAGAGCTGTCAGGAGTCCTGACAATTTATAAGGGAGGGACTCTGAATGCTGCTGTCATATGCTGCTTATGCGCTTGCAAAGCGGTTCATACCAGTTACATGCAGTTTATTTTAGAATCCTGCTCTAGAAACTTGATTAATGGCATGATTCTTATCCTGAGCTCCCGGTAGGCATTTTCCAGTATCTCAGCCTATGATCTTGAGAAGTTATAAATTTTGCTTATGGGGAAATGTATTGCTACAGCTTTAAGGGTTTATTTAATTGCTAGAGTTTAGTCAGAGTTTAATGATTAAAAGGATGTCTACTTTTGCCTGTCAAGCATTCCTTTCCCTTTCTCTGGAAACACAGCCTCTTTTCCTGTGGGAAACACATTCCATATAATGTAGATAGGGCTGGCCCCTTTAACTATCGCTTTCCCTTTAGTGTGTGTGCCGTGGGAACCTGTGAAGGAGAGAGGAGGAATCTGATGTCTTGCTCTCTATCATGCTCCATATTATTCCCTTGAGACAGGGTCTCTCATTCAATCTGAAGCTCACCTTTTTGACCCAGCTGGTTGGCCAGCAAACTCCTGGGATCCTTTCTTTGTCTAGCCCCTCGCTCCCACAGTGGGCCTATAGGCATGCCTATATTATAGGCCTGGGTACTGTGGATTCAAATTCAGATCATCATTCTTGCAAGTCCCCTTCCTTCTCATACTACCTTTCCTATCCCCTAACAAGGAATTTTACACATGGCTCATGTTTGACCAATCAGAGCCTGTTCTTTTGGCTACACTGATTGTGAGCTGGGGTCAAGTGATTTACCTCAGTTAGGCCAGCTGTGTTCTTCTCTAGGCTTTACTGCTGGAGCTATCAGAAAAGACTCATTCTGCAAAGATTGCTAATCTGGATGCATGGAATTTAGGCTGGAGGCAGTCATCTTGTACTAAAAAGAGGATGACCAAAACCAGAAGGAAATCAAGCCTTGATGACATTATTTTGAGTCTTCTGAATCAGCCTCCAACCAACCTCTGTCATTTGTAGAGTTTTTTTGTTGTTATTTTGGTGGTAGAGGTTTTTAATTTGTGTTTTTGAGAAAGGATATTCTTATATTGCTCAAGCTGGCCTTGAACTCATGATCTTTCTGGCTTAGTGTTTTGAGTAGCTGAGCTGGAAGGTGTGAACCACCATGTTCAAGCCTATGATGGATACACACTCATTACATTAGTTGAATCCAAGTTGAAATTCATAGAAGTTCTGCTCTAAGTAGTGAGGGTCTTTTGCATCTCAGGATCCCAGTTTCATTAAGTTTTGAGGTTCCATGGACTCACTGTGAACTCTGACTCTACACAGCATCTGTAGAATTCTAAACTTAGTCAAGTTTGATCACTTCTGTGTGCCACCCATCCATTCAACCACAGAAACATCTTGACAGAGCTCTTTACCGGGCAATGTTAATCTTGGAAAAATGACACGGAGACAAAAGGTCACCAAGCAGGCCAACCTCAAGGGAAAAACTGAAGAATACCTCGTCTTCCCACAGATTCCGTCATCTACCGCCTATAAGCCTGTGTCTTGTCCTTCTTGTCTTCTGTTGCCCCAGGGCATGTCCTGGGATCAGTGTGGTAACATGTCCTCTATCTCAAGTGTGAGAGATGGAAAGAGGAAGCATCGGAGCTTCCACAAGACGCCCCTGCTCAGTATCTTAGGCAGCACGTTGACAAGGAGGTCAGGATTTATAAAACTTAAGTGGAAGATCAGGTAGCCCAGCAGTCGGATGAAAAAAAGTGTGGTGAAAGAGAGGGAGCGAAAAATCCTGAAAGAGAAACCCAAGAAACTTAATCAGAAGCAAGAAACTTGGAGCAGAACAGGAAGTCAGACCTGAATGCCTTTGACTTCTTTGTAGCCCATTGACCGTTGTCT
Organism: Eospalax fontanierii; assembly: GCA_035773235.1. Taxonomy (NCBI): domain Eukaryota; kingdom Metazoa; phylum Chordata; class Mammalia; order Rodentia; family Spalacidae; genus Eospalax; species Eospalax fontanierii. The sequence goes on along the minus strand of CM069526.1, from coordinate 42,008,172 downwards.
TTTCCTACTGGCCCGCCTAGGAATCTTTCTCTGTCCATCTGTTTTAGTTTTTTTCTTATGCCATTTATTGCTAAAGTAATCATTTCCCCATATTTTTTGCCAATGATTTTCCCGAGTAGTTGCACGTAGAAATGCATTTCTATGGGCCTCCTCACACATACTGTGCCACTCAATTGTGTATAAACTAAGATTTCATTTTGCTTTTCTCTGATGAACAGTGGTGCTGAATATTTATTCACAGGCTCGTTAGTCTTGTGTGTTTCTTTCCTCTTACCCATTTACATATTAGGTGGCTTGGGCTTGTTGACTTAGAGGAGTTCTTTATATGTGATATATATCTTTTCCTACTGTATGTTAATTTTCTGTATCTCTACCTTTATAATGTTCATTTGCTCTAAGGCATTAAAGCATAAAAGTTCTTAATTTTAACAAGGTTTCATTTGTCAGCCTTTTCTTAATTAGAATCAACACGAAAGGCACATGGCTATAACCCCAGCCCTTGGGCAGGAGGGTCCTGAATTGGAGGCCAGCCTAGGTTGCACAGTAAAGTCCTGTCTCAGAATGTCAAAAAGAACAAAAGAGAGAGAAAGCAGGGCTGGAAAGATGTTCCTGTTTTCTATGCAAAGTCTATCTCCTTTTAGATTCAAAGTCTATGTAGTTTCTATTCAAAATCTACGTTATTTTGCCATAATTCTGCAGATTCTTAGTCTTTCCTCCAATATACACACCTCCATTGGAGTATAGACAGGACTTAATGACTCACTTCTAAGGAATAAAACTTTTCCAGAATCAGAGTGATTCCTGCTGGGTTGTGATGTTATGGCATAAGACAGGCAGCCTAGGAGTTCTGTGGAAAATGCAGCTAGTTATTTCAGGAATGTTGTGCACAGGGATACTGGACTAGGAATACTGCATTATGTGGCGTGGAGAGGTGTTCTCCTGAAGCAAATTTTCCAGACAATTGGAGTTGACCTTTAAGCACCAATAATTTTAACCATCTTGACGGAACTCTTTCTAAACCGTATTTCACACCACTTTGAATGCATGTTTCTTTATGCCTTCTTAAACAGATCATACTGAACATAATTTGACCTTTTCTTGCAAGTGGCACGGCTTCATGAATACTAACTGTACTTTGCTCTCACAGTGCTTCCCTCAGGACTGATGCTCACCTGGGTGTTCAAATCTTGAATCCTTACTCAGTTTTAAAAGTTTTCTTTCTTCATTTATTATGTGCTAGACACTACCAGGGACCTTTCCCTCAAATGTTTTCTGTCCCACGTCTGCTATTAGATCGTGGTGCACCTAGCTCTAAGGGTTCTGCTCATCTATCTACACCACTGGGAAACCGCAAACATCAAGCTAATTCAAATTGTTAAAGGGAAAATGGAGTGAATGTACATCTCTTTCAGGGGTCCAGATTCTGGAAAGTTGAATTTCTTAGTTGCCTCTGGACTGGGAAGTGTCACTGTATCTAGAGACACTGTCGCTGATCTGACCTGTTTGTCTAGAGTCTGCTCTCTGTCAGGAGGGCTAAGAAGAGCTTCTGAGCTTTCCCAGAAGCTTGCTGGAAGATAATTTGCTTACCTTTTACTGAACCGCATTGCCTTTTTGGTGACAGAATTATACTGGAAGAGAGAACATGGATACATTTCTGGAAGCTGCCAAATAATACTAGTGAGTCATCACTTAAAATGTGATGTTTACAAAAACCTTACAAATTCTTGTCATATGTACAAACACATAATTTTCAAAGATGAAGGGTTCTAAAATATTTTTATTTAAAAAATTGTGTGTGTGTGTGTGTGTGTGTGTGTGTGCACATGTACATGTGTACCCATGGAGGACAGAAGAGGGCAATCAGACCTCCTGAAGCTGGAGTTAAAGCTGATTGTCAACTGCCTGATGTGAGTGCTGGGAACAGAACTCAGGTCCTCTGCAAGCAAGAGCAATATGTGCTCTTAATTGCTGAGCCATTTCTTCTCTTTCTCTCTCTCTCTCTCTTTCTCTCTCTCTCTGTATATACATACATGCATACATACATACACACACACACACACACACATATATATATATATATATATGTATATATGTATACATTTACTGCTATTGTTTCAGTTGCTGTTTTATGGACAGGCAGTGGACTAAGGCATCATAGCCTTTCTTTGAACTGTGTTTGTTTACTTGCTACTTAGCCTAAGCAGCTTAGTACCTATGAAAATCACTCAAATGTTTCAAAAAGGTAATTTTTAAAAGGAGTAAATATCTAGCAATGAAAATTCCTAGATTTCTTTGACCTCTGTCTTCTAAAATGTTTTCTCAGTTATTTCACTGTCTTTACATCCTCCACGTGGGATTAAGAATAAGAGAAGTTATGAGCACATTTTAGAGCTGACAGAACTGGAATTAGAAACTGTGGAAATGGTTCTGCAGCCTGAAGGAGTCAAGTGCTACGGCACGTGCTCACTGCTCGGTGGACTCCCCTGTATAAACGTGTTGAATGTCACTAGGCCTGTGGACCCTCAGGGGACTATCATAAGCTTGAGGAAGCCAGCTTTAATTTTTCTCTGATAATTGCTTTGAAGGAATCTTCTGATGAGCCTCTCTGAGTAGATGGTGGACCACGCTAAACTTAGTTACAGAACATTGGATCCAATGAATTTCATGAGTCTTACTTGCTGACTGGAATGTGCAAACCTGGGAGCCACAATGACTTGTACAGGATGTGGGACCATGGTCCAACATAAGCAAATATCGACTGATCCTTGGACAATGGTCAATTGCTGGTGTTTTCTTTTAAGGAAGAGATGGACTCTTGTTTCTGGGATTATTAAAAACATTTACTTTGATTACATGAAATTTCTAGTGATGGTCAACCTTGACTTTAAAGCCAGCGTAAATTAAAAAATGAGAATCTAACACCAGTTTGTATTTTTATCCTGTGTGCCTGTGGCTGTAAGACAGTCAGCAGGCTGAAAGGAATGACATGCTCTATCCCCAAATCCTGCCTCCTTCAGACCCGTGTATGTGAGCTGGTGACTTCATGATGCTAACTATGGACAAGCACTGAAGTATGTCACAGAGAAGTATGGTTTTCTGTGTTTTAACTCACAGACAAAGGCCAGCTAGATGGTAAGAGACACCGTGGTGCTCTGTGTGGTGATGATTCTAGATGGTGTGGGGAGGAACAGGAAAGCAGTCTGTAATTCTCGGAGATGAAGGGGTGACATCCACTGCCTCTGCCCCTCTTTTTTGCTGCATACCTTCTATTAATGCTCCTTCCTACTTCCGTTTGGGCTCCTCTTGGGTCTTGGGCAATTTTTTGAGAACTTATCATTTGTGTGGGTAGAAGAGAGGGGAGCCTGCTGCTCCTCAGCTTCTTGCTAGTTTTGTTCCATGCCAGGATGCTTTAGACTTATAGTTGAAAATATGAAAATATTTGGGAAGGATTTTTTAACAAATTGGATATACCACTTGGTGTCTTGGAGTTTCTGGAAAGTCCCATGGAAGGCGATGCCACTGAGTGGAGGGAGTGGAGGGCTTACCTCATTATTTTCACTGTTACATTTCTCTCTCTCAGAATCCATGCTTAAGACTTTTGATCTAGAAGGAAAGGAAACAGGAAAGAGACTGAAGACAGCATTCAAGTACTTGTAATATAGGATGGCTTTTAAAAAATATTTTAAAGTTGCATTATCCAACATCATAGCTGCTGGCTACCTTTAGCTGTTTAAATGTAAATTAATTTAAACAACAATTCAGTTCCTCGTGCACACTGGCCACCTAAGTATTTAGAAGTCAATTACTTATGGTTAGTGGCTACCTCTTGGATGGCATGGGAAGTTCTACTAGACAACCCTATTCTAGATTCTTAACAGTAAACTCGCAACCTAATACTCAGCAGGCATCTTAGCAGGCTGAAAGTATCCTTCAGGATCCAAGCATCTGCATCCTGGGATCCTGGCTGGTAGGATGTAGTTTGTACGTGGCTACTTAGTGTATGTACAGTTCTGGCTTCTTGTGGATCCAAAGATCCCCAAACATTTAATAAGCAGGAATATTTCTTCAGATTTAATTAGTTAAGATTTAGCTTAGAAAGAGGGTCAGTCAACTGAGGGGAGGCTGTTTGTTTTGGTTTTGTACTATTTTTATTCCAGAAGCACAGGAAATGTTTTTGTAGAAGTCCTTTACCATTTCTAACGTTTATAGCTCAGTACAGTGCACAGATACGTTTCATAACACAGGATCTACAGTGTGTTCAGGGGTGAGTTTCATGCCTGTGCCATGAATGGGTTTTCATATATTTGGGAGAAATGATGATGATAGTTTTAAGGCCTTTCTCTTAAATATAAGAAATTACTAAGGTTGAAGCTTATAAAAATACACATTTCTGCTCCTCCTATAAACTCAAATAATAATGTGACAGTGTGATTAAGTTAGGAAGATGGGTATCTATAGTCTTTTAAGACTGTGATTCTAACTACATCACAAAAGAAGGACAAAAATGTGGCTCTGAGACTCGTTCAGTTCCAGAGGGGAACCGGGCAGAGCTTGCTCTGACTCAGCTGAGTTGGAGTTACCACCAAACCAGGATGAATGATCCTTTGCCAATGCTCACACTTCTCTCTCAAGGAATCCAGTCTCTAGTTCTTCTTCTATTCGCTTCAAAGCTTCCTGGTACTTCTTTAAAGAGAAACGAAGGGCGCCAGAGTGAATACTTAGAAATGCCGTGATTTTCCTAAGCCTGAAAACACTTGTTACTAGGCTGTAGCATGAATGCTTGCTATTCCCATAGCCCTTTCTACTGCTTTCATAGACTCAAACCCCCAACCTTCTCTCTTATTACTTCTCAGCGTTGGGTATATTCTCCAGGGTAACTGGGGTTAGAGTGATATTGGCAGGGGACTGATGACCTCAAAGTCTCTTGCTAGTACCATGTTGAGCTATAATTCTTCTACACAGCATTCTTTGAATAGCCTGGTTACATTTCATCCTGTACCTTAACAGTCCCTCTGCTGTCCCTTGCAGTGTGTAGTGAGAAGCTGTACCTTTATGCAGAGTGCTTGGTCTTCACAGAGCTGGGTCACAAACATATAACCTTCCATTATCTGGGAAACCAAAGTTGGGTCTTAATTTTTTTCAATAAATTTCAGTACAACAGAAGTATGTACACTTCTTCTTGTATCCAGACCCCAAATAGAATCTTTTGCACATGTATAAATTCATTTCATTATTTTTTTTACAAATTGAGGACAAAGAAATCATACTTTATTGTCCAAATGGGAATTATCTGGGGGCATTTGGGAGAAGAATAGATACTAATGTGTGTGAGATACAGATTGTGTCCAGGTAAAGATGACCTAGTGGGTTGGATTCATCTTTTTTCATTTTAGCCACCTCCTAAATCTCTGATTGTCCTGGGATTGGAACCTGATTATATATCAATCTTTCGAGGATGTATTAGGTTAACTGCAGATTAAGTTTCTCCTTCCTTGGAATCCCTGCTGTTACCTTGACCAGCTCCTTTTCTTGCTCTGCACAGGAAGCTTCCAGCTGTTGTAACTTAACCTGTTGAAAGGAAGGTGGGGCAAGCTCAGCAGTGGGAACCGTGCAAGAATGGCATGTCATCACAGTGGCTCTGGGCTAGCTGTTGAACCACATCTGCCACAGTTGATGTGGGGCCAGGCTGTCTAGGGCTCTTTGCAGCCATGGACAGCATCTTCCTCTGTACTGAGACTTTGTCTGTTTCTACTGCGAGCCAGCTTCAGTTCTTAGCTTCATTCACTCACTAAGCTACTTTATTTTTTTTATTAATTTTATTTTTATTTCGTTTTATGTGTATGAATGTTTTGCTTGTATATATTAAGTGCACCCGTGTCATGCAATGCCCAAGGAGTCCTGAAGAGGGTGTCAGTCTGTACTTTTTGTGTCTATAGCATGTGGTGTATGTGTGTGTGGTATATATGTGTTATGTGGAGTGTGTGATATATGATGTATGGTATATGTGTGGTATGTTTGTGGTGTGTGTGTATGGTGTGTGGTTTATGTGTAGTATATATGTGGTGTATGTGTGTGTAGTGTGTATGTGTGTGGTGTATGTGTGTGTGGTGTGTAGTGTGTATATATGTGTGTGATATACTGTGTGTGGTGTCTGTGTGGTGTGTAGTGTGTATAGTATCTGTAATGTGTGTTGGTGTGTGTATGCTGGCAGTTCTGAGGTTCGAGTGAGGAGCAAGGACTGATTGGCTTTTTGCTTTCACTAGAGCTTTCATTCTAGTTGGGGAAAGTAACAAGTAAACACAGTCTGTCCAGCAAAAGAAATAAAACCAGAATATGACAAAGGCTGGTGATGTGGAGGTGTAAGGACAATGGGCAAAGGCCTCTGTAATGATATCATGCTTGAGCTAAGACCTAAATGATATTGTTCTGGAGATCTGGAAGGAATATGTTCCATGGGGAGGTTATTGCCAAGGCTAAGGCCAGGAGGCAGTGCACTGGCGTGATCATGAACAGGCAGAGGAGTGTGACAGGTAGGAGAGAAAGTAGGGAAGGTAGACAGTTATATAAAGCCTTGCAGTTTCTAGAAGTCTGGCTCTTTATTCTAATTGCAGTGTGAATTCCGAGGAGGGCCTGAGGTACAAAGTTACAGTCTGATTTGTGATTTGGAAGAATTTTCTTCCAGATCTAGAAAATGGATTGTTCAGGACTAAAAGCAGAGAGGAGAACAGCTAAGGGGGCTCAGTGGCCCACCCTCAGTGGCCTTCAGGAGGGGAAGAGAAAGGGGCGAAGACGGAGAGGAGGGGGTTCATGCTGGGCAGAGCGGGAACAGCACACTTCCACTCTAGTCAGCTCCATTTCCCACTCCATCCAGATACGAGTATTTGACAACTGCGCTCTACACAATGAATTCTTCCTTCAGTCGCTCACATCAAGGCCAGCCACCCAGATGTTCTAAGAGCTATGGTCTCAGGCCAACAGTGTGAGTCATAAGGTTTGGAAGCTGATATGTCCTAAATTGGCTGAACTGATTACTAACATGCCGATGGACAGAAGCAAAAGAGATGTTCTATGTGTCACATCATGCAAGAATTCTACAAAACAGGTAGGTCAAAGGGCTAATGATGCTACTCTGCAGCAAACAGTGGAAACAGCTGTCACAAAGGTTGTGATGTTGGGAGCCATTATAGTTAAACTCAATGTGTCTCCATTAGTTATGGCTGGGTTACCCCCAGGAAGACCTGTTCTGGGCAAAAGAAGGGATCTTGGGAGAAAACAAGTCTCCTGACTGTTGTGCTCACATGACAAGCACAGGTTTTATAACCCCTTTTAGACTGAACTTCAATTTCTTCCCTATGAAGCCTCAGGTCCCCTCATTTGCTTCTTCCCAAAGATCTGCTTGAGCACAGCCAGCCAAGCTTGCTGGTGGCGTTGGGCTTTTGTGGCCATCAGAAGACAGAGCCAGAATTCCGTAGACCTGGATTCTCTTTTTCTATCTTCACGGTCTCCATTTCTTCATGAACTTCATACACACTGTGAAGTGTGGGCTTTTAAATGCATAGACACCAGATAAGGATAGAGATGTAATTTTGGAGACTCAAGAAAGAATTTTACCTGTTCTTTCAGTACCAAAAATATCTCTAGTTCCTGGTTTTTGGTCAGACAGGTTGTGGTTAGCCTTGGGTCCTCAGTTCTGGAGCACAATTGTAGTCAATAAATATACCTTGTCTGACATTCAGCAGACATATAGGTCCTAGCTCCACCTCTATGAATTTATATACAGCTTCAGCTAGACTTTTACATAACAGCTTTAAAATTGTTATGTGACTTGTGAGGGTTCAGAGATCATACAAAGGGAAAGATTATACACAATCTCATTCCGTCTCCAAACTGGGAATGTGAGGAGGAATACACACCAGATTAGGTGCTGGAGCCAGTTTAAATGTGGGAATTCAAGTCCCTGAGTAGTATACATTTGTGTTCGGCTTTCTGCAGTAGGAGGGAGAACAGAACCTGCTTTGGAGAGAGACTCCCGATGAAGGGCAGGGGAGGGAGACACGAGCTCGATGGCTCTGGCTAAATTAAGTCTGAGGTGGGCGAAAGTACAAAGAATTCATGGCGGCTTTGATGCTATTCTCAGCTTCACAGCTTATTTCCTGGCCACAGAGCACAAGCCCACTCAGGCTTTCTTTTGCGCTTACCTTTGACTCTTCTGGGGTTATGTTAGGATCACCTTGTTTACACCTGGTTGTCTTTTGTGATTTCGTTGTCAGCTACAGTTTCAAATTAAAAAAGAAATAACTTCAACTTCAAATTCAAAATAATTAACTTGAAAAAACAGAGAGAATAAACATTCTCTGGTAGGTATCTGTGTGTGTGGGGGTGGGGAAGGTGTGGAGGGGTCAGTAACCTTGGCTTGATATAAGGTTTGAGGAGGGAGATGGCTCCTTGGGAGATACTCGGTGTCCTGTGGAAACATCTTTGTTCTACCTGTATCTTCTCAGCAGTCTCAGGTAGAACAAAGTGCTTGAACACTTCCCTCAAGCTCTAATTCAAGTTGGGCTACTCAAGGCTGCAGGCATGGGTCAGAGTGGGCAGTGGTAGGAAGTTTTCTGCAATGTGAAGAAGGATTGAGATAGGGGACGAGCTCAGACAAGGAAGAGGACATCTTTGGGTATTAAGGATAGTTGTGTGTTTAGTCTCTGCTGAAGGTAAAATTAACCTCTGCCAATAAAGATTCCAGTTAAGCTCTTTAACAGAGAGTCTGCTGGAATCCACTTTCTTAGATAGAATGAACTCATGGGACCACTAAACACCTCATCTACTCCTTCTATACTTGTAGAGACGATCCAGGGCCTTAGACACAAGCCTTAGCCTCAGGAGAATGGGACCCACTCCAAGCTCAGGCTTCTTTGACACCTGAGTCCATTTTCTGTCTATTACCTCTTTGGGAATGACAGTGCTATGGGAGCACTGAGAAACACAGAGTCCCACCCTACCTTTTTTTGAAGTTCTGATATACTGTGGACTAGAGCCTCATTCTTCCTTTCCTGGGGAGAGAAAGGACCAGAGTATAAGCTGGCATCAGTATAATTCCATCCGTTCTTATTTAAGTGATATGTCCATTTCACCAGACAGTATTTTCCTGCGGAATTCAATCTTATTTGTAGAAGTGGATCTTGAGATCGAACCACAGGTGACACGGGCACCAGGGTTTAGACACTTATCTACATCACATCCCAGGATTAAATGCTGACCCCCAAACACAGATCTCCCTCATTTCCTCCCATGCACGGACACATTCCATGCAAAACTTAGCTTAGCTGACTGGGGATGTGAGCCAGGGTGGAACCTATGGAACAGCGTTTCCCAGCGTCTTGCTTACAATTCTGGCTGTTTCTTCTTCCAGCTCCTGCAAGGCTCTTTCCCTTTCCATCACAATACAGTTTTCCTTCTCCCATTCCTCATCTTCTGCAGGGTCTCCAGTCTGGGTCACCTCATTTTCTAGTCTGCATGACAAACATATAATCTATAAGGACCCATGGTAGGCAGTTTCCGAACAGATCCGAACAGATCCTCAGGTATCCTGTAAGGGTGTTTGAATGACTGTAAAAATGCATCTCAAGCTGGGAACCCTTCTTTTATGGATCCATAGAATCAGATACTTTCAAGGCATACCAAGACAGATCTGCTTTAATCTCAGGCCCAACACCCAGTGTGCTTTCAATTCAGGTAAGCTCTCTAACTAGTTTTAAAGGAATTTGTTTTTGAAACTTGCTATGTTTAAGTGTTTCAGCTATAGAATAATGCCAAAGAATAAACAGTAACATTTTATTGGATAAGATGCAGTTCTCTAGCTCAGACAGGAAAACTGGGGTTTGTCTTTCTCCACCCCTTTTTCGGGTTGAGAACATCCCTCATAATACCCTAAGACTCACCTCTGGATCTCATTTTCTTTTTCTTGGATTTTGAGAAGAAGTTCCTGATTGGCTTCGTCTATTCTCTGCATATCCCTTTCAAGGTCCATGTTCAAACTGATAATGTTCTTCTTTGACTGGGCCAATCTTGAGATTTCCATTTTTTCTGACCTATAGACTCAGCCCCCAAATGAACAAGGGAGAGTTATCTTAAGAAGGAAAATCACAGGACCAAATAGGGTAATAGAAACCAGGTAATTCAGCCACTGTGCCCTTCCTGGGAGCATAATTTCCCTTTCTCATTCTTGAAAAATGGTACTTTTAAAATCATGCTTTAAAATCTGCTGTTGTTTCAGTTTTGGTTTTGGTTTTAATGGTGCCAGGGATTGAACCCAGGGCCCTTGAATGCTAGCCAAGTGCCCCATCACTGGGCTACTTCCTAGCCCTTGCCTCTATAGTCTGTTTCAATAATTCTCAACTCATCAAGGGACATCTTTCCCAGACTTTCTCCTCCAAAATGCTCTTGATAACCATGTACCTCCACTCTGGTTTCATGAGAAGCTGTTCTTCCTTAAATAGCCTTGCAGTGGAGAGAATTGTTTCCCATGGCAACCTTTCTTAAATTGTTCTCAAAACCTGCTTATGCAATACCCTTCTACTGAATATTTTTATCTAGGCACCTGCTTCATGAGTTAGATGGCTTTATGCAGACACAAAAGAAGTTTCTACCACCATGGTAGGGCTCCACTCTCTCCTTCACTACTCCTTATAATATTATTTCTTCATTATTCATGTTTATGAGTGTTTTGAAAGCATGTGTGTAAGTGAACCTGTGTGCCATGTGGGTGCTGGGAGCTGAAGTGGGGTCTTCTGCAAGAACAGCCAGTGCTCTTAACGGCTAAGCCATCTCTCTAGTCCCTGCCCTCACTGCTCTTATTTCTACTTCAACTTGCTGATTAGAATGTTTAGTATTTGATGATTGTGGGCCATTTCAGTAAGCACATGCTTATATTTCAGGCACAGCATTCAAGAATACAAACAACTACCTTGAAAAAAAATTGTGAATGAAATAATGATAACTAGTCTATAAAGAGTGCCCAAGCCAAGGAAAGTTCACACTAAAGTTTCTCTAGTATGCAAATTAATTCACTGGTTTGTCTTTGATGTTCTTAACTGGGAATAGAGTAGGAAGACCCAGGGAATTTTGTTATGGAAGAAATGAAGCATGATATCAGAAAATAAAAGTCTTATCTTGGAAGGACTGACTTGGATGGGGAACTTATCACTTCCTACAGGAGCAGAGTGCTTGGGGAAGGCGCAGTGGGAGATGAGTGGAGGGACGTAGGTAGAGAGGTGACTAGAAGATTAGTAAAGCTCAGTAGCAGAGCCACCTCACACCTGCTGTCTGGGGGGCTTTGCATAGTCACCACTACTTACTCATAATCTAGCTGATCTTCATTCTGTTCTTCCATTGAAGAGTCCCTGAAATATCAGCAGAGATGTGTTTATGAACTTCAGAAAAGTGTCAATTTATGCTCCAATAGAAAGTAAGGGAACTGGTTTTCTCCCTCCATATCCTCTGATCTGCACGTGACAAAACCCAGCCTTCCATTTTCACCACTCCTCTGACTCTGAAAGACAATGCTGGACAATTCAATATACGTCCTGCAAGCAAATGTACCCAGAGACTGTTTGCTAAAATAAATCCATTTGGAAATCTGAAATGGAGGGGACCAGTTCTTCCTAAGTCTCTTTTTCTCTAAGTCCTGGCTGTTTTCCTTAAAACTCTCAGAAAACAAATGTAGGTGCATTACTGCCCTGAAAAGTTGCCACTGTTCCCTTGTTCCCGGCCTTAAAAACACCCACGTTCCTAGCCTCTGGCCTCTGCAAGCTGCTCAGGTAGCTTAATCAGGGATCAGAAAACAAGTAGAAGGAAACTCTGACTCTCTGTGCCCTGTAACTTCCTCTTTTTCTCCATTTCTTCTCCAAACTCTACCTCCCTTTTACTGCTGTGTTTTGTCTTCCTGATCCTGCCCTAGTCAATTAGCTTCTGAAGACTCTAATCTGCTCCCACTGGAACCATGCAATAGAATCTTAGAACCTCCTGTGGAGTTATGACTCTAATTTGACATAGGATGTTCAGAGCAGCGTGTCACAGTGGCGCCTGGGGCAATGGGTTCTTATCTGTCCTAAGCCCGAGCCTCTGTAGGTATGTGGACTTCATGATCAAGACTGCCCTGTCAGGAATAGCTTCAGCGATCTGTTTTCTGAGCATTATGAAGGAACAGTCTTCAGAATAATTTCTCTGGTAAATAGGGCTTCCTTCCTGCCCAAATGAGCCTAAGTTGGGGAATCTGGTCTTGTAGCCAGCGGTGGGATCCCGTCATGTATCCAATTAGCTATTCACTGAGTCTTCAAGTATGGAAAAGTGAAAACACGAGGTGTCTGTGAGACATTATTCAAGGAGCCTGGAAGAAAAGGAAACAAAAGAGCCCAAAGCATTTGCCCTTGTGGAAGAGTTTACATTCTAAGTGTGTGTGCGTATAACAAGAAGTATGCTGATTTTGTTTCATATCATAAGGAGGATGTGAAGAAACGCAGGAAGGGTGGGAGAGAAGTGCGCATGTGGGAAGGGAGGCTTGTACAGTTTTAAATTGGCTGGTGCACAGAAGGCTGCTGAGTCTTCTCATGTTTGGAAGTGGGGTTGTCGAAGTGAGGAGACTTGATAGGCAAGAGGAGAACTTGGGGTTTGCCAAGATGGACACAGAGTCAGCAGATCCAGCAGCACTAGCAGAAGATATGAAGACCCAGTTTTGCTTGCAGAGGTCCACGGATACGTAGCTTTCTTCTTCCCCTGCCACCATGCTGGGGAAGAGGAGGGCTTTAGAGAGGGAGAGTCACCTGTCAAAATACTGAGAGATTACCTAAAAGAGATTTTTCAGTTGGTAGTGCCTGTGATTACTTTGAATGGCTCCACTGTGTCATTTTTTTTTTGCCAGCTTTAAGGGAAAATCAGTTATAGAATACAAAGAATATGTGTTCTGTATACCTGAATGTATGAACATGTCAAGAAGATTCTGCACAGCTTGGAACTTTTCTTGGGCATGAGTCTCAGAAACCTGGCAAGTTTAGACCTCCACTCAGAAAGGCACACTCTGAGATTTGTGAGCCAGAGTGACTTCTTAACATACTGGAGTTTCTAACAAACTATTTGTAAAATTAATGGCCTCTGATGACCCCCATTACCATCTCCCTTCTTCCTGAAAGAAGGCATTTCATTGCTTTATGGAGCTGTACACAGAAGAGTAATTAAGTAACAATTCAGGCCAATGGCTTCTCCCAGGAATTGATGGTAGGCAGAGTTCATTAACCCCGGCTGGTCACAGCTTCTCCAGGAAATGCCCTGGACCAAGGTTATTGCAGCTGTTAATGGATTGGATAGGGACTTTAACTGGGATAAAAATAAAGCCTTGTCTCCTTCCTGGGGAGCTTTTCTCCTTGAGGGGCTACCAGAAGCTCGCTGGAAGGGCTGCAGAACCTGCAGCTTGGGGCCCCACAGGAATGAGGACAGCAGATTGCTAGTAGAGAGAACCATTAAATCAAGGTGAAAACAGGGCCTTGGGGCATGATAAGGTCTTTGACATCAGCTTTCCTGCAGGTCTGCAGATGGCTTGATTAACACCCACGGCAGCTTTGGCGCAGCTGTTCCCCTGTGAACGTCTCTATGCCCTGCCTTGTCCATTGTGAAGAGTGGCTGAGAATCATTTTTTGTTTCACTTCATGCTGTTGAGAATGCCTCTCACATTGTGTGCACGTCTGTTGGGAAACTTCTGCTCTTTTTTCAGGCTGGGAACCCCCAATTTGCTGTGGGGACTGGCCAGTAGGCACACCTGAGCCGCGAGTGGAAGCGGCCAGGCCCCTCTTAACTGCTTGCTGGGGTGGGGTGGCAGGTGGAGAGCTACGTCCCCTGCCCACCTTGCTTGTCCTCTCTTTGAAGGGCTGCACACGTGTCTTAGAGAAGCTTACAAATGAGCTTGGTTTTAAGGCTCATGGCTGGGTGAGACACTAGAAGTTCATTTTAGGCAATTGTTCCTCTAAAGCAGATTCATGTACAAAATTTCCCCTATGTCTTTTCTTATTGGTAGTGATGAGTATTGTATAGATTTTATTCATAAAGTCTCTTTGGATTTCCTTTCAGAACACATCTCTAGTATTCACCAAAACATAAACCTGAACTACATTTAAATGAGAGAGAGGGAATGAGAACAGACTTATTAGTTATCAGTTAATACTGTCATCTGATCCAATTTTTTTCCTTTTTCATTGTATGCAAATTAAATTTCAGATACGAGAGAATTTAATATCCCCCAAACTGTGAGAATTTGAACTAACAGAGTGTATACATTTCTTTTAAATTGAAATTTATTGTCATAGCTACAATAAGACCAACAATGACAAGATTAAAGTTCATTAAGGATTTTAGCTCATAACAGAACTCTTGTTATTTTTTAGTTTTCTCCTGTTTTTATCAATTATTCCTATGTTTCATCTTTATAGTTCTTATAGCATAGATTCATTGCTAGATATTTTTTCATTTAATATTTATAAATATTTCCTAAGTGCTGCTGTAATAATTTCAGTTGCTATGAAATTCTGCTGAATTGACAGTATTCACAACTTACACTCTACGCTTTCCTCCCATAAGGATTTGTTTGCATGTCTGTCACTCCTGATTTTGGAGTATGGAAGCACCTGTAACCTCTTGCTAGAACTGGCCTGACAGGTACCACAGGCAGACAGAGACATCTCTCCTCACAGTTCTGGAGACTAGATGTCCAAAAATCTACGTCTTGGCAAGCAGCCCCATCCACTTGAGGCTTCTGCATGATCTGCCAGTGACCTTCTCCAGTGTCCCTCCCTCTGAGTATATATCTGTGTCCGAGTGTTCTCCTGTGTGGACACTGATCACACTGGATTTGGGCCACTTATATAACCTCCTGTTTGCTTAGCTGCCTCTGTTAAAGGCTCTATCATCAAAAGCACTCCTACTCTGCAGCACTGGTGTTAGGACTTCAGCATAAGAATTTGGGGGGATATAATTGTATCCATAGATGTGCCTAAAAATTATCTTTTTACCCTCAGTATCTGGCATACCTTAGGCACTCAATGGATGCTTAGTTGTGGCTGAATGTCTAAACATTCAGGTTGTTCCTGCTCATAAAATCATGCCAAGGAATATGTTTGGCAGGTAAGGATATAGCTCAGTGGTAGAGCATACACTTAGCATATATGAGGCCCTGGGTTCAGCCCTCAACACACACAAATACCCTTCCTCCAAAGAATTCCTTTGTATAATCATATCATCTTTGTACCTTCCAGTATAACCCAAATTCTCATTTTTTTACTTCATTGTTGAATATGTATTTAAAATGAAAATGCTGAAGAACGAGAAAGACTGAATGTCTCATTGAGATGAAAGGAGACGCTTTTAAGGTCTCTGAAAATAATGACACTCAACATTTTTCTGTGTGCCCAAGAAAATGAAAGAGGACATGGAACTTCCTTAGTTGTAATACCGAACTAGTGTCATGGCTGTTATTCCATGTGCCCTTCATACTGGTGACATATTTTTGTTTTCAATGAGATAATTTTTTACAATGTAGGCTATTGTAGCTAAAATTTGTCTTGGAAGGGGCTAAGTTCAGTCCCTCCCTCCCCAGGTCCTGCAACAAAAGACACAAATTTCCCAATTCACAATTAGGCAAATTCTAGCCAATTTACCTGGGCTTACTAACAGAGCAGTGGGCAGGAGTTACTTACAGAGCATGGGCGCCCTCCCCCTCCATAAATTACACCAGTAAATCCGCCACCAGGCTTGGATCTTGTGACTTCCTCAAGGGCTGATCCAAAGTGGCAAGGAGGGGAAGAAAAAAGGGCGCCCCCTGGCGTCCTCACTTTAAATGCCGTTAGCCCCGCCCCTTCTTAACGTCCAAGGCCACTGGGCTGGTGGGGAGGGGTAGGACTCTCCCAGCTCCTCATCGTTCCTCCTGCATGGTACCCTCCTGGGTAGATACCACCTGGCCTAGGAGTGGGAGTGTTTGTCCTCAGCTCATCTGGCTTGTCCCTCGGAGAATTAATTCACTCTACAATTATGCATGGTAACTACTTTAATCTTTCCTATTTATTTATTTATAGCAGGTATTTGTGTGTGTGGTGTGTATATGCATGTTTGCATGTGTATGGACACACGGATGCACCCATGTGTGGAGGTCTGATGTTGATGTGGAGAATGTTTCTCAACTGCCCTTTCTCCCCTGTATTCATCTAGGCAGGGTTGCTCAGTTAAACTGAGGGCTCCCCAGCTAGCCTAGCTAGCCAGCTTGCTCTGGGGGAGCCCTTGTCTTCACCCTCTGGAGTTACAGGTGAGCCGCCGTGTCTACCAGGCATTTACATAGATGCTAGAGATTCAAGTATCCTTGTATGGCAAGTGCTTTGCCTGCTGAGCCATCTTCCTCAGCACTTTTGTTTTATTTTAAATCTGCTTCTTTAGCTTTACTTTTCATATATTCAGTTGCTGAGTGATCGTTAAATGGAAGACTCCTAGCTAGGATAACTAGAGTCTGCATATAAACTCAAAAAAAAAAAAAAAATTCCCCATGGAACCTGATTTAACTTCATACTCCTTTCCCAAGTCTTCTGTTTTCTCTGCCGTATGTGAAAACACAAGCATTTAATTTTCTTACTAGTTCTTGGGATAATTATAGAGGTTTCTTATACATTAGAAATTGAGTGTCTTGGCTTACTTGAAGTAATACAGTGCTGGGACATTTACACTAGAAGTGATTTGCTGTTAGCCTACACAGTCCACCTTTACTCTACCTAACAAAACATGCTGAGCACACAGAACGTTCTGATCCGTAATAGGATGAGCTCAAGATAACTATAGCACTCAGCTTCGTAAGAGAGACAACTGTGGGCATGGCATACCTCACCACGTGGAGGCAAGTGGAGGGCCGTCAGGAGAAGCATGGAACTTTGGTGATTTAAGGAACTTCAATGGGACAGTAACTTTGCTTTGACTTAAGCCCTAAAATAAGGGAATGACTTTACCAAATAATGGAGGGTCATTACAAGCAGAAGTAAACAACGAGTTCAAATGCAGTGTGCTCAGTGAACAGAATTTTTCGGTGAAATTTCAGTGTGGAATAGTGCATTAGCAGGTGTGTTACATGAATAATTAATGCTATAATGTAATAGCATAAGGTATGAATGATGTCTCTCTCTACATGCGTGTCTTTAAGTCTCCTGTTCAAACCCCAAGGTTTCCCCTGTCCTTAGCATTCAACCATTTTGTATCTTCTTTCAGTATTTTAAAATGCAATCAAATGCATATTGTTATCTATAGGAGACAAAAGATCAGAAAGGTTTAAAAGCCTGAATTTTTCTTTGTTTAGGACTGCATTAGAGAACTGTCTCTCTCAGGCACTGTACTGGTACAAGCTTCCTGCCTGGCCTTGGGGACCCATTTTCTGTTTAGGCCTCCCTGCTGCAATAACATGATTTTAAGGGGGCATAGAAGTAAAAGTGTTAATTTAAAAATAAATTTGAAAAATGCTGTTTCTTGGTGAGAAGATGATGGAATGAGCCGTGCCCAGGGCAACTGGCTTCAGGCTCGAGGTGTGCCAGCTCCTGAAAGGCCAAGAGCATGTGCTAGACCATGTGACTAACCTTAGCAAACAGGACAAATATTTTTTTGATTTTAGAAGCCAAAACGCTCTTTCTTGGAGAAAAATGAGGCATGCCCTGGGCAGCCAGCCTTGGGGCCTCGGGTGTGCAGGTTCCCCTCTCATGAGTTGGAATTGTAGTCCCCTCCTGTGAATCCAGAGCTGTGGTCTCCTCCTGTGAGCTGGATCTGTGGTCCCTTACTGTGACCTGAAACTGTGGTTACCTCCTATGAGCTGGAGCTGTGGTCCCCTCTCATGAGCCAGAGTTTGATACCCTCCTGTGAGCTAAAGCCATGGTCTCCTCCTGTAAGTCTAGAGCTGTCTGCTGTGATTGGAACTGTGGTCCCTGCTGTGAACGAGAGCTCCAGTTCCCTTGCGTGACACGGAGCTGTGGTCCCCTCCTGTGAGCTGGAGTTGTGGTCACCTTCCATGAGCCTAAGTTTTGGTCCTCTCCTATAAGCTGTAACAGTGGTCCCTGCCTGTAAATCTAGAGCTGTGGTTTCCTCTTGTGAGCCTGGAGCTATGGTCCTCAGCCATGCGTCATGGTTTCACAGCCCTTCAGTGCTGGGTAGATGGTAGGCCAGACTGGAGGATGGAGAATTCTGTGGGGCAGCTCTTTTAGCCTTCTCTGAGTGGCTGTATTCCCCACCACCGCTTCCCCTTGAGGTCCCAGGTTGTGCCTGGCAGTGACTTTGCCTCTGTGTTGGACTTATGCTGGAGACAGGGGAGGTTTCTGTTATTTGTAGTTTCTCATCCTGGGAGAACTGACTCTCAAGAATGGACTTCCTACCTCTCTTGATGGCCAGCTACTTACTGTCTTGACTCCACAAGTTGTCCTAGGCATGCACACCTTGATGTTGGACCTTTCCCATTCCCAGGCACCAAAATATTTTCCATCACTTTTCTATTACTCTTCTACAGCCCCAGTGCGCCTTCTCCTGTCCCTACAGAAAATATAAACCACCTCATTGAGCTTCTAGAGATAAAATCACAGTCTGGGGAGTTTAAAAAAAGATACCAGAATGGCCCATTAAGCTCTGCTTGTATCATGCCAGGGCTTTCCCTAAAGTTCCAAATGCTTCTATGTTCCTCCTACAAACCATCTTTAAAGGCTTATGATCCACATGGTCAGGTTTATTACAGCAAAGTCCCCGTTTCTTGGTGACAGTTCCCTGTATTTGTTGCATTTCTTGTTGCTGTGATCAAATACTTTCCATGAGGGAACTTAAGGGAGAAAGGACCCAGCCTGCCAGGCTTGGGGAGTCGGAGTGGTTGGCACTCAGCAAGTTGCCAGTCAAGATTAACTGTCATAGCATCTCCTTTCTCTCTATCTCCTGAGTAAATTTTAAAGGGAATAATCTCTCTTCTGACTTGCTAACTTTAGAAACAAACAAATGTGATTATCCTATTACTAATCAGGAGATATAAAATGCATACAATTAAACATTTATCAAAAAAAAAAGAGTTTTAGGGCTAGATAGATGGCTCAGTAGTTAAGAGCATTGGCTACTCTTGCAGAAGACACATGTTCAGTTCTCAGCACCCACATGGTAGCTAACAGCCATCCATAACTCCAGTTCCAGGGGATCCAACACCCTCTTCTCATATCTGAGGGCATAATATGACACAGGTGCACTTAGATACATGTAGGCCTAACACTCATATACATAAAAATAAAATTAATAAATTTAAAAAATAAAAAAGAATTTTAATAGTAATTGTTAAATCCTCAGTAAAACTACAGGCATAAACTACATAAACCTAGGTTCCTGGAAACTTGCACATGTCAGATTGTGGCAATGAAGGCACTGAACACAGGACCCACACCAATTCAGATTAGACAAGGGCCCAGAGTGGAGCAATAGAAACTGGTGGCAGACCAGACCTAGACTGAGAAGTATTGGAGACTGATTACTACTGGGAGAGGGAGAATGTGCCTTACTTACAATCTCTAGATAGCCTGACCAAACTCCAGTGGAAGAATTTGTACTAAAGGACATCTTGCTGGATGGGAAATAACGTGCATGGCAGTTCTGGTGGGGGAGTGGGAGGAGGTAGATGGAGGAGGGGGTCTAAATTTGATTAAGAATTGTTGTATGAAATATATATATATTTAACTCAATAAAAATTAAAAAAACAGCAGTCACAAATTGGTAATTATTCTGGAGGAAATTGAACATAACAAACACCATGAGAGTGGAGTGTGAGTGACTGAGTGTGGGGAATCAATGGGCTAAGAACACCTGTGACTGCATAGTGGGAAGGACAAGCCAGACCAGCAGAGGAATACAATGTACTTGTCAGGGCTTCAGCTTTCATTCTGAAGGTGTGTGAAGAACCAGGTGTGGTGACCAGTCTGAGTCAGAGGCCATGCTGGGCTCCCAGAGAACTAGTCTCAAAACAAACAAACAAAAACCCAAAGTG
The DNA here is from genome assembly GCA_035773235.1 of Eospalax fontanierii. Lineage (NCBI taxonomy): Eukaryota > Metazoa > Chordata > Mammalia > Rodentia > Spalacidae > Eospalax > Eospalax fontanierii. The sequence goes on along the minus strand of CM069526.1, from coordinate 41,988,110 downwards.
CCTGGAGAAGCATTAGAGACTTTTAAGCACAAGGGTGGCACAGTTGTCATGCTTGGGAAAGACAGTTCTGGGACAAGCGGGGGATGAGAAGAGAAGCACCTAGAGCTTACTACACTGTGCATGAAGATCAGGAGTAAAAACAATGTATTTTTTTTTTTAGTGGGGACAATATTGGGACCATTTATTGGAAAGTGAGCTCAACACTGAATAAATACTAGAGCCTAGATAAGTAAGGACACTTGTAATTAAAAGAAAAGATGTGGAGAATTCTGTAATTCTGGCGGCATTAAAGATAAATATACTAATGCTGAAATTTTGGAGTTATATAGAAATACTGAGACAAGCACAAATATGTCATAAAAGCACATAGAGTAAAGGAAAGATTCTGTATATAACTGAGAATTGCTCTGGGGAGATGTCCAGTGAGAGTTAATAGAAGGAGTGACGCAGAAGGAGTAGGAAACAAACAATGAGCAGGATCCAAAGAAATACCAGACTCCAGGAAGAAAGACATTTCCCAGCAAGATGATGAATAAGATAACAGAGTACTTCCTGTTTGCATATAGTGGAATTAAACAGGTCTATTCTACTCTTCAAGCATGAGAAACTGAAAATGCCTTGAAACTGAAACATCAAGTTCAGAATATAAGCAAAGAACAGAGAATGGATTGGTGAAGGCAGGGAGGAAAGCCAGGACCAGTGGCTGCCCTTCCTTTCGAGGTCAGCAAAACAATGATACGTTTTGTAACTATAGGATGAGGTGAAAGGATAAACCAGCTCTCAGCACAAGACTCTGATTGACAAGGAGGTTAGCATGAGGTACACAGTCTTCTTATTAGCTCATAGAAATTTCTCTGCATGATCTTTAACACTAGACATCTTCAAATATACTAGGTCCAGGAGAAAATACTCTCACTTAAAGGTGATCAAGGATAATGATGAAAAGAGCCAGTATCATAGTCATGACACCATAAAAAACAAAAAATATAAATCCACAGGTTGGAAGGAAAAACATTTTTTTCCTCTTTTCTTTAAGTCAAAAAGACCATTACATTTAATAAAAGATTCAATAAAACAGAGAGATACAACCATTACAAATATTATGCACCTATTAACTGATCATCAAAGTAATAAAGAAATTTGGACAAATACTACAGTAGGAAATAAAAGCTTGGAGACTGGAGAGATGGCTCAGTGGTTAAGAGAATTGACTATTCTTGCAGAGGACCCAGGTTCAATTCCCAGCATTCACATGATGGCTAACAACCATTCATAACTTCATTTCCAGGAGAATTTGATACCGTCTTCTGACCTCTGCAGGCATTGCACAATGAAAGTGCACTTGCACACATGCAGGCAGTGTTACACTCATACATATAAAGAATGTTAAAAGACATTATATTAAGTTAAATAACTCAGTCGATATTAGACATAATTGTAGATTGCAGTGAAGAATACAACTTTAATTAGCTTTGAAAACTGAAACAAGATTAATAAAAATGTATAGACTGTATAACAACGTAGTGGAAGTGTAGGAAATTTATAAAAGACGACGAGGATAAGGATGGAGGATGGTAAGAAAAGCAAGAACGCCAGGCTTGGTGGTACATGCCTTTAAACCCAGCACTCAGGAGGCAGAGGCAGGTTGGCTGGGGCTAGTGAGACCCTGTCAAAACAAAACACACACACTCAAAGAAAAGCAAAAGAAGGCATCAGTACAACCTTAGGAAATCCAGGACTGTGTGTATGAGCCTTTGCTGTGAGGAGATGCCCATGAAGATTACTTAATAAAGTTAGAATTATTGAAAAATGGGAGTAGGAATTATTAGATAGCTTTATTTGCATTAAACAATCTTTTAATTTGGTTTATATATATAGCATGAAATGTACCATTTTAACCAATATTAAATATCCAGTTCAGTGACATTAATTACCTTTATCTTGTTGCATAGTTATCACCATCCATCCACAAATAATTTAAAACATTTCTTACATTATTTTAATATTTTATGTATGAGCATATTGCCTGCATGTGTGTAAGTGCACTGTGTCGTGAAATGCCTGTGGAGGTCAGAAGAGGGCATCGGATCCCCTGGAACTGAATTTACGGATGGTTGTTAGCTGCCATATGGGTGCTGGGAATCAAACCTGGGTGCTTTTAACCGCTGAGCCATCTCTCCATCCTCCATAAATATTCTTTTTTATCTTGTAGAACTGAAGCTTTGTATCTGTTAAACACTTTACTTTTCCATTTAGCAATCACTATTTTGTTTTCTGTCACGGTACCTTGAATGAGCAGAAAAACTTCTCTTGCCAGAATCAAGACATTGCTGCATAAAATTCTAAAGCTGAAAAGAAAAAGAATAATAAATTCTCCTGTGACCATGAGTCAAATAAACCAAGTGATTGTGAAGGGACCTAAGCAGGCTTCTTCTCCAAGTATCATTTAAATAGTTATTCATTTTTTATTTTATATGAGTGTTTTGTCTGACTGTATGTAAGTGTATGACATGCCTGACCAGTGCCCACAGAGTCAGAAGAGGGCATCATATCCACTGGAACTGGAGCTACAGATGGTTGTGAGCTGCCATGTGGATGCTGGGAACCAAACTTGGGTCCTCTGCAAAGCAGCCAGAATGCTTAACTGCTGAGCCATCTCGAAATCCCAATTTAAGTACTCCTTAAAACTGGGAAACAATAGAGAATTGTCTAGCAAGAGTAGCCAATTCAATTGTGTGTTTTTTGACCATGAACTTTGTGGATAACATCATGTCATGATGTCAAAGGACTGGACATACATGAAAGTACAATAAACTTTTGGGGAAGACAGTGTGAATCAAGAATTTTAGAAACAACCAGTTTGAGTCAGATGAAAAAGATTTTAAAAAAGATATTTTCTTTCATACAAAGCAGTAGGCACTCATATTTCCACTAAATTATAAGCTTGATGAAGGCAGGACTTTATTTTGAGTAATATTGCATGCCTTGGGATGGGTGTGGTGGCACACGCCTTTAATCCCAGCCTTGGGGAGGCAGAAACAGGTGGATCTCTGTGAGTTCAAGGCCAGCCTGGTTTACATAGCAAGTTCCAGGCCAACTGGGGCTACAGGGAAATCCTGTCTCAAAAAGACCAAAAAATGTTTTGCATACCTGGGCCCAGGCAGTATTTATCCTTATGATTATTACTATACATGTTGTTTTCTTTGCTTTATAACCCCTGCTGGTTCTTGACCGATATGTGAAAGCTCCTGAATTTTCGGTATAAGTTGAGAGCCTGTCACTTCACTGACAGCCTGCCCCTCCTTTCCTGTCACACATTTTCAGTTGGTTCGCTTGCATTTCCTGGAATGTAATTCCATTATCTACACATAAATTTGGTTTCATAGTTCTCTTCCCAGTTGTTATAGAACTTTGTTTTTCTCCCTTATTTAATATTTAGCTTTAGACTTAATAACTAATGCACAAAAACTACAAATGGAAACTCCATTTCTGAAAGACAAAAAGTAGATACAAGCAGCATGTTCTTGAGTGGAAAATTTTACTGTAAAGTTGGCAGATTGCTCAAAGTTGATTCATATATAGCATAATCTTAATAACAATCCTATGGAATTTTCCCTGGAAATAGTTAAAAATCCAAAATCCATGTGGTAAAATAATCTGTCAAGAAGAACTGTGAAAAGTGCAGGACATTTAAGTGCAGAAAACAAGGTCAATGTCAAGGATTAGAGACTCATTTTTCAGTGTATTGTTTTTTGATGACTTATATCTTCTAACCAACAATGCACTTGCTGTATCTTTTGAAAAGTACAGAAATGGAAGGTGGGAATAAACAAGATTAAGACAATATAGAATTTCCAAACTAAAAAAAAATGTAAATTTCTAAGCCACAAGATTGTGAGTACAGGGAATGCAATGGGAAGTGTGACTCTTGTGAGAAAACTCAAGGTTGATCTTTAAAAAATTTTTATTTTTTAGAATGGAGAGAAGGAAAGAACCAAAATCCATGTGTGAAACAGACAGGGCTTTAACATACCCCAACTTTAAAATACCACACATTTATTGTACCACACATTGGTTCAGCAGTCAAGAGTACTCGCTGCTTTTTCAGAGGATCTAAGTTTGGTTCTCAGCACTGAAGGTGGGGAGCCCACAACTGTCTGTAACTCCAATTCCAGGGGATTCAACTCCATGGGTGCTGCATACACATGGTGCACACACAGACAAACAGATACACATACATACATGTAGAGAACACTATACATCTATGAAATATTGAATGTATAAGAAAGAAAACCGTAGACATGGGAAAGGGGGAGAGATGGAGGGAAGGAGATGGAGGAGGGGCTGTAGCAGGGACTGGGTTCCTGAGAGTAAGTTATAAATGGAACAGAGAAGGTGGGCACCCTGAAATAGATGGGGAACGGGCTGTCTACAGCTTGAAAAGTGAAGATGGCTCTGACACAGGAAGAATAATACCTGGAAATGTCACAGGATGCTCATACCATGGCTCACCTGGGAAGATTAGGGCTTTTAAGACAACCTCAGACAATGTGAAATGCGAGGGATCCCTCAGTGAACTGCTGACACCTTTCAGTCAAGCAGAACGTTCAACTTCCCATCTTCTCCCATCTTGTAGGTATTTGAAATCATGGCCATGTACTTGTGGAGAAGTCAATGTGCTTCATATGCAAAAGCGTGTGGGGTTAGCCCTGGTCTTTGGTGGAGTCTTCCTCAATAGCAAGCTGCTTCTTGCTCTTGCCAGAAGATCACATCTGGTTCAGTGACTTGATAACCCACCATGACTAGGTTGCTATTGTTTTCCAGCAACACATCTTGGCACCAGCGTCTCTGGTGTGGTTTGTCGCTATTCCTTCTTGGTGAGATCCACAGCTACATCCTTATACCACTGTTTTAAAAGATCTTGTCCTATATACTTCTTTCTCCCAAAGCTTAGACTCCTGGGAACATCAAACTCTCATTATCAAGGTTAAATCGTCTCATTGTCACATAGTTATTGTTGATCCCTGAAATTTCAGATGTCATTCAGATGTTGCTGGTTCTGAGCAGAACGATTGGGATAGTCTGTGGGTCCAGTAACTCCATGGTCTATCTTCTGTTGGGGCTCTTCAGCTTCTGGAGGCAGATCTCATGTCAGAAGGTCATCTAAGATAGGAACTTCTCAGGTTCTTTATACCATACCATAGACCTCACTTACCCCTGTGGAGGCAGGACTCTTGAGCGATGGCAGTAACCAATAGGACAAACAAGTTGAAAAGGTTCAGCAGTATACTTCTCACAAGAAACCAGTGGTGTACTCAGACCTTGAGCTCCCCCATAGCTTTTGCTCTGGACCCTAGGGGTCTCTGTAGCTCAAGTTCTGTCATGCATTTTTGTCTTCCTGGAAATCATGTATTGGAGATATTTTTATTCTTGCTTGGCTTATAAAGGCAGTACTGAGTGTTCTGTGGTCACAACATCTGTCAAACTTGCTGTCAGAGTTTTTATTCTTAACTCCTTCACTTTGACTTGATTATGAAGTCATTGCCTTAAGCAAGGACCAACCTGCAGATTTCTTGGTCTCCTGTTGTCCTTTAAAACATGTTTTTCTTGGGGCTAGTTCTTTCTTCAAGTGGAAAATTGAAATCCCACGACTTTTTTCAGGTTGCTTCCTGTTATAAAACAGTGTTCCAGTTCAGTAATCAATACTTAAAACATTGAACTTGGTATGGTTGAGGCTTCTGTGACCTGGGCAGGCAGACATGCAATAAGGGAAAGCCCGAGTTTGAGGAAGGAGGCTTTGCTGGGATCTCTTTCTAAGCAAAGCACATTGATTCCTAAACAAGCAACTGGCTATGGTTTATGCAACTAGAAAGCTGAAAGTTCTTACTTGACTGCTATTGTGAACAAACACCCTGATTACTCGAGCCTGTGTGGTCTTGAACCTGATTCTTTCTGTTATGCATACTCTGAGGAATATTTGGGGGTTGGAGAACCACAGCATGACATAACTGTGCTCTCCAGACCTGATGCAGGCAAATGCATGTCTAAGCCAGATATTTCTTCTCAGGCATTATGACTTCTGTCATACTACTGTCTTCTCTGCCTCTCTCATGTCTGCCTTGGTGGCCAGGAAAGGTCATGTGATTCACAGGACTGAGTGAAAAATAAGAATAAAGAGCTTTGCTCTCTCTCTCTCTCTCTCTCTCTCTGTCTGTCTGTCTCTCCATATATATATATATATATATATATATATATGTGTATATATATATATATATATATTTTTTTTTTCCAGGGCTGGCATGTAGGTCAGTAGTAGACTGCTAGCCTAGCATGTGTAGCATGTTCAAGGCCTTGGATTCAATCCCCAGCACTGCAAAAGGAAGAATAAATCAGCCCGGAAACAGTAGAACTGGAAACCAAACAGAAATTTCTTCTGAATGCAGGTCCCCGAGTCAATATCTGAGCCCAGGTGGCTCTAGAGCTCAGGCAATCCTTTGTGGTCAGGATCTCCTCCTGCCTTCATCCTTGGACTGAGTGGGCTCTGGGATACATCTCACTCTCACTTTCATATTGTGCTGACCTCGGTTCGTTAACCTGTGCCTTGTGTTCCACATTTCAGACGAGAGTCTGACAGCAGTCCCCTGTGTCCCTTCAGACTTAGAGAATCTTCAGCGAGATCCCTATTGGACTCTCTCACTGCATTAGTTTTATATTATTGTAACAAATTACCATAAAGTTTATGGCTTAACACGACACAAATTTATAATCATTTAGTTAGGTCTCAGCAGTCTGACACGGCTTGCAAGGGGTCAAAGTCAAGATGTGGGCAGATCTGGAGACTCCAGAAAAGAGGGTTTATTTGTTTCTTCCAGCTGCTAAAGGCCATCTGAATTCCTAGTTCATTTTTCCTTACTTAATCTTCCAAGCCAAGAACATGGAATCTTTAAATCTCTGGACTCTCTTTTGCTTACATTGGCACATTGCCTTTTTCTACTCTCATCCTCACGCCTCTCCCTTATAAAGATCCAGGGTAATTTCCCCATTTAAAGAAACTTAATCACAACTGTAAAGACCTTTTGCTATTTATGGTAATGTATTTCCAGCGTATGGGAACTGTATGTTTACAGACCCTTCATTTAACCTACCTGGTGTGTACTGAGGTATAGAAAGAGGCAGTTTTCTCAGCAGCCCCTTTGGTGTTACCACCTCATGAAGCTTGGGTAGGACAGCCTTTGAGTTTGTGGGATAGATGTTTATGGTAAAGTTATATTAGATGCAATTATGACTTTGTTGTGGTCTTCATGTGAAAATGAAACATGGCATATGAGAGTCTAACTGGGTGTCAGGTTGATAAGGGATGGGGCTTGTGATGGTTAATAATTGTCAGCTTTGCAGGAATCATCTAAGAGACAGTACCCTGAATGGGCCTTCCCAGGAACAGAAGAGAAGACCTTTCCCAAGTGGGGAACACCTTCTGACAGGTGGTGACCAGATAAGGAATAGTCCTAGGAAAGAGAAAGTCCCATGTGACCTGTGTGCCTTTGTTTCTTGCTAGTGAGTGTGTCTAACCCTGCTGCCGCCATTACTGCTGTCATGTTTCAGTGGCATGGAGTGAACTCCAGATTCTTCAGCTTTGCAGTGTGGACTGAAGACCAGCAACCCTCCAGGAACTGTTCGAGTATTCAGTGACAGATTGGGACTGCTGTGGCGTCCGGCCTGGCGGACTGAGCAGCCACTGTGTTCTCAGCCCCTGCAGTTAATTCCTTCAGCCATTCCAGTAAATCTCCTCCTTGTAATTAATGCGCGCACACACACACACACACACACACACACATACACACACACACACACACTGTTGATTCTGTTCCTCTAGAGAACGCTGCCCAACTCTCTGAAGAAATTGTCCCACTAATCTCGGTTTAGTCTTACTGACTTTATGACTATAATACCTTTGTGCTTAAATGTCTCTAAGGCCAATTTTGGCACTTTTGAAATGAAATCCAAAGTCTTACCCACAAGTTCATGGTGCTGCTCAGATGGCCTAGATGCTGCTTCCTACCACCCCAAGCTCCTGACCCCTGATTCCCCCACTCCATTCTCATACACATCACCTGCAGTGCTTGTTGCATTCTACCAGATTAATTACCAACTTGAGACTTTCTTATGAGTATAATTTTTACTTATTTTTCTCATTAAAAATATTTTAAAATTTTCAGAATTATTTTATTATCTTGCAAAATTGTGTGTGTGCGTGCATGTATGTGTGCGTGTGTGTGTGTGTATGTGTTTGTGTGTGTGTGTATACATATGAGTGCAGGCATCTATGGAAGCCAGAAGAGGGTGTTGGATCCCCTGGAGCTGGAGTTATAGGCAGTTGTGAGCTGCCCAATGTGGGTGTTAGAAACTGACCTTGAGTCCTTTGCAATAACAGTATGTACTTCTAACTCTTCTTTAAATTTTAATAAATGAGTTGTGGTCTTACTTGTTAATATTATTTTCATTATCAAATTAGTAATATTATTTTTGATTAAAATTTTTATTTGCATACATTTTGGGGCATATTGTGATGCTTTGATATATGTAAACAATGTGGCATGAATTGACAAAACAAGAGGCTGAAGGTATCTTATTAAAAATATTTTATTGGGGCTGGAGACATGTGAGCTAACAACTGTCCATAACTCCAGTTCAGGAGAATCCAACCCCCTCTTCTGGCCTCTGTGGGCTTTTTATGACATGGATACACTTACATATTCTCTGGCAAAACACTCATACACATAAAACAAAAAAAGAATAAAAATATTTATATTACTGTGCAAGATGGTGTATGCCTTTAATCTCAACACTTAGGAGGCAGATCTCTGTGAAATTGAGGTCAACTTGGTCTACATAGTAAGTTCCAGGTCAGCTTGATTACAGGGAGATCTTGTCTCAAAAAACCAAACCAAACCAAACCAAACCAAATAAATATTTTTACTAATCCTTTGAGAATGCCATGCAGCACAGTCTGATGGCATTCTCCCTTTCCCCTCCTTTCCCTAGGTCCGTCCCCATCTCTTTATTCACCCAACTATTTTTTTTTCTCATTGAATTCAATTTATGTCGTACAAACCCTCTTGGGTATGGAACCTGGCCTGGAATGTGGCTGACCTACAAGAGGGTCACACATTCAAAGAAGACTGACTCTTCCTCTGCCATCAGCTATGAAATGCCAAAAGCTCCTCATCTAAGGGTGAAACTTCATGTTCACCTCTTCAGCTCCATGCTGGGATTTTGTCTGGCCTGAGCTTGCACACTTTTTGTACATGCTGACACAGTTTATGTGAGTGCTTGTGTGCAGCTGCTCTGTCGTCCCACCACCTTTGGCTCTTGTTATCTTTCTGCCCTCTCTTCCCTGCTTACCTCTGAGACTTTGCAGGAGGGATTTGGTATAACTGTTCCATTTAGGGCTGAGCATTCTGCTGTCTCTTATTCTCTGCACATTTATTAGTTGTGGATCTCTGTATTAATTGCCTTCTACTGAAAGAAGGTTCTCTGATGGAGGTTAAGATACATTAATCTACAAGTACAGCAATAAGTCTTTAGTGGTCATTTTAATGCCATTTACACCTAGTAGAATATTAGTAGTAGCTTATTCCTTAAGATCTATAACATATCAAAGGGTTTTCACCCCAGCAATAGAACCAATTATGGGTTCCATCTCATGGAACAAGCCTTAAATCCAATCAGAGTGTGGTTGGTTATTCCCATAACATTCATGCAGCTGTTCCACTTAGTGGGCTTATCTTGCTGGACCAATTGTTATTGTAGCTCATAGGGTTCACAGCTGGGTAAGGTTGATGATTATATTTCTCCTCCAGTAGCATGCTTAGAACCCTCCAGCACTATGAAAGCTAGCCAGGAGAGATGAAGCTTCCAGGTCAGTACCCACTTGATTTCTTCTTGTTTTATGACTCAACTATGTATTGTTTTCAAAAATATGGGCGTGAGACTGGAGAGATGGCTCAGTGGTTAAGAGCACTGGCTGTTATTGCAGAAGACCTGTGTTTGAATCCCAGCACACACATGGTGGCTAGCAACCATTTGTAACTCTAGTTCCAGGGAATCTGAAACCCTCTTCTGTCATCTGAGGGCACTGCATGACACAGGTACACTTACACAAAAGCAGGTATGACACTCATACACATAAAAAAATAGGAGCCTTACTGTCAAATTCTAGAGGATAACCAAGAGCAATGACAATAGCATGTAGTATTTGGGGATCTATCAGACATCCACTGGCCAAGAAGTCCAAGAAAAGTAACACATTCCCGGTACTGGGGGATTTTCTTTGCTAGGATGAGGCATCTGTTCGGGGTATTGTCCCTCCATTATAGGGTGGCTACATTTAAACTCTTTGCGTATGAATATGTGTATATTTTGGGGAGTGTCTGCAGCAGTAGTTTTCTGTCCTTTCACAGGCCTTTAGTGCTATTACTCTCGTCTGCTCCCTCCTCTGCTCTGCCTCCCCAGTCCCTTAATCCTTCTCTAGGACTTTGATCATGAGTGGATGTTGGATTCTGTCGAAGACCTCTTCTATATCTAATGAGATGATCATGTGGTTTCTTTCCTTGAGTCTCTTTATATGGCGGATTATATTTATTGATTTATGTATATCTAACCATCCTTGCATTCCTGAGATGAAGCCAACTTGATCATGGTGGATAATCTTTTGGATGTGCTCTTGTATTTGGTTTGCAAGTGTTTTATTGTGAAATTTTGCATCTGTGTTCATCAGAGGAATTGGCCTATAATTTTCTTTTTTAGTTGGATGTTTGTCTGGTCTTGGTATCAGACTAATACTGACTTCGTAAAAATTTGAGAGTATTACTTTCTTTTCTATTTTATGGGATAATTTGAAAAAGTGTTAGCTCGTCTTTGAAGGTCTGGGAGAATTCTGTGCTGTGTCCATCTGGTCCTAGACATTTTTGGTTTAGAGATTTTATATTATTTATTTATTGGTTTTATTTTATGTATGTAAGTATATTGCTTGCATGCCTGTAAGTGCCCCCATGTCATGCAATGCCCACAGAGGTCAGAAGAAGTCATCGAATTCCCCTGGGACTAGAGTTATGGAAGGTTGTCAGCTTCCATGTGGCACTGGGAATTGAACAGCCAGTGCTCTTAACCACTGAGACATCTCTCCGGGTCCCATTAGTTTAAGAAATTTTAAGTTATTGCCTTTATCTCATTTGTTACTCTGAGTCTTGTTAGTTATTTAATTCTTCCTGATTTAAATTTGGTAGGTCATATATATCTAGAAATTGACCTATTTCTTCTAGATTTCCCAGTTTAGTGAAATATGGATTTTAAAATTATGCCCTTGTGATTCTCTGAGTTTTCTCAATATCTGTTGCAATGTTTCCATTTCATCTTTGATTATATTAATTTTGGTTCTTTCTCTCATTCCTTTAGTTAATTTGGTTAAAGATTTGTCAATCTAGTTAATCTTTTCAAAGAAATGACTTTATTTCATTGATTCTTCGTGTTATTTATTTATATCTATTATATTAATTCTAGCCATGATTTTTATTATCTCTTCCCATCTACTTTTTTGGGTGTTATTTGTTTTTGAAGACCTTCAGGTGTATCATTAAGTTATTAATTTGAAGTGACTTCAGTTTTTGATGTGTGCACTTAATGCTGTAAGCTTATGTGTTAGGTCTGCCTTTATTGTGTCCCATAGATTTTGGAATGCTGTTTTAATCTTCACTCAATTCTCAGAATTTTTAGTGTTGTGTTGTTTTCTCAGACCTCTTCTGATATCTGTTCTGAAATTTTTGTATTCCTGTGCTCTCTTGGGTGCGTTTAATCTTCTCTTCAGACTGAAGTGTTCCTTTCTGTGTCCTCTATAGATGACTTAGTGAACATGAATTCCTTAGATCTATTTTTATCATGGAACGTTTTTGTTTCTCTTTTGGTACAACTGATAGTTTTGCTGTATATAGTAGTCTGGACTGCCATTTGGGTTCTTTCATGACTTGTAGGACATGGGTCCAAGACCTTCTGGATTTCATAGTCTCCACTGAAAAATTAACCAGTAGTTTGATGGGCCTTCTTTTATACAGGACTTGATCTTTTCCTCTCGTAGTTTCAGAATCTTTTCTTTGTTCTTTGTGCATTTAGTGTTGTGACTACTATATTACATGGAGTGTTTCTTGCATGGCCCTACATAATTGGTGTTCTGTATGCTTCTTGCACCATGGTTGTTGTCAGTTTGGCTTTTCTTCAGCAACTCTATCTCTTTATCGAGGTTTGATTTCATATTTTGATTGTTTTACTTTTCATTTAGCTGTCTGTGTTTTCATATCTTCATATGTCCTCTGAGCTCCTTGAACCTTTTTATAATTGGTATTTTGAAATCATTGTCTAATGCATCTGTTGAGTTGCTTTCCTCAGTAAACATTGGAGGTGCTAATATCTGAAGAAGATGTATTGGTTATTCATGTCATTTGAATATTTGCAATGGGACCTATTCATCTGGAATATGTCCTTGTTGGTGTTTCTTGGTATGGGTACCTTGTCCTAGTTGAGTTGGTGTTTGGATCTTTGTTTGCAGGTACCCCAACTTATTAGTTTGTGGATCCACTGAGTGATGTTCTTTGTTCTGTCTTGGGGCCACTCTGTTCATGTGCAAATAAGGTTCAGAAGAGGTCTAGTTTCAAAGAGGCTCAGGTGCAACTTCTGAGCAAACTTTCTGTGGGCTTAGAGATTCTCCTTGCTTATCTTCTAAAGTACATGCAGGACTTACCAGGCTGTATAGGTGGTCATTGAGTGGCAGGGGCTGGGGTCACAGTATGCATGGGCAATGCTCTATGTAGGTGGAACACAGGACGCAACACTGTCCTCAAGGGGAACTGGGTAGTGTCCTTATGTGGAGTCAAGGGCAAGACACCATGTTATCACAGTGAATCTTGGTAGGTTGGGTAATAGATTGGCTTGTGGGGGAAATCCTTACCTGGGAGCCACAGATCATAGGACATCAAGAGTTTCTTGGGCTGAGTTGTGGGTTGGGTGATTGATAGGCGGGCACATTGGATCTGGTAGTTGCTACCTGGGCTTCTGGGCTGGCGTGGTGGTTGTGGTGGGGATTGGGCAGCTGGACTGGGTCTGGGAGGTTGCTATCTTGGATTCTGGATTGGACTTCATGCAGCCCTGGAGCAGCTGGATGGGCATAGTGGCTGCTTGAGGAGAGGTTTGGAGGTTCTTACCTGCTCTTCTGAGTTGTGCTCTACACAGGCCCAGAGAGGTGGGATGGGATGGAGTAGGTGCCACTGATGGTGTCTTGCTTACATTGATGATGATGATGATGATGATGATGATGATTTTGAGGCAGGGTCTTGTATATACCCCAAGTTGGCCTTGAACCCATTTTCCTCTAGCTGTGTTCTTCCAATGCTGCAGTTATATATGTATGTACCATCATCCTGGCTCCTGTCACTTATTATGGTGAGCAATTTGACTTATTGTTGATTGTGATCACATTACTGTGGAATAGATCTCAAAACTTATTTCTCCTACCTGAAACTTTGTACTCTCTGACCAGCAACTGCCACCCTTCCTCCTCAGCTGCCATCCCACTCCCACCGGTTTCTATTCACCTTCTATTCTCCACTTCTCTGAGTTAAACGTCATTAGATTCCACAGGTAAGTGAGACACAACATACTTGTCTTTTTGTGCCTGGCTTATTTTACTGAGCATACTGTCTTCTAGATGCTTCCATAATTGTTGCAAATAAAAGATTCCCTCTTTTTAAGCGGAAGAGTATTGGATTATGTTTATATACCACATTCTTCTTGTGAACTCATCTATTCATGTGTACATAGGCTGTTCCCATATCTTGATTATTGAGAAAATGCAGCAGTGAACAGGGGAATGTAGGCATCCTTTTGCTATATTAATTTTTGAGACTGGGTCTCTTACTGAAGCTGGTTTAGCTAGACATACTGGCTAATGAGCTCCCAAGGTCTTCTTGTTTCTGTTTCCTAGAGATGGGATTACGGACAGACAGTGCCATGCCCAGCTTTTTTTGGGGGAGGGTGCAGTTTCTGGGATATGAATTCAGGTCCTTATGCTTGTTCAGCAAGCACTTTATCTACTAAGCCATATCCCTAGCCTGTCCCCTATATTCATGTTTAATAACTGACACCTAATGTGATGAACTTTGGAGGTGGGGACTTTGAGAGATCTTATGTGGAAATAGAGCCATGAAAGAATTATAAACCTTTGAAAATATATATTAATTGTATAAGATGATTTTCTTTGTGGCATTTTCTAGATGGATATAGCATACTTTGGTCATGTCTGTGACCTTGCTACCCGCTCTCATCTCTCTACCCCTAATCCCTTCCTTTGCTCTAGTGATTCCCCTTCTATATTTATACCATTTCCTCCTAAGTCCATATATGAGAAAAAGTAATGTATGATACTTGAGCTTCAAGGTATGGTTTATTTTGTTTAATTAAGATGATAATTTTACTTCCATCTATTTTTCTGAAACTATCATGATTTTGATCTTTTTTTCCCATTAGGTATCTATACTGAAAAGGCAAAAAATATAAAGCAAAATACCCCAGTCTCTAGTAATTAACCCTGACTGCTTGGAGCCTGACCCAGGTCCTTGTAACACCTCATACAAACAAAGATAGTCTAACTCCTAATGACCCAACACCTCATCCCAATGACCAGTGTGAGGAAGGACAAATGGTGTTATAAAATGTTCCACCTGAGAAGACAGCTGCCCTCCTCCTATCTGTTCAAACACCACCCACACAAATGACCCAGGAGACAAAACCAGGCAATTTTTATTAACTGCTGTAGAAAGATCCCATTTTCATCGAGGGTGGGGATTTTCTCTCCCTGAGAATTCGCTTACTGTGTTTCTGTCTACAAAATATATTCTTCATTATTAAAACTGTTCTATTAATTCCAGTCTGGTAAATGCTTTTATCCCTGTGTATCAAGCTCATCATTTCCAGTATTACATAGATCACATTTTCTCCATCCATTCATTTGCTGGTGGGTCACTTAGCGATGGTAAGAAGTGCTACAGTAAACATGGATGTGCAGGCATGTCTATGATATGTCAGCTTTGTCTTCGTATGCCAGCTCTATATTTAGTTTTTTTGAAAAACTATGCTGATTTCCAAAGTAGACATACTAATTATCATTTAAAAACTAATTATGTGTATATGGGAGTGGGGAGAGACACAGAGAGAGGTTTTCCATGTAAGAAATTGCAAGTGAGAGGCTCTCTGAAAACAGGGGAGAAGTCATGTTTCTGATACTACAATAAATACTTGAATCTGAGAATTATATTTTAAAAAGGTTTATTTAGGAAAGTAACACTTTTAGAGCCTGAAAGTCCAAGATAGGTGGTGAAGTTTTTTCATCTTCTATTGAAGGCTCCCTTGGTTGCATATAACATTTCAAAGAAATGAGAGGGAAATTAACTGGGTGCAAAAGAGGTCAGTTCAAGAGGTGGCTTTGCTTTTTAATAACCCCCAATGACATAATTACTTTCTAGTGGGTGCCACCTCTTGAAGTCTCCATAACTTCTCAACCCCTGTAACCTGGAGCCAGGCTGCCAGCACATGAATTCTTATAAGACACACCTAATCATACCCAGACCATAGGGCCCTCACTAAGAACTGAATTAACTGGCCAGCACCTTGATCTTGGTGCTCATGTAATCGTCAGAGAATGTTTCCTTTTGTTCAGGTAGCCCAGTGTCCTGTTGCCTGTCATTTCATGCTCTCAGTGCCTTATTATCCTTCAGTTTCAGGGTCTGTACACACGACCTAGAAATGCAATTACAATTCTGCATTACGGTTTGACATGCATGCATCTCCGACACCCCTCTCCCCACGAATTCTTCCCCTAAACTGAGACCCATCCAGTGCTTCCCCATGCTCTAAGGTCTTGCATGCTCAGCCTCATGTTTCTATGATCTCCCCATTTGACCAGGGCACGAATCTGCCACCGTTTGTTGGGCTTTCTTGCTGTTAAACATTTCCGTTTCCCTCCTTTGCCGATTCTTGCAGACCCTAAAGGCTTCCTGAGAAACCATCTCTCCTTCTGCCATGTCAGAATCTTGGTTGCTGCCTCTTTTGGTATTTGTATTTTCCCCTTGTTTCAGTCCTTCCTCGTATGGACTATTCTAGAAAAATAAACGTTTACCATAATAATATCAGTGCAGACATTGGGGAACTTTTTGATCAAAGTGATAACAGAGACTTTAGGATTCGATACATTTTGAAAAAAATTATTCACAGGATGCAACCGGGTGACATTTAAGCAAATACATCATCTCAGGGAACTAGTTTTATAAATAACACCCCTTCTAAAAGGTTGGGTTGTGCTACTATTTAGCAGAAATGGTGTTCCCCTTTAAAGTTGATCTTTTCCTTCCAATATGAATTGATTCTTTCGGTATATTTGTTGTAATATTTAATAGACCTCTTTCCCAATAAAATGTAAATAAAATAAACCAAAATAGTCATGTGCTTTTTTTAGGCCAACTTCAGTTTTGAAGAAAACAGTTTTGAGGGCCCAAGCTCAAACTAATTTTGGAATTCTAAACAGGTTTTATAACCTCTATTGGCAAGAGATCTGTATTTGCAGAATCCATAAAGCTTTTAAGGTATAGTTGATATTGAAACAAAAATGACCCTGGAACAGGATATTTCCTGGAGATTAATGATCAGTTGGGAGGGGTTGATGGCCTGAGGTGTAGTTGAGGGCCATTAACCTCAGACAGTCATTAAGGCCCAGGAAATGTCCTATGTCTAGGTCGTTATTGTTATTATAAATTGAAAATGGAAAAAAGAAACAGGCATACAGATTATCTGAAGGGTGACTCCGTTTCCAGTGGTTTGAACGGGGAGCGTTCTGGGAGAATTTATCCCCTCATCCATTAGCTAGCCCATCTCCCTGAATCCTCTGTCACTTTGTCCTTCAACTGATGGGTCTTTGTGCTGGAAATCCCCGAATCCTCCAGATGCTGGCTTGGAGAGGACCGTTGCCCCCTTGCAGTGGCTGCATGAAGTGCTGGGGAATTACTTCACTGCTGCTCCTAATTGCATCTTACATTATCAGCCACTTGTTTCCCCTGGGATCAGCTGTTTTCTTCTCTATTTAGCTGCAATAAATTTCCCACAGTTAAATTTTAAGCTCCTGGCTATTTTGTTTGTGTGAATTTCCCAGACCCTTGGGGTTGAAAGTACATGGTATTTACTTAGCAGTTGTCTGATACCTCTAGTCATGCTAGCTATGACACCTAGTCCAGTTCCTGGTTCATGTTTCAGAAAGCATTTTGAATTTCCAACAGGCAATGCTCAGTTTTGAATGCTATTAAGTTTCTCTTTGTTTTACTTCCTGGAGCACCAGATATATTTTTCTGTTTTATTCCTAAGAAACTCAGAAACTTTCAAAATAGGAAAGTTCTCACCTGAAGGCTTCCAGTAGCCATTTAGGACTTCACAACAAATGATGAAATAAGAAGTATTGAGCACACATGTTCTGAAAAGTTTGCCAGACTCATCTCACTCACAGGTTACAGAGAGTTCTGGTCCGATTCTCACGGAAGACTTGTAGTCATCTCTGGTAGTCTACACAGCAGCTCCTAGTAGATATCAGTTCAGCCACTACCCAGGCAGAAGAGAGGATCCTTTGAGCACCTCAAGTTGCTCTTTCAGGTCATTTTTATTGTGAAATGTGAAATATCAGGGAGCTCTAAGCATCCTGAATCACGATATTAGCCAGTCAAGGTGGAAAAGAAACAGAACATCAAATAAAAACAACATGGCCATCTTCATTCTAAATAAACAGGAAAGTGGTGAAAACATAACTAAATATATTTATGGAAGAATTTCAGTTTACTTAGGTATAAATTTCTGGTTACTGTTCTTTATTATACTATGATAAAATTAGGTATCATAATACCTAAGTATATTTAATTAGCATGTATCTTAATACGTTAACTTGGTTGTAGAAGGTTCTAGTGACTTTCAATTATTAGAAAATATATGTTGTTTCAAAATCCTTTTCTTCCCTTCCACCTGCAAAGACTTGATTTTTCTCTCTTTTTAAAAAATAATTTGTTTTTACGTGTGTGTGTGTATTTGTGTGTATGTGTGTGTGTATTTTTGTGTATGTATTTATGTTTATGCACATGTGAGTAGAGGTACTCATGGAATCTAGAAGAACACATCAAATCCCCAGGAGCTGGGGTTCTAGGCAGTTGTGAGCTGTCCAACATGGTGCTAGCAACTGAATTTGAGTACTCTGGAAAAGTAAACAGCTAAGCCATCTCTTCAGCCCTAAGGAGTGACATCTGTACACCATCTTCTGGCCTTATTCTTAAAAAAAACATGGATTATTCAAGATCTCTTCCTTTCAGTAACAAGTCGCCTACATCCCTCTCCCCTCAGGAAATGGGTTTCTTTAGCAGGTTATCCTTCTTGCTGTCCTCTGGGTCCTCTTTATGAGGGTCTAGGGAGACATGTAGGTGATTGGTAGTAAGGTGTTTTCTTATGCAAAGACTTTTGGTAAGTAATGTTGGACATGCTACAGTAGAAGATTGGGACATGTCTTAACATATTGTAGTCTTTAACTTTGATCTTGAACGTGGATCTGGGGAAACAAGAAAATTCTACATTATTTCCTTTTCTTTTTCAATCTGGAGGAAGAAAAGAATGTCAAGTAAAACCACTATACTCATTCCTATCCCTAAAGATGAAACCAGAGTCAGAAAAACAAAGTTGATGATAAGGTTTAAAAAGGAATCTGGATGGGGGATGGGGAGAATATGGGGAACAGGATAAGGGTTAACTAAGACAGGATGTATGAATAAGTCACACGAAAACCCACTACCTTATAAGCTAATTAAAAAACATAATGTAAAAAGAATGTTCAGTGTGGGTATCATGCAGGCGGGATAATGCCAGCCTGGAAGCAAGTCTGCTGCCAAACATGGGACATCTCCCTAGGAATTATTGGCTATGAATACCTCAGAGATGGCCCTCCTGCAAAGTTTACAGGTTATGTCCATTGTCCTTGGCTCTCCACCAGAACTGGATGATAAGACCCTTTTACTGAAGATACTACATGCCTCAAACGAAGAATACAGAGAATGCATGCTGGAGCTGAGCAGGAAGCTTCCTCCCTGAGGGCTAGCCTTCAGAGTGCCAGAAGCTGCTATGCAGGCAGCTCCGGGAGAGAAGTCAGCCATGGTGTTTTCCAGGGTTTGGACCTTGCATACTACAATACCAACTTTCTGGCAAGAGGTGCTAACTGGCGCAATAGTGACAGATGTTATGGGATAAACCAACTGATTTCTGATTGAATTTAAGACCTTATCTACAGTCAGAGAGTTCATGACAGTACTGTGAACTTGGTCAAAGGTCCTTGGCTGGGAGGTCACAGGCACTAAGTATGAGTCTACTACTCTTGTTTTGCTAAATGGACATTTTGTCAAATTACCTTCAAGTATTGATAGCCCAATTCTGTCCTCAGCCTTGATCAAAGACGATTCTCTGTGAGACAAATAGTGGTTAAGGCAGAGAGATTCAAAGCTGGACAAGGTGTTGCAAACAAGTGACTGCTGAGTCCTCAGCATTAAGTGGGCACTTATACCATCCCTCCCAAGATTCAGGGAACATCATAGAAGAGGGGGGAGAAGGAATGTAAGAGCCAGGTAATGGGAAGGACGTGACACAGAAATCATGAAGGAACTCACCTTGCTGACTTCCTCCCTCTGGCTTGCTCAGCTACCTTTCTTGTGCAACCCAGAATTACCAGTCCAGGGTTAGCACTACTTAGACTGGGCTGGGCCCTACTATATCAGTTATCGATAAGAATCATGCCCCACAGACATGTCTACAGGACAGTCTGGTGAAGGAAATTCCTCAGTTGAGGTTCCTTCTTCCCAGGTGTGTTAAATTGACAAAAAAGATTAGCCATCCCAGAAGTGTAGAGGGAAGGAACCATGGCTGAAGGAAGGGTGGTTGGTATGATATGAACAATCAAAGGAAACAAAAGTCCCATTTGCCTCCTGTTGCTCTTAGTATCTTAACAGCTTCCTGGAAAGATTAAGTTGAAAATATGAAGATGGAGCCAAGTTGAAAGGAGTGAGGAAACAGCACCTGTATGCTTGCGTAGCATACAGATCAGATCATCATGGTCTTCCAGACATCCAGGGTGCAGAGAGCTGGCAGACAATACTTCCTGATTATTCCCCTTTGTTTTTCCTGAGATAGGTCTCACTGTAGTCTAGAATGGTTTTGAACTCTTCATGTAGCCAGGGATGACCTTGAGCTCCTGGTCCTGATCTTCCTCAGCCTCCCTGGTGCTGGATTACTGGGTTAACCATGTTCTCAGCTCTGACTAGCCTTTGATTATCACTGAGCTTTGTTTTTTATTACTTTTCTGTTTCCTTGAAATTTCATTGAGATGTAGTATAGAGATGGCCAAAATACCAAATGAAATGCAAAGCAGGAAAAGAAAGGAGTTTTGAAAGCTACAGACTAATCAGGAATGATAGTACATGACTATAATCTCAGCAACTCAGTGAACTGAGTCCGGGTGATCGATGAGTTAAAGGTCACAAATTAACAAAATCATAGATTAGCTTTAGATGTCCATTTGAAGTATATGTCTTGACAAGGCCGTTAGTTTGGGGGCAATTGTGAGGGTCATATATCACTGATGACTACATAAATTCTAGAAGTACAGCAAAGCTGGGCTTGGTGGCACAAGCCTGTAATCCTTGCACTGGGGAGACCAAGTTCCCACTGGGAACTCTAACACGTCCTAAACTCCACAGAGCACCTTCCGTTCTCTCGTGCTTTGCTCTGCGTGCTCCTCCCCTTCCTGCCCTGCTCCTTTTCCTCTCCCTCATCTCCTTCACTACCTCCCTCTTCCCTTCCCTTTCCTTCTTGGCTTTTTTGCTTTTGAGACAATGTCTCATTATGTAGCTCTGGCTGCCTTTGAACTGGCAGTCCTCCTCCTGCAGCTTGTCAAGTGCTGGGATTGCAGGTGTGCACCCTCCTGCTTGGCAGGAAATACCAACTCATGTTCTTTTGCAACATTCTTAAAGATGTATGGAGAAAGGCTCATGTATTATTGTTCTCTGTTTGAATAAGTATACAATTCAACAACAAAAAAATCTGTATTCTGGGGATTCTTGTGCCCCAGGAACCATGTTTAATCAGGAGAGAGCAAGCGCCCACTGTGTACCATGTAAGCTCTTTAAAGGTGGGCTATCTTACTATTCTTAGAGGTGGTTATCTTCCTCTCCTTCCCACAAGGCGGAGGCTCAGTATTGCTGCCCAACTCTTGAAACAGTGCAGTTGTGTAAAGAGGTTCGGACTGATTTGCCTGATGATAAAACTGAAGTGTCCCCAGGATGTGATATTTATTGCTCTAAAGAATGGAGGTGAAATTAGAGATCTGGGTCACCAAGAGTGCATCAACAAGAGTCAGTGGTGTAGGATCTGAGTCAATAGCAGGAGACCTTGTCCCTCCCACTCTACTTCAGGTTTTCAGATAGCAAAAGAGGACCATCTGTTAGACTTGCCATGACAGATAGCAAAAGAGGACCATCTGTTAGACTTGCCATGAATGTTGACTGTGATGGCTGTGTTAGGAAAATGGGAGCCACATAGGTCCAGGCACTCACTTCAGAGCAGTCTGGGCTTGTGGACTTCTGTTCCTCCAGAGACTTCTGAGAAAAAATGGAACAAAGGCACAGTCACTTTAAACAAAGAGCTTTACACTTTTCTTTTCACTATCAGGATTATGTTTGTTATAGGCAATTTAGAAAACGCAAGAAAAGAGTAAGAAGGAAAGAACCAAATGATCTAGCAATATTCACTATGGATGTCTGGTATATCTTTATTCTCCATGTTTATGTAATTTTTCAAGTAGTTATTATCTCTTTCTTTAGACACAGTTTGTGTATTGTGTCTTTAGCTTACAGATAAAGTGAAAACAAATTTCTATGCTTCCAAAAGCCCTAGGTGAATGGCATTTTGTGGCTTGATTTTTGAAGATTCTTATATAAGTTTTATCTCTGTTTAAGAGGATACTTAAGGATAGATACCTAAATGTGAAATTATTGTCACCCATGTGAAAGCACTTAAGTGTTTCCATGTGCCTTCCATTAGTTTTGTAAAAATATATTCCATAAACTCCTATAAGCAGAGCTCCAGAACACCATCTCTCCTCATTTTCACTTCAATTTTCATCATTATTATAACTTTTCTAGTAACTTTAAGGGTGCAAAATGGTACGTATGATATGCTTTAATTGTATTTCTCTGATTATTAATGGGGTGTATTAAAAATGTGTTGTAGGATATAGAAACACCAGTCTCAAACTGACCAGGAAACTCTCCCTGCTGGGCAGTTTTCATAGCGCCTGAAGGTGCTACTCAGGCTTTTAGGGAGAAAAGGTATCGTCAATGGTCTGTGCCAGGGTTGGACCCTACATGCTACACTACTGGCCGGCAGGACAAGATGTGCCACTGATACTATAGTGGCATGACTGTTATGGGGGTAAGCATCTGCTTTCTGATTGGATATGGAGGCGTGCTCCATAGGGATTTCATGCCTAGTATTATAAAACTGCTCAAAAGCCCATGCCCTGGGAGGTCATGGGTCGTAGGGGAAGCCTACTGTTACATTGCTAAATGGTCTTGTTGTCAGACTGCTTTCTGAATATTTATATTCGTACTCCTAGGTTTGTGCTGCTGCACACATCAGTCAGAGAAGCTTCTCTTTGCAGTGGGTGGTGGTTAATGCAGAGACTTATTCTCATTAGTGCTGAGAATTAGACTCATTCTCAGAGTGCTGAGAATATGTGACTTAATACTCAGACATAGATGAGTCACCTATATCAACCTCAGGGAAATCTCAAAGTAGAGGTTGAAAGGATAGAAGCGTCAGAGAGAAGGGTAGAGTGCTGTGACCTGGTCTGAACATGACCGATCAACTCACAGCAGCTATGGTGGCCAGCACAAAACAAACCAGTCAAAATTTGAGCATGGATGGAGGGAGGCCATTGCTGGCTGCTGGGGGTGAGGAATCACTTTTGTTTGAGGGTGTGACTGCTGGTAGGACGCCCATGGCCCAGCAGATGGCTCCACACCCATGTACATATGTATAAATGGGCAGCACTAATTAGACTCAGTAGGTTATTAATTTTTAAAAAGGACATAAAATTAGGAGAGATGTATGTTGGGGAGCCTTAGAGGGAGTTGGAAGGAGGAGATGGGGAGTGAATACGATCAGACTAGATTATATACTTGCATGAAATTTTCAAAGAATAAAAAAGTTAAAAAAGGGATCCCTGAACATCTTCAATAATGGTATCCATGTGACAGTCATTTTATTCCTATGTAATGCTAATTCTTTTTTTCTTTATATAATTAAATATTTTTCATTAATTTATTTTTATTTTATGCATATGTGTTTTACCTTCATGTTGTCTACCACATACGTGTCTGGTGCCCACAGGGGTCAGAAGAGGGCATTGAATGTCCTGGAAATGAAATTTCAATTGGTTGTTAGCCACCGTGTCAGTGCTGGGAGCTGAACCCCAGTCCTCTGCAAGAGAAACCAGTGCTCTTAACCACTGAGCAATCTCTCCAGGGACCTATAAAATATTTTGAGACAGGCTCTTACATGGTGCAAGCTGGACTTCATCTTTCTATGTAGCCAAAGATGAGTTTGAACTTCTGATCCATCTGCCTCTACCTCCCAAGTGTTGGAATTGCAAGCATGTACTCCTACACCCAGTTTATGCAGTGTTGAGGACTGACTACACATTCAGAAGTGCTTTACCAGCTGAATAGTATCCCTAGCCCTAATGATGCTAGTTCTGTCTACAGCTGACAGAGTCTTAGAGTGGCATCATACTTGTTTATCCATTAAATGTTTATTGAACTTATAATGTATGCTAGGCAGTGTACTTGGAGATACAAACAGAAACAAGGTACTATCCTATTTCTTAAGAAGTTCATTGGCAAGTTTTCATTCTTTACACTTGTTTTCCCAAAGTTTAAACTCCCATTTTGGGAACCTAAGATCTTCGATCCTACATCCCAGTGTTCCATTTAAAGGTCAAAATAAATAATCATTTAGATGGATAGTTCCCACCTATTCTGAATTTTTAGTAAGGACCAAGGGAAACTAGGCAAATCACTCTTTGGTTTTTACAGCCTATTTGCCATTTGTAGACACAGTGTTCTTCCCCCACTAGAGGACACAGCATCCAAGGTGCAGATTGCCTTTATCAGATAGCTAATCTGCCAGTGCCTAGGGTCTTGGATTTGTAATGTGTAGCCATGAGAAATACATTTCTATTGTTTAGAAATTGCCTAGATCCAGGAATTTTCTTTTTTTATTTAAATATTTTTTGTTTTAAAATATGTTTTATCAATGCCTTGAGAACTTCATGCACTCTACTTCGATTATTCCCTTTCCTCCCAACTCCTCCTAGGTCGGTCCTCACACACCTTCCTGTCCAACTTTGTGTCCTCTTTTTGGGACTCTTTTTTATTCTTTTTATTTTATGTGTAGGAGTGTATTGCCTGCATGTATGTAAGTGCATTCATGTCGTGCAGGGCCCACAGAGATCAGTAGAGGGCATCAGAGCCTCTGGAACTGGAGTTATGGATGATTGCCACCATGTAGGTGCTGGGAACTGAACCCAGGTCCTCTGTAAGAGCAGTCAGCACTCTTAACCACTGAGCCAGCCCTTGACTCTTTTTTAATTGAAATTTTTGTGAATTTCATACAATGTATTTTAATTTTATTTAGATCCCTTCCCCTATCTGACCCCCCTTCATTACCACATCCAATTTTATGTACTCATCTATCTATCTATCTATCTATCTATCTATCTATCATCTATCTATCTCCTATTAAAGCCTACAGAGTCAAATTTGTGTCCCCAAATGCTTCAAGGGTTTTCTTATAGCACAGCAAGTTACTGGATCCCTGTGAAATTTCCTTGTTTACTGGGACCTGGTTGAATCCTTCTGCCAGATCTGACCAACCTGTCATTGTGTCACAACCACCTCATCTCAGTCCTGCTGCTCTGGGTGGGCCTCAGTGGCCAGGGACTGCTTTTTTCCTCATTGATCCTATTAAGTGACAAGACTCTTTATTTGGGGGTGAAAAAATCTCCCTGTGATCATATGCTCTGATTTATCACTCGACGTCCCTTTTTCTCCTGTCACCTTGTTGCATTCTGTCATCTGAACCCCACGGAGAGGTGAGACCATTACCCTTCCCGGGAAGACACCAGCTTACTCATCACAGGGAGGTTGCTTCCTGCCTATAGAGCTTCGTCTAGCTGGAAGCCAGCCAATGGGAACATTCATCGTTTATAAATGGGTTTGCACTGTCTTGGCCAGCATTTAACTCTGATTTTATTTCTTCTCCTGAAGGCCTTCTGCAAAATTCCAGCTTTTCCCTTTGAGTCCCCCTTCCTGGTTGTGCAGTAGTTTCTTTTCAGTTATGCTTTTTTTTTCTTTATTTGCTGTGTTTTTTTTTTTTTTTGTCAGAAATCTATCTGTACTGAACTTCTCCTTCAAGTCCTATTTATTTCCAAGCTTTTCCAGGAAGTCTTCCCCTTTTCACGGTTTTCAAGGTTGCATTGTTACAGCCTGCTGTTGTGGTGGTAGTGTTGTTTAAAACCTGGTTTCACAGCACTATGGTGTAAGTCACAGGGGACCAAGTCACATTTGAATTGTCTGAGTTGTTGGGCCTTGGGTAAATTATCTGCCATTACTAGATTGCAGATCCTCACTGGTAAAATAAGGTCAAGAAACTTTTTATGTATGTGAAGGCTGTCTGGTGCTTACAGACACAGGAGATTCTAGAGAAAGGAGAGGGATGGACTTGTCGTTTCTTTTATTATTTCTATTTTATTTTATGTGTATGAGTATATTGCCTGCATGCATGTAAATGTACCTGAGCCATGTAGTGCCCACAGAGGTCAGCAGAGGGCGTCAGATACCCTGGAACTGGAGTTATAAACAGTTGATAGCAGTTATGTGGATGCTAGAAACCAAGCTTGGGTCTTCTGCAAGAGCCACAAGTGCTCTTAACCACTAAACCATCTCTCCAGCATCAGGAAATGTTTTTAGAGAATTTGTTTTGCTGTTGTTTAGGAAGAGTTCTGATGGGTTCTAATTAGGTCTGTCTCTTGAGTTGAGATAGTTTATCTCATGGTCCTGTTTTCTCTTTTATGATGTCTCCTACTTGGTTCATAAATTAGTTCTATCATAAGTAAGGTATAGTGTCTTGAGATCAGATTTCTTACAACAAAAGGATGAATTAGATAATTCTCAGCTATTCTAGAAATTAGCTCATTTCCTCTAATTTCGCCATTGATTGTATTTTCAGTAGTACAAGAACAATATATCAAACATATATAGGTTTTAAATGTGATATCTTTAAAACAATCATTGACACATAAGACTCCATGCCATTTTCATGACTACTCAACCCAAACGTGCACTCAGACCTTTAGGGGACCAGTCTCTTTAACATATGTGCTTATGATGGCAACCTAAACTCACTTAAATTAAATTTTTTTTGATTGATTCTACAATTTTTATTGCTTCTATTTCCTATAAGTACACAAATATGCATAACCTGAGCAACTTAAAAGAATTACTACTACACTACAATGTAATCTCCTGACATTTAAAGACAAAACTTAGACTCCAAATTCAAGTTTAGAAGTCAACCATATGTTTCCACCAGCAGAGATAATGCACCTGGGGTGGCTGAATGAATCTTCACCAATTCCAGCTGGACTTGGTGGCTCAAGCCTGAAGCATGGTGGTTGCAGTCTTCATGCCTGCCACAGGGAGTTCGAGGCCGGCCTGAGCCAACTTGGTGAGACTGTTTCAAGAAAAAAGTTAAAAAGTTAAAAAACGGGACTAGAAATGTAGCTCAGAGTTGGAATGTTTTCATGAGGCCCTGGGTTCAATCCTTAGCATACACACACAAACACACACAGATACATAGACACACACGTACACACACACACAGAGTGAGAGAGAGAAAGACAGAGAGAGAGAGAGAGAGAGAGAGAGAGAGGGCAGTTTGCCCCTGAGAAAGTAAATGAGGCCACATGAGTTGGTACTCTTGTACCTGCACACACAGATGGACACAGACAGACACACAGAAACACACAGATACACATGGACACACAGAGAAAAACACACATATACAGATACATACAAAGACACGGTGATACACAAACACACAGACAGACAGACATAGGCAGACACACACAGAGAAACATACATATACAGATAGATACAAAGACACACAGATATACACAGACACACAGAGAAACACACACACACACAGCAACATACACATACAGAGACACAAACGCAGATACGCATAGACACTTAGACACAGTTACACACAGATACACAGACACATAAACATAGTCACACATAGTCACAGAAACATACGCAGACACACACGTAGACACAATCGGACACTCATACACACACAGGCACACTCACAGACATACCCAGAGACACAGACACTCATAGACATGCACACTAACAGTAAATATAATTTAAAAGAAATGTTTTTCCAGAAAACTGGAAAAATTATTTCTTACAAACAAGAAAACTTGGGGCGAAATCATGTTAACCTGATGTAAATTCCCCTGGCTGCCTGGCCATAAACACAAGTTCACAGCACTTTTGTTTGTATCACACATGGTCCTGGAAAGACTTAGGGGTTTGGAAGCAGAGAGCATGGTGACAAAGCTGTGTGTGTGAGGAAACAAGGCCCACGGCTGCCTGAAAAGCCTCGTGAGGGTGCTGCTGTCCTCCTTTCTCCCAGAGTCTGGCGCAAACATCAGCAGGGGAATCCGCTGCGTTGCCCAGCACAGAATTCCAGCTGGCAGAGTGCCCGGCAGGTCTATCTAGTTCCTCCAGGACAGAGAAGGAAAGGCCCCACACCTGACACTTGCAGAGCTTGGGTCTCCGGATGAAAAATTGCGGTGAATCTGAATGAAGATAAGCGAGAACCGACAGTGACCGATGCTCCAGCGGTGAGGGAGCTGGTGCTGGCGGCTGCCCATCTCTCTTATCTCACCTAATGGCCGGTGCCTGCCAATGTTTATTTGGCCACTGCCATTCACCAGCTGCTCCTCTACCATGTTGTTTTTCTTCCCAGATGGCAACACGATGTTCCACGATAAAACTGACACAAAAAACAATGCAAAATTTGTCTAAGAGGTTCAGCAAGCATGAGAAAAACATCTGATATCTCTCAGAGCACGCCAAGTTCGCAGCTCACGGTGCCAGGGTAATTATGGGATGATTTGAACAGAGGCGATGTAGGGAAGCCACTTCCAAATGAATCAGGTAGCTTCCAGAAGAGGCCAGTGTTGGGCTCCTGGTTCCTCTGGCTCCCTGACAGAATCGATAAGTGCAGTCCGTGGCTCCCAGAAGCCTCGTGCATTACCGAATGCCATGCTTTACCCCACGCTGCCTAATTAATGGCTCACTATTTAAAAAACTCTTTTATTCAATTAGACTCTGCTTTCAATAAGATAAACGTGCCTGCTATAAAAATCCAGGGAAACCAGCGTTCATAGGTTGCTTTCTTGCCAAAGCATCTGCTTTTCAGTTGCCCCTGGTTTCTCGTTCTGACCAGTCTCCATGTGGTCGTTTGATTTGGTGAAACTGGACTGCTAGTTTGGGGTGTTAATGGGAAAGGAGGCGGGGTGTCTTCACGCCTTGTCACTCTGAGCGCTATTTCCTTCTTAACCTCTGCAGAGGAATAGTGCACTGTGGAGAATAATACGTTTATCATTATTGATTACAAAGAGCCACGGTTTGAAATGGCGCACTGACTGAGTCCCAGATTCATCACCTCGGGCAAAGCTCTGCCTTTTATGTGGGAGGCCATTCCCGCACTCTTTGTGAGGCTGGATTCTTGGGTAAAATGTTAGGAACTCTTTAATTTAGCCTTGTGTTTCCTCACTTGACTAAGAACTGTTTCCAAGGAATGACTGCCTTCATCTTCTGGCTGTTTTCAGTTCTACCACTTACTCTATTTTCTGTAAAGTTGATACTGAGAAAAAAAAAAAAACAGTTTAAAACATCTAGCTCCCCTTTGAGGAATCTGCCCCAAACTAGTGTTACTGGGCATTTAGGCTGCTTTTAAATGCAAAATAAAGAATAGAAAGTTCCTAATCATCCTTACTACAAAAATACTAGAGTGAACAGATTAACTTTCTTGACTTATAAGTGATACGATGCATGGGTAAAATTGAAAAACAGTTGCTGCATTTATTTGGTTTGAAGAGCTCAAGAAACACTGACACATTCCTCACTCACAGGAAAAGGCATGTGTAAGGACTGGGATTTCCTGAAAAGAGCAGAGTTTAGGTCTTAGCTGTGCCTTTAATACTAGACTAACCCCCTTAACCTCTTGTAATTTCTATTTCCTTTATAGAAATGGAAATATGAATAATGGTTATCTAATACAAATGATACGAGAATCAAATCAGTGAGAAGATACAACAGAGATTTAGAAATTTGTAAACCATGACACAACTATTAGGTATTTAAAGTATTATTGAAGATGTATTTCTCTGTTTAGGTGCATCCTACTTTTTCTCAAGATTCTAACCTTCTTTCAACAGATGTTTTAGTTTTTAATTTTATAATTTGTTACTGTTGCCTCAGAAGCCCTAGGAGAATAGGGCAATGCAGACTTTTATGACTGTTGTGAATACTTGACCTTTTAAGGGCGGAGGAAAGCTTTGAATATATTAGCATTTGAGGTCATACTCTAATTCAGTTTTGTGGGATGCAGTGTCTTCTGACTCTGCAACCTTTCTTCAGGACAGATTGTTGGGCATCTTCCAAGGTAGCAAGAGTTGAACTTTTCCTTCCCATATCAAAATCCCTTGGCCATTTCTGCACAGGTGGAGTTAATATAATGTGCATATTCTTGTTCATATTCATGTTGGATCAGAATGAGCACAAGGCCAGGTTGAGGACACTGAGAAGATTCCAGAGGGAGGTTGGTATTACAAATATACCCCTATTGGAGCTTATATTCATCTGAAATGGAGCAGTGATTCTCCACTCTGGCTTAAATTGACTGTAGTATTTGTGTCATTTAGTTTCAACTCCTCTTGACTGCCGCAGCTTGTTTAATTAACAGAATCTATGTTCAAGCATTCTGGTTTCAGTGACAGGGGGTAATATATAGTCTTCAAAACATTTTAGGTTTCCCAGGTGATTTTAAAATGCTTTTAGGCTGAGAAATACATATTTAGAAGCAAGGAATATAAATTATCTACCAATCCATATTTGTGCTTGGTTAGGTACAGTTTGGTTATGCATGATTGCTTTAGAGGAAAGCCATACAAGAATGTGTCATATGCAACTCATAATCTCATTATTATGTATTTGTTATATTTTTAAATATTTGAGTGTATATGTATGTATGCCTGTTCACATGGGTGGGTACGTATGTGAAGGCTAGACGATAACATTCAAGAATCAGTTTTCTCCTTCCACTGTGTGGATCCCTTAGCCTTCTCACCAGCCCCTATGCATGATTTTTGAGAGACCACTGGAACTGACTTTCTGTCATGTTACAGAAAATCACGTTGTTTAAGTCATAAATGTCAACACACAGTTTTTACAAGTGTACATTTAATTAGCTTTTTAAATATTAAATTTGCCATTTTCATATGAATCATCAAATATATGCTACCAAGTTTTGGGTTTGAAAAATTTTATACTTTTAATGTTGATGATTACTGGCAGATAGGTAGATACCCCCACACCAAAGCTCCTGGAGGTCCGAGATGTCAAGGGGTTCTGAGCCTGCATATTTAAGGACCATAGCTCTAATCCATCATTTCCCTTCCTTCACATATTTTATCTCTATATGAAATTGTTTGTGTGTTTATTCTGTGACTTCCCCACATAGAATACAAATGACCTAAATACAGTTTATTCATTGCTATACTGTCAGAAGTGTTTGTCATGGAGTAGGTGTTATGGACTGAATACTGTAACACCCAAATTCACATACTGAATTCAAAACGCCCAATACTTCACAATATGACTTTATATGGAAATAGGGTTATTATATTTGTATTAAGTTGAGATGAAACTAGGTGAGAGTAGAGAGGGTTCCTGCTCCAATGTGACGGATGACCTTGTATGTAGACCAATAAGTGATGATGCAGTGGCTCCCCAGGAGAATACCATGGAAAGACTGGGGTGATGCTATTCCTAACAGGAATTATAAGAAGCTCAGGGAAAGGTCTGGAATAGAGCCCTTCCTAGTGTCTTTGAGGAGCATGGCCCTGCCCATATCTCATACTCAGATTTTTGAATTCTAGAACTTTGAAACAATGAATTTACATTTTTCTTCCATTCTTTTTTCTTTTAAAATATTTTATTTATTATTTTTATTTTCTGTGTATTGCCTGCATGTGTGTAAGTGCACCTATGCCATGCAATGCCCGTGGAGGTCAGAAGAGAGTGCCAGATTCCCTGAAACCAGAGCTATGGGCAGTTGTTATGCAACATATGGGTGCCGGGAACTGAACCTGGGTCCTCTGTAAGAACAGACACTGCTCTTAACCGCTGAGCTACTCTCTCCAGGCCCTGCATTTTTCTTTTTTATAGATTTATTTTATTATTTTTAATTTTTATGCATGTATCTGTGTGAGTGTATGTCACATATGTGCAGGTGCCTGCAGAGGCCTGCGATACCATAGAGTTGGAGTTACAAGAAGTTGTGAGTCACTGATCTGGGTGCTGGGAACTGGACTCTGGTCCCCTGCAAGAGCAATATGGGCTTGTAACCACGGAGCCATCTCTCTAGCCCAATTTTTTGCTTTTCTAACCCACCTAGTTGTTGAGTTGTTGGTACTTTGTCTTAAAAGCCCTGGGAAAATAATAGAGTAGTCAGTCAATGAGTATTAGACAAATTCAGGAATCCTCTGCTGTTGCCCAGGGACTGGCCCTACACTTTTCTCAACCTGAACAAACTTGTTACTCTTACTCTGTGTGAATGTGAGTATACTGAGGTTTAGAGAGATCAAATTCCTTGCTAAAGGACACATCCTTTTGACTCCTTAATCTAAGACTCCTAAGCTTTGCATGTTGTGGCCTGAGAGCAGACAGAAAGTACAGGAAGAGGACTCACTCTGAGGCCCAGACTGCAAATGCCAAATATTCAATCTTTCCCTGAATTTAGATTCTCTCCTGATCTTTGCCCAGAAGTTCCAGCTGGACTGAGTCTCAGAACCTGCATGGCGGACAGAGACATGTCTCTTTTCTGTTTTCACCTTCTACTTCTTTCTCAACTCAGGGTGAAGTGATGGGTGAAGGGAGGATAGTTTAAGGCCTTCATTAGTGGTGGTCACTAATAGAACTTTGTAGCATTTTGGAGACACGTGAGGTACTTTGTAGCATTTTGGAGACACGTGAGGTATTTGAGGGTTCTTTTGAAACCCCCCATTCTTGCCAAGGAAATTCACTTCTGACTCAATTTGGGTGCCAGCTCTCTTGGAGTCATTTGGGCCACAAGGCATGGCTCTTTGGAAGCAACCAGATCTTGCTATTTTCGTTGCCATCCTTTCTGACTGAATGGATATTTGGCTCTTTAGTCCTTAGATCCTGGAAGTGCAGGCTGCTTCCACTCTAGCCCTGGATTCTGGTCCATGAAAGTCAACGGCTTCTGCAAGTCTTGTGCATTTAGACTCTTTCAGATTAGAGTCAGGCTCCAGGCTCTATCTACTATGGACTCTGTGGGTTGCATGTTGAGTTCTCTGAGAGTTCTCTTGATGCCTTTCTCCCTTGGTCTAAGGGGGTTTGGGTTGGAAACATTCTGATGCATATGTATTTAAGAAATCATTTGCAAAAATTCAGTAAGAATTATAAGAAATAAATAAATCTTAAAAAATCATGATATCATTACAGGTCAAATGCAGCTAGGACCGTAATTATCAGAAAAAACAAACAAACAAACAAACATGGGTATAACAGACCTGTTACTCATCCAGTTCATAGACCCTTTATTTTAACAGTTTAATCACTTGAAATAATTCACCTTCTCTTCCTGAACAACCACTGTATGGCAGCCACTGCATCAGGATAACACACCCTAAGTCTCCCATTTCTTCTACAACCTATTAGTTTGGACAGTAGTCTGGACTACATGTTAAAGATTTGAGAGTGTGCAGAGCTCTAGATAGAGAGAGGCAGTGTGAAGATAGAGGGAAAGGGAGGATGGTTAAAGGTCTTTCTTTCTTAGTAGTGGTCACAGATAGGACTTTGTAGCCTTCTGGGTGACATGTGAAATATTTGAGGGTTGGAAATATCATTATGTAGGTATTGGATTTGCCACAAGCCTAAGTGTGGAGCTGCAAAGCTGATTGGTCACCCTATTCTTCCATGTAAAAAACTGAAGAGTTCATATGGTACTGAGGCAAGCATCCTGTGCAAGTACACAATACACAATGATTTTTTTTATATTAGATTAACATTTTGGATGAAAGATATCACAGGAGAGGTAGAAAGTGGGTTGATCTCCCCTTAGCTCTGCAGTTTAGTGAGGTGAGTTACCTTGAATGCATCCGCCTAAACTTTCATAGTGTGTTTCCTTACCTGAAAATATGTATAGTCAGACAGATAAGAGGTCCTCAGACCCTCTTCCTCCCCTGAATGCTTCTGTTACTCTGTGAACACTTGACTTGAACAGCAAACACTGGTGAATGCAGAGGTCCATGGCTATTCAGAGTACTGAGAATAATGGATGACTGAGTTCTCAGCCCTAAACAGAACATTTATACCACCACCTCTAGGGTTCAGAAAGAGACAGAAAGAACATGCCAGAATATAGAGGGAAAGGTTGTGAAATGCTGTCTTCAGGATATGATGTAGCCCCTGCAAACGCAGCAGCTGTGGTTGTCAGCACTGGCAGTGTGTAAGATTGGACCTGTCAACGGTCAATCATGGACTGGGGAGGGCCTCAAAGGGCCCTTACCCCCCCCCCCCCGAACTATTGGCTACTGATGAATTCTGTGAGAGGGGCAGTCATTGTCTTTAGTTGTGTGCCCAACTGTGAGCTTATCAGGTACCAATGGATAGTTCAATTCCACAGTCATGTAGATGGGGGGTTGCAATCTGTGGGTCACAGAACAAAGCAAACAGACATGGGTGTGGGAAGAGGAGTGACAGGTGTGGGAGGGTGATAAGTGTGGCTGAGAGATGTAGGTAATCAGAATGCTTTATGTGCATGACATTTCTTAACAAATTTTATCAATTAAAATATGTAGAGGAAAGCTTTGTACATAAACATCCATTCTGATTAGGTACTAAGTTCTTTTTGCCTTGTTCCATGCAATTTAAAACTCTTTAAAATGAATCTACACACTAAAGTAGATGAAAATAGATAAAATTCATATTTATAGGAAATACAGATTAAATGAGCAATAGACACTAAGGGGTAAGGAAAAATACAGAAATGTAGTTTACATACTTCAATAATAACACACATTAAATTTCCCCCAAAACTGTGGAGCTCTCTTTGGCATTTGTAATATTTATGAAATGTGCCATTTTATTATTTTTTTTAGGCACCATCTATGATTAACCCACTCTTGCTAAGTTTGGTTCAGAAGACGACTGAAGTTTGTAGAAAATTTCTGAAATGAATACAGTGAAAGGTTATGGAGCTGATGATTGAAATGAAAACCGTACTCAGAGAGCCAAAGGCTTAGAAAGATGACTCAGGAGTTTCACAGATCTGCTTCTGTGCTTTCTTGAGATTCCCTTAGTTCATAGTTCAGATTTGGTCAAATCACATTTGATGCATGCCAATCATGCCTTTAACAAACTTTAGCCACCTTTCAGTGTGAAGGATATTGGTCTTTGTGTCAAATCATGGGACTGTTTAGCACCTTTCCTGGATCACATGCTTCTTCTTTCTCCTTCATTCTTGTGTGTGCGTGTGCATATTTGCACTAGTGTGCACACTTACATGCGTATGTGTGCATGTGGATGTGGAGGCTTAAGGTTGATATTAAGAGTCATCTTCAACCTCCTTCCACGTTGCTCACTGAGGCGGGGTCTCTCAGTCAAACCTGGAGCTCAGTGACATGGCTGGTTTCAGTAACCAGTTTGTTCTCTGTCTCTGCCTTCTGAGGCTGGCATTACAGGCATGCCTACTTAACATTTGTGTGAGTTCTGGGAATCCAAACTCCGGTCTTCATACTTGCATCCAAGCACTTTACCCACTGAGTTATCTCCCCATCTCTGCAGTCCCTCATACACCTCTTCTCATGTATAATGTGAGAATGTGATATCCCTAATAAAGTCCAGTGAATCAGGCAGCTTGTTAGTCAGTAGGAAATTATCCGTTTTGACTCTGAAGGAAAAAAATCTTAATGCTTTAGGGTTGTGGCTATTTTCCTCTCACTGGGTGCAAGTCTTCATTTTCTTCCAGTTGAGTTTGTTTCTGACACTTGGCTGTGAAGTCTCTCCTCGTATTCAGACTCAGAGTCTTAATCCAGGACCATTTGGTTTGCTCCTTAAGAGCCTAATTCCTCATCTACTCCTACAATCCAGTCTGCATTGAAACCTTCCCTGACCATCTATCTAGACTGAACTTGTTCTCCCTTCATGATTCTGACTTATGTGTAGCCAAGTGATAAATAAGTATTTGTTAAGTATTAATGAATAATGCACAATAAAGGTACTCTACTTCCAAGAAGGTCTTCTCCAAGGCTTCTGTTAATGTATTATTCTCTTAGATGCTGTGGTTTCTACCACCACATGTCCAAATGGTCTTGAGTACCCAGTGTTTTATCTTTCTCCCGTGCACAACCTCTTACACAGTGGTAACATCATCAGCCAAACAGGAGAGTAATGCCTAAACAAAATAGCGATGGCACTTTTTCTTGTTCTGTTCTTAGCTCATTTCTGTCTAAGAATGAGAATCCTGTTATGTTGAGGGCAGAGAGCTGAGGTACCTGCTTTGCCTGTGGTTTATATGAGTGTCTGGGAGAGGTTGGGGCAGGAAGCACATATTAGGAGAATCTTCATTTATCGCCAGAACCGTGCTGGAGTTAATCACTCTTAAGAACTAAGATAAGTACAATATTTATAAAAAAAAGTTACAGACGCTGGGGCTATGGATCAGTGGTAAAGTGTTCGCCTGGCGGGCACAGGTCCGAGGTTTGGTCTCCAGCACTGTGAGATGCAAGTAAATAAATTTAAAAAGAATTTATATAATGGGTGGAGTATAAAAAGTTCAGTGTACCAAGTATTAGGAAATCTAGATTATTGTCTATGGCTAATAATTTATAATAATTATTTATGGATAATAAAAAATTTTAGACTTTGTCATCAGTGAAACACACATAAGAGAAAGGGCTGGTGATTATTTTTTATCCTGCACATTTGTATTAGTTATCTATCCAACTACCCCAAGAAAGGGCCATTGACTGTGGGCAAAGTGCTAAGTCCTAGATGAAAAGCCAAAATTAGAGATTAATTCTAATTAAATGTTCATCAGAGAAAATGTTAAGGGATGTATTAGCATTCTCTTTACCCCTGTTCCATTAATATACCCTCAACTCTCATCAGCGAAGCTTCCTCATATGGCAGAGTACGATGCACACAGAAGGCCACAATTAGCTATGTTTTAGAGAATGAGAGACTGCAGAGTGTGTGTCCCTGGATAGGACTCTTATATTAAACCTCACCTATCCTCCACTCAGGGGCCACTGTGGAAGAAGAGTGGAAAGATTGTAAGAGCCAGGATTGGTGCATAAGGAAGCAGAGGCTTTCAGGCCACTGGGAATTTGCTCATACAAACTTGCAACAATGGCGACAGCATGCAAAAGACTCACACTGACTCAATCAGACAAAAACCCAGCATAAAGAGAAATGGGTGGCAGTCCCCAACCACAGCCAAAGAACTATTGGCAACTGATTACTGCTGGGTGAGGGAGAGTAGATCTCCTTTAAGGCAGTGACTCTGGATAGGCTGACTAGAATCCAGTGGATGAACTTTCACCAAAGGACAACTGGGTTCAAATGCTTGACTAGAGAGGACTTAACATATATGACAGAATGCATGGAGTCTGTTGTATGAGGAAACTTTGCTGGTGAGAGTTGAGAGATGAATTAGTATGCTCTCCACCATCTGTTCTTCTGTGTCCCATGAGTCTTAGGTGTACAGGTTCCACTGTAGAAGTGTCACTTAGGACTGGGCATCTGTAAGACATGTATTCTCTGAAAACACACTAGTTTTAACAATAGCTGTGAGTTTGTCACCAGTAGAAATTAGTTTATTTTTCTTCTTATTTTTCTTGATATTTTTTGAGACAGTGTCTCCCTGTAGGCTCAGCTGGCCTGGAACTCTGTGTAGACCAGTTGGTCTTGATTTCACAGAGATCTGCTTACCTCTGCCTCCTGAGAGAGCTTGGATTAAAGCTCTGTGCCACCATACTTGGCTAGAGGTTATTTTCATAGCCTATTATTGTTGGTCTTTCCAGATATCATTCATGATCATTAGTAGTTATTAAACTCATCACATACTGGTGTGTAACAAATTTAAGAAGCACATGTTTATCATACTGTGATTTCAAATGTTTAAATGTTTAATATACTTACTTTATAATTCTCCATGTTTTATTATATATACCACCAAAATAATATTCCCAGAAAGGAACTACTGAGCTCATTGGACTATCCAAGGAGTCCATGGCAAAATGGTTATGAATTTTAGATTAGGTAATGCTTTGAGTTACAGGTAGAATAATATCTGGATTTTTAAAATAGTAGATACAAACAGTTGTCACCTTTAGGGATAATTCTTCCTTTTCTTCTCTTATTATCTTAAACAGGACAAGTCATAAACAGGACAAGGTTGTCCAAAGTGGTGGGCGGTAAAGTGCTGGTCCTATCGTAAAGGGCTGGTGCTATAGTAAAGTGCTGGTCCTATAGTAAAGGGCTGGTGCTATAGTAAACAGCTGGTACTACAGCAAAGGGCTGGGTCTATTTTTCACAAATTCCCCTTTTCTTCTTAACTACGCAGTTATGCATGATAGTCTTGTAAAAAATGCTTCATCCCAGAGAGAAAATGGATAAACCTAGAATAATCTTAGAATTATTAATACATATATTGTACTTAATAATGCATTTTCTTTATTGAATAGGTTGACTGGAAAGGCTGATAAATGCTTTCTTCAAAAGTGATTTATGCCTTTGTCTCCTGATTTGATTATTTTCCTAGTTAACTACATTTTGTGATTATGTATGCATGTGTATGTGTGTACATATATATGTGTACGCATCTCCAAACACATTTACACATGCGAGTCTAAGTGACGTACATAAATATGACATACATAGATACAAAGGTTCTGTGTACTATGAGTTTAAAAGTTATTTTTATTAATGTTACATTTTAATGCTGCCTTAAATGGAAGTTTCTTGTTACCTTAAAGATTAGTATTCTTTTTTATAACAATCTCTTTGGAATTAAAAAATAAAATTATAAAATTTATAAACTTTCTATTCAGTAATTGATTTTTTCTCTTTAGATAATATTAGTGTGATACATTATAATTTATTTATTTATTTTTATTGAACAGTATTTTATTATGTTTGTTTTATGTGAATGAGTGCATTGCCTGAATGTATGGAAGTGCACCCATGTCATGCAGTGCCCATGGAGATCAGAAGAAGGTGTCAGGTCTTTCTGGTTGTTAGCCACCATGTGGGTGCTGGGAATCAAACCTAGGTCCCCTGTAAGGCCAGTCAGTGCTCTTAATCACTGAGCCATCTCTCCAGCCCTGACACATTATAATTAGTTATCAGTTCCTGAAAAGTTGCTTTGAAGAGAGGCAAACTTTGCATGTTTAAAATTGTCATCTTCAGGGGCTGGAACACATAAAATAAAAATAATAAATAAAATATTAAAAAATAAAATTGCATTTCAAAAAGTATGTTTGTTTCTGACAAAGGTATTGTTCCTAAATAGGTTTTTCTCCACTGACCTTTTATTTTTTGATCCATTGCCAGATCACTTACTTAAAATAGTGTTCCTATCTTAGCTGCTTTGTGTAACCTTCTTAGACCAGGGGGCATGTCTCTTTTGTTCTAGCAAATATCAGTCAGAAGATTCATTTTTGTGAGTGAACTTGAGTGTGCTGTCTCCTTACTGGAATAGGTTTAACTGTACATGGTTATCTCGGTATATCTTGAACTGAGTTTGTGTTTTATCTACTTTATATTAAAGTTGTGTAAACTGAGCATCTCTGCTTAGGAACTACAATAGTTTGAACGTGAAGTGTCTCCCACAGACTTACATGTTTAAACACTCAGCTCCCAGTTCTCAATATTACTTTGGGAAGCTGTGAAAACTTTAGAAGGTAGTTGGTTCTTGGAGGCAAGCATCTGAAGGTATACCCAAGCCCTGCCTCTAGTCAGCTCTCTCTGCTTCCTGGCTTATTACTACATTAAGAAATAGTATTTGTGAGCTCCCGTGACCATGGACAGACACTCTGATGTTTTCCCGGTCGTGATGGACTGAAATCCCCTGAGACTGTGAGCCAAAAAAGCCCTCCCATTGAGCTGTTTTTGTCACCCTGATACGAGAAATAACTAATAGAGAAAACTGGTGAGAAGAAGTAGGATCCTCACCGTGAAGAACCTGATCACATTATTCATAGGCCTCTGGAGCTGATTTGTGGGAGGAATTTGGAAAAGTTTAGATATTTTTAGCTAGTTCAGCCACACACACACACACACACACACACACACACACACACACACACCCTTGAGACCACTAGTCATGGTTGAAGGGGGTCTAGCTATATCTTGAGCTGGCAGAAAAACTTTGTCTACCTGGTATTGGTTTTGCAGGCATGTTGAATATAAGAGTTATGGGGTCATGGAAGCTTTTGATAAGGTT
Organism: Eospalax fontanierii; assembly: GCA_035773235.1. NCBI lineage: Eukaryota > Metazoa > Chordata > Mammalia > Rodentia > Spalacidae > Eospalax > Eospalax fontanierii. Next base: position 41,948,057 of record CM069526.1, on the reverse strand, counting down.
CCAGAAAAAAATAGCCTGTGTGACCAAGCAATGTGTATCAGGGCCAGAATCTGCATGCAGTGCCTGAGGGTTGAATTTGAATACTTAGTCCTTAGCTGGAAGCACAGTTTTGGGATGCTGTGGAATCTTTAAGGAATGGGTTGCTTGGACAAGTCTTTGAAGGTAAAGCCCAGCCCTGACTCTGGTCTAGCTCTCTTTGTTTGTTGTTCAGTCATTAAATGAGAAACTCCACCTCTTATTCCCTCCAACACAGACTCAGCTGCACCCACTACCACGCCTTCCCGTCACCATGATGGTCTGAAATCCCCTGAAACCATGAGCTGAAAACACGTCTTTCCTCTTCTAAATAAATTCTGTCAGGTCTTGTCACAGCGATGAGAAACATAGCTAACACAGGATTCATATTCCCTGGCCTCATTCATTGCCTGGCAAGCCTTCTGCAGTCTAGTAGCTAGTTAGTAAGGTGCCCCAAATTTGACAGGTACTCAGTAAATGCCAACTTACAGCAGCGAATGGCCCTATCTAGTCCAAATATGCCCAGCAAATCTTCAACAATCTTTTGGAATAACTGCTGATAAAACTTAATTTGTTCATCTGGCATTATACTGTATGATTTAGCGTGGCCTGTTCACTTTGCTCTGTATGATTTCAGAAACTCTCAGTAAAGATATGATATAAGAATGTGTCCTACTTAAGAAATTTCAATGTAAAGTTTCAAGGAAGCATCGCAGGCACCATTCCACCGTATCTGCAGCTGTGCTAACCAAAATGATGAGGCTGCAAACCAGGTGGCTTCAGAAAGTGTTTAATTTGGGGTATTGCTCAAGCTATGTTGAAATGGCTCAGAAATATTCCTCAAAGTTAGGATTTCCCATGACATTTTAGGATTCGGTGTTGTCTTAGTACTTTTTGATTTGTTGCCTGAATCCAATCAGCTGCACAGCTCTTTGCTAAGGAAGAAGACTGAGTGTTACAACTAAATTTATCCTGCAGATTTTTTAGATTTCTTAAAGGCAGAGACCTACTAAAAGGGGTGTTAACTTTTGCCTTTAAAAAGTGCATGTTATCCTATTGGAATCTTATTGCCATTCTTACATTCTAAAGTTCCTTCCTAGGAAGCTACTGAAAAGTTTACTAGGGAATTTGAACAAAACAGACTGAAAGAAGAAAATTAAGCTCCAAGATGATGCAACAGGGGATGTGCTCCAAATGACTTCTTCCACTTCCCATGCTCCTTTAAGTCATTACAGAGCCCCAACTGCATACCAAGCTCTGTGGTGGGTTCTGGGGTTACAAAGATAGACACTATGTAGTCCATGCCCTCTGGGACTTAAAAAGGAGTTTGTAAATAGCTAACCATAACATAAGACAGAATGAAATAAATGTCAAATGGAGAGAGAAGAGAACAGTAACTGTTGGCCACAACCTGTCCTTGGAGGCAGCTTTTAAGGCAGAGTGCCATGTGCTCCCTGACGAATTGCTATTAAAATCCAGGGTTCAGCTTGAGAGGGTTCAGAATGAGCCTTGTTTGCCGACCAGGGTTGAGAGATGTATAATGAAACTCATTTAATGAGGCTTTGTGAAAACAGAAGTGCTTTGACTAGAGGCAACTTCCATTTGTCTAGTCATCATTGTGGTTTGCTCACAAGTAAAGGGCTTTGTTGTAAACACATTCTTTTTTCTAGGGAGCTCCTCTGACAATAGAAGGGAATTGTAGTTCTCTCTGTGGGCCAAAAGAGGGCGCCTGGAGCTCTCTAATGACCATTAGAGTTGCATAAGAGCAGACATTTGGCTAGATTCGTCTGGATCCTTTCCGACTCCCAAGCAATAGGTCTAATTAAATAGGATTTGGATCCTGGAAGGATGTCTTTTCTAACCGAAGATTCATGTTCACGAACACATAGGTGTTTCCAGTACTAGCAGGGTCATGTTTCTGTTCCCCATGTATTGTGGAGTAGCAGTATTTTAATGTCAAGAGGAGTTGCTGTTTTGATAGCTAAAGAACACAGCAGGAAAAAAGATTGATATTTATGTTCACTCTGAAAATGCACCCTTGTCGACCCTTTGCCCAGACTCTGCTCAGCTGTGATTTGTTTGGACATTTGGTTGTGAGGGTTTTCCCTCTTTCTTTTGGGTTCCCATCAATGTCCTGTGTTTCTCAGTTGAGAATCTTAGATTGTTTTGAGGTCTTCAGACTATAGCAGCTCGTAAAGTTCCAAAGATGGGGCCATTAAGCTTGAAAATCACATCCTGAAGCTTGGTCTGTGGGACCTGTATAAACATGACTGACTGCCATTGCACAATTGCAAGGATTAGTCTTATTTTTGTTTTGCTTTAAGGGCAATCCTGTCTAGGGGCCAGGATGGACTAGGAGATCTCTTGAGGTAAGATCAAGGACTCCCGAAGAATTGCCACTAATCCTGTAAAAACAAAGTAATGAACTGGCCAGTCTGAATGTGAACTAGGACGTGGGAGTTTTAGCCTTTGTCCAAAATAGAACGAATTGCAAAGTGATCTGAGCATGCCACCCTTCTGCATTTTAGTTCTTGCCCCACTTAAATAAATAAAATAGAGTTGTTCTTGTTTTTTCAGACTTTTCCAATAAGATTCATTTTCAGAGAGGCATTAGGGCAGTTGTGTGTGAATGCCTGCTAAGTTTTGTTTTGTTCACCTCTGAACCCAGTGCCAAGCATAGTTTCTGGCACATAGTTGTAGTTTACCAAAGAGTTGTTGAATAAATGAAGAAAATGAAAAAATGAAGTATGTTTTGAAGAGAAAGAGCATTTTAATATTTGATACTTTGTTTAGTAAACATTTCCAATAATAGTAATGATAATAATACCTTGCATATACAGAGTGCTTAAGATACTTAATGTATGTTCTCAGTTTTGTCCTCAGCTCTTTGAGGACCATGGTTCCAGACTCTTAAATAGATTTCAAGACACAACAGAGTAACCCTATAATTTGATCTTCAAGGTCGATAGTTTTGAGAATGAATGAAAGTGTCCTTGTTTAGTATGTCAGTTCAACAGCACACATTAAGACCATACCGAAAAGCTCAGTGTATGGTTATCCTGTCAATCATTGACAGAACATCTGTTTCTTCTGACTCTATGTGCATTATGCCACAGTGTCTGACAGGGTACAGTTTCTATTCTTCCCAAGGTCAATAATCTACCAATAGGACACTACAATTCTAAACATATGCATATCAAACATGGGCACACTCAACTTCATAAAACAAATACTACTAGGGATTAAATAAAAAACCAACACCAATACAACAATTGTAAAGATTCCAATACCTTTTCCCAATAGATAAGTCATCCAGATAAAAAACCTTAAATAGGGAAACTTCACAGCAAAATGACTTCATTGACCAAATGGACCTAACAAATGTTACAAATGTTCTACACAAACACTACAGAGTATACATTGTTTTCAGTCACACATGGAAATTTTTCTAAAATAGACCACATACTGGGACACAAAGAAAACTTCAACACATTTAGGAAAACTGAAATAACTTCATATATTCTACCTGACCACAATGGAATAAAACTTGAAATCAATAGCAAAAGAAATGCCTGAAAATACACAGAGTCACAGAGATTAAACAACACACTGTTGAATGATGAATGGATCATTAAAGAAATCAGAAAGGAAATAAAAAAACTTCTGATATTAAATAAAAATGAAGACACAACACATGCAAACCTCTGCAATACAGTGAAAGCAGTCCTAAGATGTAAGTTAATAGCTCTAAACATACTCATTAAATAACAGAAAAGAGAACAATAAATAACTTAATAGTGATTCCTAAGAGTTTGGAAAAACAAGAACAAATAAAACACAAAAGTAGTAGAAGGAAAAGATAATCAAACCAGGACAGAACTTAAAAAACTGAAACAAACAAAAAGCAATATAAAGAATTAAAAAAACAAAGCATTGGTTCTTTGAAAACATAAACAATTAGAGAAGACCTAAATTATTAAAATTAGAGATGAACAGGGAGACTTCATAACAGATATCAAAGAAATTCAGAAAATCATAAGGGTGTACTTTGAAAATCTATGTTCCACTAAGTTGGAAAATTCAAAAGAAGGGAGTGAATTTGAAGAAATATGTGACCCACAAAAGTTAAACCAAGATGAGATAATTTAAAAAGACCTATATCAAGCACAGGGATTGGAACAATAATAAATCTCTCCCAGCTAAAAAAGCCCAGGTTCACATGGATTCATAGATGAATTCTAGCAGACCTTCAACAAAAAACTAAAACCAATTCTTCTCAAATTGTTTCATGAAACAGAAACAGAAGAAACACTTCTACATCCATTCTATGAAGCCAGTATTATTCTAATACCAAAGGCAGATAAAGTCACAACAGAACAGAAAGTTGTAGGCCAACATCCTTAATGAACATAGATGCAAAAATTCTCAACAAAACACTACCAGTCCAGCTCACTCATCATGATCAAGTTGGCTTTATCTCAGAGATACAAGAATGGTTCAACATACACAAGGCAATGACAAATGTAATAAACCATATAAATGGGCTTATAGACATAAATCACAGAATCATTTCAATAGACACAGAAAAGGCCTTTGGCAAAATCCAACATCCTTTCATGAAAAAAGCCCTAGAGCAAATAGGATTGGAGGAGACATACTTTACCACAATAAAAGCTATATATGACAAATCTATGCCCATCATCATCCTAAATGAAAGAAAAACTTGAAGCACTGCCATTAAAAGCAGGAACTAAACAGAGCTGTCCACTGTCTCCTCTTCTTATTCAATAGAGTCCTTGAAATCTCAGCTAAGTCAATGAGACAATAAAATAAAATAAAAGTGATACAAACAGGAAAAGAGGTCAAGATATCCATGTCTGAAGCTGACGCCAGAAATCTAGAACTGAGCAATACTCCCAGAAAAGCCATAGTAATAAAAGCATGGTCCTGGCACAGAAGCACACATGTAGATCAGGGAAAAAGAACAGAATATTTAGATTTAAGTCCATGAAATTATAGTCACCTGAGTTTTGACTATTGCCAAAAATACACACCAAGGGAATGACAGTATCTTCAACAAATGGTGCAGAGAAAACTGGGTGTCCACATGTAGAAGAATAGAACCAGATTACTTTCTCTTGCCTGAAAAACAATCACCTACAAGTGCATTTAAAGACCTCAGCATAAAACATGGAACTCTGAAACTGCTAAAGAAAAGGTAGAGGGCATAGGTGAGACATGGGAGTAGGTAAAGGTGTTCCCAGTAAGACTCAGATCACTTGGGTCAGGTGGCTCACAACTGCCTATGACTCCATCTTCAAGAGATTGGATGCCCTTTTCTGGCCTCTCTAGGCACTTGTAACTCATATATATGCACATTCCCAGACACAGACATACACATACACACATAAATAAAAAGAAAACCAATTTCTTAAAAAAATAACTTAAAAACCAAAGAGTCAGAAGAGAGATATCATGCATACCTGGATAAAAGGTTGCTCCTAAAAGCTATAGCTTAGTGAACACAAGTCTCAGTGACAGGTATAGGATGCCTACTGATTAGTTGTTGTTGGTTGGGAGGCCCTAAAGACCTCCAAAAGAATACAGGCTCTTGGTTGCCCACCAGAACTAGTTGACAAGAAAGAGACTTATAATGAGGGAGGTGCCGGGGGAGAGTCAGGGGAGGGAGGAAGATAGAGAGTGGGGCATGAGAGTAACTAGAATGCATTATATACACATTCAAGAAGAGAAAATCAATAAAGAGTATATAAAAAAGTAGGTTGAGATTACTGAAGGGAAAGCAAGTCTCAGTGGGCAGGATCTGACTTACCAGGATAGCCAAATGTGGATGGCTCCCATCTCACTAAGACTTTAATGCTGTGGGGCATGTCTTTCCTGCAATCAATATTTTCTTCTCACACAGTAGGTGGAAATCATTATGTTGAAGTACTAGCTCTGCCTTAAAGGAAATTCCAATAGAATTCCAATATGCTGTTCAAGCCTGTGTGTTAGTAATTCTACCACTAGAAAACGTCTTCCTATTGAGTTCACCAGACAGATTTGATTTTGACTTACAGGATTTTATATTATCATAAAAACTAACTTAAAATCGCATCTCATTTTCTGAGTACAAAGCATGTTATTTCATTAGTATTTTCATGTCATAGTGTTAAATCTTAAATTTTTTCTTTACTATTGTCAGTGCAAATTTCCTTGGGAGAGTTCCTAGTAAGGCATTTAATTAATGCTGAGTCTCACAGCCCTTTTAGAGAAGTTGGCATCTGTGTTTGAGATCTGTTCTGTGGCTCACTGCATAGTTTGTTTGTTCAGTTCTTTGTCAGAAACTGTCAAGGAATGTCATTAAAAGTCATCTGATTGAACTTGCTAGAAGATGTACACTTCTGTACATATACATTATCATTCAGGAAGCTTCCAGCTTACCACTGATTTATGCTAGAGAGAGAAGAAAGCCAATCAGGAGGTTTCTTTGGTCTTGGTCATTCATTGCCCTCTGTCCTCAGATCTGGTGTCTGAGAAGGGAGGAAAATGCCCCAATTTCAAAGACCTGAGCAAAGTCTGTGCAGATGCTCATGTTGGGGTTTTGTTCCAAGATTATCCTAAGTTGAAAATGTATTTAATACAGCTAATCTACATCATATCTTAGGAATGCAGAACCCTGTAGAACATTAGTTGTTCGCCTCACGATTGTCTAGCTGACTAGGAGCTGTGGTTTGCAACCTCTATACCAAGAGGGATTATTATCATCATTGCTCACTAGGGAAGAGACCAGAATTCAAATTTCAAAATCTGGTTTCTATATATTTCTTCTGCACCATCATAAAACTGAAAAATTGTTAGTCAACATATTGTGAGTCAGGGCTATCTATCTGTATTTAGAAAAACAATAGTTAATAAGTGACGTAGTAACTATAATTTTATTGTCTAAATAACAAAGGATAATGGACAGCAATTAATGCTTTGACTAATCCAACATGTATAAACTAGCATTGCACCATTCTTGGAGAAACTAGTGAGATGGAAACTACTTTGTGGAAGTTGAGGACTGAGAGGTAAACAGAACCTGAGTGTGGGGAAGAGGAAATTAGTAAAGAAGCCTGGGGATTCAGGGGACAGAGTAAGCAAAGCTTAGGGCAGATAAGCTTGACAGATGGTATGGTAGAAACAAAGGGAAAGAGAGCAACAGGAGAGACTGAACAGGATATTAGAATGAAAGGCAGTTTTATCTTATTATCAAATCTCATACATTTGGAATGATTCCTTTCAAGGTTTCCACAGTTCCCATCTTGAAGACCTGGAGCACACACTGTCTTCTGCAGGGTTTCAACCAGTAGTTGAAAGAAAAAATTTAGCTTAGTCTCTCAAAATTAGATGAAAGAAAATGTTGAAAAGTTGTCTTTCTTTAATGAATAGTATGATTCATATCAAAAAAGTTGTATGTTGAATATTTTCAAGTGGGGTGTGTGTGCGTATGTATGTGGAGAGGAAGGGAGGGAGAGAGAGAGAGAGGGAGAGAGAGAGAGAGAATGGAGTTCTTTTTCTTAGCTTATACTCTAGAAGTATACAATTACAAGATCAAAAGCAGGTGTTTTAGCTCTAACTTCTTCATCATCTGAATGCAGCCCCTAGTGTAAGAGCTCATAGAAAGTGCTTGCTGTCCAAATTCTTCATGTCTGCATGACATGGGGAAATGGAGATTCAGAAATGTGAACAGCTTTTGCTCCAGTCCCCAGTTACTTGGTGGCGTAAGTAGGCTTTCTGATTCTTGGGTCAGCATCTCTTTGTGATCCTCCCAGGGCTTCATGCTTCACTGTAAGGTCAAGGAGACATACCGATCAGAAAATCACATCCAAATGTTACATGTACATGTAACTGAGCCCCTGAGATGTGCCTCTGTGTGTTTGCTTTCTAGGTAGAAGAATACTGTATTAACTTGTGAGTTCCTGGGCACTGACACGGCAGACTAATCTTTCTTTCTTTCTCAATGCTATTCTACACTTCCATTCTTTCCTTTCTTGCACAAACCCCCAGATAATCAACGACTATGTTCTCCTTTGAAGAAGTTTTATTGGTTTAGACAATAGAAACTGCACTTTTGGAAGGCAGGCCCCCGAAGGCCCCCACCTTGTACCACTATTCCAACCTGCATGCTCCCATGCCATTATCTCTAGGATATTTCCTGTGCCTCAGGTCCCAATGCTCCCTGATCTAATCTTGACATCTGGTAAACCATGTTCTTAAAACTTCCCCAGGAATTTCTGTATATCCTATGTGTTCCTGAAAATAAATGAAAAGTATTTGAGAAACTATGAGAGAAATGAACAACCCTCAAAAGTTTACTTTAGATTGATTTGTTGGCTGGCCTCTCTGTACATTTCTAATTGAGATTAAAAGCAGGCCCATCCATCCTAATTCACCATATGCAGCCCCATTGAATTCATGGCTAAGTCTCCATTGTGTGGAGATTTACAGACCTGTTTCCAGCATTTGATCATGTTAAAAACAGCATCTTTAAGGATAATTGAACATAAGGAAGAAGACTTAAAAAAATCTTGATTCATAGATTATTATAAAATGTTTGAGACGTTTGAGCAAAATCAACCTTGTAAGGAGTTGAAAAAAGTTTATCAGTCTTTCCACCTGCCTCAGCTTTTGAGGACACTGTCCTTGCAGAAAGAAGGTTGTAATAAACTTCTTAATGTTTGTCTGACAGCAGCCATTGCTTCCTGCGAACAGTCACTTCCTCCTAAAAAAATGCCAAATGGAATATTTTTGAAATTTTAGGAATGGATCTTCATTATCATTCTTTAAAAAAATTCAGTTTTCAGGGTTGGTGAGATGGCTCAGTAGATAAAGATGCTTGCCCCCAAACCTGACAGGTTGTTTTGAATCTCCAGGACTCACGTGGTAGAAGGAGAAAACGGACTCCCACAAGGTGTCCTCTGATCCCCACACATGTGCTGTGGCACTGAACAACTCTCTAGCCCCACCAAAGGGAAGGAAGTACATTTTTAAGTCTATGTTTTCTAGTTGTTTTTAAAAATAAATCATTATTTTTATTTTACGTGTATGAGTGTATTGCTTACACATATGTAAGTGCACCTGAGTTGTTCAATGCCTGAGGAGGTCAGAATAGGGCTTCAGATGCCCTAGAACTGGAGGTACAGACAATTGTTAGCTGCCATGTGGTTGCTGGGAAGTGAACCTGGGTCGTCTGTAAGAACAGCCAGTGCTCTTAACCACTGAGCCAACTCTCCCGTCCCCGTTTTCTAGTTCTTAAGTACATGAAAATTTGTAACGCAGTTTTATTAACAAAGAAAAGTTCAGTGAAAGGCATAGTTACATTTAAAGGAAAAACATGTAGTTTGGGCATGCGATCTGTGTAGAAGTTGGTAGAATGCTTGCATGGCAGAAAACTATAGACAATGTGGTATCCCCCCCGTTTTGAGGAGTCACTCCACTCTTCCTGACGATTTAAAGCTGTGTGATAAGCTAAGAGAATTTGAGAAAACCTCTCTTCCCATACTCTGTCTGGCTAATCCAGACCAACTGGGAAAAATCATATGATGGACAACACATCAAAACTCCAGGCTAAAAATCTGCCAGATCTATTCATAGAATAGCAAATATGGGAACCATCCCATGGCTTGTGTGTAGAGGGGTGACAGATAAAAATAGGGCCCTAGATTTTTCAAAGGTGATTTGAAACCTCCCAAATGTAGCTGACCTTGCAACTGAAAATAAGATGACAAGGGCAAAGTTGAAATTGCTACCTCTCTTTGGGGACCTTAGGCTTAAGTCATGTTAGAGAAAGAAGAATGTTTTCTCTCATGAGCAAGCTGTGTAGAAACATGGAGCATTTTTCCTTTTGGTGAATTCTTCATATGTTTATCTTCCCCTGCTCCTCTCAAGAAATGATCTTACGTTTTGAAAGCACCCCATTTTCTATTCCTTCCTTCCAATGAAAGCAAAGTCCAGAAGACGAGAGGTAGGATCAGTGTCAAGATAAAATGTTCTCACCCTACACGCACTCCTTTTTTGGCCCTGGACACTGTTCATTGTATCTCTTCTCTTACACTGTGTTTGGTATCAGTGGGCTGTGGCCTGAAGCTGTTTAAACAGAAAAGCCTTCAAATCTTGTTCTTCTCCATAGCGGCCACATCTGAAGATCAAGTCCACATTGTTTTAAAATGGTTTTGTGTTTGAGAAGAGAAGAAGGTGCAGAGCGAAGTGAAACTGTTTTGCAATGTCCACTTTTCAAGTTCTTTGCATCTCTTCTGTGCCCTGCTCTTGATTAAAATATCTTTGCATGCCTCCAAGTCTCCAAGCCTGGATGGGGAGAGTTTGGTGACAGGGTGGAACACCATTAGTGAGATTTCTTTTGGTGACAGACAGATGTAAATGTATCCATCTGACTCTCTGCTCTCGGGTCTCTGTCTGCAGATGGATGTTAATAATTAGCAGTTGCATCTCCGCCCTCTTTATCAAATTGGATTCTCCATAAATTCATCATTTCTTTTTTATTTTCTCAAAGTAGCAGCAGCTCTGACAGCCTCCCTTTGTTCTTGTGTTTATAAATAATTTATAACACAGAAATATCTCTTCTTAGTCTTAAAACATAAACTAATGGAGTAACACAACATGCCGGACTAAACTACCTTCCACTGAGGGAGAGGTGGGGGAAGAGGTGTAGAGCTTCAATCTTTAACAAAGGGAAATGTATGATCACATGGAAGAAAAGCCATTTTCCACCTGTATGTAATTTTAAAATTTTCGTTCTATTCTTCCTTTTCAGATTCTAGCAGTAAAAGGGAATTCTAGTAAGGAGAATCAAATTCCTTTGTGATTTCTTTCCCAAACAGGGTGCCTAGTTCAAATTTCCAAATATACAATGTATCTCATTAATCTATACAGAAGAGACTATTAGTCAATTAAAATACCCACCGATGTTAATAAAAACATACCACGGCACATTTATTCAGTAACTGTATGCTTATAACCTATGCACAAATCTTTAAGCATCAAATTATAGGGATTTGATCCAAATTAGCAATAAAATACGATGAGTTTGCCCTTTGCTGGGTAGTAATGACTGTGTGGTTTTCTTTGCATACCTAGTGGCCTTGTGGTCAGCTTCATAACTGTTTTATTTAGTCACTAACATAGTGCTATCAACAAATATGGCTAGGATTTGTGCTAATTAAGGTAAATACAACCATGTTGAGTCAGTTTTTTTTCTAAGCTGAGGTCTTCTGTGGGGGTGGTTTAAAAATTCTTCTGTGGCTCTAGGCATTTACATCATCATTCTAGGAGATCGCTTATAAGCCATCATTTGCTATCCTGGAAATACATTCAGGTTGTAGATAAATAACCTGCCTAACAATGCTAATGCAGAATGTCTGGCATGTAACTGAGATAGGAATCTGAACACCTCCTCACATCAGCTGTTACGATTTTGCACTGAAGCAGAAATAACGTCTTATCTTTCATCTGGAAACGGGACATAGTATGGTGACATAAGTTATTTACGGAGTTACTGCAAAACAAGGGTGGAAACAGAGCAGCCACAGGGCAACTCCTGGGATTACTGCTGAAATCTAATGCCAGATAAAGAATCATACCAGGGTAAACAAAGTGGGAGTTTTTGTATAGAGGGCAAATGTAACTTCTGTTCTGTAGGGCTCAGGGGAGCTTTTCTTTCATACTGATTTCTGAAGTGCCTTTCCAAGTTCTACGTGGCTCTAGAGAGGAAGAAAGTCAGTGGTAGTGGTGTGTAGTTTGATTTCTCAGGAAGTTGGGTGAGGAAGCCGTGTTCACAGATAGTCAGGAGCTTCTGAGATTTAAAAAAAAAAAGAGAGAGAGAGAATGCCTATAGTTTTAAACTGACTGAAAGAAGAGACTGGTTTAGGCAGGAGAGGAATCTAACTCAAATTCCAGGTCAGGTCCCTTCTCATGGTACCGATTGCTTTACTCTTGGCAAAGGACTTGTTTTTCACTTAAAAATGGGGTGAGATTAGTTAGTACCCAGCTCACAGTTTAAGAATGCTTTCTCCCCAGAAACAGTAGCATCCAGCACAGAAACGGCATCCAGCATCATTGGTTGAAGCGATTCAAGCATGAAACGTTAAGAGTAGGGTGTTTTTTGTTGTCGTTGAGGTAGTGGGGGACAGAATAATTACTGGCCTGTACTACAGCTCGACAATGAACAAGAAACGAAGTCCTTTCTTAGGTTTAACACCATTTCCACGTTAAGTGCTGTGGCTCCGCCCCCTCCTACTGGCCCACCCACGGGATGTCTTTCCTGGCTCTGCCTCTATCTCTGGGTCTTTTTGGCACAGGGATGTAGCAGGAGACCTTGGACAAAATATGTGTTATTTGAAGCACGGAGCGTTCTAGTGTCTGCTTTGTTGTCCTTGCTATGGAAATTGACATAAATGGCTTGACAGCGTGTTTATGGGGACATGCATGAAGGGAGATGAGGACCCGAGAGGAGAACATAGGCTGCTCTGAGGTAGAGATTTCATGAGGACATCACAGTGTTGACTTCAAAAGACAAAAAATTACTTCCACTGAGAGAACTGAAGGGAGGCAGGAAACCTCAACTCAGGGATAGTATTCAGTTTAATGATGGTCTGGTAGCATCAGAGCATCTCCAAAAACTCTGGAATTTTCCTCCAGTCTGTGGGATGACAGATGAAAGGACTTTTCCAGGCAGGTCCTCACCATCTTGCTAATTCTGTACTTAGCTAAATAACTGAAGATGTTTTGGGCTGTAAGGCAATCCCTGTTCCCAGCTGCATTAAAGTGCTATTATTAATTACCTCCTTTGGCCTAACATTATGCCTTTATCACACATGCATTGTGGGGCTCTCTGCGATTATTGGAAGGCTGTGCCACACACAGAAGCATTAAGCTTAAAACAATAGAAGCTGCTTATTTGCTTGTAGGAGATGTCAGGTGGAGACAAGCACAGTTGGCTAGAACTGACTTGAAGCTCGACAGGAGGAAATAAGGGGAGAGGTGATCACAGCACTGTATAACAGCGTGTGAGAGACACACAGTTCTACACGGCGGCTTCTGGCATGCATTTCCCATGGAAGAAGGTTGGGGGGGGGAATGGGAGCCGAGTAAATGATGGGTGAATGCAGAATCAATTGTCTTGTATGACAAGACACTTTCTCTCTTTGTTTAATATATAAATCAGAAGCACTTATGAATTGATATTAATTAAAATAATGTATTTGCTTTCTTTCAACAGTAATGTCAGCCTTGTTAAAAAAGAGAACACTAAATCTTCATTAGGCTTTCAATATTAAAAATCTTGCATGAAATATGAATTAACATTTAACTTGTTGCTAGTTAGAGTAAAGGAGAGAAAAAGCGATAGATGCTTTGCATTGCGAACCATAGCAGAGGCAGCTTTCCTAAACATGAGAGTAAGGCAATGCCCAGAGGCCACAGAGATCCGGGAGGCACCGTGATCACCTTCTGACATGAGAGACTCCATCTCAAGTGAAATTAGAGAAAGCAATTGCATCCCCGGAATCGAGTTCACACCGGAAGGCTCATGCATGCTGAATCCACAGAGTCTGATCTTAAAATTTTAGCTTATAAGGTCCTTTGAGTGTTGTTGATATATATTGAGTGGCCTGAACAAAGCAGTCTTGGCTTTAAAAGAAAACATATTGCATCATACTGTTCTACAATCTTTCCTACATTTAGAAAAATTAGGGAAATCTCAGAGTGTTATTGCTCTTTGGCGGTGTTAAAATTTGGACATCGGGGACCGCTTCCAAGGGAACAGATAGAGAAAATGATTTTTTTTCTCATTCTCTTTAGGTAGATGGATATTTGATGTCTTCTGATCTTATTTCACTGGTAGCCCAAAATTTAGAACAAATATAATGGGAATGGCCAGGCTGAGTCTTCATAGTGCATCCAAAAATATATTATGAAGCCCCAATAATGATCTTATTGGCAATATGTTGGTTTTGGTGAAAACTGATCACAAATATGCTTGCGTACAAAGTTCACCATTGATCTTATAACTACGTTCCAGCTGGATTTATATGTTTGCAAAATGTGACTGAATTTTAGACCTCTCTCTGGTGTTGGTGTGCACAAGCACAGAGAAGCCACAAGGTGGTGGTATGGTGTCATATATATATATATATATATATATATATATATATATATATATATTAAAGAACAACAAGAAAAGGGGGTTTGTTTAATGAGCTTGCACTCACAAGCCTGCTCATCTAGTGAACTGTGACTTTTCAAATACCAACCTATTAATGTCAAAGGCAATACTGAAGGGAACAGTTCTGTTTGATTTAAAAAATACAGACAATGTGAAGTCCACTATGGCCCAGTATCTATCACCTATGGGGCTCCGTTCATGCCTAATGCTTTATTCAAGCTAAGGCCGAGTTTTTAGATATCAGATTAATACATATCTACAGCTTTGCACCTTTCTGGGTTGATTTTTTTTTTTTTTATCATCAGGGCTCACGGGGGCCATTTTCATTCCCTTACTATAGCATCCGCAAGCAGGTGGATTAGAGATAACTCTCATTGTGCTTTGTTTTTCTCCCGACACTGTCATTAATCATTCCTTAAGCCACACTTCAACTTCTAGTAATCAGGACTGGCTGCTCCTGAGCTGCACAAGAATTGCTTCTTGCAGTGTAATATGGAATTGGAAGCGAATGGCTGAGGCCAGATGCCTCGTCTGCATTCGCCATCTATCTCATCATTTAGGTATTTATCCACCTTGGGCTTGTACGGAGAGCACCTCTCTCCTTCCCATGAGGGCACAGATTGCAACAGAGGATCAGATTTGTTACCCGGGCTTTGGGCTTTGATTGTCCTCTTATAAGTTCAGGATTAAAGTGAAATTTCCCACAGGGCTATGCAGGATTTGTTAGCATTTAACTGTTTAACCTGGCTGTTTGTGAATGAGAATCTTGTGGTCAACTATCCCAGAGAGGATATTATGGTAAGCCGAGCCTGAATGGTACATATTCCGCCCTGTTCCTGTGGAGATGGGTGCAGTTGATTCCAATTAGCTTTATATCTGATGTTGGTTGTGTTCCTGTGTGCAGAAAGCCATGGCACTGAGGTAGACAGTCAAAGCAATCCTTTTATGAAATGTACATGTTGATTTTAATTAAATGCAAATCTGCTTCCTTAAAATTGTGATTTCTACCTATGCTTTCTCAACTGCAATTGGAGAATTAATCAGTTTTGTATCAAGTTGTTTTCTATTTTACATAGTTGTTTTATATTCTCTGATTTGTTTATCAATTCCTATCTAAGGAAGGTTTGATTCCTTATTCCACACACCTTTGAATATGACCAAAGCAGAAACAGCTTTATGCAGCTTTATACACACATTCATAATGATCAGTGTGTATTGGGGTGTCTTAGGTTATATGTAGTGTGTGTAGACATGATTTCCTGATCCTTTGTTATTTCTGAAAGGGAAGATTCTTCTAACATGCCCTTTACTCCCAAAAGCTAGCCAACAGGAAACTGAGGGAAGACATATTCAAACACCAAGTCCATATCTTGTTTTTCTTTTTTTTTCTTTTAACTTGAGTTTGGACTCACTGAAAAGAAAATTTGAAAGACGTTAGTATTATTTTGTTACCTAGGCTCAGGGAGTGCATGCCAGTCCCTGTACTTAAACTATTCCACGTGATTGTTTACATGCCTCTGAAGATGGTGTTCATTTTATGTGCTTCTTCAAAAGAGACAGAACGACAAAGCAACCCATGCATGGGGTTGGAAAACCATTTTAAACTTGTTTATGGTGAACGTTTTTGTAAGAGAGAGAAACAACAAAAATAGTCATCATTGTATTCTTCCATAAATCCTCCATTACGTTTCCTAAAACTTAATTTTGTGATGCAGAAAGGCGAAACACATTTAAACTGATGTAAACAAAGCAAAACCCATGCAGTTTTTTTTTAAAGGTTGATTCTAGAAGATTGAACCATTAAAAAGACAATAACAAAAACAAAAACCAGTGCTAAGTGTGTCAGTGGAAATCCTTTTGGAACGGCTAGTGCAGGTGGCAAACATCACTGGGAGGAGCTAAAGCAGGAGAAGCAGTGAGGCTACCGTGAGGCCATCTGTAGACTAATTCATTTGTTGTGCTACATGGGCGTCTGATACCCTCTTATTAGGAGCAGCGTTCAAAGCTGCGGTGATGGACGCTGATCTTCAGCCTGGTGGGAGCTTTGCTTGGGGTTAGAAAACAAGAACACAGGAGGGCTAGTACTAAATATCTTTAACCCCATTTGCTATATCCCACAGAATTAAGGCATTCTCTCTCTCTCTTTCTCCCTTTCTCTCTCTCTCCACCCCCTCTTTCCTCTGTCTGAAAAGCAAGAGAAATCTCCAGATTCACATGAGTAATTTTCAGCTGTGTATTATGCTCCTGAAGTAACCTCTTCAATCCCATTGTTTTAGTGTGAAATCATTTCCTCGGGAGATAATTAGAGTTGCTCCATTTATTACATTAAATGATTAGCATGCACTTGAAATGATCCAGTGTATTTTCCTTTATTGCTGATGACTCTTAAATATGGGCCTCCATTCTTAATGGATAAATTAAGGTTGTCTTGGCTCTTTGTAGCCGTCTCTGTAGCCAAACAAGAGAGACTTTCTTTTCCAAACACAGGCCAGGTGTGCTGGGACTGTCTGAAGAGGTTCTATTCACATATGTCCCACCTGGTTCAACAAAAGCTCGACACCAGTTCTTAAAGGTTTCTCTTCCAACCCCCTTAATAAAAATGCATTTAATGACAGTATTTTATCTGGCATTACTCATCCTATGTGTGGAGTAAGGAAGTTTAACATAAAGTGACGGAAGCTCACAATACAACAGAGTGCCACACTGGAAGGACTCGTGCATTATTTGAGCAAGCAATATGCCCTACAAAGTCGTGGAAAATGATATTTTAAGAATTACCAAATATAGATTTCATTTGGATGCAAGTGCTTCTTGCTTTCTTTGAACTAGTCTGGCTGTGTAACTGACAGTTCTCTAAATCCACCGGAAAGTTCGGTTCAAACAGGCACCCTGTGTTAAATAGGCCCCAGACCACTGCACACATAATTAGAGAAGGGGGAAATGAACTGAGTGCATCTTGTGGTTAATTTATGTATTCAGATTATTTCCAGGAGAGAGTAATAAATGACACAGCAACAGCATTAGGTTTGTTAGAAAAATTTAAGCCAGGTTTTAGCTCCAAGATACAAACAGGCAGATGTCAAGGTTCACTCTGGTGAGGGTTTACTAGTTTCAAATTTGTCCACTCATAGGAGCTGATCTTTACTAAGTATCACTATTAAGAGGAAGAGTTTTACATAAAAAGAAAAAGAAAAAAAGAACTAAGAACATAAGTGGGAAAATCTCCTGACAACTTCAGATACTTGCCTAGTTTAAAGATAAGGCATTTTCTGCCACCTAGTCGTGATAATTTAAAACTGCTGTTTTGCTTTTATTGATTTGGTTCTATACTGATTGTTTTCAAATAGCATCATTATTTTTAAGAAAACACGTGAGATGCTGTGGGAAGTTCACAGTTCCTAGCAGCAAGAGGAGAATGAAAAAGAAGCAGCCGAAAAGGAGAGTGGGAGTGAGGTCAGGGGCATTCGGCACTGCGGTCAACGCTCCCTTCCTGCCTGGGGTCAAGTCTAGATTCCCACAGTCAGACTTCTCAGGTAGAGTGAAACAGGAACAACGACCAGGAGCTAGGGATTTCCTTAGCAAACGAGAAGAGGAATTTAATACTTTCGTCATATAAAGCATTTATGGCATCTTTCTTTTAAATCATATCTTGGGAACACTGCATAAATTCTGTGTAGACAGTAGCTAGCATTTCACTATTATAGAATCAAGTAAGAAGCAACAGCAACATGAAAACGTTCCTTGTATCAGAACTGTAGTCATCAGTGCAGGGGTCTGCCGATGCTTAGATGAAAGAGACTGCTTTATACCTAAGATACCAGAACAAAGAAGCCATAAACAACAAAAGTTTTTTTTTTCGGGGGGGGGGGGGCTTTGTTTTCTTGATGAGCAACTTTTTTAAAGTTAGGTAAATGTTATTTCAAATAACACTGGTTAAACATCTAAATAATTTGAAACAGTCCTTGTGTTTTCCCATCCACTCCAACAGATGAACTGGTCCATTCTTTTCCATGACAGCCAAATGCTGCTGGGCTCTGGCCACAACTCACTCTGAAGAACATCCTTTTCTCAGCAGCACCCTGCCTGGTCCTATTCATGTTTACTCAGGAGAGGTGCGTCACTGTAGGGGAGGGGAGAGAGTTCTAGATCACATGATCATTTTTTTCTAATCTGAGAAGTGATCAAGGTCCAGGGGCACGCAGGAATCTGGACACTGGCAAGTTTCCTGCATGAACTTGCACCTTAACTGCCTGAGTAGAACCTCTGTTACCTGGCCGAACCAGAATACTGCAGAGAAATGCCCCTAGTCCTCCCACCAGCCTCTGTCTTCAGCTGTAGACAGTATTTACAAAGGGGGAATTGGGAGCATTCCTGTGAGATTTCTTCTGATGATTTTCATTCTATGCAACACAAATTTTATTTAACTTACTTTAAAGAAATAAAAATTATCAAATTGAATTACCCTTAGCTAACCATACCAGAAAGACCTCCAGGAAATGGAAACTCGATTACTAGAAAGGTGTTGGCAGTCTAGTTATGGCAAATCTTTCCTGAACTTCTTTAAGAACCTCTGAGAGCACTGTTGATGAGTTCTATTCTGAACTGGAGGTGACATCTTATCCTAGAAGACTGCAGTTGTTCTACTCCGCTCCAGTGGGAGCATTCTTCTGGAGAGGATACTCCAGGTCTTCTTCAGCATCCTCACAGAAGGAAGATCACACATGATGGAGAAGGAGAAGATGTTAAATTGCACTTCTTTGTATAACTCTGTAAGTTTCTTTCTAGTGTCTTCTTTTCAAAAGATAAAGTTACAGTGGGATGAACACAGCAGTGCAGGAGATTTCGATGCCTGGGTACAGTCCCTCTTCAACACTGAGTCCAGCAAACAAATATTCCCAAGAGAGAGCATTTCCATTAGTCACAAGAGATCACACAGTAGGAAGATTTCTAGTCCCCCCTTTTGTAGTAGCTTATTAAAATACTCAGGGTTGCAATTTCTACTCTGTTCAGACTTCACAGAAGCACTGTGACATACTTCTATCTGTCCAATTTTGTTCTGTATTGTGCCCAACATTGCCTCTGATGTCTTAGAATAGCAAATGTGAAAATCAGGTTGGTTATCATAGGAAATACAAAGTTATTTTCTATGCCCTTGCTTTTTATTAAAAGACCAGCAAAACCAGTAAATGAACCAATTCCTCCAAATGCTAAGTAAAAAAGCAAAACTAAAAAACAGGTTGTCTCACTAACTGTTTAACAATTCAAATGGATTCTGCTAAAGAGCAACCATGTTCTATGCATTATTCTGTGTTCAAAGTATTATTTTACTTTATTGGAAACTTGATACTTCATGGAAGTGCAGTTTTTTTCAGGTGGAAATTTTGTTTCTCCTAACGGTGTACTGTGTGATGTTAGATATTTGTGAAGACAACTAAAGGCCTCCATTGGTACCTTCAGTGATTATATGAAATTAAAGATAACCCTCTTCCCCAAAGCAAATCTCATAAATAAACATGAATTCATAAAACTGACCGAAGGTCCTCACTTTAAGTAGGCTCGCATTCTTCGTAGTGTTTAAGTTTAAGGAACAATGCCTGCAGCCCCTGTGGTTGGCACATCAGGGGTAGCCTGGCTTTTTATTTTTATTAAAACTTTATCCCAGAATTTTAGTCTAGAACAAGCTTTCAAAGTACTTTTGGAGAAAAAAAAGAGATAGAAATAAAACTATACAAGAAAACGATGGAAGCATAACATATATTAATTTATTTCAAAAGGGCTTTTAATTTTGCCTTTATGCAAATAAAAGAATGTCTTCTAAAATTAATCCGTAGAAAAAGGTCAATTCACTTATTACAAAGAAGATGACATAAGCCACTAAAGTGAAAGGAGCTCAGGCTCTGGAACTCCTACATTCTGCTCTTTCATCTGAGTCTCCTTCAGGTGAAAATGGAGAACCCCTACTAGAATATGGGGTATCTGACTTTATCATGGTAATGCTGCCGCCCCTGAAGAGGAGATTCATGGAAACATACTAGCGCATGCCTCCATATAATAGAAGTGAAAGACTCCACAGTTACAATACATAATTTAACTATGCAAATACAGACTTAGGTGTGCAGTGATTTATCCATTTGCAATAGCTTGAAATTCTTTGAAAGGATTTTTAAAGACTTTATTGTCTAAAAATGAATATTTATAATGCTTTAAAGATAGAGGTTACTTACCGGCTAGGCAATGATGTTTTGAACCAATAAAAAGGGAAATGAAAAGACATATTTAGAAAAACTTCTAAGTGGATTTTGGATGGATTTTAATCAAGACACACACCAAGTCACTTGCACTGATATGACTTCTTTTATAATGTCACATCCATATGCTCATCTGTCACCTATATATATGTGCATGTGCGTAAAATCTATGCAACTGCTGTTTCCTGTTGGGATCCTTAATGCTAATTAATGTGCTCATCTATTTATTGTTCATTTTTTTCTGAAATCCCAGCAAAATCTAAGATATTTCTTTTAAGATCTTGCACAAATGTTTTTATATATTGAGGCAGAAACATCAAAATTCATCAAGAACAAAGCTCCGGCATATTAATCTGTCTGCCAGTTCTCAGTCTACTGTGAATTCATCTGCTCTCGAAAGTAGATATCAAAATAGAAATGCTCAGTCATGATTTCATCAGTTTCAACAGATGTGCCTTTTATTAAAAACACAAACCTCGATCATCCTGCGATGTTTGCAGTCTGCGTAGGTCTATCAGTAAATGAGGAAAACACTTTTGCGTCCCAGTCTACCTTAAAATCTCCATGAAGACGAATCATTTCTCCCAAGGTTTCAAATGCTACTTGATATATACATTTTTGAAAGACACATTTCCCTTGGTGGGGGGAACAAAGACAAAATGTCTTGAGACACGATAAATATGTAGTTTCTTAATTGCAAAGCCAAAATAGATTACATATAGCCCTACTAAATCTAAGACATCTGCTTTGTTTGAGGCAAGAAGAAAGACATCTGGGGGCCTGAACGTTTCTTTGTGACCTGCTGTAGTGTGAGTAACCTTGTAGTTAACTAGGCATTTAGTCAGGTCCAGAAAGATCACTGCCTCTACTTTGCTGAGCGTCAGATGAGGACCCAGGCCAAACTGAAATGTCACACTGAAAAGATCACTGAAGCCAAGCAGTGGGGGTCACCGGGCAGCCCAGTAACAGCCGTCAACCGTTTATCTCTCTAGCAATCACAAACCCATGCACAGGAAATAATCAATGGAACAAGAAAAAAAATCTAAACCTAAACGCCAAAAGTGTCAACACTAAATCTCACAGAATCACGCGCCCCGTTTGTAATTATATTACTAGCTTTAAATACCCGTAAATGCAGATGATATGTTTTAAAACTCAAACAGGAAATCTTTAGCCATTTCATATGGTACCAGAAGAATAAATTCCATGTGCAAAATGTTCATTTATGGGCTTCTGTGATTCTACTTAATGTTGACTTCTTCAACTGCAAAAAAAAAAAAAGCCATGATCTAGTTGCTCTTCTGATGTTTGATTATATTTTTGGCTAACATGTGTGTTCAGTCTTTCACAGAGCTGTTTATTTGTTCAAAGCTGCCTCCTTTATGTGTGAGTTTATTTACTTGTTCATTGGCCAAAATGAGTACCCTTCTCCTGAGGCTCCTGCACCCTGTGTCATTCTGTAACAGAGTCCAGATGCAGCGTGAGGGCTTGTGCTGTTTGACAAACAAAACCAAACCCGGAACTGCCTGTGAGTTGTTGATAAATCTTTCCATTGGAATTACACTTGTCTAAGTGGCGGGGATGCGAGGTTTGCTTCTTATTCAGTATTTGAATGCGCAGAAGGCAAGTTTAATTGCTCCCTATAGGCAGGAATTTGGCAGAGAGAAAGCAGCGTGTTTTAATCGGTCTGTCTAGCTATATTTTAAAGCGCCCCTTGCCACAGTGTCTGCATATTTGTGTTGGCATTAATAGAACAAAAATGTGTATTGGACTTGAAAGGTGTTTTGATGGTAGGTAAACATATTTATTTTTCATTTGATTCTGTTTTCTGTACTTGCTCTGCCAAAAGGGGGTTGATAGGATGGTGCCTGCATCAGGGCACATTAAGAACCAAAGTCCCACCTTCAGAAGGCAAGTGCAGGGCTAATTTAGCTAGGTGACACGATATCCTGTAGTAGAGTTTAGAAAACAGACCCAAGAGCAAAGAAGAGAGGTTTGTGTACGTAAGTGGTAAAGCAGCTGCAAATGAGTCAACAAACCAGAGGCTCGCCTTTAAAAGAATTCAATTTCCTTGCTGGGAAAAAAATGTTTCTTTTTATACGCTCCTTATCACTCCTTCTATAAAAAGCTAACATAAGACGTGCCTGATTCTCAGTAGAGAGAAAAATCATGGTAAGCTGGAGCACAAAATTTTGTGAACACCAAAATATTGAAACCCATGTTTATTTATGAACAAAATCAAGCGTAGTTAAATGGGAAAACTTTTGGTACTCTTTTGGGGTAACACTTTCTCCTGTTTGTTCACAAATCATAGGAGGCTCTTTCACTGAACACTTGTCCGTATTCAAATCTTTACCTCTGACATCTGTCCTGTTAGAAATTGTTTCCATTTTTTTTCCTCAGATATCGTCTCATGATAGTATGCTGTCTTACTTGGAAACCTCCTTCTCCTGCTTGCTTGGTTTTAAAATTATATGGGACTTGGAGACAGGCAAAGTGAGCTAAAGGACATTCCCCTTTATTCATTACAGGCTGTTGGGCAGTTTTAACTCCCTGTCTTAGCGTTTCCCCGGTGGCTAGTGGAAGTAACCACACCTGCTCTGCTGGTCATTGCCCCCTGAATTGAAAAACTGTGGGGTCACTGGGCTCACACGCAGTACAACTCTGCTCTCCTTCCCTGAAATAGGGTTAGTTTACACACATGTTTAAAAGTGTCAGTGGTATAGAATGGCAGTAAACAAAATTTTCTACTTTGTCAGGAAATTAACAATATACCAAAATAAAAATAAGTGTTGCAGCCTGCTGTGTGAGGAGATGCTGGAAGCGAAATGAGGCTGCTGTCTTGACAGTTGAGAGAGCAGATTCTTCAGGAAGGAGAAAAAAAAAAGGATTTTTAAAATATAAATGTAAAGAATTTCTTCCAATTATGTCTCGGTAAAGAATACTTCCGTAATGTTGAAGAACGGTATCCTCTATTCCCACACTTACTATAGCAAAATGTGAGAACGCACGAGTGGTGGGTGTTTTGTTATGACATCTGAACTATTTGTAAATATTGTTCACAGCTTTCTTAGCATATTTTAGCGAGGCAACATTTCAGCAAAGTATAATTTATTGCACATGATATAGATGGTGAGCTCCCCAAACCGTTTGCTCTAGATGTGTTTTCACAAAAGAAAACTGACACAAGGAAGATTAGATCAAAGTGGAAGGTCTCAGGCTGTGGGACTGGAGCCCTGTCCTTGTTCTGCCTTGAAAGACTTATCAGTGAGGTATGTCTCTGTATGCTTGTGTGTATGTGTGTACTTATGTATGTATGTTTCTTTGGTTTTCATATGCGAGTCCAGTTCTGCCTTGTATGCTATTTTCTTTTTTCGTTTTGTAAAGAAATAAACATATAACATTGGCTTATTTGGCTTTGTCTCACTTAAAAAAAATTTCCTCAAAGGGAGATAAAGGTCTGGGAAGAAGTATTAAGATGATTTCATTTCCTCTCTCTTCCTGGTCAGCTTTAAATGACAATGAAAGAAATTGTACTTTTGATAGACCCTCCCCCACACCCCCAGCTGTCATTTTTGGAAGAAGGAAAAACCCTGGAAGAATTTTGCAAAGATGTTCTGTTAGATACAGGTTCACAGTGAGCGGTGTGGACACCAAAGCTTGTTTGCTTTTAGTGGGCTTGGCCAACTTCATCCTTTTCCCTTGCCATCCCCTCCCCTCCTCCTTCCTTTCTTGCTCCTCCTCTCCCCCAACCCCTTCTTCCATCTTTTGCTCCTCCTCCCTCAATTCCTCTCCTCCCTAACACACAACATGAGGAATTAGGTTAGCTTCACGTAAAAGCTGCAGTTACAATGTGCCTACTTACTAGCAACTTTCTGATAGCTCAATAAAGTGCATGGAATTATCCCATTTTATGGAGGGGATAAAATAGGCTAAAAGAGCTAAAATTAATTGTCTAGTGTTTGTAGAGTCTGGCTTCAAAGCTGATGCCCTGGGCCAGGTAGGCAGGCAGTATTATAGCATATGCTTAGCATGAGCATAGTCCAGGGTTTGATCCCAGCACCACGAAAACAAAGAAACAGAAAATGGGCTTCCTGCTCCTTCTCTCACAAAGCCTTTACAGCAAAGGGAAATTGTAGAACAGCAGCTTCTGGCAAGGCTATGAGTGAGAGTCACTTCAGAGGCACTCTAAAGCAGCACAGATCCTGAGTTCCACTCCTGGACATGCAGTTCAGATTTGTGGTGGGCAAACAGCATTGGCGTGCTTCTGAGACATTCCAGGTGGTTCTGTTGCCCAGTGTTAAGAGTTACAGGCATGAATGCCCCTTCCTGGAGTCATGGAATTGGCCAATTTGAGTAAGTCATTGCTCTCCCGTCTAACTTTCCTCCTGTAACTTTTTACATCTGTTTTTCTGGAAGTGATTCCAGAATGGCCGTCCATGAATGCTGATAGTGTGGCTGTTAAAGCTGTCTTCTGAGGTCTTTAGCCTGCGGATAGCCACCACAAGCAAATTGGGAATCTGTGGGCTGAAGAGCACTAAAATACTCTTTACAGAAGAAACTAATTTCCTGAGCTGGGCATATGTAACTGAGCAGCATTTTCAGGTGCTCTGGACGTCTACACTCAATTCTGCTGTGTCCATTCCAGTTTCAGGAGGTGGAGATGAGGGAGCGTTATGTACCTATTAATTCCTAGTTTGCTATTCACATAGCATGACCATGGACATCAACCAGAGCTGCTCTAACAGTCATCCAGATTTGCCCATTGTGTATGTTATACATTAATAAACCGTACACCGTTTGATCGTTTGAATACAAACTCTTGTGTCCTGCTTAGTCATGCTTCTGTGTCTTGAACTTCTGTAAGTGCTATAATATTTCTAAAGAGAGATTTCTGAGTATGGGCTGAGATACTTTTTCCTGGCAATCTTGTAGCTGAGGGTTTGTGTCAATAAATCCACTACTGTGTGAAAACTAGAAGAATATGAAAATGTTCAGCTTACAGCTTCCTAAAACTAGGGAAAATGACACATTGTTGATTCTGTTGCCTCAGTGCGCCTCCCAAGGCTCAAAGACACTTCTCAGGTATTTTGTCATCTTGAATATGACTGACCTCTCAAACATTACCCAAACAGCCACTCAGAAAAGCATCTGCAGAGATGCCCAATCTTACCTCCAAAGTCCATTTACTAAGCAGTATTAAATTTAAATTAAAATGAAAAGATGTTTAAAAACTCAATAGCTCAATGGAGCTATTTCTAGACAAGTATTTGTTGTTTGAAAGAATACAATCTGCTATTTTATAAATATTCTTAGTATTTGTAAACAATGTACCTGTACATAACCTTTCTATAGCTATTCACCCACAGCACCATTTAACGAGTTATCTTTTATACAGTGAATACATTCTACCTTTCACCTCCTTTCCTTTGCAGCCCCTCCTCTACTTCCTTAGAAACAAAGGCACAGATCCTGAAGAAGAGGAGACATATCTCCCTCAGTAGCAGAGGAGGGTTTCTATGTGACCATTCGAATGACACCAACATAGATCTCTTCCTGGCAAACACTCAGTGTCATTCACAAATGACTTCCAAACATTCTCTTCTGCTAAGTGAAAACCCACAAGGAAAATACCCTCAGTTTATATATAAAGTATAAGCAGCAAAGGTGTGCTGTCTTAATTTTCATTCTAACCCACAAGACATCCTCAATGGCACCAGTATTAAAGCAGGAACCAGGTCTACATGTTCCTATTCAATAATAAGCTATGGAAGTCGCATGGGGTCGAGTCTCTAGGAAATCCCCTCTTTCTTTGAAAAAATGTCATTGGTAAGATAGGAGATTGGCACCACAATGAGCAAAATATAGTGCGGGCTGATACGCACTGTCAGGCAGAATTTGGTCTGAGACACTGACTTTTGTCTGTGTGGTGTCTCCGTTCCAAAGAAGATGGAAGATGCAAAATTGCAAGTTTCCAATCTCTGGTTAATGTGGTCTATACAACTGAATAATGTATAAGGAGATGTTCCTTTGATAATGTCACAATTATTCATTGTACCGCCATAAACTCAAATATTCACATTAACAGCTAGGTATTATTTTTCTTCTCTGAAATTAAGTGAGCGGCATCAGTGGTCATAAATGAGAGCATTCATCAAAGGCGGAGCCATGGCAGAGGATTAAGTGAATGCTGATGAAGTGTCCAGATTCCCATAACTTGGAATGGAGCTGCATTCAGCATTCCTTTATTATCCATCTGCCACATAACAAAAAGTCTCCTATATTTAATGCAGGTTTGCCCTAGGCCACGTAATAGGATTAGGAATAATTTCTACAAATTTACAAAAACAAATCACATGGGAAGGCTTAGAATTTGCTAATAATTTCTCCATAGCTGGAAGATCAAAGGTATGTAAGAGTCCCTAGCCAGGCGGTGGTTTGACCCTGGCCAGGCTTTCTTAATGAAAGGGTTAATCTTCTCCGAGGTGACCATACAGGAGCAAAAAGTGTGACCAAAGGCAGATTCAGTCCCCCCCAAAACAAGGAAGAAAATAGTCTGAAGAGTACAACAGCAAGAAAACATTTACAGAATCACACTACATTTTCTGGTTAGGAAAAAAAAAAAAAAAAAAAAACAACAAAAAAACTGGAGAATCTCATTGAAAGGGGGCAGGACAAAGGAAGAGAGCTGGCTGAGAAACAAGGGCAGCAAAGATCAAAACCTTCACCATGCCTTGAGGAATAAAAGAAATTAGGCTGCTTGCTTCTTTTAAAGCTTTCCCCATTGTGGTCAGGTGAGTGAGGGCTGCCATCAGCCCTTAGCTTGCTCACACTGTTTGTGGTGGAACTTAGAATGGCCAACTTGGCAAGAGTCTGCTCACATGAAGACAAGCCACAGTAAACTGGTATTGCGAACGTATCTCTTTCTAGACAGGCAAGCTGGGAATGGAAATTGTGAATTCTTACATGGACTTCTCCCATTCTTGAAGGGAAATGAAGGTGAACAAAGGTGTATTATAAATAATGAGACAGCGAAGACTAACCGAATTGATCCAATATCGTCCATTTTCTTCCTTACTAATTTAGACAAGTGGCAAAATTTAGTTCAGATCTTCAATTCTTCTTTTCCTTCCCAGCAACTGAAACCTGGTAGTCAGGCTCACAGCTATTAACAGCCTTGCCTGGCCATTTTCCCTAGCAGTTGTGAAGGGATTCCATTGTCATCCTGTGTATCTTTTCTCAAGACATGCAGAACACAGGACTGGCTTCTTTATCTAGCACACCACTCATCAAACACAGGAGTTAACAATGGAATCTGTCTAATTCAAGATAGATGATGAACAGAGTAGTAGCCTCATTGGAGGGTAAATTAACCCTTTGATGGAGGTGAGAGGCTACTTGTTAGTAAGTCTCTTAGCCTGGGCGTTTATCAAGCTGGAGGGAATTCAAAGATGCTTATATATCTCCATCTATCACCTGTTGGTCTGTTAAAACGGATTAAGACTGAGATTCAAGTTCTTCAGGGAAGGAGCCTACAAAACCATGTGATAAAAGAATGAGAAGTTGCCATTAGTGGTCAAAGTGAGGGGAATTTGTTTTTATGGAGTTAGGATTTGATGTTTACTGTTGTCTTCTGTTAAATAGCCTTTATGTGAATGTGGTCAGAAGACAGGGACTCTTTCCCCAGTGCCTTATGTTCTTCTTTCTCCTTTCTCCGGAGCAGAGGAAAAACTGAGGACGGACAATTCCACAGCCTCGTGGTCATCACTGGAAAGAGATGTTGTACAGACTTCTGAAACCTCAATATATTCTCTGCCAATTCTCTACAATGCTAGGTTTCATGGATCTGGTGTCAGTGGGGAAGAATGGTTGATCCTTTTGACAGAGACTTGAGAGAGAAAGAGACTACCTTGGTACCTGGTACCCAGAAAAGTTTAGTGACATGTGAGTGAATAGCACCCCAAGGCTAGTCACATTCAAAGCAAAAGTATTATATGTGTATCAAATGATTTGATTCTCACATAATACTACCATGGAAAAGTATTTCTTATTTAAACCTTAAAGATGAGTAAGCTGATACTTACAGAAGTTAGGTAATCTACTTAAGCAAATAATTGGCAGAGCCAGGCTTTGAACTTGCATGTTAGACTGTCTCTCAGTTCTCCTTTTCTGGCTAGTTTTCACCATAATTACAGAAGAATTTTAGTGGTGACTGAGTGGTGGATAATTTTTTTTTTAGTTTTCAAATGATTAAACTGAGGTTGTGAACCAGTACTTACTGTATTTTAAGTTGTGTGGCTAGTAACAGAGCTTGGGTGAGAGAGTCCAAGTTCATGCCCCACATTCCCATGCACAGTTCTTTCCCTGAAAACGAGTGTTTTCCCGCTGCTTCTTTCTCTTAACATCGGGGTCCATCACTTCTTTAAGTGCACAACAGACATGTTTTTTCTTCCAACCTTCTCTAGTGTTAAATTTTGGGAATATGAAGGTCAACAGAACATGGTCTCCCCCATCCCCTTTGAAGCTCTTACTGCCTGTAAGAGAAGGATGTAGAGAGAGCAGTGAAGAAGCTATTTCCTATCCTTAGATGTCTGAATCCCATGTGTTGTGGCAGCTTGAAGAAGGAAGGGAGCTTGTCATGATACAACCAGGGCTTGCTTCATGGAAGAATTTATATTTGAAGACTGAAACTTTCACCTACGAAATAAGGAAGAAAGCTATTTTGAACAGACAGAAGGAAGGATGGTGGATGATGAATTGAGGAATTGAATTCAGCTCAGTATGAATATGTTCAACTGTACTTACTATGAAGGTGTCGAGGACACAAAGGAAATTCTGAGTGTGTGAATTGTGTTGTGACAGAAGGAAATTGATTTTGGAGATAGGAGATACACTTAACAAGACATGGTGATGTGGCACATGAGGAAAAGAGTTCCAGGTTCTTTTCTTGGGTACCTGACTGGCTTTTGTGACTGGGCAAACTCATACTAACACAAGGCATATGTGCACCAGAGTAGATAAGGAGTTTGATTCTACTTTCAAATAGTACCTTTTATATTTACTTGTTGATACCTGGGTACACTTGTCCAACTGACTGTTGCAAGCAAGGGCATGGAGCTCATAAAACAAGCAAGTGGGGGCTGAAATGTGGGTGCATATGGTAGGAAAGGAAACCATAAAAATCAATATGGTGTTTTGAAGGACAGCAAGAAGGTGACAAGGGGTGATATCACAGTGCTGTGGGTGCTGGCAGAGAGAAGGAAATTGGCATGATGTGGGACCCTTGACCACAGAGCCTCTGGCTCCCCAACTCCTGCCCTAAGAACATTTTATATCAGGAGCACACTTCCCCCCAGAGGGAACAACCTTCCTTCAGTAGCTGTCTCTGGATCACCCCCTGCAGCTGCTTCCAAACTTCCTGTTGCAGCTGCCTTCCTAGAGACACTATAAAACCCTAAGCCTCCCCCTACTTTGTGAACAGTTTTCATCCCACAAGAAGGTTGTTACCCCTTGCTGTGCTAATAAACATAGTCTTGTCTGTTGAGGTCAGACTTGGTCTCTTTCCTTGTCTCTTGTTCTTTGTTGCCTGTCCTCTGATCTCTAAAATCTAATGCAGTACAAGACATATGTGAACAAAACGAAGTAGGAATGTGTGTAGGAAAGCAAGAAAATATCTAACAGGAAAAGGTTTATGATACAGAAGATAAAGGAGGCAGAATGTGAATATAGATGGCAGTGATGTTTTGGTCAGTGGTTGAGAGGCTGAGGAAAATTGAGGACCAAAAGAAAGTTAGTAATATAGAATATCAAGAATGGAGATTGGCATAAGAATCATGTTAGATGACAGGTTGCGGGAGCTGATGAGTGGGTGAGTGGTTAAGAGAAAAGGCAGAGAGTAGATTGTGAAAATGTGAAGAAGGTCAAAAAGTAGGCTATAGTTTCAGGTAAAAATCCGAGGGAATAATATACCCCTGCAGATGAAGGAGAAGGAAATAGAAACAAACTAGGTTGCAGAAGTGAAACAAAGCCTGAGAGAAGACAGTAGAAAGGAATGGGATCAAGAGCACTTGGTCTCACAGATCCAGATAACTTTCCCCCTCAAAGTGCCTCCTTTGTAACAGATGATTTATCTGCAGGTTGGTAGAGCTAGCGTCCTGACATGCATCTGGGGAAGACTTAAGTGGTGGGACCTAGAGACAAGATAGAAAAGAATCATCTGGCCTCATGCAATAGAGTACTGTGCATACAGAAGGTATGCACAACTGGTCAAAGTAGAGAGAATGAGACCCTGCAAAGTGCGTGTCCCTGAACAGGACTCCTGTGTTAAAACTTCACCCACCCATGGCTCAGGGACCATTGCAGAAGAGCGGACAGAAAGAGTGTAAGAGCCAGGGGTGGTGCATGAACATAACAGAATCTTACAAGCTCCGGGGACCCTGCGTATATAAACTTACAGCAATGGTGTCAGCATGCATAAGACCCACGCAAACTCTAGGAGATGAAACCCAGCATAGAACTGGGAAATGGGCAGCAGGCCCCAACCTTAGCCAAGGAACTATTGGCAACCGTTTCTTCTTAGGTAAGGAAACGTTGATCTTCTTTAAGGGAGAGACTTTAGATAGGCTAACCAGACTCCATTGGATGAACTTGCACTGAGAGACATCTGGGGACACTAACTTGACTAGATAGGCCTTAATACATATGACAGAATGCATGAAATCTGCTGGGAGGGCTGTGGGGGTGCAGATGGGGGCGGAGGGTATAAAGATGATTTAAGATTTTTTTTTTGTATGAAATGCACAAAAATTCAATAAAATATACAGAAAAAGAAAATCAGCTAGAAGTCATATTACAGGAAAAATGTGTTCTGATGATGAAACTCAGGGATGAAAAGAGCTACTGAATGAGAGTCATACAAAATGGGAGAAACTGAAAAAGAAAAAGATCAGGTATTACGGTGCATGAATGTGGCATGTGGCGTGAGGCAGAAAGATTGTGAGTTTGAGATAGCCTAGACTACATGGCGAGACCTGTCTCCAACAATGAAAGACGGAGTGAACAAGCTGAAAGCTCCAGGTCCCCAGGGCGGAATGCAGTCTGGGAAGCAGTGCTGTGGCTCTCATGAGCATTCTTTCCCCCTGTCAAGGATGAAATCGCCAGTGGATGAAAGGGGGGTGATGATTCACCCAGGAGACAAACCTCCGGATGTTTCTGTGAGGAAGTTTCGAGATTGGGCTAATTAAAGTGAGAAGGCTCCATTTCATGAGCTGGAGTCCCAGACTGAATGAAAACCGATCAACATTCATCTCTCTCTTCTTCCTGACTACGGATGTAATGTGGCCAGTTGCTTCATGTTCCCACCACCATGACTTCCTGTCACAATGGACTATATCCTCAAATCATGAACTGAAAATACTCCTTAAATTGCTTCTAACAGGTATTTCATGACAGAAAGAAGAAAGAAACTAATACAGAAGGCGTATGCTCATTAGAAGAGCTCTGTCTTAAAACACTTGGTTGAAGCCACCAATCTCTTGGAAGTATTCATACATAGAGGCAGGGACATCTCATTTTTCACCAACTGAATGGTCCCTGCTTCCCCTCTGTCCTTTGGCGAGCACAGAAAGTACAGGATTCATACTTGATGAATCACGGAGGCAGTAGTAGCTTGTTGGGTGGAGGGAATGGTCAAGCTTGTCTAAGAGAAAAAAGTCAGTCTCCGAGGTTGGAATACTCCAGAGATCTAATGTGCTCTAACTCAACTAACTCACTGCTTCACAAAAGGACGGTGTGTGTGTGTGTGTGTGTGTGTGTGTGTGTGTGTGTATGTGTTTTCTTCACTTTGTACAGCATCATTGGCTATTTAACAGGAATCATACTGTAGATGACAGAGGTGAGAAAAGACAGCAGTCATAGCTACATATTCAGTTGCACGGTGTTTACAGTGTGTTTGGGGGAGCTTTTCATGGAATGTTAATGCATCAGATGAAGTCATAGAACATATGAGTGGGCAGTGTGACTCCAGAGACCCTGAAGAGATGGCAGGTGTTCTGGCCTGCTCTGCCTGAAGCTATAACCTAGGTCCCAGGAAACCACTGTAGATATGACATCCTCGGTCCTCAGCAGTTGCTTAATCTTCTTTCCCCCCTACAAAGATCACCCCAGACCAAAACCAGGTTTTTGGGTTTCGGTTCCTCATTCCTAATTTTCATGTCAGCCCTACAACCTTCCCGTCTTTACCTAAAGACCCCACCTTTAACTTTCCTGACTTCTGTAATGGCCAGAAAGGCCTCCCTATATAAACCCCTACCTTGGTTTTAATAAGTGAGCTATCCACCAATGCAGGCTCCTGGGAATTCCTCCCGTCTCACTCTGGGTTGCCTGAGGACCTGTTCAACCGCCCTCTGTTCTGGGATGGCTGGAACACAATGGCCATGCTGGAGACAGAGACCAATCCATAGTTCTACTGTTTGGGAAAACTAAGCAGGTTTCATTTCTTTAATCTCTGTTCTGAGACACTGTATTAATAGACTGTATTTGGATCTCCCAAACTGACTTGACTCCAGAAATATTTTCTTTCAGAATCATTCTAGAACTCGCGTCTCATGGATGAAACTATGGGGAATTTGGTTTTGGGAAAATATGTGACGGATTGGACTCTGACTGCCTGAAAGAGTCCTCTGGACTCTTCTAGAGAATGAGAAAAGAGGAAGAGTATCTTTAGTAATCAGCTCTTGGTGCTCCTTGCTTTTCTCCAATATGACCTCAGTTTGTTCATTTCCACTTTAATGAGAGACAGGAGGTGTGGAGGCAGGGTCAGTGTTGACTTCCTCTGTTCCCTGTGTGGGGTGTGCCAGGGTGGTTTTTATACTAGATGTTGATTGGCTGAGTGCTTCTGTTAGGTAAATGTTAGTAATTCTGAAAACAGCAATTTCTATAGGAAGTTTTCCAGATATTGATCAGAGCCATGGCTATATAACAGAAACTAGAATAAACCATAAGAAAGTATTTATTTTTACACAAGATTTGGTTCTGTGATTGTAAATTCTCAGATCAGAATGATTCTCCAAATAAGTCATGATGGAAGTTCTCTTCAGAGTTCAAATCTATTAGCTCTTTTAGTTGTGTTAGACAACTTGTGTGAATATCTATTTACTTTGGTAGTCATTCTTACTCAGGAGTAAGTAACCATAAAAAAATCAATATAGCTATTAAAAAAATATGTGAGGCTCGATCCAAGCTTAGACATTCTGACTTGGTGGAATTTGAGATAGGCTCCACAGCTGATGTTGACAACATCCTATATGATTCTGATGTGTACTTTGAGCTAGGAGACGTTGGGATGAGTGTAATTAAGAATCCACTATTTTCTAGTCATGTAACAGCAAGGTGTACAATTTTTCCAGTTCCTAATGATGGTAGTGTCTGTAAGGGCTGTGTTTTAAGGTGAAAAAAGTTAGTTAATATCTGTATTTGCATCTGTATTTCTTTTAAATATTCTCTTGGAGAAAGTTGGTGCAAATAACAAAGTTCTAGGAAAGGTAGGAAACTGGCTCAACTTCACATAGGCTGTTAGGTACTAAACTCCATTTTGTGAGGCAGTTTCTGTGAATGTGATTCATAGGCACTTTTGATCAAGGGAAATATGACATTTCAAGGACATAAGGAGCAATAGGCTTCAGGGGATGCGATGTCAGATAGATGATAACAAGAAGGAAATGGCAGAACTTTCATATCATGGCTTGATGTTCACATCAGCTCATTCCATTCACATCACTGGCACAGTGACCAATGTAGGGAGGAGGAAACTCTGGCTAGTAAAGGGGTTGTGACACCCCTGAGTCTCCTGAATAAGCCTTCAAGGATTCAAGGATGAAATGATGGGGTTTTGTGCAGAGTGGAAATCCAATTCTCTTCATAGAAATAAGTGCACCGTTTTTGTGTTTCTGATTTATCAGCAAGCCAAAAGAATGGCTTTTGAAAGACAAGGTTGGGACTTCACTAACTGTGTGTGTGATAGATGAGCAGGCAATGTTTATGACATCTGTTTATGACGTCTATCACACCAATGATCTCCTGGGTTGATTGAGAACTGTCCTAGAATGAAACCCAAGGATACTATTGGCTTAGAGCACAGTTTTCACTTGAGTGACTTGGCTCAGAAGCTGATTGCCTAAGCCACACAGCTCCTTTGAGAACCTGGAATTCTCGTCTTGTTTCTCTCAAGAAGCAACTGTATTCTATCCTTACTTATCTTTCAGAGGAATTGTTCATGGTCTTACATGTCCTGTAATATTTTAAGCTTCTGTGTTTATTTATTCAGATTATAGAGGAAATGAATAACCATACCTAAGAACTGTTTTATTTAAAAGGAATCATTTGTCAAAATTTCTCTAGGTAGGACCTGAGTGGGATCTCACATTTCTACAACTATCTCGCCCCCCATCAAATACTCAACTCAAATATTGCAATATAATTGAAATTAGATTAAAAAATTAAATGACATTTTGTGAACCATTTAAAAGGGTCAGTGATGTGTTTGAGTACTACGAGATTAACCTTTGCTCATTTGGGAAAATGCAGTCTTCAGTAGGGATTCTGTGGCTGGGGTTGCACTTGCTAAAAGTTTAAAACAGTAATTTTTTCCTAAGAAAGGTCATCTTGAGCTAAAATGTCAAATAAATTATTTAGATTACTGAATTAGAAAAGTGAGGATCTGACAGGCTGAATTTTTTATGCACATTAGCCACAACCAGGGTCTCTCTATGCTCTTTTTATTAGGTAAAGTGCACCCCCTTGCCTCTTATTTAAAATCCCTCCATTTAGTCCCATACACTTCCTTTGATAGATGACTGATGCTTTTGAGTATCCAAATACACGAGGCTGCTGCATTCACATAGCCTGTCTTCATTTTGCAGGCCTCCTAGTCCTGATCCTAGTAAGTAGACACATGAGTACACACAGGCAAACATACTCACAGGAAACGTTTATTGATATTGATGCATACAAATACATAATGATATATTCTAAGCATGTATATTAACATATATACTTTTTTCTTTAAATGAGATGGTCTGTCAATACATAGAATGTTTCCAATAGGGAATGCATAATAGTACCAGATTGTTCTCATTTAGAAAATAATACTAAATAATAATACTAAATGTATACTAAATAATACTAAATAATACTAAAAATATAAATGGCTTTGTGAACATGTTAACTAAAGAATTTTCCCATTAGCACAGAGATCTTTGAAGGGACCTCTGGATGCTACTGCCAGCTGGATACATGTCGACATTCTGGAAAGTCTTTGTTTCCAGGAAAGCAGCGAGTCTTTCAAAGGAGCTTTCTTACTGCACATAGGTGATGCTGGTTCTAGTTTGCTATTACATATGAGAAATTGAGTTATAGAGCTGTCAGTGTTGGGGCTCTGTCACAGGGGGCTTGGCTACTATCCCAGATTTCCAGACTTAAGTACTAATATTAACTCTAGGCTCCTTCTTCATCCGGGATACCTGTGTCAAATCTGTGGAATTTATTACTGTGATGATGGACTTCTCCAAGTTGCTTTTGGTCAGTGTTTTATCACAGCAACAGAAAAACAAACCAAGACAGAAATTGGTACTAGGAGTGGGTTATTGCTGTGACCGAGTTGACCATGTTGTTTTGGGAGAGGAATGTGGAAGCATTTGGAACTTTGAGCTGGAAAAGCTGTAGAGGGCTCAGCGTTTAATGAGCTGTTCTGTGGAAGCAAGCAGGTAAGCAGTGTTCCTCCATGGCCTCTGCTCCAGGGACTGCCTCCAGGTTCTAGCTTTGATGTCCTGCCTTGGCTTTCCCTTGACAACAGATTATAACCTGTAAAGCTGAAATGAACCCTTCCTTCCCTTTAGCTGCTGTTCTGGTCTGCCTTCAATTGCTGTGACAAAACACTCTAAGCAATACCAACTTGGAAAGGGTTTATTTGGCGTCATCACCCAGGTCAAAGTTCATCACTGAGGAAGCCCCAGGTAGGAACTCAGGGCAGGAACCTGGAGGCAGGAGCTTAAGCAGAGACTATGGAGGAATGCTGTTTTCAGGCTTGCTCCCCTGGCCCATGCTCAGCCTGCTTTCTTATATAGAACAATCTGCCCAGGACTGGCACCACCCACAGTGGCACCTCCCACATCACTCAACAATAAAGAAAATACCCCCACAGACGTGGCCACAGGCCAGTTCAAAGGAAATAATTCCCCAGTTGAGGCTCCCACAACCCAGGTGTGTCAAGTTGACAACCAAAGGTACCCAGCACAATTTCTTTTGGTCAGTATTTCATCACAGCAACAAAATACAACTGAAAGATACTATTTATACCTTTCACCTGGTTATTGGTGTTGGAACGGTGCTAGTCAAGGGAAAGATAATTCATGTTTTTTGTAAGTGATTAAATAAAACAGTCATGCAAACAGAGGTTCCTGGTTAAAACAGCCATAGAAAACTCAATTTTACACAGGACTAAGAAAAAGCAGAAAGCCTGAATCTTCCCACAAAGGCCATCAGCATTCCCTCACTATCTCCAGCAGTCACCAGGACTGGCTTCTCCTACTTGTGGAGAAAGCTTATCTTCCTTTGATGTTTCCTTTTTGGAGTAAGGACTACAGATCTTTCTACAAAGAATCTAAGGAATCAGAGGACATTTTCTTTCTTTGTGATCTATAAAGATCGAAGGTGGCCCCTATATACCTTTCCTATGTTGCTTATTGCTTTATCGTGGGCTAGGACAGTGAGCTCTGGATGCCAAACTCAAACTCCAACTCCAATATATCCAGTGACTGTAAGTGTAGCCCAAATAAACATGTTTTAAGGTCGTCTGGGGTAAGTTTGCATGTGCATACCATGTAACGACACACAATTTCTACCACTGATAGAGAAAATAAACTGAATGTATGAAAGTGACCCAATTCAGAATTTGTGAGTTGCATGTCTGAAAGAATGCTCACCAAAGGAGAGGGTAGAGTCAGAACTCAAAACTGGCCAGGAAAGCAGGTCACATGTACAAGCTTGAAGGTCTGTGTAGCAGAAGGCTTGGGCAGTACTTAGTCATCAGCAAGCCAAGGCCAGCTCCCTACAGGAGAGTGAAACCGCACTGCAGAGAAGCACTGTGAATGTTAGCATGTTTCTGGGACACATTTCATGTTGAAGTGCTAATGCTGGGTCAAGTGCAGGTAATTAATGGATACAGCTGGAAGACAGCAGCCATCTCATTGTCTTTGAAATCCTGTTAAACTTACAGTCAGCTACCAACCCGAGCACTTATTTCCTATCTTCGCTCCTTCAGCATTAGTTTTAGACTGTCACAGCATATACCACAATTCACTAAGAACCCAGTGGGCTGCATGGGAATGCTTCCTGATTGACTGATAGATAGAGTCCCTTATTTACAGAGATTACCAGGTAATGGAACTCCTGTTTATTCATTTTATGCTTGCAAATATTTTCCAAATGAGTATTCAATCTGTTTCTCACAGAGATCCAAATTTTGTATATTATGTATATTTCCTTGTCTGTTTCATAATCCAAATGAACATCTCATTCTTCGCTGCTTCCCAGAGTAGAATGATAGGTAATATTTACAGCAACAAGTTACCCACTGCCTCTTCTAGCTGCACTCAGGGACAGAGAGCGGAACATGAAAGCTTCTGCTGGAGGGAAACTTTAAGGTTTTGCCACAGCATGCTGGGCATCAAGAAACAACAGGAACGGGACATGGGATGAACTTTCAATATCATCGCTTTGTAATTCAGAAATTCACCTCAGCCATCATGCAGTCAGGACTCAAACTGTGAGCGAGAGAGCCTCATGAATTCAATGTAGAAGAACCAACCGTAGGGGAACCTGGGTGTGGGTGGAAACATTCACTCACAGTCCTCACTAGCTTGATTTTTCTGTCCTTTGGCTCATTCACTGGGAAGCATTCTTATAATCTCTCCTGTCAGGGCCACCGTGATTCAGTCTGATGAAAGTTCCTGTGACCCTCTCTTTTGTGGGCAAAAAAACCTTTGAAGGGTCAGTTAAAATCTAACTTGATATATGAGCTTCTGAAGAAAAAGAACTGTGTGATTGCAGTGAATTTATAATTTCTGTCAAGTTATTCCCTTTAAATACAGATTATCAGGCCAGTATCGACTGTCCTAAACCTTTACTGGCCAGCAGAGGAACTAAAATGGTTGTTCCTAAGCTCTAGACACTGGCTTCCGATGGTTGCATGAGCAGAGCTGGAAGTGGACTTTGGGGCAGGTAAATGTTCTTTGTTCCGCAAAGGGTTAATTTGGACAACTTGCTTTTCTTACCCACAAATGATTGTTTTTAATATTGTTGAAAAAAAAATCCAAGGTTGATATTTCAGACTGGAATGCTTGCTTCTGTTGTTCAATTCAAAGGAAGGTCCCATGAGTCTTGGCAGAGATGTGTTTTACTGTTGCTGTTATTTACTTACTTGTTTATTTATTTTCATGGACTGGTGACAGGAATTTGAGGGTTCTGAGACTCAGGGAAAGGAAAATGTGGGCAACTACTCTTGTCTGTGCTAAAGAGTAGGTACTTTAAACCCAGTGGCAGGCTGGGGAGAAGAGGATCAGTGGGGTTTCTGTGTTACAGAATTATAGATTAGCCAAAGCGGAATCCTATGCTTAGAGGAAAAGGAAAAGAAGTTTTAGTATCACATTGTTCTCCAGCCTATTGTATTGTATAATCCTTCACACATTGGAAACTGGCTATTACCTTTCTCTTTTCATTTCTTACGTGTAATAACTAATCTCCCTCA
Organism: Eospalax fontanierii; assembly: GCA_035773235.1. Lineage (NCBI taxonomy): Eukaryota > Metazoa > Chordata > Mammalia > Rodentia > Spalacidae > Eospalax > Eospalax fontanierii. Next base: position 41,908,771 of record CM069526.1, on the reverse strand, counting down.
GTCAGACTCTGGGTATCAAAGGTCTTGTAGAAAAAATGTCACCTGATCAGCAAAATAAAAGAGGAAAGGACAGTCATCCATTGGTTCTAGGATCTCCAGTGGGTACAAAAACCTACAGACACCTCACTTCCTTTTATAAAGTAGCATATGTGCACATCACTCACACACCCTTCTGCATACTTTGGATCATCTCTGTATTGCTAACAATACCAAATTCAATGTAAATTCTGTGGAAGTAGTTACTATACCATACTCCTCGGGGGAAAAAAATCTGTAATGCTTAATTCTGAGAGAGTTTAAAGCATGTTTTTGATCAATGTTGCATGAATCCATGGATGAAAACTGAGAATATGGTGGGCCAACTTAGTCTTTTAAAAGTATTACCAGCATATCTTCTATCCATCTAAGAACCTTTGGTCTCATGTCCAAGCCTTAACTTACCTTCCTTTAAAACATGATTTAAGAATTCACAAATGTAACAGCTATTTATGACTTATGTCATTGTGATCATTCATTTAGTCTGGTTAATACATTAGGGATAACCTCAGCCTTCCTCACAACTATGGACAGCAGCTATTACATGCCAGGCAATACTTTGAGCGCTTACATGTATTAATTTATTGTCTTTAAACACTCATATGAACAATATGCTTATCCCATTTTATAGATGAGGAATTAAAAGCCAAGGATCATGGTTTATAGGAGCAGAGCTGAGATTCAAACCTAACTGTTTAGTCTCAAAATATATTCTTCATGTCTGGGTTTAATCTATAGTCGTTTTCTCATATGTGCTTTTGTTTTCTACTAATTAAGCTATTATTCCCTTAGAATTTAAAGGGTTTTTGGAAGTGAGCTGGACATTGTCAATGATACCCTTATAATCTGCTTGAGGGCCGAAATCTGTCTCCTGCTCATTTTTGTAGCTATTTACTTTCCACAGTTAATATAATTCCAGCCTAAAGTGATAGTTTATTGTACTTTTAAATCTGACACATTGTAATTGGTAGTGGATTTTAGTTAAGAATTTTTGGGCCAAAGTTTTACTATTACTTTATTCACTGTGATACTAAAATATCTTGAACCTTGCACTCAAAATGAAGGGGGACTATGTTTGTACATTAGGACTGTGAATTACAACAAAAAATTTTCACCACAAACATTCATTTATTAGAATCCTACAAGATTTACAGCTTAATAAAGATACATCTGCCAATAATACACATATAAGAATAAAGTAGGTTCAAATGAGTATTGCACACCTGTAATTGCACACTCAGGAGGGGCAGATAGAAGGGTAGAAAATTGAAGACCAGCCTGGGCTACATAGGGAAACCCAGCCAGAGGGAGTATTTAATTACTCAAATAATTAAATCATGTGGTAACTTCCATAAGGAAAAAGTCATCTGTTACCAGAAAGGGGGGATAGTGGAACTACGTGTGCTTGGGAAGTCAGGAGAGGCTTCCTGAGGATATAATGCCAAGTTACATCTTCATGTTAAGCAGGAGTGAGTTAGCCCAGGTATTCTGCAGGGGCTAGAGAGGACTGCCTACCTGCCTGCCTACCTGCCTACCATCATTTTGTCTTCCTTTCTCCTGTTCTTTTCAGTCCTTACTAGCCTCATCTAAGATCATCAAATGAACCAGGCTCCTATCCTCAGATTCTTTAATGTGCTATTCTTGCTGTCTAAAATTAATTTTTTCAGCCTCTCATTTCTTTCTCTCATTTCAACCGATGTACTTTGAATGTTGTATCAGTCAGAATTCTGCAGAGAAACAGAATCAATGGGATACACTCGCTTCCATCCTCAATTTATTTGAAGGAATTGGCTCATGTGATGTGGAGGCTGGCAAGTCTGAAATTTGTAGGGCAGACTGGCAGACTGAAAGCTCAGCAGGCATTCAGCCTGCGGCATTGGATGGAACTTCCCTGAGAAGCCTCAGTTTTTGCTTATGGTGCTGGTTGGACGAGCTTGTCCCCACCACTGAAGGTGGCCTCCTTTATTAAAGTCACCTGAACATAGATGTTGAGATAGTACCTTCCCCCAAACCACTGAGTTTAGTGTTTGATGAAGTAACTTGATTTTATAGCCTGGCCAAGTCGACGCATTAAAAACTAAGCACCTTAGACATTAATGTCCACATGCAAATTGTTTATACTCGTGATAATTTTATGACTGTCAGGAATAGTGTTGATTTGTCGTTACCTTTAAAGTTCAGATCTTTCTATATACTAACCTCTCAGAGGCCTTGTTCATATATCTTATATACTTTCACTCAATGATTTCCTTCTATTTTTTCCCTTTAAAATCCTTCTTAATATAGGAATATGGTCCAAATTCTCTAGCACACAGGTATGTTTCTTCAGTAGATCACTTACCATAACTCCTAGGCCGACATTTTCCCACATCTAAACTGATAGCTTAGTTTGTACTCATTATTAGTTCATTGGTTTAATCCCTAGCTCATCAATGATTTTTATTTCTAAAGATGTGTAAATGCATTATCCTATACATCTTGACACATATATAAGATTAAGACATCTTTATATTCTTTTTATGCCCTACATTACTGTTTAGCTGACCACAGAGGAACACATTTACCACTCTTCTGCTTACTTTCAAAGCCTTTGAAATTTTCCTGCCCTTTGTCCCCAATGACTGTTTTTTTCTTTTTTCATTTTTTAATAACCTGAAAGACGTCGACATCGGTATTGTCTTCAGGCTTAGGGATTTCATCAGATACTCTCTCATGTGAGTCATTTATAAACATGCCTTGGATGTAATCCTCAGGAATTTTCAGTGCTGAAATTTGTCCATGTACAGGAGAAGTTATCACTACCCTTTATAATTTGCTCATTTTGTACTGTAACTTCTTTCACGTCCATTGTGACTTTTTAAGTAGACCTTTTACCAAAGCTTAACATACGTGTAGAAAAATGAACAAATGAAATTTCACAACATGAAGAAATCACCACCCAGAGCTCAGGAAATTGTTCTCCCAAATGTTCCTCACACCTCATCCTCAGGGCACACTTCTGAAAACAAGTAGGACCATTCAATGATGAACTGTATATAGTTAAATTATAAAATAGGTGTTGGTTCTCCTCTTTTTTTTAATTTAATACTATTTTTGGAGAAATGTTGCTTTATTGATATTTGGAATAGCAACAATTTGCCCATTCTCAATGTGGTGTAGTGGTTTACTGAATACACATCCACAATTTGTTTGAACATTTTACTGCTTAGAGGCACCTAGGCTCTTTACCATTTTCCTATTTAGTACTACTATGAGCACTTAGACAGGTCTTTTGAGCTATCTTCCCAGCACCTTGCCTGTGTTTTTATATTATTTATTTTCTAATTTGTTATTTATGTGCCACAAATATATTACTTATCAGATATTGTTTGCAAATATCTCTGCTCTGTAACTTACCTCTTCAAAATTTTACTGTTATAAACAGGAGCTCAATACAGTCTATTAATCTCTACTTTTATGATTAATACTTTATGTACAGTCTAAAACATTTGCCTTCTTATATATGTATATATATGCATATATATATATATATATATATATATATATATATATATATATATATAGGTGTATATATGTTGTAAAGTTGTGGTAGATGTTTTCCAAGCAGGCATCGAATTTACCCAGTAATGCTTATTGGAAACAATGTTTTTCCACATTGATTTCAAATCAAATCATTACTTATCCCTGGGTGTGTTTCTGGACTTTTTACTATGGGCCATTGATTTATTTATATTTTTTATTAATATAATTCTGTGTGTGTGTGTGTGTGTGTGTTTATGTGTGGTGTGTTTGTGCACGTGGAGGGCAGAAGTTGATATCAGGCATCTTTCTCCTTCACTCTCCACCTTCATTGTTTGAGACAGGGTTTCTCACTGAGCCTGAAGCTTGATTAGGTTAGACTGACTGGCCAATGAGCTTCAGAGATTCACTTGACAGCGTCCCAAGGCCGAGATTACAGGCACTTGCTTCCATGTCTAGATTTAAAAAATTAATTAATTAATTTTTGTACACTTCATACAACAGTTCTTAATCAAATTTAGACCCCCCCCAACCTCATCCACCCCTCAATGCCCGCCCCGGACTTCGTGTATTCCATCATACATATTAAGTCCTATGCAGTCAAGCATCAATGTCCAGATGTGCTTTAGTGCAAATCATCCACTGGAGTCTGGTCAGGCTATCTAGAGATCATAAGTAAGGCAAACTCTCCCTCTCCCAGTAGTACTCAGTCTCCAATAGTTCTCAGTCTAGGTCGGACCCACCACTAATTTCTATAGCTCCACTTTGGGACCTTGTCTAATTTGAATTGGTGTGGGTCCTGTGCTCAGTGCCACAATTGCCACAAGTCCACATGTGCAAGCTTCCAATAGCCTGAAAGCCTCTGCTTCCCTAAGTTCATGAACCAGTCCTGGCTCTTATAATCTTTCCTCCCTCTCTTCTACAATGATCCCTGAGGCATAGGTGGGTGAGGTTCAATATAGGAGTCTTATCCAGGGATACACACCCTGTAGTCTCTTATTCTATAAAACTTGGCCAGTTGTGGCCTTCTGTGTGCATAGTACTATGTTGTTTAAGGAAGCTTCACTGGTGAGAACTGAGGGATGCTTTAGTTGTCATGTCTGGATTTTTACATGAATTCTGGGCATCAAAGCTCAAGTCTTCATGATTGCATGAAGCACTTTACCAACTGAACCATTCCCCCAGCTCTGGGTAGCATAATTCTTACTAACTATAGTTTTATAATAAATTTTGATATATCGTCATATAAATATTTTAGGTTTTTTTTTTTTTGAGTTCTTCCAGATTATTTTTGCTTTTCTTGCTCTTTTGTATATCCATACACATTTTAGGATTGGCTTATTGATCTTGGGATTTTGGAAGTGCTAGGCAAGTGTTCTACCACAGAAATACATCAGTAATCCCTAATAAAACACTTTGAACCATAAATTTTCCTTCAATGCTAGCATTACTCTCTCATGCAAATTAATTCTGTTTAGGTAATTTTCTTGTTTCAGTGATGATTTCCTCTGTGACCGTGAATGGAGAAGCACATTGCTTTGCGGATTCTTGGGACATCCTATATTTTTCTCAACTTGGGTATTGAATTCTAGAGTTTTTCTATTCTATCTCTCTTCTGAAGTTACAGTTACATGCTTTGTGGATCTCCCTCCACCCCGCTGCCCAGGATCTCAGATGTCTTTCTCTTCTTATGCTTTCTGTGTCTTCCATGCCACTGATCAGCCTTCTGGACTTTTTACTATGCACTCTTTTGTTGAGTCCAGTGCATTTTATTATCTATCTGTTGAATCTTTATTTTCAGTGACTATATTTTCTAATTACAGAACTTAAATTATTTTTATAAGTTCCGATTTTGGTGAGAATCTCCATTTTGTTATATTCTTGAATAAATCATAGACAGTGATTTAAAAATCCTTTTGTGTTATCTAAGTGTCCAGTTTTTCTGCCTTTCTACCATTTTCATTCTGGTTTTAAATTTCTGAGATTTCATACATGCATACTGTATTTATATCACTTCCGTCCCTCTCTGACCTCCAACTCCTCCCATGTTCTGCCGACTCCCTCTCCATTTCTTGTCTCAGTAGCCACTGATCATCTGTAGTTCTTCTGGAGATGGGACCATAGGATATTGCCCCCATTCATATTGGCACGAATGCGCATGCGCATTTTGCAAGTCTTCTTTAGGTAACCACACGATGGAGCTCTCATGGGTGTAGCTTTCCTATTTTGTCTAGAGTGTGATGTCTAGCAGGAGGCATCCTGTTCCTCTGACTCTTACAATCTTTTTTCTTTTTTTTGCCTCCCTTCTGCAATGTTTCCTGAGTCTTTGGTGTATAACTTGTATTGTGGACGTATCATTAAGGGCTGGGCATTTTGACCAGTTGTGGAACTTTGTAAAGACTTCCATATGCTGCTAGAAGAAGCTTCTTTGATGAGTGGTAAGATCTACACTTATCTGTCACTATAAGGATAAGTACTAAATTAAAGTAAGAAATTACACTGGTTTGAGAAAGTGGCAGTAGTAGGTTCTCCTCTAGTTTCTGTGACCTTTACAACCATAGATAGTTGGCTATATTTACAGTATCAGGGATGTATTTCTTCACAATGAATGGGCCTTAGTCCAATTAGATAGCTGTTCTCCCCCAAATAAAAGTACTACTACTTCACCAGTAGAGATCATTTGCTGGGATGTCATTATTGTGGTTCATAGGCTTTACTTGTGACTAGGAGTATCTTTTCCCCTCCCTTACCAGCTTGTACAGTGTCTTTTGGTAGTATGAGAGTTGGTCTTCAGGGAGTAGGCTTCCAGGTCAGGTTCAGTGCAATTTTGCCAAGTCTTGTGACTGAAAGTCTATCGTGTCTTCAGCAATAGGATCTTGCATTTAAGTTCTGGGAGGCAACAAAGGACTATGGCATCAAGCTTATATTGCTTTGGGAGTCTCTTCAAATACCCTGACCAACAACTCATTCTGTTTTTTAACATGCTTGGTAATTTTTGCTGGAATACTGGGCATTCTGCATGAAAACTTGGTAACTGTTTTCTTTCTCTAGATCAGATTTTCTTACTCTCTGGAAGACTGCAAAAATTTAATCCAATTAGCTTCTAATCAGGAACAAAGGTAAATCCAGGGTAATTTTCAGTCTTTTTATGACTTTATTTGGCCCCAAACTACACATCTTTCTAGTGTGTAGCCACTGGAAGCCCTGGGTCTTCAGCGGGCCCCTTTCTGATTGCTAGGTGTTGATTTTTCTATTGTTTCTGATACAATGCAAGAGTCCTACAAAACTCCACTGTGTTTGCCAGCTGCATTCTCCGCCATGGTTAGGTGTCTTGTTTTTCCATTTGATCAGCAAGTGCAGGAGGACAGTGTGGGCACAAAGCGGTGTTAAATCCCAGACAAACAGTTTGGTTATCCTCCTTTGTAACACACTGCCTCCCTAGTCAGGACGTTGACCACAGCTGTTCTGGCTTTTTTGCCACTGGGAGTGGGTCTTCTCTCTGGACCAAAAGTTTGCAAACTCTTAAGGATAAATGTAGCATGCTTTTAAAAAGTAAATTGATGTAGAGGTGGTGGATGACTACAAGGAAACAGAGTTTTCCAGAATGCTGGTCAGTTACTTGTATGAACTCACAGCAATGGTGAGAGCATATACAAGTCCTGCTCAAACTCAAACCAGACAAAATCCCAGCATAGATGTGGGGAAGTGGGGAAGAAACCCCAAACCTACCTGAGGGCGTATTGGCAACTACTGGCTGCTGAGAGCGGGAGAGACAGTCTTATTTAAGGTAGGTTAACCATACTCCAGTAGATGTATTCACAATGCCTTTGGAGACAGTAGTTTGACTCTACTGGCACACACACACATACATACATACACACTTATACAAATATATGTATGAAATTGGGTCGGAATACTAAGGGGGTGCAGAGAGGGAAGTGTTCTAAATATAATCAAGATATATTGTATAGAATTCACAAAAAATCAATAAAAATAATGAATAGATGAGGATTTCTTTTCTCACTCCCTTACTCTGGGCTGCCTCATCAGATACCTGATTTTAGCTACAATTGAAAACTGTTTCTTTTATCATATAACCTTTGCTCTTGAATGTTGAAAGTATCCAGAAAGATCGTATATACCTTACTGTTTACTTTATAAAAAAATATTTTACTTATTATTTTTATGTTATATGTAGGTAGGTGCACCTGTGTCATACAATGCCTGCGGAGGTCAGAGGAGTTGGATCCCCAGGAACTGAAGATACGGATGGTTGCTAGCTACCATGTGGGTACTAGGAGTCAAACCCAGGTCCTCTGCAAGAGCAGCCAGTGCTCTTAGCTGCTGAGGCATCTCTCCAGGCCCTTTTGTCATTCACTTTTATAAAGTTCTTTATAAGTGCATACTCAAAAATTTAGACATTGAGATTCAGACTCCATATTAATATTTTAAATATTTTATATACATTTCTTAATTCTCAGTTGTAAAAGTAGGGTAGATTAAAAAAAACATAATTTCCTAACCATTTACATAGGAAAAAACTCATTTTGACCAATATAGAGATAATTTCATGTTTCCTATCAGAGAAAATACTAGTTTTATGTTTATTTTTTGTAATATTTAGGGAAAGAAGTTGGGTTGAATTCTAGATTGGGACAGAATATGATCATGCAGCTAAATTAAAAATTAGTAGTAAAGTTTTCTTTGTTACATCAGAGATATTTTTCATTCCTCTTTAAATTTTCACTCTGGAAGCAGAAGTAGGAAGATTTCTGCAAATTAGAGGTCAGCATGGTCCAGATGGGCAGTTTCAGGCCAGTTGCATAGTGAGACCCAGGCTCAAAAATCTCACAGAAATTTTAATTTTGAATTTCTTATAAGTCGGGGTTTCTATTCTCAGACGTAGATGCCAAATCTGACTTTAGATGGTCACCTGGGATGTTCCTGTCTCCAGTCAACAGATGAATTAGTTTCTTTGACTCAGATGTCTAGTTTCAAGTACTTTTGAGCTCTCAACCCTAGATCAGATGTTGTTTATCAGTCTATTCCATAGATTATTGTTTCCTTAATTGCCAAGGGCAAACCAAAGCTTCAACCAAATTTTGCTGTGAAATCCAAGCTAAACAAAGCTAAAGCTCCACTCTCCCTGCCTTCACTGCCTTATGATGTCCTGATCACGGGGAACAGCCCCTTTTTAAGCCATCGTGTGTCTATGCCAGCCCAGCAGTTTATTTTCCTTCAGTTAGTGGATTAGAGGGGTTAAAATGCATGGGCTCTTTTGGAACCCAGTTAAGACACACCATTCTCAGTCTCAGCTAAAACACTCAATTCTATTTGCCTAGTGAGATCTTTCTCTGCCTTTCCCCCAACTGACAGACACAAACAGAGCAGACAGCACCTTTTGGCATTCCTATCACCGACTCTGTTTTCTTTTTCTTCTTGTCTAAGCAGGTCTTTGCTTATTCAAGGCTAGCTCTTCACCCGCCTCCTGGCTCCGTAGATGATTTTGGCCTGCTTTCAGCCTTCATTCTTTCTGTGGCACTGGGAGTAGTTAGTCATTTGTGCATCAGTGAGAAGAGGGATTTAGTGAATAGGAAGACCATAGACTTTCTTCTTTGGTCCTTCCTTCCTTGACAAAGTAAATCCCACTGAAAACCAGCATTAATGGAGCATGACTGTTTGAAGAATAGAGCCCTAACTGTTGACATGTCTGTTGTCAAGCTATGCATTATGCTCTGATAAAGAAAAGACACATTTCTTAAAAAGACAATCTCCATGGCATTAGGTTTATTAGTGCAGTATTATTGCCATTGTGCTCAGCTCCCCAATACACTTAAGGACCTATCAATATTTCCATTAAAAAATCCCATTTGCTGTCATTTAAAAGTAGCCTGGCTATGTGAGATCATTTAAACTGAAATTATAGATCCATTATTTTTAGGCTTATTATTGAACATCAAGGGTGGTTAAATTTACTGAATTGGTAGGGGTTGAATGGTCTCTGTTCTAGAAGAAAATGGCCAGTATAAAGGCAGGATATTGTGCAGGTCCTGGGAAGATGAGACATGTAAGTCATGTTAAGACAAATCACTTTTAGTTATCCATGTGTATCAATGAAAAATAGATTTACTTCTTCAAGATTGCCATCAGAAATGACCCAAAATAACCTTAGTTCTTTGCCAGGAGATATAAGTGAGACCTGATTGCTGACTAGATACAATAAAACATGGGTCAGAATCCTCTGGCCTCAGGCGAGGCCTGATGTTTATGGAGTGCTCACCATGTGCTGTATTGTATTGGGTAATGGGAACAATAATCCATGAGTTAGGTCTGTGGCATCTTCCGGATAAGGAAACCAAGGACTACAGACTTTGAAATACTTTTGAAGTCATGTAACATATGCAGCTCTTGGCCTCCCAAACCCTTAATTTTCTCATGTACACATACTGATGCATACAAGGTGACTGGGTCAGTGATACTGACTACCTGGTCAGGCACTTGGTTTCCTGTTCTTTGATTGTGTGAGGCTGTCCACATTGACAACTGCTTTTGGCTTTTGACAGAAGCTTCTAGAAATAGATGGACATATATCTTCTTCCTTTTATTTAAAATTTCATGGTTGGATCTAGGCTTTCAAAGATAGCTGACCACAGATATATTTTAGCTTTCTTATTCATTAATTTGGCTGAAATACCTTAAGAATTCCTGTCAGCACTGTATATGTGTTTCTTTCCCTATGTCCAACCTAAAAGAGATGGGTTTTTTTTTTTTCCCCTAGAGTTTTACCAGGCTAGAGAGTCTCTTGTTAAAACATTAAACTCATGGGACTGGATAGATGGCTTAGTGGTTAAGAACACTGGCTGCTCTTGCTTAAGACCTGGGTTTGAATGTCAGCACCCACATGGCGGCTAACAGTTGTCCACAACCACAGTTCCAGGGGGTCTAACACCCTCTTCTGTCCTCCATCGGCATTGCGTGATGTGGGAGCACTTGCACACATGCAGGCATAACACTCATACACATGAAATAAAAACTTAAAAAAGCAAAAAATTAAAAAAATTAAACTAATGATTAGTGAAGTCTCATACCTTTTCAACCTGTTCTGCAGGGTATTTGGATTACTGTTCTGTGCACTTTCTCTGCACAACTGAGATCCTGTGTGTTCCCTGATGGAGTTGTCTTTTGTTCCATTCAACTTGAATTGTTATTTTTTTTATTTGTTTATGTGTATGAATATTTTGCCTTCATGTATGCAATTATACTTATGCATGCAGTGCCCAGAGAGACCAGAAGAGTGTCTTGGACCGCTTGGAACTGGAATTTTGAATGGTTGTTAGCTGCTCTGTGAGTTCTGGGAATCACAGAGCTCTTAACATGATGAACCATCACTCCAGCCCTGAATCTGCATTTTAATTTTTAAAAAGTGTTGAAAAATAGATTAAGTATGTTTGAAATATGTTGATTAGAGACAGATGTGCTAGGTGTTACTGAATTATAACATACACTGGAGTGGCAAATTTTGAGAAAAAGTATTCTAGAAATTCTTGTAGATCTTTCTCTAACATGTTTTCAAAGAGTGGATTTCTTAGGACTGACAGAAGCGTCTTCTTTTCCTTTTTAAACTCATCAAAAAAGTCTTTTTTTTTGCAACAGATGGAGACTATTATAGAGTTCTAGAACTGGTCAAATGCAGAGAATAAACACTTGTGAGATGCTTAGCCTTAAGTGACACATCTATAATATAACCTCTATGCCTAAGGCTCAAGGTATGCGTTTCTGAACTCTCACCAGCAAAGCTTCGTCATGCAACAGATGTTGATTAACAGAGAAAGCCACAACTGGCCAAAGTGCAGGAAATAAGAAACTGCAGAGAACTTGTCCAAGAGTAGCACACCTATATCAAACCTCTGCCACCCAAGGCTCAGGGACCATTGCAGGAAGGAGGGGGGAATTATAAGAGCCAGGGTTAGTGGATGGCCATAAGGAACACAGTTTTCCAGATGACTGATAAGTTGCTCATATGAACTCACAGCAATGGTAACAGCGTGGACAAAGCCCATGTAAGCTCAAGCTGGACAAACTCCCAGCATAGAAGTAGGGACGTGGATAAGAAGCCCCAACCTTGGCTGAGGAACTACTGGTAACCAATAACTACTGGGAGAGGGAAGGCTGGTTTTCTTTAAGGGAGTGATGCTGACCAGGGTCCAGTGGACTCACACTAATGGACATTTGGGGACAAAAACTTGGCTTGATAGGCCTTAACATATATGACAGAATTCATGAAATCTGGTGGTGGGGGTTTGAGGGTACAGATAGGAAAAGAGGTTTAAATAAGATCAAGATGTATTGTATGAAATTTTCAGAGATTCAACAAAAAAAGACAAGAGGGGCTTGGTAGTGTTTTCTCCATGGGTTTTCAAGGGTGCTGTGGCCGGGAAATGCAGTGTTATAGCTTGGGCCCTCGCTGTGATAAAGCTGCATAACACCTATCCAAGTCCACAATATCACTTGCTTTTTCTCTTCACAGTAAAGCCAATTGAATGGAATTCAAATCAGTATTTTTTTCCATTGAAAAGCATATGTTTCTTCATTGAAGCCTATTTTCTTGCTAAATTGGATGTTTTACCTTTGAGCTATTGAAATGTTTTGTTTTTTTTTATCTTGTAAATAAAAGAAAATTCTTTCAGTATTTCAACACTGAAATAAAATTTATGCTTGCTTTCAGAAAAGGAATCCTCAAACCGAAAGCAAATAGGGTTAATTTCAGAGACTATTACTGAAGATGGATGGTTTTATCCATATGGGTATAATACAAACTTTGCTACCATTATATTTGCAGGCCTTATGGCAAAATTATTTTATGCTTTTAGTACAAGATGTTGATGTTGAGTGTCTTCAGGAGAGCTGTTCCATTTTTCCTACTCTTGTTCTAGGTTCAAATGTATTTCATTTTCTTCATGAATTGTATGATTGTAGTTTCTTAGAAAATAAAGATTAGATTTAAGTTGCTCCTTTGTTGTAGGTCCATTTGAGCTCTGATTCTATAGCATGGAATCACAAACAACATCTGAAAACAATGAAGCAAAAAAGATATCGAGTGTAGAGAATATCTGCTATTACCTAGAATGATCCCAGTCATGCTGCATGGAGCATCCCATTTGCCTTGCGTGGGCTACAGGCAATCTCTTAATGTCTGATTAAACAGACATGTTGAGCCTTGCAGAGATAATAAGTTGCCCAATGTCACATAACCAGTGTTAGAGCTCTGGGTAGTTTAATTTCCATACAACATACTACTAGGGAAAGTGTTCTTGTAAAAAAATGTAGATTTAAATTCTCAATGAATTAATCTTGTGACAACTTTGTTAATAATTTGGGCTGATCACCATTGATTCTTGCCTTGCTGCGAGGTTGCAGAAAATCTCATCCTAGAAGATAGGTCAGTTCTCCCACCATCATCTTGTTCATTTATGTATTTATGATTTATTTGTTTTTATTTTATGTGTATGAGTGTGTTGCCTGAATGTATATAAGTGCACCTGTGTCATGTGATGTCCATGGAGGTCAGAACAGGGCATTAGATGCTCCTGAAAAGAGTTACAGATAGTTGTTAGCCATCATGTGGGTGCTGGGAATCAAACCCAGTTCCTCTGTAAATGCAACCAGTGCTCTTACCTGCTGAGCCATCTCTCCAGCACCCACGTTTATCATTTTATCTTCTGCAATCCTTGGTTCCTCTGGAGGAAATGTTTTATCTAACCATATGTTTGACAGTTAACTTAGTAGATGATATTCTTTATCTCATGAGTCCCTGTTAGAGTGACCAATCTCTAAATCACTAGAGATCATGCTAAATGCAGAGCCATGATTGAAGACAACTCAGTGCATCAAGGAAGCACTCCCCTTCTGTAAAGCGTCTTTATACACTCAGGACTTAGCGTGGTATGCCGTTTGCTTGGTCCCATAGAAACCAAGGGAGAAAGATAACAGAAATTGGTTTGTTATGTGCTATTTTCCTTTAATTTTTGAAATATAGCATGTAGGCAAAATGCTTTAAATAGGCTGAAAATATCAGTTGATAACCACAACACAAAAGTTGTACAATAAACCCACCATGTAACAGATACTTCAGTTGAAAAGCAGGACAGTGCTGGCTCTAGAATCAGCTTTCCAGCACAGCCTCTTCCTCCTGGCAGAGAAGCTCATGGTCTTGTCTTTCCTGGTGATCAATTCCTTGCCTATCTCGTCAGTTTTTTATGTATATTCCTACTGATGTGTTCAGTTTAGTCTACTTTTAAACCTTATATGAAGGGAGTCATATACTATGACTTTCTTCTAGAATGAAGCTTGATAAGTATTTGCTTCTTTTCCTTAACATTACATTTTGGAGAGCTCATCCATAGTGAATGTACAGTTGGGCTTTTTCATAGTTTTTGCTGTATAGTATTTCATTGTTAAGTCTATATCACTGTTGAGCCATTATTTTAGATTGTGCTGTGCCAACTTACATTGAATTGGAGTTGACCCAAAGGAGAATGTGTATATCTAGAAGGCAGTAACATTATTCTTAAAAGTCTTCAGGATGAAGAACATATATGACAGATAGACACAGGCTTGGTCTGTGGAGTCTAGCTCATCCATGGTCTTTGTTTGCCTCTTCTTGACCGTTGGCTTTGCTGACCAGTATTCAAGGCTGTGCCTAGGAGGTAATCACTACTCAGAGGCTGCAGCATCTTAGGGATACCTCTGTGAATGTTCCCTCTCTTCTTCCACTTTAGATTGGCTTTTAAGACTTAATAGATAATATTCATATTATTTATTGCTGGTCAGGGGTTGGAGAGATGAATCAGTTGGGAAAGTGCTTGTCGTGCATATATGAGGACCCGAGTTTAGATCACCAGCACCCAGGTAAAAAGTTAAGCCAGCCTACTGGCATGTTGATAATTCTAGTACTGGGTAGCTGTAGACAGGTTGATCTCTGAAGCTCATTGGCCAGCTAATCTGGCCAAATTGGCAAGTTCCATGTTCAGTGAGAGAGTCCTCCTCGAAACATAAGGTGGAGAAAAATTGAAGAAAACTTCTGATGCTGACCTCTGCTTCCACACGTGCAAGCATGCCACAAGCATATGTGTATGTACACACACATAGACACACAGGCCTGACACACCTCCCCACCTACACCCACACCCACACCCCTATGTACGATTGCCTGTCGTTGACTCCTTCTCTTGATGTTCCAGCTTCTGCTCTGCGAGGCCTCTTCCGATGCCCCTGCTCTCGCTTGGATTTCTCTAGCTTCCCCCTCATTGTGTCAGGTTAGTGTCCTAGGATAGACTCCTTTTCCCAGTCGGGGTTCCCTTTCCATTCGTCACTTGGTAATCGTTTGTGTTTCCAGTTTTGGAGCTGTGAGTTGTAGTGTTGCTTCTTGTAATATGTATCTAGAAAAATCTGGTCTGCATAAAGAATGATGCAGAAGGGTTGGAAGTTAAAGCTCATGCAACTTAAGGATCGCTCTTTGTCTTTTCGTAATGTATGTACACACGCGCACACACACACACACACACACACACAACCTACTAGCCATTTAGTGTTGGTAGTATATACCTGTGTTTAAGGCTGCCCACTTGGGATTGAATAACCTATCAGGGAGCTTGTCCTTGTCCCTCTCTTCGCAGCTGTTGATGGCCTGTGGGTGGGACATCTTGACCACTGTCACAAAGAAAAGGTGCTCAGTGTATCAAGTGATTTTTCTGTATCTATTGACATGATCATGTAATTCTTCTTTAGTATGCTAATGTGGTAAATTATATTGATTTTCTAATTTGAAAGCTACCATATATTCCTTGAATGAAGGTAACTTAGTCATTGTGAAAGCCTTTTGTACATTGTTATGGTCAATCAGAGTCTATTTATGGTGGGATATTTTGTGCACACATGCGTGTGTATAGATATTGTTTGTACTTGTTCATGTGTCTCTGCCTCCTGATGCTGAGATTACAGATGTGCCCTTCCATGCCTAGCTTTTTTTACGTGGGTCCTGGGGATCTGAACTCAGGTCCTGTGTCTGTGCAGCAAATGTTTCTTTCTCCAGTGCTCCCCGTTCAGCTGCAATGCACTCCAGCAACATTTAAATACTTTTGGTAGCTTTTAATGGTAGAAAGGGATTTTGACACCTCAAAATTTGCTAGCCACTGACATAGGATAGAATGTATTTTTCTCCCTCCCTCCTTCCCTCCCTCCCTTTCTTCCTTCTTTTGGCTTTCTGAGCAGGTCTGAACATCCTGGAACTTACTGTGTTGATCAGGCTTTAAAGTCATGACCCTCCTTCTTTTGCTTCTTGCTGAGCCGCCAAACTGGCTAATGTTCAAGGGTCTGCTCAGTCTCCAACACTAATCCTACTAGAAGCCGTACAGAAACACCTACAGGTCTCTGAGCCCCTTCTCTGAGCCCCAGGATCTCTTCTCCTCCTTACATTCGTTATAGCTCCCCTTTCATCTTTTCAAGAACTTTCTCCGAACGCTTCTCTGTGGAACTTTCCATAAGCTCAATGCTCTCCCCTCAGCCCTTTTCCTGGTCACTTTCACCTTGTGCCCACCTCTGAGCAGCACATCATACTACAGCTTTAAGCACTTTGTATATCATGTGAGTTGACTTAAAGGGAACATGGAAACACAAGCTTTCTCTATTTAGACATTTTGTTTCTCTGTGTCTACAGTCTGAGTTCGAGTGGTTGTCACAGATACTCATTATTCTTTTATCACCACATGATGCTCATTTTCTAGAGCTTTGGATTCCCATTGGGTTTGCATTTACCCTGTTGCAAAATTCTTGCTTGAATATTTTGGCTTTGTGTAACTTCAAAAAGTAAGTCTTCTACTATTGGAGAGTAGAGACGATAGCATGTGTTCAATTAATCTGAAACGAGTGGGTGGATGGGTGCATTCATGAATGAAAGTAACCCAGGAATAAATGTGAGATTTAATCTTTATGATGTAATATATATTTATATTTATAATATTTATTTGTATTTATAACCATAGCTGCAAAGACTGCCATTCACAAGGCATAGATAGTTTCTAAGGCTTTCAATTCAAAATCGTAATAGTTCTCAAAGGACTTGAGGAGAATTAGCGGCTTAAATCTCTCTCTAGGGCAGAATTTCTTTAAAGGATTTTGTTGTTGCCTCTGTAGTTGTTTTTGGTTTCTAGTAGAATGTGTCATTTAGGAAAGTGGAATTATTTTTCAAAAGAATATTGAAAAATACTTACAAAATGTTACTCTTATCCTCTGACGCAACGCTAAGTTGAAGTGCTCTTCAAACTTCCCTGGAGATCACTCAAGAAGCATCAGTCACAAATGTCCCAAAGTTACAGATATGGACAAAAGACACCAAAAATACCCACGTTGGCTTCTCCCAAAAAGTCATGTGGGATGCTGTAATGTTAATGGTTAAAGGGAGTCTCTGTGGTCTGGGGTGATGGCTCAGTTGGTAAAATGCTTGCTGCATAAGCATGAAACTCCATAGTACCCACATAAAAAGCCAGGTGCTGTGGTACATGTCTGTAACCCAGTGTTGGGGGAGACAGGTGATGCCTAGAGCTCGTTGACTAGTCAATCTGGCTGAATCGGTGAGCTCCAGGTTCTGTGAAAAATGCTGTCTCAAAATAAAATTCAGAGGAGTTAAGGAAGACGTTGATGTTGGCCTCTGGCCTCCAAACACACGTACACACACGTGCATGTGCACCTGCACTCACAAGTCCACCTACGTACATGCATGCACACACACAGTTCCCTCCCTTACAGAGAAAAATAAAGAGACATGTGGTCCACAACCACCCATTTTACCATCCCCAAATGGTTCACGTTAAAAATGTTTTATTTATGATTTTTGTTTTATGTGTTTTAGTGCACTGCCTGCATGTGTGTAAGTGTACCCATGTCATATAATGCCCATGGAGGTCAGAAGAGGGCATGGAATCACCTGGAACTGCAGTTACAGATGGTTTTAGCTGCCACATGGGTGCTGGGAATCAAACCCAGGTCCGCTGTACGTGCTCTTAACTACTGAACCATCTCTCCAGCCCTCAAATGGTCCATTTTAAATGATAGCGTTTCTCTGGCTTCCTTTCAACTCTTTGCCTGTTCAGAAGTATTTTTATAGTCTCTCATTAAATAAGTATCAATGCAGAATTCAGTACTGTCAGGCTAAATTAAAGTCTGAACTGGTGGCTACATAAGGAAACATTTATAAAAGAGGAAATTTTCTTTGACTGAGACAACTCAAAAGTCTACCTTGGTGGCTCTTATTTGTTTGGAAGAAGAGAGCATGAGACGAACCTGTTGGAAGAATGCAGAGTGATGCAAGAAGCTTCAGGGAGGTTACCCATGAGAGCTTTCTCAGTCAGTCACGGAACTCCAAATCCAGACCTCCTGTCCTGACGTCCAGCTAACCCCACGATCCTTCTTTACAGTCCCCTTGACATATAAATTGAATGACATATTTGAATTCTACATAGTTCTCTTTTTCTAAAACCTAATTAAAACCAATTCCCTGGCATTTTGCTGCCGTTAAAAAGATGATACTGTTGGATGCTTCAGTCATTAGCAATATGTTCGCTGGGGTAGAGACAAACTTCTGTATAATATTGGAATGATTCGTGAATCCATGATAATCTAAGCAATTATTAAGGAACAATGCCTGCCCTGATTTGCTATCTTGATTATTTGTTGATGACATCTGAAAATGGAGATGTCAGGAGGCAATATTGTATTGTTTAACTATGTTAATTTATTTTATTTATGTAAATTTCATGCTTCTCAGTATTTCACAAACTTGAACACTGGCTAATTGTCTAACCACTGAAGATAGAAAATTGGGAATAAAAGTAAATGACAATATAAACACATTAAAGGTTTTCTTTAAAACCTCAGCTCCTAAGGCTAGTCGGCCTCTGATAATTTTAATTAGACTTATTTTGATTTCTAAAATGAGAATAATTGTTAAATGTTCCTAAAAGGTTGCCTGAGTTGTGGGGGGCGGGGGTTAGTGATTGCTCACAATGAAAGCAACCTTCAAAATGCCAAGGTGAGTCAGGCTACAAAAAAAAAAAATCTATGGACTCAAATGTTCACTCTTGAACATGGAAAATATCTTCATATTTAAGCTGGCTTGCTTCTTACCTATGAGAATATATTCCTTTTATTTCTCTCTCTGTCTCTGTCTCTATTGTGTGTGTGTGTGTGTGTGTGTGTGTGTGTGTGTGTGTGATGGGTGCATGCTTGTGTGAGTACATGTGTGGGTGCATACATCTGCAGGCCAGAAGTCAGCCTTGGGTATTGTTCCTCAAGCGCCACCTACCTTGTTTTCTTGTTTGTTTTCCTTGAGAGAAGATCTCTCATTGGCCCAGAGCTAGGTTAGGGTGGTAGGTCAGCAAACTCCAGTTCCACTGGCTTTTTATGTGAGTTTTAGAGATCAAACTTCATGCTTGTGTGATACACATTTTCCTGGCTGAGCTAGATCCCTATCCTGTATTTCATCTTTTATTTTTTGGTGTTGTCTTTCATGTACTTGTTTTCACCTGTCTGCTTCATGGGATTTGCTAAAGGATGGAGAAAGGAGGATACAATATCAGGTTCTAAGAGTAGACTATCCTTTAAAGCTATGGATGGAAATGGAAGTGATTTTGCTTTGCTTCATGCCCAATCTCTATTGTTAACCTGTGTAGGGAGAAGATGTTTAGCAAAGGCCTGTGCTGTGAATTTAATAAATTGTTACAATCTGAAACCTGAATTTCAGTGCTATAGTGAAGCAATAGTAAGTTACAAAGCCTTAATACACTCTTGTATTAGCAGCAATTGCCAACATTTTAAAGAAACGTCATCAAATATTGAGTGTCTTAACAGATCTTTGGTGGAAGGAAATGTGGGTGTACAGTCTGCTATAGGTTAACTCTCCTGAGAACCCTTCCTTAGGCTAGACCAGCAGGCACAGAGAAGCTCAGAGTTAGGAATAGATGGAAGATGTTGAGTATGGTCCTGAGTCTCTAATCTAAGCCAGAATTGTCCAGAATCTATAAAGGAGAAGTCTTAGTATCAGTGTCTTCAGGCGTGTTACCATCTCTAACTCAGCCTGATTGGTGATCAGGGGCAAAGTTAAGCAACAAGTATCCTGAAAGAGACAATAGGGAGGTGCAGTTTCACCACTGCTGTCCTAGGTCGTCTGAACAGAGAGCCTTGGGATCATGCTTTGAGGGTGTCTGGTGTTTCTAGAGACCAATTTAGAAAGGTCTAAGCAGGATGTCAGGGTTTTAGCTAAGCAAGCTGGTTTGATGCTCTGGTCCTCTTCAGGGACTTAGAACACTGAGTAGAAGCCAGGCCATGAGAGCTGGGAAAATATACTCGAGAAGGAGGCCAGAAGCCTAATGCACTGCTCCCAGTATATGACTCCCGCCTGCGCCCAGATGGCAGAACTGATTCCTCCTGGTGGGGAGCTACTTCTGGAAGTTCCATCCCAGTGCCTGAAGCTGAGCCCGAGGGAGGGTAGAACTCCAGGCGTTCTTCCCTAGTCAGTTAGTTCTCAGTTCTTTCACTTTCTCTTCCCTCCCTCCCTCCCTCCCTCCCTCCCTCCCTCCCTCCCTCCCTCCCTCCCTTCCCTCCCCACCCTCTTCTTTTTCTTTTCTTAAACAGGGTCTCATTATATAGCTCTGGTAACCCTGGAACTCACTATATAGGCCTGCCTCTGCCTCCCAAGTATTGGGCTTCAAGGCATGCCCCAACATGTCCAGCCCGCCAGTTCATACAGCTTTCTCTGTCTACTCTAGTGTCTGAGCTGGCTGATTTTATTCTGTCTAGTCATTTTTCACGGCATCATTCACTAGTATAACAAAGTTGTGACTTTATCATTTATTAACCCTTCCACCATTTAAATCTTATGACAGAGTTTCCAAGTATTTATAATGAACTTTATCCATTCCTCAGCTCTATAAGAATGTTTTGGTAAAATATATTATCCACTTATTTTTGTTGTTGTTGTCCATCACGTAGGTGTCTTATTACTCCATTTCTGTCAGGCACATGTTTCTTTGGTCAGTCTATATCACAGTTTGGTGAGGAGACACCAAGCACTGCTGTTTTGGGTTGGTTAGATGCAATGAGGGCCTGTGCGGTTGCCCTGGATTCACCGCCATGGACTTGTTTACCTGCTCTTTGTTCAGCATGGCCTCACCTCCTCCTTTGTCATCTTTTAAGGCCGAGATGAAAGTGTAGCACCTTACATGCACAC
Source organism: Eospalax fontanierii (assembly GCA_035773235.1). NCBI lineage: Eukaryota > Metazoa > Chordata > Mammalia > Rodentia > Spalacidae > Eospalax > Eospalax fontanierii. The sequence continues at coordinate 41,887,935 of CM069526.1, read as the reverse complement.
ATCCTGTGCACCCCCTGTAGGTGCTCACAGAGTTTTATCGCAGTGTTCTTATGTCCCTAGAGGTCTGTCTCTCCCACTAGACTGGCGGGTGTTTGGGACAGGGACTGTGGCTTGCTGTATTTCATGTTACCAGGGAAAGCACAGGGTCTGTGCAGCATAACACAGGCAGATAGAAACAGGGACTGGATTTTAGTCTGTTCATGTTATTGTAACAAACATCCATAGAGGAGGTGACCTATAAACACTAGAGGTTTATTTCTCACCATTCTGCAGGCCAGCAGCTATTCCTAAGGGTCTGATGAAGAGCCACATCCTGGTCACAGATGGCACCTCTTGTTGTGTCCTCACACGGTGGGGTGTGGGGTCTTTCCTGGAACTATTTTTTAAGGCACTGATTTCATTCATGAGAGCACTGTTCCCAATGGCTTTATATCCTAATCACCTCACACTGGGAATTAGGATCTCAGCAAGTGAATTTTGGGGGAAATGCAAACATTGAGAATCTGGTTGAGGGAAAAAGCATTTACAACCATTGCTCATGTGAAAAGATCCACTCTGTAGTACAGAATGTCTCAGATGCAAGGCCAGGTGGAGGGTATTCTCCTTATCTGAATCAAACCAGGAACCCCAGAGTATTAGTACTCTAAATAGCTGAAAATGCCACTGACTCCACTTGTGACTCTATTGTGGACAAAGAGAGATTTACCCTGCAGTTGGTTTCACCAGTCTAAACTCCCACCACAGAGAGTGTATTGCATTTGGAGACTTCCCTGATTTGGTGTAGGGCACAAGGCTGGATGGGCCTTAGCCAGGTCATCTGCTATGAGGAATAGAGGAATGGCTCCTGTGGGCGTGGGGCTCTGCTCTGGCTAGGTGTGACACCAGCCTCCGACCCACACCTGGACGACCTGCCTAAGAGACAGAGCATGAGAGTGGCTGCAGTGGGGACCCCACCCCGCAAGGCAATTGGCTAACCAGACCTATAAGACCCCTTGCACTTCCTTGAATGAATGAGCTTGCAGCGGCCTGCCATCGCCTGCTTCTCACTCGGCTCCTGGAGTCTGTGTGTTTTGATTCTGTGCCTACTCAACCCCCCACGGTGGAGACCCTTCATCCCCTCGGGCTGGCCCCGAGCACAGGGACCCCCAACGATTTGGGGATTTTTGTTATTGTTAAGTGCTGGGAATTTAATGAGACAAACGTGGGTGATAGAAGAAGTGATGTCATACGTTCCCTTTATGCACAACACAAAATTAATAAAAAGAAATGTCTTTAAAAACTTGTAGCAGTATACCATTACGGCTAAGAGAGGCATAAAGAAAAAAAAATTAGTTTACTGTGGCCTTTTGGCTTTGTTTTCTGAAATGTTTGGGAAAAATGAATGGGCACAGAGATTTATTAAACATCTACCAAGATCCAGGCCTTGTATTTATTGGCTTCTTTAAGTTCACAGAAATCTCATAATTTAAATACTAAGAATCTTATTTGTAGTGTTTGGGACTTACAGAAATAGAGTTCCAGTGTACCAGTATCCAAAACCAGGTCATGCCCCGTATCACATTGCTTCAGACCTGAGAGCTAAAAGAAACAACAGCCACTTACCCCTGTGCACCTCCGCCCAACTTCCCGTTCCCACACAGCTACATGGATTACGATGGACTGATACATTTTCAGACAAGGGAGGTAGTAAAGTCACATCTACTTGTTATGATTTATTCTGCGTACTCGTCTATTTGGAGTAGAAGGCACGTGTGACTGGAATATGCAGCACTAGTTGTGAACGCAGTACTTGTTCAGAGCTGTGTGGGATGGTGTGCTTTAGTAGATTTGCTGCATGGAAAGTCCTCAGTCTGTTTTTGACCCTCTTACTTAATAATTTTGTGTGTGGGATTTCACCCGTCAGCTAACTAGAAACTTTGCTGGTTGTTTGCTTCTTAAGGTGCCATAAAATGAAATAGATTAGAATTATAAGATAATGCCATGATTTAGAAAAAACCTGCTATAATATATTTTTTAATAACTCTAAAATTATTTATGGGGCTGAAGAGATGGTTCAGTGGTTAAGAGCATTGGCTGTTCTTGCAGAGGACCTGGGTTCGAATCCCACACCCATGTGGTGGCTAACAACCATCCATGACTCCAGTTCCAGGGAATCTGATGCCCTCTGCTGGCCTCCGCAGGCATTGCATTCCATGGGTGCACCTACTTACATGCAGGCATAACAGTCACTCATACACGTAAAATAAAAATAATAAGATATTTTATAAAAACTTTTATTTTTTCATGTACATGAAGATTTATTTGTCTGCATGTATATAAATACACCCATGTCACAGTGTTCACAGAGGCCAGAAGAGGTTGTTGGATCTCCTGTTACTGTAGTTATAGATGGTGGTTAACTACCATGTCGGTGCTGGGAACATAACCCAGGTCCTTTGTAAGAGCAGCCAGTGCTCTTAGCCACTGAGCCATCTCTCCAGCCCCTGTATGAAATATTTAGCAAATTACAGCCTGCTATCTCTTTGTGTTTGGTTTGCAAATGAGTATTTGATCATTTAAATGTAAGTTCATAACTTTGAAATATGGCAATCACATGAATTTCAAATTACAGTGTCCCTAAAGCTTTATTGAAACAGGTACAATAATGTTTTTGTCCATCTGTGATGGCTGCTTGTATCTTATGATGGCAGAATTGGTGGCAGTGACCACAGGACCTTCATAGCTGAGAATGTTTATTCTCTGCCCCTTTTCAGAAAATCTTACCCACTTGTGGTCTAGGCAGGAAAGCAGTTCTTATTTGAGGCTCTGTGGCAATGCTTATGAAATCTGCCCACCAGATATCTGAGTTCCACTGTTGGGTATAGGAGAGGAATCATTTTTCAGATGTTATGCCCAAAACTGGGAGGAAAGGGAAGTAGCTGAAAAAAGAAAATGTGTAAGATTTAAAGCGCCATCCTATATCCAGACAGTCTGGAAGCAGAGAGAAGGGAAGCATATTTCAATCAGTCTGGCTTACATATGGACCCTGTAGTCTTAGTATAAATAACGCTAAGCAAAGGCTTCTCTTGCTGTTGTCCTGCCCTCCTGCCTCTGTGCAAGTGCTGCTGGCTGATTACCTGAGTGTTTGCTTGAAATGGCTTTTTTATTTTTCTCTTGAAATTCATTAGATTTACATGCCTGAGAAAATACCAGATCAACGTCTCTTTTGTTGTTCCTTTCTTCCTAAGAGTCTGTGCATAAGCTAAGCCCTCTAGTATTGTGGCAAGGACTTGACTTCTAGACCTGGGCACCTGTGTTTTTCTTTGCCTCCTTATAGGGATAGCCTTGGCACAAGAGACATTCTGGACAAGGGTCTGCCACCGGGATACTGTCCCCTTACCGAGTGGCACTTTCCACCCAGCCATCATTATGGAAATACACTTGGCTGCTAATTTCCTGAAAGACTCAAGTGCTTCTACTTCAAGGTCATCTCAAAGGAGTGTTTAAAGAGCACACTCTCCCCCTCCCTCCACTTGTAAAATATGTATATTTACAAGAGCATGCATAAATGGTCACCAGGGAAGATAAGCTATCAGAGAGTTGGGAGATGTCTTCCCTCATACAGTTCACACATCACTGAAGCAGATAAAATTGGTTTTGTACCTAGCCTCTGAATACACTGTTAAGGACTCTGTCCTGAAAATTGATCTATACCACTACGATAAAATTCAGAGCATCTCTTTCATAAATATCTAACAGTGGCATCAACAACTGCAGCTCCTGCCTGGCTCCCAGGGACAGTGCTCCAGTAGGCAGAGCGGCCTGGAGCTCAGAGCCTCCCTGTGTACACACACAGGCTGTCGTCATCAGCTGAATCAAAACTTAATTAAAGCATCGGGCTGAGTGCAGTACGATGTAAGCCTCAGTTTACAGTTATTAAAGTCAGTTATCTGACTGCCCGTGGAATGCTAGATTAAACCTGTTTAATTTTAATAATGGTAACAATGGCCTCAGAGACCTGCAACTTGTCATTTTCCAAACATCCCATGTACTTTTCTCATGCTGTTTCCTATGGCTCCGAGTGCTGCATGTGCTATTGTTGGGCTTTGTAAATCACTTAAAGCCAGCAGGATGGCAGGACTTCTTTGTTCTCTCTTACAGTACTAATGTCATTTGAAAAGTCACCGCATCCTTGTATCTGAAGTTTTTCATAAAGACATCACTTGGAAGCCATATGCAGACCATATGGGGGGAACCAAGCAAGCATAAGGTCAGCTCTTTAAACACCAGCTCTAAGTAGCTTTGGACGCAACTTGATTGGCTACATTTAGAAAGGTCATATCCCAGGAAAGAAAAAAATGTGTGCCAGTCCTTAAGTGATAATATATGATCTCAGGATTGAATCAGGAGCTTGGCACATAGTAGGTATTTAGTAAATATTTACAGAGAACAAAATGAGAGACAGTGAGCAATGACTTTGGAGCCTGACCACGTAGATAGGAGACAGCTCTATCGCTCACCACAACTGGGAGGGACTCCATCAGTTAAGGGAAAGGACTGGATCTCAGTTTAATTCATATTTAAGGAATAGCCAGGTCTTTTCCTCTGTAAAAGAGAGGACAATATCCTTCCCGAGATTCCTGGATAAGCTCAGTTTGATAATTAATGTGAAAACACATTGTGATCTTGCATGAATTATGTTATTCCTTAAGAAAACAGCTGTCAATGCACTGATGTTTTCAGTAAGTGTTAATAAGGGCCAATGGTACTGCAAGACAAAAGAGAAATTACTATTGATTAAAACTATTTGAAAAAAAACCATGTAAATTAAAAAAAACAGTGTATTGATGATACAATTTTGTTCAAATAAGTGAAGAAGGCGAAGAATGGCACTGACTTTACTATTCCTCAGGAACGTGAATTTTGGCAAGTTTCTTATTTGATAAGGAGTCTGAGCTCAGTGACTTCAGAGCCTTCCAAATCTCTGATTCAGTGACAAGGGTCAAGAGGCTCCAGATGCCCTCTAGTTCTTGGTACTTGAATCCGCACTCACGAGTTTCTGTGCAACTCATCTTTATTTGCTCCCTTCATAAAATATGAACCCTCCGCTTACAGGAATTCGGAGAGCTCCCTAGTGGGGTCAAAAGAAAAGAGATGTTAACAGAGTACAAAAGTGGTACTGGAGTTTGTGTAGTCCGTTGTTTCGCAGAATTGGCCTTTTAAGCACACAGGAAGGCTCTGAGAGAATGGAACAATTTCCTGTGTACTTCCTTCTTTTTCTTTCTATTGTTGGGAGACTCACACAGTGGAGGTAGACATCTGGCACCCAAGAGTTTCGGGTATGTGGGGCAATGAGGCCTGATCTCTTGGGACATGGACAAAAAGGTCTCTGATGGTCACAACCCCATGGAGACTTTACTTTCCCATAGGCAGCTGGGACTGGGGAAGAGCTAATTATCAGAAGTTTAAAAATACTGACTTCTGCCAGCGACAGTGACCTAAGAGCCTTCTGGAGAGATTGTTTGAGGAAGGCTCATGGCCATGTCAGCTGGCCTGTCTGCTGCTTCCTTCTCATCTTTGCCTCCGAATAATCCGCTCATAAAGCTTGATTTCACTCGCCTGAAATTTGCATTTGGAAACTATTCTGTCTCAGTTTCCTAAGAGATTGCCATACTCATGAGGAAGATGAAGCTTGCACATATGAAAAGAAGATAAAGAAAGGACTGATTGCTTACAGCACACATCTAGAAAAGTGCTACTGCTCTTAAAGACAGCTTTAGAGGTTCAGAAAAATTGAAAGAAATCTTTAAAAAAAATTGTGTGTGTGGGTGTGTGCCGGAGAGAGGACTCAGTGGTTAAGAGCATTTGCTGTTCTTGCAGAGGCCCCAAGTTTAGTTCTTAGCACCCATGTCAGGTGCCTCATAATTGTCTGTAACTCCTTCTCCAGGGGAATCCATCTCCCTCTTTTGGTCTCCAATGGGCACCACAGACATGTGCACAAATCTACACTCAGACACACACACAACACATACACACACACACAAATTACAAATAAAAATAAATCTTTATAGACAAAACTTGATGAGAGCCCACTTCTTATTGGCTGCCACATCTATCATTTATACACGATGACTCAGACAGTCACAGGCAGTGGGCCTTCTTCCACAACATTTTTCTTCCAGGGTTTCTTCCTCTATAGCGATTTGAGTCCTTTGGCTTTTCTCTTGAAGGGGGTTAAATGTGAAACAAACAATTATGTTCCAGTGAGGGAAAACAAAAACAAAAATGAAACATAAAAACATTCCACCTCATTTAGGGCTCCGTCTGAAGTCTCCTTTCTCTAAGATTCGCTTATGCTAACCCGAGGCCTGTGGTCTTATTTAATATCAGCTGTAATAAAGAGCCCTTCAGCTAAACACGGTCACATTCCTCTATTAACTGCAGCTCTTGAAGCAGTCATCGAGGGAAGGGGAGTCGGAACCCTTCAATGTCAAGGCATTTAGAGGCACTCTAGCATCAATCAAGATGCACGTCGCTAAGTGCTTGCTTTCATTTACATGAAATATTCATACGGCATTCCGTTTTGCTTTTCTCTCTCCTAATCATCACTTTTCGGAAGAAGCTACAATCATCTCAGTTAGGGGAGGGTGTTATGGGACGGGCTGTACCTTTCAAAGTCAGGCTTCCTGCAGATAGCTAGTTCTGTAATGAGGCAGCAGACTGCATGGACCACCAAAGGTCTCCCTGGCAGAGGCTGGCCTTGTTACCATGCACTATTTATCTTCAAGTATACAACTTAGTGCAAATGAAAGTAATTAATTAACCATAACAAACCCGTCAAAAAGCTATTTGGGATTTTGACAGAAAAAAAATTTAACATTTGCTTTAAGAGGAAAACAAAAATCGCATAGCTCAGAAAATTTAGTAGCAGTTCTATTTGCCTGAGCCCTCCCGTTACCGTTCTCCCTTAATTACATGATAAATAGCATTTAAATTAATTTTCAGTTCTTTTACCTTGTATTCATTGAATGATGCTTTCTAGAATTTATACAAGCTTTAAAAAACACTACAGAGAGAATATGTTTTCTATATAAGCCATTCAGATCTTCTGTCTCTCTCCCTTCTAGTCTTCTTCCCTCTCTCCTTTGTTCTTTCTTCTCTTCTAAAATATCGGTTTAATTGTATATTGGATTGTTTTCCCCTTAAATGTTCAACTGGTCCCCAGAAATGACATTTATATGATAAAACTCTTTGGAATGAAACAGCGATAATATACTTGTCTGCTTGTAATTTTAAGGCTGTTTCATAAGCATTTGCTTCTGATTTATACAGGAAATTGTTCATCTTTTGTGTAGGAATTCTGGTCCATTATTCCAGATATTCAAATCCATTCTAAAAGATTTTCCTGTGTTTTATTTATTTTACTTTGGCTATGCAGATTTGATTGTGGCACAAGGAGATAGAGGAGTTGGTCTTTGCTTGTGGGAATATCTCTGGTAAATGAGATTTTACATTAAATGAGAAATGTCAGGTTAATCATTAATGTCTAATGAAGGTAAGAGTAAATGTCTAATGTTTTCGCTTAGAGTGTTGCATTTTTAGCAGACAGCAGTTCGTAATTGGTGCACACCAGAAAGACACTCATTTTTAAAGTTAGAAATGTTAATGGCCCTGAAACAGTTTATTCTTCATGTCCATTTAACCCTCATTCTATATAAACTGAAATAGAAATCCAAGTGGCGAGAGATGAGGCTGCCTGTCATGGTAGTTTTCTGCTTTAGAACACAATACCAAAATTGTAGCTGATCATTCAGCAATGAAATAGAAACAAAATAGTCAAACCCTGAAAATTTCTCAAATCCTAGTGCTATTTTTATTCATTTTACTCACAATTTTAGGTATATTTATTAACTTTTTGGTCCATTTAAAATTAGTCATCTTTTAAAGTCAAACACTTCTCTAAATAACACAAAATACCTAAAAGATTAATTTTAAAGGAAAATTCAACTAAGCTCAACTGATTTGTGAGCCTCTGGATTAGTGTGGGTAAAGCCCTTGGAAGCAATTCAGATCAATGAGCTTTGGTTACCTCACACTAAGAAACATCATAGTTACACAGAAAGCACAGCTGTGATTTTTTTTTCTAAAGTGAAAAAAAAAAAAAACCGTTAGTGCAAAGGTTGAAAATGTTACAGACTTTCCTCATTGCAGGGTCCCTATGGTTTTGTTCCAACTGGAGGAAGAGGGAGAGTTTTCAGACATCAAGATCACTCTTTGCCATATAATCACCACGAATAAATAAACAAGTGGGGTGAAAATTGAGAAGGTTGGGCACAAAGGATCTGCAGTGTCTGTATCTTCAAATGCTCTTTCCTGGCTTCTTGGTTACTCTGGGGGAGAGCCCCCTCTTCTCTCTTTGTTGTTTATGGTTGATAACAACTTGATGATACCTAATCTTTGTTTTTCCTTTGGAATAATTTCAGGATTAAAAAAAAAAAAGCCCAGAGAATAATTTCAAACCACAACAGAAGTTGGCATAAAGCTCTATCTGGGGGTAATTTAAAAAGATGTGGATGCTTGGAATATTATGAAAATACTGTGGGGTTCAAGGTCCAATATGTTAAACATTCGAATACAAATAATAATTCTGGGGAAAGCACTTTCCAAACATTAAGTTGTTGAACATGGAAATGCCTAAGTTCGATCTATTTCAGGGCTTTTTGAGCAGTGCACCTACAGTGTTTTGTGAAACAGTCATAACTGGTACCTTCCTTTACCCCCTTCCACACATATGTAGCCTTTAGAGTTAATCTGCTTCTACTTTGTGGCCAGATATTACTTTGTACATATTAAGGATTTCAAGTAACTGATATAAAATAGGCTATTACCCCCTTTCCTAAACTCTTTTACAATGTGGGTTGGCTCAGATTTCAAGATTACTGAAACTTGCTGAGGTCTGAGGGCCTTGAGTCAGGGTAACCACCATACTGTGGGGTATCTTTAATCCCCGAAAGTAGCAGGACTCTGTGTACATGGTTAGCTTTTAATCTAATGACAATGGTTTTGACTATAACTCTCTAGGCAGACATAAAAGAATTGATGCTCCCTTGTTCTGTTTCCTGTAGGACTCAAAATAGGGACTACAGTTGACTCTGAAGTTAGGGGTGGGTTTTGTGGAAGTCAGTTTTCCTGATGCATGTGTGATAATCATTTTTGTCACAGTCTCTCGGCATAATGGATAAAACATGGTGAAGATGAATGTTTTAAAAAATGAACTGGTGATTAGTTTATTTGAATATTTTTCAGTTTTGTCTTGAATTGAGACCTGGTTTCAGGACAGAATAGCCATAATGAAATGGAATGACTTTCCATACACATCCACGAAGACTGACCAGAACATAATGACTCTTATTTAAAATCAGCATCGTGCTAGCCATGTGATAACCTTAGGGAGCTTTGATGATGTTGGTTTCTTGGAAGGTCTTCTTTATAATCTGTCCTCATATTTTATTCCAAATTTTTACTCAAGCAAGAAGTAATACAATTTTAGGATTCTTTTATTTCTTCTTTTTAAAAACAGAATTATTGGAGTATAACTTATACACCATAAACCCAGCCATTTAAAATTTACAATTTTACAATTCAATGAGAGCTAGCAAACTTACAGATTTTTGCAGTTCTCAATTTAATTTTAAGGTACTTCTATTACCTCTAAAAGAAAGCTCAGATTCATTTTGAGTGAGTCTGTCTTCTTGCTATGTGCCCCAGGCAACTCTAATTCTCTCTCTGCTATTACTGATTTCTCTTTTCTGGATAATTCACATAAGTAGTTATAAAATATGTGTTCTTTGTGTTTTGCTTTTACACCCAGCATAGAAGTTTGAAATTCACTTATGTATCAGAAATTGATTTCTTTTCCTTGGTAAGAAGTACTCCCTTGTAGGATATACCACATTTGTTTATCCATTCACCAGTTGATAGGTATTGGAGTTGTGTGTACTTTTTGATGATTATAGATGAGAGGGCTGTCCAAATTCTTGGTGAAGAGCAATAATTGTAATAAATGAATGCCAAGTGAAGATAGATTTAGTTTTGGATAATAAAACAAAGTCACTTCTACCCTTGAAAGGTAGACAAGTAAATAGTAAAAGTATTTGTTTGCATTAAGACAAGTGTCTTTATAGGAGAGATTTATATGATTTTTCCCATTGTTCTGAAGGTATTTCCAAAGAGCAGTTACCAATATATTTTGAACAATGGGAGTACCTTTATCACTTTATTATTTTCTCTAAAGATAAAATCTACTGTAGTCAGCTTAAAAATATATCCTACCACTATCTAGTTGTGTTTTCAGTATTTGATTGTTTCTAAGTTTTAGTTTAAGGAGCGAAGCTAAGCTCATACTTTCATAGTAATTCTGAGGGTTATCAAGTGTAATTTCAAACAAAATAATACCTAGTGTCCAAATTTAAAATTAGAACGGGTGCTAGGGAAGTGGCTCCGTGGGTAAGAGTGCTTGCTGTCCAAGTTCGAGGACCTGAGTTCTAAAACCTGGGTGTGGCAGTGCCCTCGTCTAACCCCATTGCCACAGAGGAGGTTCGCGGTTCGCTGGTTGGCCATGCCAGCCGGAAAAATGGTGAGCTCCAGGTTTATTAAGGGACTCTGTATAATGGAACATAGTAGAGTGATAGATTAGGACACTAAAGCCTTCCTCTGTCAGAGAGGTGTGTGTGTGTGTGGGGGGAGAGAGAGAGAGAGAGAGAGAGAGAGAGAGAGAGAACAAGAACACAACCTGGGAAATACAGTAAATTAACCAGAGAAAATAATTTTGAAAAGGAACCAAATTAACCAGATTATAAATACACTGAGAAAACTAGCATTCCCTTTAACATGCATCGCCAGTGTGGGATAACATTAGATTCTGAAAAACTGAATACTTTTCGAGGCTGGAGAGAAGACTCAGCAGTTAAGAGTGTTTGCTTCTCTTCCAGAGGACCTGAGTTCAATTCCCAGCACCCACACTGGACTTCTCACAATTGCCTATAACTCCTGTAACTGACACTCTTTTCCAGCCTCTATGGGTACCACACACATACACATAAACAAATATTTCAAAAATGTCTTTCATTTAACTGTTTTGTAGTGTAAACACCTGTCTCTAGTGTATGTGGTGCATGATTTGGAGCATGTGTGAGCCTGCACTGCATGGTTTCATTCATATGACTTCATGCAGCTACAGAACTCACCAAACCCATCTCACACTTTGACTAATGCTGTTTATTTGAAATTTCTGGTCTCTGATTAATAAATGGTGATTTCACATAATCGTTAGTCATGTACCATTGTTTCTTTGCCATTTATTTATCCACTCAAAGTTAAGGAACCTCTTCTAAGTTAATAATTTTACATTTGTATTTCTGGCCTCGTTGCAACAATGAAGCCTAAATCTGTCCAGCCACCTTAGAACTTTCACACTTAAAAAAAAAATCTGTAGTTCTCGTTATCTGAAAGTTACTCGGTCTCCTCTGTGAAATTACTTCATGCTGCAGCTTAAACGAACACGTCTTGCTTTCATCTAGCATTTCAAATAGGGAAGAGACTGCTGTACAATTTCCAAACACAACTGTGCTAACAGAGATGAATTACGAGAGTTTATATAATTTATATTAGGAATTCATAGACCTAGCAAAAGGGATTAGTACATTTTATTTCAGGGCAAGAGATGATCCTGTCATTAATGGTCGATACTTTCATCATCTGTTAAACCTGAGGAATTTCCTGGGTGACAAGACTGTAAGGGCATATCAGAGGCTCCCAGCTGTGGGTTTTATCTGGACATGCTCTGCTTTACACACAGTATGTGGACTACGTTCCATCAAAACTGGATTAGGCTGTCAATCACGTTTTCCGATGTATATTGTATTATGATTTTTTGAAAATGTCACTGAGATCAGAGTAATTTCTTGGCTAATTGCACCATGTCTCTTCTTAATACCGTGCATTTAATGCTTTCATTACCTGACGTGACAATCACAGTTTCTAGTTCGGCTTTAAGGGCAGTTTTATTTCTCTTCTTTTTCACACATGCATACGCACATGCTTGTGTGCATCTTAGGCACTTCTCCAGTAGAAACAAATGAAAACTATATATATATATATATAACTATATATATATAGTTATATATATATATATATAAGGTATTTTATGTTTATAACATAATATGGATGTGTAAGATTTCTGTTTTTCCTCTGGTCTAACATATTTGTAATAGCTGAAATTGTTTTTGTAATCCCCAAAGCATACCCAATGCTAATACAGTAGTTTTCCTTTCTGTCATAGAAATAGATTAAAGGAGATACTAACCTTTAAGAAACTGTCATTCATTACTGATAGTGCCTTTTCTTTCTCTAGAGGATCTGCTTCAAATACAAAATATTTGTGTTTCAAGATTAGCTACTTAGCCACGGGAGGTTCATCTGGATGAGCATTAGGTTTCATCAGCTCGAGGACTACCTGTTACTGGTAGAAAAATAGGCAGTAAGAAATATTAAAATATCTCCAATAATGAGGTTTTCTACAAGGGTGGTTATTAAAAGTGCTCCCGAATGCACTCAGGTTTAGATTAAAATAGGACCAGGAGACATAGGAATAAATAATCTATTGTATTAATCACTCGCCAGTAAGTACAAGTAAATTTGTTTTCCAGGTAGAAAGAAAATATAACATAAGCTTTTTGTTGTCTTTGTTTTTGTGTGTATGTATGTTTGTGGTGCCTGCTTGTGTGCATGCATGCTTGCATGTGTGTGGGTGCACGTGTGTACATGCATATGAAGGTCAGAGGTTGAGAACAGGTGTCTTATTTGATCACTCTCCATTTTCTTTATAAGGGATGATGTTCTTGCTGAACACAGACCTCCAAAATTCAGCTGGTCGCTCGAGCCAACTTGACCCCAGGATCACTTGTCTCTGCCTCCCGAGTGCTGGGCTTGACAGTAGGCCATCATATCCACCTGCTTTTTGTGTGGATTCTAGGAATCCAGACTCAGCACTTTGGCAAACGGTTCAACCACAGAACCATCTCATTAGCTGTTTTGTTGTGTTTTGTATCTTAAGGACCAGCATGCCATGATGCAATATCATGACCTTTCAGGGGAGCTAAGGAGTGTAGCCAGTGAGCTGTAGTTCTGACAGGGAACATCCTTCAAATGAAGACTTATGAGATATTGTTCTGATCACAGAGAAACAGAAATTCCAGGAGAGTTCTGTTGATATACAAACTTGAAATGATGGTTTTGGTATTTGGGGGCGCAAGCCTAATTCTGAGGGGGATATAGAAGTATTCCAAGGCGGCTTTTTTTTTTTTTTCCAGGTTGCTTCTGACAGCTCTTTTGTCCCACCAGCAACAGGGAAGAGGTTGGACTTCTGCTTTCCTTTGATTTTCCTTTTCCACTGAAAATATTAATTGTGAACAACAGGGTAGGGATGTGGATGAAAGATGGGCAGATTTTGCCTGGCATTCTGGGTAGGGGGCGACAGCTGAAGGATGCGCTTGTGTTTGAATCTGACAGCAGCTGTGGTATCCAATTCAAATTCACTGTGGCAGGAAGAAAGAGTGTGAATACTAACGTATCCAAGGTGTTTGTAAATACTCTGCTTTGCTAACCATTCAAATCTGGTTTGCATAGATTGCTGCCATTCCGGCATAAATGTAGAATGACATTTATAAAAAATTAATGTGCAACCGGTGATGAGTTTGCCTTCTGAATGTTTTAAAATAGTATTGCGTGATCCATTGGTATTCATATAAAGTGGAGAAAGAGTGATGATTTAAAAGCAGCTCCTGACGACTGTGTGTTTCGGGGGAGGAAATTAATTGTGATTTCACCAGAAGCTTCCTGCAGATGCAGTCAAGAATCTCCTATATTTTAGCTTCAGTCGGTTTCAATGTTAACAAACTATCCATTTGTTTTGTAAAAGGATGAGGAATCCTTGTTACTTTGACAGTAGTTGACTGTCAGAGAGCATCCAAACACTGACCTGTAGGTAGTAGTCACCAGGTAACCACTTGAAGTGGATGGCTTTATTAGTAGATGGATTCAGTACACCTCTGGAGGAACTCTAAAGGGTGCATTCAGGTGCTGTTTAAGCACTGGAATGTGAACTTGAAACACAGTGGACACCTGTTGAGGCCGAGGGTCTCTCAGTGGATCCTTCCATGCCAGTCATCTCAAATCTCTCTGAATCACTCCTATTGTCAATAAAGTTACCAACGAAATGCATAGGGTAAAGATGACATAGACTTCTTTCCTATTTTGTATTTTGGGAGGGGATTTTAAAGAAATTACTGTAGATTTAAAGCTTTTAAAAATTTATGTCTATATGTTTGTGTTTCTGTGTGTGTGTGCATCTGTGTGTTGTGTGCCACATGTTACTTAGTGCCTGCAGAGTCAGAAGAAGGTAGAAGGCATAGGATCTCCTTGAGCTGCAGTTACAGGCCATTCACAACCACATGACATGGGTTCTGGGACCCAAACTCAGGTCCTTTGGAAGAACAAGATGCTATTAAACACTGAGCCACTAGACCATCTGTCTCAAGTCCTAAACAATTACTAAAAATTTTTTAAAAAACAGGAAGATGAGACAGTCACTAAAGATTTTTAAAAGCAGAGAGATGAGACAGGTAGAGACATGTGCATGGTTTCATATGAACAGGACCCAGCCACATACCTCTGCACACCTCTACTTTGAAGGCTTACATGACTTGAATTTTGTCAATTCTCAACACATCGAGACAGATGTGAGCCTGGGCTTTAACTGCTGCACACGGCTTATGATACAGCTTTCATTTCACTTAAACTTCTTTGTCCCTGTGTGGAAAAGCTGCTGGCTCCACTTCTGGCAGCTCGGAGCATCAGCTTTCATTGTTGAATATCTTTGGTTTTTCTTTTTTTCTCCTCCTGTCCATGTGGGATCACCCTTATTGCCCTGGCTTACAAATGAAACAGAACTTCATTTTGGCCTGAAGAACCTAAGGTGATAGATGGCTAAGTGATCCCCAACTGTTTTTCATACTGTCTCTTGAATGGATAAATGTGTCAGAATTAAAAGATAGTTTATGCTTTGACATCAGAGGGGAAAAATGAAACAAAGCTGTATTGTCATCTGCCTGGTAATGCACAAACCCCAGAGATCGATGTGTGTGTCGCTTTGGAAAAGATCACCGGTGACATTGGTGCTTTACTTAGGAGACAACAAAAAATGCCTTGATTGAGAAGAATTATTTAGGCAATCCCTTGCTGTTATACTCGGAATTATAGCTGACAACTTCAAATGTGTCATCGATAAGAGCTTTGAGCTGTGGACATAACTCAGGGCAGCTTCTTTTAAATTAAAGAATCTTTGATCAGAGCTTGGGTAGACTCAGACAGAACCCTCTGGATTGGTGTGAAAACTCTGTGCAAAGTTGTATTTGCTTGCATTAATGTGTGAGGATAGCCTTAAAGAACCGTGATTGAAAAACAGATTAGGAAAACTATGACAATGAAATGTCAAGATCATTAACAATAAAATGTAGCAGCAACCGTGAAATTTTCTTATCTATCTTGGTTGGTACCAAAGTCAGGAAGGAGGAGAAATTTACAATGAACCATAATTGATACTCATAAAATTGCTTAAACAAAAAGCACTCTATTAATGATACCAAAAATTTTTTCTCTATAAAGGCCAACTGAGTCTTAGATTCCTGGTACCTACTTCAGAGTCATCTTAGGATACAGTACTGGAGACATCAGTGCACTTAAACTGTTCTGTCTCTTGACTGGCTGAACACATATGGTTGAATTCAAATAGGATAGAAATGTATATGTCTTCTATTTATTTGACCATAAGGCACATAATTATTCCCATTTTTTAGATTCAGAAAATTGAGGCCCAGGGAGGATGACTAGTTGTAAGCATGTTAGATTTAGGTGGAAAAATATTACTCATTACTCTGAGTCAGAAAGGCCAGTTGTATTATTCTTTTATCTCCATATAGTATGGCAAAATGAAAGGCTGAATTTATTTCTTAACTTTCTAACTTAAGGTTGTTTGTTGAAAGGAAACATAATGTTAACTAGAAAATACTTTTAGTAATGATCCAAGTGGTGAGAGTAATTGCATTGTGGTAATGTTCGCATGCCTTTTCTTTAGATGTGCTTATGCAACAACTTAGTTTTTGCTTCCCCCAAGCTTATGAACATTGCAAATTCAAGTTCCCCAAACCTAAAACAAGAACATCTCCACTTACTCATGCTGCCACCTCTGTCATTGTTATGATTGTGAACTGAGATGTTAATGTGAAGAGCTTTTGACGAAACTATAAATGCAAGACATTGCTATAAGTATGATCAGTTTATGGACAATGTTGTTGCTGTGATTATTATTGCCACAGCGTATCTGTTTAGTGATTGATTATAAACGAGTTTCCCAAGAATGATAAGGAATAAGGAGGACAGGTCATATCATATTGACCTAGGTTGATCTTTTTTTTTTTTTTTAGAGTACTTATTGTACCTTGTTAATCCTAACTCATCTCTCATGTCCTTCCACCCTTCAAGATGATTGATAATCTCAGAGAGACTTGATTATATATATTTTATATACCTAAACAGATGACAAAAATAAACTCTCAGGCAATTCTGAGTAATATCTTTTGTTTGATAACCACTAATCTATACCCCAGGGGGAGAATTCATTCATTTACTTACTCATCCATCAAAACTCTGAACATTTACCACGTGCTATCCATATTGAGCTAGAAGGGCAATTTATTTATTAGCTCAGAAGATAAAGAGTGACTCTGATAGCTTTCCAGTTGTATTTGTTATTAGAAATATATTGTGTAGACACCAACACTTAACTGTCTTTATTGATATTTAATATTAGGAGTTTATAGACAAATACATTTATGAACACTGTTTACATTAGGAACAGAGGATCTTGGAAACTGCTAGTTTTTGTGTCTCTAATCACCTATATCTGTCCATTTAGACATCTAGGTAAAGAAGAAATGAAATTAAAAAGAAACATCAGGGAATGTCCAAGTAGGTCAAGGATACTGTGGATTTTTTCTTTTTTATCATGCTTACTGTGATATTTAATAAACACGAATGGGAATGACTTACTCTCTGTTCCAGTTTCCTTAGTGTTGCTGTGATAAAATCCTCTGATCAAAAAGATTTATTTGGCTTACACTTTCAGGTCACAGTTCACGCAGGGTGGAAACTCAAGCAGGGATTCGAAGGCAGGAGCCATGAATGAACCCTGCTTTGCTGGGTTGCTCACTCCCAGGTCATGCTCAGTTAACCTTCTGCAGCTCAGGACCTCCTCCCTAAAATGGTGCCACCCACAATGGGCTGGGTCACTAAGTAATCATGACAGTCCTCTAGAGACATGCTCACGTATCGACATGATCTAGAGAATTCCTCCATCGAGGCTTTCCTCTCAGATGACTGGAGGCTGTGTCAAGTTGACAATAAGCTAACTAAGACAAAACACTCTGGCCAATACCAACTTGGAAAGGAAAGGTTTTCTTTGGCTATCATCTCCCGGGTCACAGTTCATCACTGAGGGAGCCCAAAGTAGGAACACATGGCAGGGACCTAGAGGCAGGAGCTGTAGTATAGGCCATGGAGGAACGTGGCTTACTGGCTTGCTCTCCTGACACTTGCTTGTACTGCTTTCTTATACAATACAGAAAAACCTTTCTAGGGGTGGCATCTCTCACAGGGGGCTGGGCTTTCTCACATCGCTCAACAATCAAGAAAATGTCTCACAGACATGGCCATAGGCCAGTCTAATGGAGGCGATTCCCCAATTGAGGCTCCCTCAATCCAGGTGTGGTCAAATTGACAACTAAAACTAGCCATCACAATTGACCCCTTGTCAACTTGATACACAAACATATCACTATTTAACTATAAGCTTGCTTTCCATTTCTTATCCCCAAGGTATGGTGTTAATATTACTACTACAACATGAAACACTACAACTTTAAAAGTCTCACAGTTCTTAAAAATTCCTAACACTTAAAAGTTCAAAGCCTCTTAAAAGTCTCTCAACTGTGGGCTTCTGCAAAATAAAAGGCAAATTATGTACTGTTTTATTTCAAAGGGAAGATTTGGGCACATTCAAGCAAAACCCGAGTTCAGCAAAACAGCTCAAAGCGGGACACCTGGGATCCACTCATGATCTTCCGGACTCCAAAGGGCTTGGGCAGCTCCATTTCTCTGGGTCTGCTGCTCAAAGAACACACAGCTTGTCTGGTAGGCTCAGGCCAGCTCCGCTATACACTTGCTGCTGCCCTTTGTGGTTGTTCCATGGTTCTGGAATCTCTGTTATGCTGGAGTCTCTACTGAAACTGAAGCTTTATCATCACCAGTGGGCTCTTCTGGCCTCCTGGGGTGCAATGCTTCAGGTTCTCCCCACAGCTCCTTCAGTCCTGGGGGGTCTTCACTGCAGCCAATGGCTTTTCCTGGCCTCTCAGGGTGCCAATTTCTACTATAATTTGCTTACAATTGCTGTGACAAAACCCTGACCAATATTGATTTGGGGAGGAAAGGGTTTATTTGACTACATCTCTTGGGTCACAGTTCATCACAGAGGAAGCCCAAGGTAGGAACTCAGGGCGGAACCTGGAGCAGGAGCTGAAGCACAGGCCATGGAGGAACTCCGCTTACTGACTTGTTCTCCTTACCTGTGTTCAGCCTGCTTTCTTATATAGTACAGAACAACCTGCCTAGGGCACTGCTCACAGTGGGCTGGGCCCTTCCACATCACTCAAGAATCAAGAAAATGTCTCACAGATATTGCCACAGGCCAGTTCAATGGAGGCAGTCCCTCAGGTGTTTCAAGTTGACAATTAAAGCTATCTAGCATAGACTAGGTACCTTGAAAATGCTAGATGTAGTAAAAATGTATTTTTATATGGAAAAGCAATATAATCAAATTATGGCCCACAAAATAGAATTTCAATTGATGTACTTTATACTAATATAATTTCCTAGTCTAAGCTGTAAGACAGAGATGTAAATGTAATCAGACACTCACTAAGTGGCACCTCAGGTAACTGTTAGTGGTCATTGGTCATTTCTTTAATCTATGTGGTCATTTAAATTTTCCTTTTTTCTTTATGGCCTACTGTCCTTAGCTCATTTACATTCTGTCCCTGTCCCTAAACTGAGGTGTCAGGTTGCTCCATGTTTCACATCCCTTGTACTTGAACTGACAGATTTATTTATCCAGTCCTATTTTTTTTCTTCCCTGCTTCAGAACAACTCACAGTTGGGACCCTGGTTTTTGGTCTAGTGTTTGTAATTACTTTGGACTTCTAATGTTCCTGTTAACAACTCTAGATCCTCTCAATATGGCTATATACCACCTTATATTATTTGGGGAAAATATCCCTGACTTCAAGCACCTATAAATATAATTTTGCTGTGGAAATTTTAGCATTAATATGATTTTGGTAACCATTTCCATTGGCCATTCCAATTTCTTCTAATTCAACTTATCATCACCATGTATTTATGTGTTTCTCAAATTTCTGCTCCAGAAATACTGTTTCTGAAAATATAGATTCTAGGGCCATGTGTTAGCTTTCTGAATTGAAATTTCCCAAGTGCCACTTTATACAATGACAAAAATATGTGTGTCTGTGCTGACCAATATGAAAGCAACTGTTCTTGTGCGGTCATTTAAATTTAAAGGTAGGTATCACAGTCAAGTGTCCAGTCTGTCCAGACTCTCAGCACAGATCCAGTTTCTAGGTCCCAAGAACCTTGCTGCTTTGCTTCTTCACAGGTTTGGGAACCACTGTTAGATGACTAGTAACTTCACATTGATTTTGAATATCTCTATTGGCTTAAGAACAGGGCCCACTCATGTCCTAGGACTGGATATTGTGTGGTCTAAGAAAAATAGTGCTACGAATCCAGCAAAGATGAAGCAACTATTGTTGGGCTATAATGTAAGGTGGGCCTAGCCTAAGGCTACCCGCTGGGAGAAATAGAGGAATGGCTCCTGTGGGTGTGGCATTCTGCTCTGGCTAATTGTGAGACCAGCACCTGGAAATCACCCACCTACCTGGAGACAAACTTACTATTGGCTGTATTTAGTTACTGTGTCGTGTTCGTTTCTGTCGTGTCTCACCACTAGGGCGGCCCGAGGGCTCGGGGGTGAGTAGACGCAGGGTCAAGCCACAGACTCCGGGAGTTGGACGGGAAGCAGCCCAAGCTTGTGGCACTGCAAACTCGTTTATTGAATAGGTGCACAAGCTCTTATAGGCCAGAATAGTCAATGATCTTACGGGGTGGGGTCTCAAATACAGCCAATAGTAAACTTGTTTCCAGGTAGGCGGGGTCTTTCCAGGTGCTGGTCTCACAATTAGCCAGAGCAGAATGCCACACCCACAGGAGCCATTCCTCTATTCCTCCCAGCTGGTGGCCTTCAGCTAGGCCCACCTTACGTTATGCCCAACAAACTATGACTCAATATTTTAAAATGTAAAAATGGATATGAGAGGATATTGTTGCTAACACCATTTCAGGCTATATGTCTGATATTATGTGTAACGCACACACAGAGCTCAAAGGTATTTTACTTATTAGAGATGTTTTATGTATATTAATGAATCATATTGGGTCAATTGGATTATATTACAATTAGGTTAGATGTTGTATGAAACAGCCACTGATAGTTCTGAGGTATGTGTTGTTTATCTTGACTTGCAGCTGGAGGTATTAGCCAGCTATCTGGGTGAACCAACAATGAAATCATGTAAGTTTCAGTGGAGGCACATATTTTTTTTTAGAAGGGTTGGCTCAGTGTTAAATGTGATGCTGTTGGTATGCATGAAATCAGTTTTTAAGCAATAAGATTTATGAAAAAATTATTTGTACTTTAAACACAGACATACATTTATGAAATGGATTTCATACTTAACATGATGCAGGATATATTATTACCTAACTACCCTGCTCCTAGTCAATGAAATTTAACTTAAATAATGAGGGGAGGAGCTTTATACAAATAGAAAGCAAACAAACAAGCTGTATTTCTACCTCTAGAGAGAATCCCAGGATCCAGTCACGTTCCTATAGAGAGAAAGGAGAATTTCCCAAATAAAAATGAATCTCCTGATGAAAAGTGGAAGGCACTTGACATATGGATTATCTCCATCTGAGGCATGATATTTAGGTAATGTCTACTCTTTTTCACTTGGTTCTGATCAGATCAACATAAGTACTAGTTCTGCAAATTGTAAACCTCACTAGGGGATAAAATTATCCATATCACTTGTCAAGCAACATGGCAAGGAAACAGTTTTCAGATGTAAATGTTAACTTTCCTTTTCATCTGAGACATTTTCTTCCTATATTCTCTACCACACTGCATGGCAATCTCTTAAAATACAGATGATGTGCCTCTTGGAAAAGCTTGCCTGGCCACCATTTTGTTCAAAAAGACTAACTGAATCGGTGAACACACTAAAGGCATTTTATTTGTTCAAAATACTCTATTTGTTCAGTAAAATACTCTAAGATCTGTCATAGGCAAAAAGACAGAATGACAAATTTAGCATGACAAGTAGTCAAGTTAAAACAAAGCTTGCACTTGGTTTGCTAAAATCACTTGAATTATAGTATAAACTGCATATTATTGTATTGCATATAAGTTGTGTTTGATGTTGTTTAGAGGATCTTATATCATCAACAACTGAAATATTTAAATTTATTCCTCTAATGTATAAGCCTTGCCCTCGGTAGAGTTATGGTTTCTTATGATAATGATTATAATGACAGAATTTCAGGTCATGTACTACACAGGTACCTAAAATGAATCATTATCACCAACGCTGGTACAGATCAGTTCAGAGGCTCCGCATGGCATTGGACATTCAATCACAAGGATCCTACAAAGTTAGCTTTGTCTCCATTATGTCTGCTAGCTGCTAGGTCATGGTTAAAGAATATCTTTGAGAAACAGATGGATCTGGACTGAATTCAGGCCCTATCATGTGAATCTGGGCAAGTCATTTAGTGCCCCATTAGCCAGCCACCATGTATATAGGAAGCAGAATAGTATATGGTTCAGGATTTCATCAGGAAGAGAAAAATGAGATTATATGTATAAAACAGCACAGTGCCTCACATATAATATGTGACTAATGAATATTGAAAGATTGTTTTTATTTTCATTCTTTCCAAATTTCCAACTCCAGTTTAAATTGGTGTTCTTTTTCCTTAATGTATGCTTAAAAATTTGAGAATGTTGCTGTTTTATATTTTAAGCACATTTTAGTTCAAAGTATTAGAGCAAAAAAGGATAAAAGGTGTAACGTAGTGCCTTTCTATTTCTATATTAATTTTTATGGATTCCTACCCCCTCTGGAATTTTCTTATTTGATTGTTTATTTTAATACATGCATAAAGATATGATATATGTATATACACATACATATACATGTGTATATCCAAATTTCACAAACATTTTATCGTTCAGCAATCTATCATGGGCATTTTCTCAAAATGTCTCTTTAGATGTACATACAATGATTTGGCAGTGTTTAATCTAAACCACTCTCGACTTGCTTCTATAAGTTCATTATATTTGCTTTGCATTTGAACTGCCATATGGTATCAGTTACATTATTTACTGAATCATTCTTCCAGTGAAGGACCACTAGACTGCTCCCAATATTTTGATATATCTTATTTTCCAAACAGGTAAAATTTGTTTCTTAGGAGTTACAGTAGAAATTGTGGGTTCTCTGAGGCCTTTGTTTGACTTTTCTAATTATATCACACAGTATGCTGAAGGTTTCATGGAAAAGCTGTCGTTGGAGATTTCTATGACCTTTTCCTTTTGTGGAACATAATGAATTTGTTTATGTTTTTGGTGCTTGTGTGTTTGTTCATGTGTCTGTGCACATGAGCATGCAGATGCACATGTATATGTAGGCTAGAGGTTAATGTTGGGAGTCTTCTTCTATCCTTTTCCACCTTATTTTATGAGACAGAGTCTTACTGAACCTAGAGTTCACCAATTCAGCTAGCCTGGCTGGCCAGCAAGCCCCAGGGATCTGCCTACCCCCACCCCCTACCAAACTGGAATCATGGAAATGTACACTGCCCCTGGCTTTTATGTGGGTGCTGGGCATCCAAACTCAGGTTTTCATGGCATCTCCCCAGCTTTGGACATTATTAATAATTTAAAAATTCCTTTCTTCCATCTACTTTCTTTTTACTTTAAAAAACGCACCAGCTTCTATTTATTGAGTGTCTACTATATGCAAAGTGTTTTCATTTCTATTTCTGATCAGGTTAAAGAACATGTGCAGGGTTAAAAATTCAAGCTATGGCAGAAGTGACAGAGACTCCAAACTTAAAATCCTTCTGTTCTTTCAGCAAGCTGACTAAATGACTGGAAACCAATTAGACCACATCCCCCGTGTTTATCTAAACAAAAGGAGATGTTCTTTAACCTTAACTGTGTGCCCCTGTGTGCTTGGGAGCAGACTCTAAACCTGGGCCTTCTAGCCCTATCCTGTGGCTGCCAGCTGCATTGCCCTTTGGTTGCCCAGCACGTTCAAACCCAGGCTGGATGACGCTCTCCACCACTGCTTTGATTTGGCCACTGATCAGCTACCACTCTCTCTATCCATTGTGGCCTTCATGAAACTTCAGCAATTTGAGCAGGTATCCTGGTCTACATTTGTCTACTGTTGCTGGAGCTCATTTCTGCAGATCTGGGTAAGCCTTGCTCTCTTTTCTGCAGGTCCCTCTTCATTTCCTCCTGAGAGGTATTCTCTCATCATCTCAGCCTCATTGCCCCATCTATCCACCAAAGGTTCTGGCACTTTATTTCCAATAGTATACATCTATTCCACTTATTCTTCATCAATCAGTATTTTTACATTCAGGGTCATGTGGCTCAGCAGGTAAGGGGATTGCTTCAAAGCCTGACAACTTGACTTCAGCCCCTGGGACTCACATGGTAGAAGGAGAGAATCGACTTGTGCGAGTTACCTTCTGACCTCCACATATGAGCTTTGGCACATAAACACTCCCTTCCCCATAACAATAAATACATGTAATAACATTTTAAAATATCTTCATATTCATTTCAATGTTTTGTTTACAATGATTGTCCCCTGATTAGTGCCTGCTCTGCAAGATTCTACAAATTTTTTATAGAGAAAAAGATAAAATCTTTTAGTGTAGTTCATTATTTTAGGAATTTTATACAAGCAAATGCACAAAGCTTCATGGTTATTCTCAGTCGGTGCTGGAAATGTAGTCAGAGTTGAATCTATTTGATCTCTGAAATGATTTGGGCTCCAAATACTTTGGGGAATAGTAACTTCTGTGTTTGTCATTATAAAGATAAACATTATTTAAGTAGAACATTGAGAAACATAGCGAGACATATCAGTAACGGTAATAATTTTAGAAAAACATATACATCCCAACAATGCACTTTAAAGAGATGAAAATTATCTGAAAAACATAATTCATGGTTTTATTCCCTTCAAGGAACAAGGAGAGGGGAAACATAGGTGAAAACGATAATGAATTAATGTATTTAAAATACAGTAGTAAATTTCAGGAGCATTTTCATGGAAATTACAGCCTTGTTCAGGAGCATCCATTACAGGATTTAAAAAAAAATAAAAAGTGCGTGTTGCTGGTTCATTTATGATGGCTACTGCACAGATGACATTAATACCATTATGTCCTTGAATTCTTTCTGTAAGCAGCTTAATTTTTTACCAAGATCAATTACTTTAAGCCCAACATGCATTTTTAAACGTTTTGCTTGCTATGGGGATTCACATCACTAGTATCTTAGTGGCAGAGCATTTCTGTTTTGAATACACAGGTGTACTGTTTGGATGCCATACGCAGTACCGCGGTGAGAGAAAACCTGGTGTGGCTCACAACAGCCTGTGTGTTTATCCTAGGGGTGACAGCAGGGGCAGATGCTCTCAGTTTGGGATCCTTTTCGTTTTTAGGTTTACTCTTCAAGGCAGTGCATTTGTACTTTTTATTCGTTCACCTGTAGTAGTCAGTTAAAGCAAACACACCATGTGCAAAGCACAGTATGTTTCCCTTATGTGAGTTAGAAGGTCAGGCTTGAGATGTGCTTCTTTGAGGTAGCTGAAAATGAGCTGGAGGGAATGTAACTCCTGTGTATCTGTATCGTAGGGACACACATAGACATCTGTACTACCCTGACTGCTGTGTGTACCCTCAGAGTTTCTGACTCTGTGGGTCTAAGGTGGAGCTGGAGAATCTGTTTCTACCTTTCGTATATTCCTCAGTGATATGCATGTTGCTGTTCCAGAGACCACACTCTGAGAACCAATGGTAGAAAAGTAGATGGATGTGAATCAGAGAAAGGTGTTCAGAGGATGCTTTTATACAGCAATATATAGACCACATTGAGAAAGCTGCATACAACCACAGGGAAGATGAGGAAAGAAAATGCTTCCCTGAGTATTAGTCAGCCAGAAAAAGCATGCTCCTTAGCATGCTTAGCTCCTGTGAAGCTCTGTAAGAACCTTTCTACCTCCTGATACCGATTGATGTGGTACAGGGATGGGGGAAAGCAGGTGGATGGGATGTAGATTGGGGGAGAAAGCTGATTTTGATGATCTCACGCCATTTCCTGTTTTAGAACCAGTTGACAAACCTCTCCCATCATATGTGTCAGAATTAACCATCGCAAACTAACCACCACCAGCCTAGCCCTCTTTTCACATTTTCTTAAGCCATTATGTTTCCACCGTTGACATCCCAAAAGGCTCGTGTTTATGTTACAATGAGAGATGTATTCATTTTCTGTGTCCAAATAGTCTTAACAGTGCTAAGTATTGTTCAAAAGTTCACACTCGAAACCCCTTCAGAGACTTAAGGCAAACTCTTAGCTGAGAGCCCCTGTTAACTGGAAAACAGGTTACACACTGTCAACTGCACAGGGTCAATAATCCCATTCTAAAAGGGGGAATTAGCTTATCAGTCTTGTAGGGAACACTTGCAAAGTCTTACAGTAATTCTAAGTAGACACAGGGAATTTAGACAGTGAAGTGAAAAGAATCCTTTTTAGAAGGGAACAAAGTCCAAACACAGGAGGAGAAACCCTGCGTTCTGTAGTTGCATGTCAGGCACCCAGCACATATAGAGTTCTGATGTGAGCTCTGATGGGCTTTGATAACCCAGGGAGTATGTAGTTCCATGTCAGACAGCCAGTACATATAGAGTTCTGATGTGAACTCTGACGGGCTTTGGTAGCCCAAGGAGTGTGACTTTACCACCTACAGCCCATGGAGCCTCTTTCCAGGCCATGCCATCCTATCACCTACAACTCTGCTTCATATGTTTTGGACACTTGCAACACCGTGGGCTCTATACTACAACTTCATACAGTATCCTCTTAGAAGCTTCTTATCAGAAATTTGACTCTCTACACATTGTCTGGACTTCTAAGCTTTCCTCTGGGATCTCAGTGAAAGGTTCCATGACCTTGTAACTCTTGTAATTTTCATGCCTGCTGAACATGTATTCAGTTTGTCCACTGACAGCTATAACAGTACCCTGAGTTTCACTGGACCATGGTTGCAGCAGCCTTAAAGTGCCTGGGTAGCTGAATATGTGAATACATTTCCATAGGTATTTTTTTTTTTGTGTGTGTGAGAAGAATGTTCCAGTAGCCCCAGCTGGCCTGGAACTCCCTATGTAGACCAGACTAACCTCCAGCTCACTGAGATCTGCACTCTGAGTGGGATTAAAGGCATGTACCACAATGCCTGGCCTTTGCCCAGCTTTGTATTCCCAGTCCTCACTGTAAAAATAGCTAAAGTCAGCCAACAATAACCCTGCCACAGCCTGAAAGCTGAGATGGTTTGAAATGTCCTCTACCAAATTAGTCCTATGTTTTTAAGCTGAGGTTACCACAAAGTCTCAGGACTTTGTCACAGTGTGGGCAAGTTCTTTGCCATACATAAACAATTGTCTACAATTGCCTTTTGAGTGGCATGCTAGGAATTCTGACCCAGATCTCCAAACTCTAACAAATTCTTCCCATAAGCCACTTCCAAAGGCCTTAAAGCCGTATGGTCAGATTCAGTCAAAGCAACAACTCTACTTCTCTGGTACGGATTTTCTGCATTTGTCAGGACTGTGTGTTAGAATGACAAAATACCTGTGAAAGAAACTTAAAGGAAAAAGTATTTATTTTGGTTAATGGTTTCAGAGAATTCAATCCATGGTTACCTAGCTCTGTGTTTTGGAGCCAAATCATTGCAATGGAAGCTGTTCACATGGTAGAGGACAGGAATCAGAGAGAAGGGAGAAATCCAGGAAGAGACTGTATTAGTTACTTTTCTGTTGCTATGATAAAACACCATGACCAAGGAAACTCATAGAAGAAAGAATGTCTCGGGTTATGGTTCCAGCTGGCCACATTGCCTAGAGGTTCCATGACTCTCTCTAAACAGGGCCTCCAACTGACCAAAGTGCTCAAATCATTTGGAGACATTCTCCTTCAAACCACCACAGGGGCCAGGGCAAGAATTAGCTTCCATGGCTAGGCTCCTAGTGACCTTCTTCTTCCTCTAACCAGGACAGAAATTCTACTATCTCCAATAATCCATGTGAAACTCAAATACTTCAATGAAACCTTTTATTAATTCTGAGCCCTCAGGATCTAATGGCATCTGGAAGTTCCTTCAAAGTCATATTCAGGAGTGATTTTACTGATCTCCTTGGTACCTTTTAATCTAGTCAAGTTCACAATCAAGCTAACCATCACATTTGTACTATCACCTAAGCAGTCAGGGAACTGCTTATTTGTGGGGTCTGGCTTTATCGTAAAAGGTATAGAGCAAGCCAAACAACCCCGGATACTCTGAAGGGACGGTAGGAGTCTGGCCTGCTCTACCTAATGTGGTAACCTAGGTTCCAGGAAGTCACCACAGGCCTCAGCAGTTGCTTCCTCCCCGCCCCCGCAACAAAGATCACCCCAGACCAGAACCAGGTTTTTGGGTTTCGTTTCCTCGTTCCTAATTTCCACGTCAGCCCTAAAACCTTCCTGCTTTTACCTAAAGACCCCATCTTTAACTTTCCCGCCTTCCGTAACAGCCAGAAAGGCCTCCCTATATAAATCCCTACTTTGGTCTCAATAACTGAACTGCCTGCTGACGCAGTATCCCGGGGAACTCCTCCCGCTGCACTCTGAGCCACCTGAGGACGTGTTCCATCGGCTGGAGCACAACAGCCGTGCTGGAGATGGAGACCCACCCACACTTACTAAGAGAAGAAATTCCCTTTTTGTCAGCCACCATCAACTACTTTAGATTAGGCTCATTTGCCTCCTGGGCACACTCTCTATGACACATGTAAGAGGCCCTTAGTCCAGGAGCCTGTAGTCTATTACAGATATGGGGCCAGTGGAGAGTAAATGCTAGTGAGAAGACCAAGAAATCCTTGGTATTGGTGCTGCACAGCAGCTGAGGAGTGCCCTGGGTCATTTAGGAGTGCCTTTCCCAAGTGGACAGGGACGATCTCTGAGTAGTCTCAAAGGATCTACAAAGATTTTCATATGGCAACTTCTTGCTTATTTAGAACAATGGCTCCTAAGGAGAATTCATACCCACTCTGAGGGCTTTCTCAGTAGAAAGGAAAACATGTCATGGACCCACTGTTTGTGCAGTTGGAATGTGGAAACACTGTTCATAAGTATTTAAAAATTTGAATCATGTAATAGTGCAAAAGATTAGTTAGACTGTATAGAAGATAAAAATACAAGATCATCTTTTCAGTGATTAAAATGGCAGTGAGGAGGGCTGTTAAATACCAACTGTTCAGGTCTATATCTGTTTTGGCAAAAGTCTTGAAATGGCCATTTGAGTCCTTCTTGGCCTGATCAGATCTCCTGCAGCTATCAGCAAGCAGCAAGGCCTCAGTATACAGCAGCTAGCTATCAGAAAGTCCAATGTCTTCCTCAAGAGAAGGCACCACCAGCAGCAAACAGAACACAAGCCCTGACAAGGCAGCTACTTGAGCAGATGGCTTTTTCTAAAGCATAAGCAGTCCTACATCTACATTTGCCAGCCGGAAGCCCAGGGACAGTCTGAATTTTCTTTCATTTCTTCAGAGAGGCCACATATACCATAACTTGGTATCTAATCTGTAGACCTTGACTTTTTTCTTTTGGTAGGTTCTATGTCTGATGTGTACAGAAATGTGAGGGATGGAATTTGTGAGAGCTGGCACTAAACACTTAAGTATTACTGTGTATGCTCATTTCTTCTTGCAGGAACTCTACTGCCATCAGGACCAGCTACAGAACAAAAGCCAAGGTCACAGAGAGTGGAAATTCAACCCTCTCCCTTCCTAACATGTGGCCAGCACACATGCTCAGAGGGCAAAAGAGAGTACGATGCTTTGTTCTAAGGAGTTTGCATTTTCTCATAGAAGTGATGGAGGCCAATCGAGTGATTTTTAAATGAGGGAATTACTTAATAAGATCTGTGTTTCTAATATCCACTCCATTGATTATATTTAGATGCATGTGCAGTGGACAGAAGCTAAGTATACAACCCTTTTATATTCAATATTGTTTCTTAGCAAACACTGTATGAGAAAAGTTCACCAAAACTTTATGTTATTGAAAATGTAAATCTAACCAACTAGCTCTCATATTTAAAACTCTTCAAAAATTTCCCATTGTCTGGAAGGTGGTCTTCAAACTATTTGACTGCTCTTATCCATTGGAGAGTTTTCCTACTTCAACATGCATGTTTGTTTATTTGCTTGTAAATCATATGTGTATATAAAATATGAAAAGCTGTAGTACAAAGTTCTTACAACAGATGAGCAGGCTATTTTCAACCATCAAATAAAAGCAAAGGTAAATATCTGTTGTATTTTCTTCCTGCTTTCCAAAGGATGTTTGCACATCACTTTGGACACTTGATCTCTGAAAACTGAGATGTCGTTCTTCACCATGAGCTGTAAGCCCTTTCACTAAATACCCAGCCTCCTCCCTCCACTGCTGATCGCCAGTGCCTTTATGCTCTCTCTTTTCTGGATCGTTGATCATGCTGATTTTTTAAAAGGTGTTCTATACTTTTTCTGTTGCTTTGTTTCCTTTGTTCCTGTCTCTGAAGTCCCCCTTTTCATACTATGTGGATACTGCGCATGTGTGTGCGTGTTCTGTTACCTCTCACATTCTGACTGTGAGCTCTGTGAAGGCAGGTAGTAGATCTAGGCTTGGCTGTGTTCTGCTGCTATGCAAACATACCTGGAGCACTCCCAGCTGTGTCTCTAATTAAATGTGAACAGAGAATGTGTTTGAAGGGATGGAATCACAGGAAGGGAGGTAATTTTGGAACTATGTTTTAATATATGTATCCTATATATGTGTGTTTCATAGCGCATTAAATGAGTATTAGTATTTATCATAAATGATACTAATACTTCACGAATAAAGCTGTTCTGATAAATGCATTAAACTGATTCCTGAGGGGCAACAATTTAGTGACTAATCATTTAGATCTTTCTCTTGAGGACTAATAATAGTAATAATATTTCCTGGTATGTATGTTTTACTTTATTATTATTTTTGTGTGTGGTACTGTGTGTGGTGTATGTACATGTTCATGTTGATGTGTTCATTTGTGTATGCACATGTATATGTGTGTGGAGGCCAGAGGATGATATCAGATATTTTCTTTAATTGACTTCCACTTTATTTTTTGAGAAAGGGTTTCTCACCGAACGTGGTTCACCAGTTGGCTAGGCTGGTGATCTTTGAGCTCCAGGCATCCCCCTGTTTCTTCCTAGTGCTGGGATTACAGATGTGTCTTGCTACAGCCTGTTCTTTATGTGAGTGATGGGGATCAGAACTCAGGCTTTTAGGCTTGCTAGGAAAGCACTTTATTGACTGACCCACCTCCCCAGGTGCTGCCATATTGTTTATATTGTGTTAATCTGTACTTACATTCCCATATATGCTTCCTTCAGTCATCTGACAGAAGGGATAAAATTCATTTCCCCAAGGTAACCTTAATAAAGTATTTGTCAAGAGAACAGTAATGTCTATGTAATTTTGGGAAACACCGGGTCAAACAGTTTAACGTATCTCCTACTGAAGGACTGTGAGATGCTCCCAAACTTTGACAATGAGAAACTCCTTTACTCAGGAAACATCTTATGAAGCTATTTTGGTTCCAGAGAACTTTGACAAATCAATGTATAAATCATTGAAAAATCTATTCTGGAAGGCACAGCTGGCTTTGTGCATGCAGACAGCAATCAAATTTGCATCACTAGCTAGCATAGCACCAACATCACAGCTATAACCACTGGCTTTTAAGCAACTCCCGGAGGATGGACTTCAGTGGAGAAAAGTTTTGATGCACAAATACAGGATATTTATACTGACTAGGTTTTCAATAAATACTTTATAATTATACTGAAATTTAAGAAACAACTAGTTCAGGAGGGACAAGCCAGGGCAAAGGAGAGATTTTAAGGCCCTTGAGGTTAAGAGGGTAGTGGAATGTCACATGCATGGAAAAGTAACGGGATTGAAAGAGGGGAGGGAAAACACCTGTGAAGACAGTAAAACACGCCGTATCACAGTCACGAGTATGGGTGAGTTCTAGGCTGACATTGTTGAGCCCATAACTTACCTAAAAACTTGCCCCAAGAAACTCAAAAAGCTTTTTAGATTATCCTTCAGGATGGTATTTCTGATTTTCATACAGTTATTTCATGAATAAATGATGACTGAGTAAAAAGAACGTTTTGCCACAAGCTGTCTTTACAGCCTTCTTCTTACTGTTTGTAACTTATCTTCCAAGTTAGGTTTTGAGTTTTCATCAAACACAGGTAATTACAAATACATCTGGATGTTTCCCTCAGTGACTACCAGGGCTCCTTCCCACACAGGCACTTCATAAATTCATAATAAATGGACTATGAAATGTTTCTTAGTATTTCTCATTGGATTTTGTGCCTGATTTTCAAATGTGAGATCACAAGTCCTTGGACTGATATGACTGTCTTTGTTGTTCACAACCCTCTTGGTTCACACCTGATGGTTGATACAGTGAAGTGGCCACTAAATGGCTTCATGATGACGACTAGACACTGGAAAAAACCATCCCTTTGATTAGAGGATTGAAGCTTTGTGTCACTTGCTACCAATTGGATATTCTATCCTTCTGGGAGGAGAAGGAAAGGGTAAGGGAGAGGGGGAGGGAGAGGGGGAGGGAGGAGATTGAGTTCAGTCATCCATCCAGTGACTCAATCAATCATGCTGATAAAATGAAAACCATAATAAAAACCCTGGAACCTGAGGCGCAATGGAGTTTACCGTTTGATGAATATATTAATGTGCTGGGAAGTTGACACTTTCAGACTACATACAGTCAAGGCATTCAGTGCTTCATTTTATAACTGCCCAGGCTTCATCATCTACCTGGTCACAAATAGTATTAATAACTAATGTAAGATTGCATATATAATGGTTTTCCGACTTGGAGTGAATCCAAGAAATTATTGAATCAGTAGGGTCATTATGAAACCTGAATTCAGTCATTTGTCAGAAGTGCTGGTTGCCACTGGACTGCTGAAATATAGTTGGTATCTGAAATGAGGGCAGTCTTATGGAAAATTGAATGCTTAACTTGTGGTTTCTGCACTAGCTCCAGGTGGCTAGAGCAAGAACTGAATTCTAGTACACCATCTAGTGTCAGAACAGGAGTCAATAAAGAGCGTGCTTTGACTCCCTGAGGAGTATTCTTTGTTATCTTCCATGCTTCTTAGGAACAGGAGCGAGGTCTTATTCTGTTGCAGTTGTCCTAGCTTGGCATCCAGCACAGCATATTACTCACAGTAGTTGCTTGCTGAAGTTATATTACACATTACTCACATGTGTCCTGAATAGAGTTGGATTTTTCCCAAGGTATGCTCTTACACTTAAGGCCTAATACAGATTTGCATGAACAGAAATAACTTCATCAAAAATACAAAGCTGATATTATTACTAGACTTCACACCCCTGGCTTTGGACGTGATTGGAAAACTTTCTTCCTGTTCATTTTCCTTTAGCATTTCTGCTGCCATGATGCACACTTCCAAAAGGAAAAGAAAAAAAACATGCTGAATATACCATGTAAGGTAAAGGGATGGAATTTAGTTTCGAGTTTTCTGGTCTGGATGTGGTCATTCTAGTTTGTCAGGCCTGGCCATATGAATGGGACTCCATGTGATCTCTTGGTAGGCCAGTATTTATGGCACAGAAGTCAGGCCCCCCAGGAGGAGGTCCTAAAAACCCAGCAAGCTGCCCTGCAACCTGCCTCAAGCACAGGAATCAGAGCACTATACACTTCTTAGGATCTTTAAGGAAATTTCATGAAATGCTAAAATGTCTTTTATTTTTTCAGAAGAAAAGCACCCTTTTAAAAGATTTTTGTTGGGGATGGGGTAGAGATGTGGCTCAGCAGTTGAGAGCACTGACTGGTTTGGAGGAGGACAGGGTTTGAATCCAAGCACCTACAAGGTGGCTAATAACCATCCATAACTCTAGTTCCAGGGGAACCTGATCCCTTCTTCTAACCTTCTCGGGCACTGCATGACATGGGTACACTTACATACATTCAGGCAATATGCTCATACACATAAAATAAAATAAAAAATATTTAAGAGTCTTGTTTGAATTAAAATATTTCTGTGTATATGTATATGATAGATGTGCCTGCATGTTTGTCAGTGTGGACTCATTCATACCATGCTTTGTAGAGGTCAGAGGATAACCTTGGGTATTGATTCTTGCCTTCCACCTTGTTTGAGACAGAGTCTCTTGTTCTCTCTTGTAAGCCAGGCTAGCTGACAGGTGAATTTTTTCTGGGGATTCCCGTGTTTATCTCATCTTGAAGTCAGATGCATGCTACCACATCTGATTTTCTGTGGATTCTGGAGATCCAAACTCGGGTTCTCATGCTTTAATAGCAAGTGCTTTACCCACAGGGATGTCTCTCCAGGCCAGAAAGTGTTGTCAATGCAACCTCAGGTTAATGGTTTCCTTTAAAAGTTTTTTTCTTTCTATCCCTTCCTTCCTTCCTTCCTTCCTTCCTTCCTTCCTTCCTTCCTTCCTTCCTTCCTTCCTTCCTTCCTTTGTTCTTTCCTTCTCTCTCTCTCTCTCTCTCTCTCTCTCTCTCTCTCTCTCTCTCTCCTGTACTGGGAATTGAACCTAGGGTGTTATGCATTCTAGTCAAGTACTCTGTAATTCTGCAGCCCTAACCCTTGTTTGGATCTGAATAATTTTCCTTTGGCTTTCCCCTGTCTTTGCCTCTTATTTCTCTTCTAATTTGACTTGTTTCCTTTGCTATATTATTTCCTCCTTAATTGTTTCATCTGCGATGACTTTTTGTGACCTTCTACTTCTTGTCCATACTCAGGATGTTGCTTCTTTTCAGCTCTCTTCCCATTTTGTTTAATAGTATGAAACCCTTTCTCATGGCCTCAGAAAAGCTTTTAAGACCTGTCCTCATACATTAATTTTGATACGTGTGGTTTAGCAGGTATGTAGGATATGATATAAATTTGAAACTGATGTTTGTTTTGCCTGCATAGGACCAGAAGGAGGCCAGGATCAGCCCTGTGTTTCTTATCTCACAGCCTCCCTAATTTGGAAGACCTCTGACCAAAGGAACCACTTTGCTGGGTAAATTCTCCACATTAAATTTCCATTTGGTCTGCCAACAACATAGAGTAAAAAAACTACTGAGTCACCACACCTGTAAAACCAATTAGAATTTAATGAAGTGTTTGCAGATGAATCATTTTTTCTTAAATCATGAATTCTGTTTCTGTAAATATCACACAAGAGGTTGTTTCACTGGGCACATGACATTTACAGTTCTGACTGGCATCTCCTTTGTTGGAAAGGTAGCCCGCCTTGGTGTGCAGCAGAGATGGTGAGAGGCTGTGCAAACATCTGAAATGTAGCTCTATGGGGGTTAAACCTTCAAGCTTGCATGAGATGGCATCAGTTTCAGGTCAAAGTGCTGCTCTTAAACGATCAGTACAGAACAGAAAAGAGACATTGAAATGACCTTGCTGAGGGTCTAAAACTGCACCAAAGCCTTTTCTGCATGATTAAGTGAGCAGAATCTTAGATTAGCTAAAAGCAGTGCAGAAACATAATGAGTTCACTTATTTTGGAGCATTTAATAACAGTTATAGACAGTTATGTGATCAGGCGGAGTTATGACTTATTCATTCTTTCATTGCTATTAAAATTACTGCATTTGAGGTTTTTAAAGTCATTGAAATAAAAAAAAAGTCTGATTTATGTTATGAGAATTTAGCTTGCCCTTTGGTCTCTCAGTTTTTAAATGATATAATTAGACTTTTTAAAGACCATTCTAAAAGCATTATTAGCATTTTGTATAGCACAAAGTAAATGCATGTTTTGTGGATAGTTTAATTTTAAAAGGCATAATAACACTTGATTCAGACAGTGATATTCATAGATTATTAAGGAAAGATTTTTTGCATGAAATTTCTCAAAAGGCAATTGTATAATTTTAGTAACAGACTATGCAGAATATGTGTGGATTTTGCTGTGTGTACATACAGATACTCTCTTTCTAATGCACTCTCTAATTTCATTTTGAATGGACATTACAAAGACATGGAAATAATACGACACAGCTTTCCTCCCATTTGGGCAAGCAAGGTTGGGAAAAGAAAGTACCCGAGGATGTATTAACTCATGACCTTTAGCATATTTC
The DNA here is from genome assembly GCA_035773235.1 of Eospalax fontanierii. NCBI lineage: Eukaryota > Metazoa > Chordata > Mammalia > Rodentia > Spalacidae > Eospalax > Eospalax fontanierii. The sequence continues at coordinate 41,852,107 of CM069526.1, read as the reverse complement.
CTCCGAAATTACAGAGCCATCTATCAGCCTGGGGGTGGAGGGAAGGTTGCTTTAATCATAACAAAGGGATCTGCAGGTGGTTTGAATTAGCAGTAAACAACAATCATTAATAAATCATTTTGGAAGAATATTGAAGTTTCATGGAAGCATCAGCATTTTAGTCTGAGGCTAGGGTTCAACTTACTTATGAATTTCTTTGCATGTAAATACTGTCTTCTGTCCAAAGAAACACAGCTTCTACTTTACCATGGTGTATTATACAATTCGTAAGAGGGGTAGGCAAAGTGTATCTAATCCTAAATCTGTACACTGAAGTGATGATTTCAGCTGGACTCTGCATTTGGATTATTTCATGTATAAAATTGAGCTCACTACATTGTCCTTAAATAACAGCCATTTATGCCTTGTGTGTGTTGTGTAAACAGTTTGAATATCTCTTTTGGAGATTCAAAGCACAGTGCACTATATGATTGACGATGAAGGCTGCGAAACACATTACTAAGGAATGAACACAAAGAAGCCTTTTAAATAAGTAGCAGTGAGATGTGCCCATGTGACTAAATGGATCGTCTCACTTGTACCTGGTAAACATGACCCTACATACTTTTAAGATTTGTTTGTTTATGAAAATGGACATTTGCTTATTTATGTCTTCCCATTTTCTTCGAATACAGTTGAATTTAATTATTGAACTTCTATACCCTCTATTAGTGGTCATCCTCTGGTGACTCCTTATCTACTCTGGAATAGCTGAGCCATCTCTTTTGTGTCTTCATTTGTTAATTGACAAGAAAAGGTGTCATGCAGTTTACACACGGAGAGGTTAGGTTATGTTGGTGACAGCTGAGGGGTCAGAGTTGGAAACAGCAGCCTACGGTGACTTCACAGCCCTGGTGCTATTTGAGACTTTTGGAAAACACTCCCACGGCTTCCTTGACAGCCATGTGAGACTTCACCTGGGCTGTTGCCAAAGGGACAGGATGGACGGGAAGCCAGGCACACATCAGGCCCACTCAAGGGACTGAAGGGAGTTGGGTTGGGCTGCTGAGGCCTCCACTTCATGCAGTGCAGATTTTCGTCCACTAGAGACTGATCTGTGCCCGGTAAACATGTCGCTTACAGTTTCACAGTTTAGACTTGAACTATGGTCTCAGAGGTGAGAGGCTAGCGTTTCATCCACTAAGCCATTTAGCCTTTTCCTTTGAAGGAAGATTGATTTTAAAAAAGCTATTAACCTTCAGTGATTTATCTCATTAGATCATCTTCATTTTCCTCTGCTTATAATAAGACTATATTATATAGTTTTATTCTTTGGATAATTCAATGAGACTATCTGAAAGGGAAATGCAGGGGGAACATAAAGAAAGGAGAGATAATAGAAAATTATCAGCGATGCTGAACTGAAAATGTTAGCAGGAAAACAAAAGAAACAGAGCCAATGTTATCGCAGATCTCAGAGGTACAATCATGTAGGGTGTGACCATGGCTGTTCCCTGCTTTCACAGGGAAACTTAGTCTGTGTCACATCAGTTCCAGGACCAGACACGATGCTAACCACACAGGCGTTACCTTCCCTTTTCTAGTGTGAAGACAAAGAGGATAGGTTTCTTTTTTCTTTTTTCTTCCTTCTTCTTTTTCTTTTTTCTTTTTTTTTTTTTTGCAGGGACTAAAATATAAATCAGGGAACCAGTGATAATCAATTCACACTGAGTATATATTCAGAGGTGCACAAGAAACAGCAATTTTCAAGGAAATTGCATTAAAACACATTCTGTTCAGAGCCTGAAATTAGACATTTTATCTATTTTTACTGAAAAATGTGAAAAATGTGTTGAACAGTATCCTGTTCTGCTGCTGTATCCCAAATCTCTTTAAAGAGAACCAGATACTGGTGGCTTCCTGGACTGAGTCATATTTGATTTATTGTGTTATACTGATTGAGTTCCTACTTTGGAACAAGTGTTACATTTTGTGAATAATGTTTTAGCATTAATGACTTTAATTCATTCTCCATAACTTTCTGACAGACACTAATTTACATTTCTTCTGGAGCACCTGATAGCAAAAGGCATTCTTCTGGCATGTTAGTTATTTTTCCTTGTGTATTCCTAGGCTAAGCAAGGGTAGTGAATACAGGCGGCCAGTATTAGGAGTCTTAGGAGTGTGGGCTCCCCTACACCAGCCCACCTGTGCCATCCCAACACTCAGGTATGTACACTAAAAGCTAAATTGAAGGCTTACAATAACATTTCAGTGTTTGGTCAACCTAAGCAACTATATGCATAATTCTCTGTCATTTCGGGGCTTATTTAACACTTGTGATTGAAATGCCTTTTGTTCCAGGGACTGTTAGTTTATTTAAGTTGGTGTTTGGGCAGGTGAGACCAGCTCAGCAATGGCAAGTTCTGACAATTTATTTCTAAAGAAACTGAAGAAGATTAGCTTGTCAAGCTCTTGTTCTTCATTTCCTGAACTGGTCAGTAAGGACACCAAATAAGACTGTTTGAAACTGGAGAAAGAAAAGATTAGAAAAATATTTGTGGTAATGAAGTCACATCTGTTTGAATTTTTTGAGCAAATGATAATGATGATAAATTAACTCTTTGATAGCTAGACATAAAATCTCTATGTGTTTCACAGTCCACAGTGTCTAGGGCTAATGAGATGTTTTCCCTAAGTTTTCAGTACAGCTTTAGCTTCCTCAGCCCTTGCCCCCTTTACTAAATACAAACCTACTTCAATTTCTTTTTCATCTCTGGAGCAATCACAGGATTGGCATTTGTAAACAAATATTGATAGAGTTTGAAAATCAGAATTGATGTTAAGAGTGAAGGAAACAACCCCAGTGTGTGAAGTGTGGATTCGCAGTCCTTAAGTATGCTTCATCCTTGAGAACTGGGGAAGTGGCAGCTTTGAGAACAGTAGACAGGAAGAAGGTGCTGCTGGCTCCCATTCTGAGCAACTTAAGTGCTAGGAGAGGTTTTGGTTGCATGGCTTCTCTTATCACTTGCTTTTTTATCTTGATTCTACAGTGAGGAGAATTCTGCCCAGTAGGTTCTGTCTCCCTACTTTCCTAGTCCCAAACTTACTGAAATGTTCTGTCCTATTGGATTTCCTGATGATGATGATTTCCATGATGCTATCAAAACCTCAGCATTCGTATGGTTCTTGGTTCTCTTCATTACTCCATCTATCGGGAAAAAAGAGCAGTAAGATCAAAGAGTCAAGAAATGACCAGTCGTATCAGCTCTGTGAACTTTAGAATTCTGGGACTATTTTTGAATATAATTAACTCATTGAATTTGGCCATTTATGATACAGCCTCATCTTTAAAATGCTAGATCCAGCTTATACCACTTCCAGGCTTATTAAAGTGAACTTAAGACAGAGATACCTGTAAAATTGTGACATTATTTCCAAGAGCCAAGTTATGAAATTAGCCTAGGTGGCTATCAACAGATGAATAGATAAAACAGGCTATTAACCACAGGGAAGAATGAAATCATGTCATCTACAGGACAATGATCAAACTGGAGATCATCATATCAGGTGAAATAAACCAGTCTCAAAAAGATAAATAGCATATTTTCTTTAATATATGGAGTTTTGGAGGAAACTATGTGAAAGTTAAATGGGGAATGTGAAGGATGAGGAAAGAAAAGAGGGGCAGAGGAAGGAAGAGAGTAACAGGAAAATATGGTGAAAGTTCGTTCTACGTGTGTATATGTCGTGATTAAACCTTACCTTTTGTACAATTAGTGTGCTAAAAACAAAACCAGACACAGAGATATTTAAAGAAATATGCATCTCTCTCTTTTCAGCATATTGACCAAAGGCACATGACTTAACCTCCTCTGCCTACACTCATTAAACTATTGTAGATTTAAAAATAAGACGGCACCTCTCTGAGAGGTTGGTTATTTTAAACTCTACTTGGAATCAGCAATAAAGACAGAAGATTAAGATCCGAGGCTCCCAATGACCCAAATCAAACATATTCCAAAAACCTGTCATCATTGTCTCCCCAGTGAAAAGCTAAGGAATTTGATGAGCAAAGTCTCTGTCTACGTTTTTGTGTGATGTCCTTGTCCTCCTTCTCTTTTCACCACAAGTTTCAGGTCCACGTGGAGCTTGACATTCTTGGCCTTAGTGCTTGTCATCTCCTCTGGTTCATTCCTCCCTCAGCATGGTCTTCAGTTCCTAGCTTACGATGGCATGGCTTGTTTCCCACAAGCTGTCTTCATGGCTAAGATCCTGGCAGGTCACAATTCAGGTGCTCCTGGCACCCACTGGTATTCTTTCAGTGTGCCTTAGGCCACTTGGCTATAATATTTCTTCTTACTTTGCTCAGTAATAACTGCCATGTTCTTATATGATTTGTCATGGCTCTGAGAGGACAATCCCAGGAACAAATATCTGCAACATGTAGCATCAGCAGTAGAAAGAAACTCACTGCACCAAACGAGGAAGGTGCTAAAAACACTTAGAAAGAGTCTAAGTGCATTCTTAGGTTAGATGCTAAGATATGCGTATCTAAAATTGTGATAGGATTCCTTGTGGAATGTTTTAGTGCAATGTGTGGCATCATATCCATAGAATTCAGCCTCTGGCCCTGTACCTTGTTAGGCATATTCAGAGGAACTTCCATTTCGCTACTGTGTGATGTTATTGAGTTCTTTCAGCAGAAGCATGGCCCCTCTGGGTTAGCCCACCATGTATACTAGCTGTCACTGAACTGTATATACTCTTCTGGGTCACAAATGAGTCTTAGTTTCTCTTCTGAAAATCAGCTTGTTATTTTGAGACAATGTTCTTGCAAATTGATAAATCTGAGTCCATAGAGAATGGAAAATAATGTAGTCCCATTTAATTGTTTTTTTTTTTTTAATCTCTCTGAGAGGGGAAAATAAATGCATCACTTATGAACTGAAGAGATGAAAACAAGCAACAACAAAAATAACAAAGTTACATTTGTTTGGTCCTTTTCTTATCGGTGACAGTCGTTGTTGACTCATTGTTAATCAAGTGGCCCCTCTACTCTCCTGTCACATCTTAATTGGCAGTAACGGACATCTCCTCTATGGTAAAGCATAATCTTTGACCTTGGTTTTTAGGCAGTATTCTAAAGGGCAATTTTTTTAACAACTGATTCAATCAGTGAGTTAGGTAAGGAGGCAGGAATTAAAAAGTATGCACTTGGGGCTGGAATATGGCTCAGCGGTTAAGAGCACTGGCTGCTTTTTCAGAGGACCCAGGTTTAATTCCTAGCATCCACAAGGCAGCTTCCGGGGATCGGATGCCCTCTTCTGTCCTCCAAGGACATTGCATGACGTGACTACATTCACACATATGGAGTAAATACACACATACACATAAGAGAAAATAACTAAAATATTAAAAAGAATAAAGATGTGCACTGAGCATTATATGTACATATATTTATAAATGTATGTATGTATATGGAACTATAATTGGAGAAGGGGACCAGAAACTGAAAGGGAGTGGGGGACATGGAGGAGTCGGAGGGGCCCTGGGAGGGATGGAAGTAATGTGAAGACAGTATTATGTATGAAATTCTCAAAAAATATTTTTATAGATGCACCGAATGGTTATCATGTGTGAAGAAAAATATGATACCCATTATTGAAGGTGCAAAGCCATCTGATCAACACAGGCCCGTAGTCATTCCTGCCTTCCTTCTGCCACATCTGAGTCTTTCCTAGCTTCATATAGAAATCCCAAGCTAACATTTTTCTTCTATATCTTTGCACTTTTCAGTCCTTATTTGATTTTTTTTTTTCAGTCTGGAAGTGAAGTAGGTTTCCCTAGAATGAATATAAGATTTCAAATGAATTACAAAGGCAATTCCTGAAGTTTTAATAAGCGTCTTTACTTTCCCAGGGAGTTTGGTTCACTCTCGATGGGTTATTAGCAGCATAAATAACGTATATAGTGTGATGGGGAACAAAGCCATTTTGAGGCAGGAAAGGTACCATCCTCAAACTTTTCCCAGTCATAGACCAATTAAACTTGAAGGCTCTGCTACCACAGACCAACCCAATTTACAGACTTGATTCCACCTGATCTGTGATACTTCAGTTTAGACCAGTCTCTAAATTGTTCTCTTATGTTACAGTCTCTCATATACAGCTTCTAAATAAAGGATGGTTCTCTGCTCTCGCACTAATAATGCAAACTGGCCGTGCTTGAAATGGAAGCGTATTGATGGGAACTAAGAAGTGCTCATGATGACAAAGAAAGCCAGGCCCACAGACAGGTGCAAATAAATGATGTAATGGCCTGGAAAGCTTGACTGCTTACCAGAAACAGCTCTGCAAGCATTTGCCAGTGGAAGTTTACTTTTCACTTGGCTTTTACCTGTTCCTCCTCATGGGCATGGAAGTGAATATTAGGTTAAGAGAAGTAATAAAAAGAGAAAACAGAACTCTCATCTTGATTACTTTAAGGCCTGCCTTCAACTGTAGTGATACATTTATTTTCTCAGGATAATTTTGTCCTGGCTATAAAGGAATCAGCACAGTAGTATGCCCTGACGTTCAGCTTGTCTCTCAGGTGGAGTAATTTGTGAGTGTTAAGCACATAAGGAGATACACAGTTCTGGTAGTTTCTAATCGAATGTTAAACTAGGTGTGTTAAGGATAATCTGATCACAGTAATTTTCTCCATCAACACAATGGAAGAGAAGACATTAACCATGTGGCAATAGTGGTTAGATGACCGCATCCAGACTGAACCTCTTCCTTTTGATGAAAGCCTGTTTTTAAGTAAACAATTTTAAAACAAATGCTTTGGAATGTCATATATTGACTTTTTAAAAACTAGCTCCACGTCCAGATAGAATTCTACCTGGTAGCTCCCCCTTTCCAATTTCCTCTTCTTTAGCTAGTTAGTTCTTTCATCGTTTTCTAGCTTTTCCTTGTCTTGCTCCACCCAGGCTTGCTAGCTGGTAATTGCAGTGGCCACTATCCCCCTAGCAGCACACACCTCCTGACCCACTGCGGGCAGCTGTGTGGCCACTGGGGCCCAGACACTGTTTCTCTTGGTTTGGTCCAGCTGTCTTCTACTCATAGCTTCGGACCTCACCTTCACCTATCCCATGCCTGCATGAGTGCTATCATTTAAATAACCATTCATATGCTCTTTATTTCTTTGTACCCCCTTTGTCTCTAGAGGATTTTAAAACTAAATTTTGGTCTTCTGGTTGTGTCCACAGTGCTATGCTGACAGTAGAATAAAAAGACCTTGGGGCTCACATACCGAGTTTCCTCTAGTACAGCTGATTCTAAGGATGAAGTTAATTTTCCAAAAAATTGTGAAACCGTAACATAAAAAGATTTCACTTATTGTAATACATATTTATGAAAAACTATTTTTATGACTCTGTAAATTTAAATCAGATACATTCTGCATTTCAGTTTTCTTGTCTTTAAAGCAAAAGTGCCAGGCTGGACAGTGGGTTCCTGGAGACTCATTGTTCTTCATGTCTGGTGATGCCATTGCTCTATTGTTGTTTTCAGTATAAAAAAAATGCTTCTAGCTAAGGCACCAATCAATAGCAATTCATGGGTTTCTGAAGTCCTGTGCTTAATAAATGGAATTCTGATTTTTCTTAACATTAAATTAACCCTTTTAAAAACAGATATAACCTCTGTTCCAGAGATGACCTCTGACATGGAAGTGACTCCTAATTTCAAGGTAATAGGTCTCAGATGAGAGATTATTTAAATATATCCCAGCAAATATCCAGATCGACAAGTCTCCATGACAATTTATGGTGATCTATTGAGGAACAAATGCAGCGTGTGACCTTTGCTCCTATTACAGGCACGAGGGAGTCTGGGCTCTGTGAAACATTTGGTAATTGCTCAGTTTTTGACACTTATCTACAAACTTTAATGTATAATTGTCTTAAAAAGATTTTATTTTCCGATTTTTTTTTCGAGACAGATTCAATTCACCCTCTAGCCCAACTGGCTTGAACTCGATATATAGACCAGGCTAGCCTTGAACTCACAGAGATCCTCCTGCCTCAGCCTCCCAAGTACTGGGATTAAAGGCATGTGCCACCGCGTTTGACCCTTAAAAAGATTTTTAAAAATTAAAATGAAAAGAGGCAAAGGTTCATAACAGTGAAGATTTGATTTTTATTCTCCAAATTTCTACTTCAGTGTTCTACAGCTGTCCTAGGAACAGGCGCCCTTCCTTTCTCTTCATTACGTTCAGCTCTATTTTGAAAAGAAGTTGAGAATTTTTTCTTAGAGCAGCAGCAGCAGCAGCAGCAGCAATAAGGATAACACCAACACATAGCAGCAAGTGCAACTCTGGCAAAATGACGTGAGCAGTACGCAGAGAGAAGACAGGCTCTTTCTTTTGATACATACCAACTTATATATAACATTTTGGGAAAACAAGCCTATAATTCCTTGATTCTCATTCGACAATACACAAAATCCAGTAAATGACAATTTTGCACATAATATTTAAGCCTTGTAGATTTTTATATTTTTCCTTTAGAAATGATTTTTTATGTATCTGAACTTTATGAGGGAGCTGGGCCAATGAACTAATGAATAAATATCAGTATCTCCATTCCAGTCAAAGAAAAATCAGGGCAACCTCATCAGAGTCATAAATACTGTGCTGGGTACGCATGCTGACTTCTTCCTTCCTGTGTCTCATTCCAGAACTTTTTCAAAATTATGTATATATTGGCAGGATAATAAATAATAAAAGGGGACATTGAGACTGAGGAAAGAGTATTCGTAGAAGAATTTAAACTAAATCTTTGTTGACTTTATCCACAAGCAAATGTACCCTTGAATCACACTGTTGAGGAGGCCCAGAGGTAGACTAGAGCAGGTACATTTTAACAGGTAAACTGTGCTTTAGTAAAGGAATTTTGTATGGATAAAAAGAAGAGAGGAAAAGAAATTTGAATATTTTAAATGGAAATGCCCATCACTGAAATCAAGTATATTAGATATATGGAATGATATTCATAATGTTGAATTTGCCAACGTTTCATAGTCCATACAGCTTATATGAATGGCATATGACTGCTATTGCCAAAGGCCTGATAACACACACACACACCCTCACCAACTATTAAGTTACAGGCTTTTACCTTACAAGGATTCCTAGAAATAGTTCCCTTAAAATTTGAAACTTTTGTTCCAGAGTCTATCAAGTATAATGTGAAACACAAACCAGATATGTGTACATGGAATTGAAAAATTCCATTGTTATTTTCTGTCAATGGTGAAAATCAAAGGCTTGATTTGCTTTCCTTTGGAAAGCAGTTTTTACGCTTATCTATGCTTCCTTCCACTTAGGATAGAAAGATCACCGAAGAATAGATATAACGAAATTAGGGAATTTAAAGATACAAAAGAAGAAAAGCCAAGAGATGATCATAATCAGGGAAATTATTGCATATCACACCAACGAAATCATTGATTATAATGACAACTATAAACGATAGAATTTTTCATACCATCAGATCTAAATAATCATACTTCACTCACTGGGAAAAGATTGAGAAGCTGGATTTAATGGGAAGAACCAGAAAAAATGATGAGATATTTAAATTTAGGTACAACCTTTAATTACTTTCTAAACTCTTTTCAAAGTTGCAGTAAGTCCAAGAACTCTGAGAGTAGTTAAAATTTATCATGATCAGTGATTATCTGATTTGCATATATTCTTATTAAAGGGTTATTAATGTGATTGACTTCCAGGCAGAAGAAAGATACATATATCATGGAGTATGATAGCTGCCTTCAGAAGAGATGATCAACTACATTTATTGAGTTCTTGCAGTTGTGAAGGGAGGTATAAAATTAAGTGACACTTAAAAAGTTCTAATTAAATGTAAGGTAAATACTCAGTGTTTTAAGAACTCATGTCCCTTTGTACATGCCACTAGACCAGTTTCTTTGTTGGGAGTTAAGGCTAGGGCTAGTCATCATGCAATTGCCTCCTCTTCCTCCTTCTAATCTTCCTTCTCGTCCTTCTAATCTTCCTCCCCTTCTTCCTCCTTTCCTTCTTTCTCCTCTTCCTCCTCCTCCTCTTCCTTCTCTTCCTCTTTCTCCCGCTTGCCCTATTCCTCTTCCTCGCCCTTCTTTCTTTTGGTTTTGAGACAGGGTCTTACTGTATAGCTGAGGGCTGGCCTTGAACACACAGTCCTCTTGCTTGTCTCCCAAGGACTGAGATTACAGCTGCGAGTCACTGGGCTTGTCTGAAAATCTGATCTTAGAGCACATTTTCCAATTTCAACTTAAAAAATGAAAATTCTTGATGAGGACCATTCATCAGGCAATCATCAGAATTTCCATGTTTCAAGAAAAACATGCCTGCTGTTACCCCATTTCAAATGAATATAACTTTAGTCCTGACTCAGCAGAGGAGAAAGAAAATGGGAAACATATGAACAATTTAGTGCAAATTCATTTTAACATTTGAACAAAAGAAGGTTTTAATTCTGAGTTTTGAAAGAAACTTCACCTATAAAATTTTCAGTAGATGACAGGGCTGAGTCTCTTCCCATGAGCTCTCACAGGCAATCAGTTGCCAGGTGGAGATGTACTCTTTCTTATTTCTCCCTATGTTTCTCTGTGTTTGAGGAGGAAGCTAAGTAGTGGAGGCAGGGATCTGAAGATGGGAAAGAATACTTTGGGTTAATTTGGAGCCCAAATAGAATACTAAAGGCAGTCACCAAAGTTCTCATTTGACAGAAAATTTTATGATTGCTCTCAAGCTCAGTCATAGGAGCTCAGGCAACCAAGTTTAGAAAGAGACCCCTCCCAGTGTGTGTGTGTGGTCCCCTTAGTTCTTGGTAAATGAGGTGCTTTGTGGTGAATCCAGAAATAGTATTCTAGCTAAAGCCATTGGCTTTCTCATATCAGGTGAGGAAATGTCATTGAAAGTTTTAGAACTGAAAGCACATGCATATCAATGGAGACAGAGCAACTTGTGAGTGATAGAACTTGCATAGCAGGGTTCCAGAGTTTACAGGGAGCCCTGAGGAAGATGCCCGGGGAAGAGGTTCAATGAAGTAAGAGTTTTGGGGGAATCCGGCCATTTATCTACATATATACATATATATATATATATATATCAAGGCAGGCCACAGACTTGTGATCTCCTATTTTAGCCTCCTGAGTGCTAATATTATAGTATGTGCCACCACCCCCCAGCTCAGGTCTTTTTATCTTGTGCATAGATGCATCTGACCTAATTGTACCTTTGAACTACAAAATTATAGTACTTTTATTTCCTTTGCAATTGAAAGATTGCTGAATATTTAGTATATACAAAAGTTGTGTGCATGTGTATGCAGGGAGTTCATTCTTATCATCTGAAGATTCTGTATTTGTGAATTTGCACCTTAAGATTTATTTCTCACTCAAAATCAATATTCATGGTGATTTCTTGGTCACTTGTAGACAGGTGAAGAAGAGTGAAAAATTTGGGTCACCTGATGTGCATGCTGCCAGATGAGGTTCAACAACATAACACTGTACCTTCTTATTTATTAATGTAAACCATCATCCTTTTCGTGGTTTATTTAGAGCCATTCTTTTTGTATGATTATACTTTCAGCTTGTGATTTCCATGTTTAAAATGACTGCAAAACAAAATGCCAATGTGATATCTAATATTCCTAAGCACAAGAGTTCTGTAATAACTAAGAGGAAAATATCTGTTTGATAATAAGGTTTGTTCAGGAATAAACAAACATCTCATGAGTTCAATGTTAACAAATTAACAATATATTAAATAATGTCTATAAGCATAAATATACAAAATAAGGCTATACATGAATTGGTTGATAAAAACTTCCACTCAATATCCTTTAGAAGTGATAGTCCTGTATTTGCTTACCCAATAGTAGTTATCACAATAGACTGTAAGTACTGTAAGAAAACTGTGGGCATACATATAACTGTATGGGTAAGATATAGAGAACAATATCGGTGTACATACACATCCTAAGAAATGGAGTGATACTAGCAACTTGTCGACTCATATGGTGCTCCTAAATGGCATCTCCGTGAATCCTCTCTGTCCTCTGAATCCTCTAAATTCCAGTCATTACTTTCTTTGTTCGATGTTGTATGTAAATATCCTTAAACAACATATTATTTAGCTATGCTTTTTAGCTCTACCTAACTGGTACCAAACAGCATGTATCTTCTGTAGGCTCTTTAAAATAGAAACCTTGAGAATTTGTCTGTAAAATTTCACGGTGTGTGATTTATCACTAGAGTTCTCTAATTTTCACTACTATTAGGGATTCAATTATATAAATTAGAAACATTTATTTTTTTCTACTTTGACACAGTGTTTAGAATGGCTAGCTCTTCATCATTGAATTCACCCCAGTCCCTAGAGCTGGACTTCTCTGAGATGGACACAAACTCAGAGGAAGGGGTTCTTGGAGCTGAGGCACCACTTGAAGGCTGCTGCAGGCCACATCCCACTGTGTGCGCAGTCTGACTTCAAGGACTCTGGACAGCATTTCTCTTTGTTGTTTGTGGCATCTGTTCACGGAAGTAACCCCAAGGCCCCCTTGTCTGTGTTTGAAACCCCTGATATTTATGGGATGACTGAGAAAGAATAAATTCAGATGTTTGGAAGAGAAAACTAGAAAAAAGGTTCTTGTCCTGAGATTTGATAATGATGATGAAAAGTTTGAGAATGACTGACTTGCATTATCAGATGGAAATTGGATTTCATTTGGCGTAAAATTAATCATGGATGCAGATATAAATTATGACTACTCTACATCACGGTCAACCATTTTGAAGTCAGTGAAATCCTGGCTGAGCATAAAGAAAATCCCACCGTTCTGGAATTCATTTTTGTTTTGAATGCCTTCCTTCTATAGTCCTCTGTTTTTTTTTCTCTGTTTTCTTACAAAATGATTATTTCCTGAAACTATAGATTTAATTCTGATTAAAACATTTCTGATTTTATTTGATTTAGTAAATGTATAAAATTTTACATTAGTTGAATTTATGATGTTTTCCTTCTTTCCCATGTCATCTGAAAAATGCTAGTCACCATTTTTTTGTCCTGACACTATTTATATCTCTATCGGGGAGTTTCTTCTTTTCCTTGTTTTCTTATAATCTATGTTTCTTAAGCACTGTCCTGTGTCTGTTATGAGATTCCATGCTTTGGGTCTAATATTGTTCTTTATTGATTTGTAGTTAAATTTTCTTTGTGGTGTGTGTGTGTGTGTGTGTGTGTGTGTGTGTGTTCATGTGCATGAGTGTGCATGCTGGTGCACCCTTGTGCATGGTGTGTGTGCGTCTTTGTGTTGTGGAGGTTCAGTCTAGGATGTAAAGCATGTAGACAGGTGCTCTACCACTGGACTTTACCACATTTCTCATTTTTGTTTGACTTAGGAAAACCAAACTGCAGAATACATTTATGTTCGAAAGGAATTTTCCAATATAAAGTCATAAAATCTTTTATACTGTTTGTATAAAACTATTAATAATTTCTGTAGCCACAGAGTGGAGGTGTTTTATAATGCCATTTCAAATCCACTGTCACTCAGTCTACGTAAGACTTATGAAGCAAATGCTTTGCTAGTACTTTGACTAAGTCAATGGTGCTATTCTAGAGAACAGGTTTCAAAATTAGAAATAACTGCTAGGGATTTTGAGGGAAGTGTCCTAATCTTTCTTCCTTCCACTGTTACAGGTGACTCTGTATTGTCAACTCCAGCCACTGGAGCTAACTGCTCCCAGTTCTTTGACCAGAGAGGACTGCTAAATGCAATTGTGTGTGTGGGCTGGAGACAAATAAGGCAGGAACCTGCCCACTCAGGGATTCTGAAGGACCAGCCTGCTCAGATTTCCTCTCTGGGACATCTGGTAGTCAGACATAGAAGTCTATTGTGGGTGCTTATTGTCAAGTGGCATTTCCATTGTGCCGACAAATTCATGTAAGACCGAATATAACTCATGAACTAAAAGGTATTCTGAGTTTTTTACCAATAAACCCAGAAAAGTAAAGCATTGTTATCAAGAGAAAATTTATTTTTATTCCTCTTACTTTAATTTAACTTAATTTATTTTTGATACAGGGTCTCATGTAGCCCAGATTGGCCTTGAATTATCTATGTAGTCAAGGAAGATGACCTTGATTTCCTAGTCCTCCTGCTTCCACTTTCCAAGAGCTGGCATTGCAGGCATGTGTCAGCATACCTACCTTTATGCGGTTCTAGGGACAGAAGCTGTATGTGCCAGGCAAGCACTCTACCATCTCAGCCACATCTCCAGCCCAATACAAATTAGGATAACAAATCTTTTAGCATTGACAAAAATATCAAAAACTAAACACCTCAACCAATTTTACCTTGAATGTTTCCATGTATTCTCCTTAAAATGAGTGTCTACAGGTCACAGATGGTAGAGAGAATGTGTAAGATGCAGTTACAAAATTCTATTACACAGGAATGAAAAATACAGGAGGACACTTGAATTGTTTCTCAACAGAATTTCACACATTTTTATCACATTACTTTCATTCTAGGCCACAAATTTTCCTCTGGCACCAAGAGAGAATGTGGGCTGTTTGGGATTTTCTCCAGTCTGTCACGTCAGTTAGCTGCCACAAGGAAAAAAAAAAGAACACTTTCGCTTAGCCCTGCACAGCCTCCACCACTGCCTTTCTACCCTGAGAAGAGGAAGCAGGGTGAGCTGGGCTTTGTCAACTTTGAAAGTACAAAAATGCTGCTTGGTTAACCCCAAGTGACACATCTTCAATGCACCCTCTGCTCTTAGGCTGAATGCATCTCTCCACTCCCACCAGAGAGGTCTCCTTGTGTGGCAGGTGGTGATTAACATGGAGTACTTGTCCCCATATGGGACGGCTGTTTCCTGTTTCAAACCTCAGCCTTCCAAGGTTCAAGAATCATTGGGGAAGGAGAGAGACAGAATGTAAGATCCAGAGGGGACGGATGACCACAAGGAAACAGAGGCTTCCAGACAGCTGGTCAGTTACTCATATGAACTCACAACAATGATCATAGCATACACAAGTGCTATGCAAGCTCAAAACAGACAAATCCCAGCACAGACATGGAGAAGTGGGAAGTAAGTAATTCCAAACCAAACTAAGGAACTTTTAGCAACTGATGGCTACTGGGAGGAGGAAAGACAGTGTCTTACACGGTTGAGATACTTGGTGGGCCCGGTGGATGGACACATGCTGAAGGACATCTAGGGGCACAAATCACACTTTATAGAATATATATATATATATATATATATATATATATATATATATATATATATATATATGAGAGGTTTTTATATTTAGCAGGCGCAGTGGGGGAAATGGGGAAGGGCAGAGGATATAAATGCCATCCAATTTTATTGTATTAAAATTCCAAAAAAGTTAGTAAAAATGCAGAAAACATGTTGTTTATAGGCATTCTAGCAAAACTGGGCTACCTTAGAGTCTGTACCAATGATTTATGAGATGGTAGTAAAAATCATGTCAATGAGGGCATCTATGTTGTCAGGATACACGGAATCACCAGCCATCAAGCCGCCATTCAGTCATTAAACATCATCTCAACATAAAATTTTCCCTACTGGACAATGTGCTGAGGAGACAGTCTCCTCTAGTGCATACTCAAATGGTGGGTCTCAGGAAAGTGCTGTGGAGGATCCTCTGTATCCCTTCTCTGTAGCAAAAGCAGCATAGTATTGCCTGCTTGAGATGGAGCAGGGGAGAGTAGGTCAGAGTCTACATTGGTAGCTTCTTTTTCAGCTCACTTGGGAAAGCTATTTTTTTTTAAATCCTTATTTTGTGGAGTTAATAATCACAGTAGAGTAACAGACAGAGGAAGCCTGGTTAGGCAGCGCCCTGAGTTTAGGGGAGGATTTAACCTTTGTCCTTTTGTATCAGTTCTTGTTTGAAGACAAGAGAAAACAGCAACTAAGAGTTATTAAACCACAACTTTGGCTTAGAGCACTCATAACAATCCAATGTGGAATAATCATACTGCTCTTCCTACCTCCACTCCCATAATACGCACTGCCCTGTCCCCTTGTTTCTTCCTTGATGCCAACAACGACGTGGGTGGGTAGCTAGATCAGATCTGTAGAACTGCTTTGAGCTTTGATGGAAAGACATTCTGAAAATGCAAGTTGTCATTAAGCTAGTCTCTTATAGACATGCTCAGCCACAGATGTCTCTGTCTTAGCTCAGGGCCCATCGGTTTGTGATATTTAAACTTTAGAAAACAGTGGGAGCTATCTGATGACTTCTAAAGAACCACAGATCTATAGATCCTAGTGGGAGACAGAGCAGCTGGATCATATGCCACAGAAGACGCATGTGCATTCCTTTGTCATCTGGTCACCCTCTCCCTTTTCACCCATATACCAGGCCCCCTCTTCACATGGTCCTGAGGCTGGCCTTAAAATCTGCTTTCTAATGTACAAAAAGAGTCATTTTCATTAAAAGGGGTATTTGTATTGAAAGGGGCACTGATAGCTCAGTGCCATCACTTTAGTCTTTCTTCTTCATTTAGAAGTTGGCATGAAGGGTTTGATGTACAGAACAATATCATCTGCTCTAATGATCTGTGCACCGGAACACAAGCTCAAAGGCTCCAGCCTCTCTGCCTCACACTGTGCAAGGGGAAGCGGCTGGTGCTCATGTTTGATTGGAAGGTTGGGAACAAAGGATGTAAAGAGGACTACACAGGGGCCACGGGAGTCATAACAAGCCTTGTGAATTGTTTCAACTCCTTCCCTCAACCTTAGCTGTTGTGACAAATGTGTCAAAGCTTTAGACAGGGAATACTGGATGTTGATGGAGCCTGGGTAGATGCAGCAAAGGATCGTGCCTGCGAGTCAAGGTGCTGCAGCAGGGAGAGAAAGGCGAGGTGTGTAGAAGGGTTAGGCTACTGACATTTCTTCTTAAACTAGCTGAGCATTACTACTTTGAGAAAAGCCATTCTTTTCTGGTCTGAAAAGCCACTCTGTCACTTGTATTCCAATTGCTTTATATTTGTATTGATGCCATTACAAGTGGATGAATGTACACTGAAATTTAAAAAGCAACGGCATTCTTCGAAAATCATTTCTGTCTTAAGGCATGCAAGTGGTTTTCTCCCAGATGTGCGGGGGCTTCTGGGCTAGTTGTCATCACTCCAGAGGTTTTATTTAGATTGTCTGTGAACAAGTATGTTTGGGTAAGTTGTGACTTCTCTGCAAGGGGACAAGATGTACATGAAAGTGCATTTGACTTCCCTATGGGACGTGTATCTGGGGCTGAGCTCAAAGCAGTGACTGTAAGTGGTTCTGAGTAAATTATCAAGGTTTCTGCTGCCGTCTGTGTAGGAAGTTCAAGTTTATTGGTTTGTGAAATGCTTCTATGACTATCTAGGACCTTGTAGAGATGTTAACTATTGAACTCTACAGATGACAACTTATTTTCTGTTCCTCTCCCTTTAGATGGTCAATATTAGTCAAGAAAAGAAACCAGTGACCTTCCCTAGAGAAAGCAAAGGCCACCACATTGTATACAACTTTCATTGGCCTAGACTTCATAGTACTTCTAAATCATCACCCATCTTTAAGAGAAATTAAAGAAGAAATATATTTATGATCCAAGAAGTTGAATTTTAGCTTCAAATCCTATAGATCAGAGTTTTGTTTTTGAATCAGATATAATCTTCTCACAAGAAAATTAAACAAATAAAGAAACAAGAATTCAAAAAGACCATCATTCTTTTTTCTTGTATACAATGTGAAAGAAAATTTTACTTTCATTTTATGATTTAAATTTTTCATCTGAAAAATGGGGATAAAAGACTTTCACTGACTTCCTGAGAACACTGTAAGACAGGTAGTTTAATGTTTTTAAAGTCTAGGGTAAGTAGCTGTTCAATCAAGAGGTTTTTTTTTTTAATATTATTATTATAATACCAATCACAGAGTGAGGTCACACCAAATAATTGTTTTCTTCTGTGTCTAATGATACATTCTTAAGCCTCTTAGGGAACCATTTTCATCACAGAGTTAACTGGAGTCCTGTTGATTACTCTTTGAAATTGAATGCGAAAAGATTGTTAATATCCAGTGGGGAAACAGGTACTCTCAGACACTGTTGGTGGCAGTGTAAATTGGAACAGCCTTTTGGGAGAGTAATTTGGCAAATTCTATAAAGATTTAAAGAGCTCAAAGCCCTTAACCAAGCAATTTCACTAGTAAGTGTCTGTTGTACAGACAAATGTCCACAAGTACACAAAGAAATATGTGAGGGGATTTTTAAACACTGATTATTTTTTTGTGATAAGTATTTCAAACTCCTTTGTGTGTGGCAAAAGTTAGGTAATGGCTCAGCCACATGGTGACATTATACAGTTATAGGGAATAAAGAAGTAGATGTGTTTGTGATGATAGAATGTCCTATAGGCATATATTGAATGAAGAAAAATACTACCATGTTCTATGTATGTCATAGAAGATGCTTTTTATATGTGTATGTGTAAAAAGGTACAGAATGTTGAAAAGTTTGGGAACACACATGTCAAATTTATGAACTCTGAGAAGGACATGGGAAGGATGACCTGGGGACCTGGGATTTTTACTTTATCTATTTCTGTATTCTTTATACTTCAATTTTGTATGCAATTCATGAGGAGTTCTATAATTTTTTCTTTCTAGATGTTGTCAAGCATCATAGAAAAAGAGTCAGAAATCACCAGGTCTTTTGTTTTCATTTTGATTTCATTTTCCTTGATCACTTTTCACCATTTTGTCCCAGGACATCAGAAGGTATAGGAATAAAGGTGAGGTGACATGATTGAAATCGTGCTCCACACAATACTGGAGTCAGGTTTGAATGAGAATCCCACTGCCCAAAGCACAAACTACAAGACTCTGTTTCTCTAGATCCCGCCCCTGACTACCCCAGACTCTTTCCCTGTTTTCCGGCAAGGATTACTCTAGTTTCATTTCTGTTGCTGTGACAAATACCCCTACAATGAGCAGCACAGGGAGGAAAGGGTTTATTTGGCCTGCAGTTCCCGGTTACAGCCCGTCATTGAGGGGAAGTCGAGGTAGGAACTCCAGCAGCTCGTTATAGCACATCCATAGTCAAGAGCAAAGAGAAAATAAACATCTTTGTTTGCTTGCTCTCAGCTAACTTTCTTTTCTTGGGCTGTTCAGGGGCCCCTGCCTAGGGAATGGCATCATTCACCATGGGCTGGGTCTTCCTACATCAATAATAAGACAATCACCCTCCCTAGACTTTCCCACAGGCAAACCTGATCTAAGTAATTCTTCACTAGGACTCCCTTCTCAGGTGATTCTTGCTTATGACAACTTGGCAGTTAAAACTAACCAGTACACTTTCCCTTCAGGAATGGCCCTGATTGGCTCAAACCATACTACACTACCCTACTTAGGGACCAATAACAAGGGTAAAGCAAGGAGCACATCCTGTTTCTACATCTGTGGTAAATGGCCTAAGTCTGGCATTGAGTTAAGCAGAATTCCTTACAGTTCTATTGGATGTTGGGGGAAAGCTGCTTTGTCTTGTCTTTGAAGGTAAGAGAGGGCTACCTGGACAGAATACCACAGTGAAGTCCACATAAGGATGAAGGCGACACCAGAAGACCACGGAGATGAGTTAATTTTGTGACCAAAACCAGCCCTGGGGTCTAAAGCTCATATACTGTTAGGAAAATGGGACTATCAATAGCTCCATTCACTAAGTTGGTTTCCACTGGGATTTCCATTGTTTGCAAGTAAAAACATCTTCACTAGATACAAGTTTCAAGCCTGTCATTATGAGAAGATAGAATTTAGGTTTAAAACCAGGCCCATATCAGAGTACTAGAATTGGAATAAGGCTATTATTTAGTATCTTAGAAATCTTAGAAAAATAATATAGAATAATAGTGCCTCCTGCCTCATAGCATTAGTATTTAATGAGCAAACACATAGAAAATGCTTGAAACATGAGTTGTTATTAGTTTTTAAATTATTTTTTAAATTTGTGCAGCTGTTGAATGAAAAGAGAGAGAATTGCCTTGTAGATACGTTTAGGGAATCTGAGTCAAACACGCTTTCTCTACTGCTAGATATTTGAAGGCTTTAATATGTTCATATATATTAAATACTTCCAAAGCTGAAATGTGCCTTGTGGCACTGCCCCAAGTTATTTATCCATAAGAAGCATTTTTTTTTTTCGTTTCAGAAATATCTTGAATGACTTGCTAATCTGCAGAGTTGAAATTCTGACTCTGAGACAACGTTAATTAAAGTAGGGCTTAGGGTGTCAGAGGAACAAGGGCCCATTTGTTTGGCTCCTTCATAACAGTTGCCTTGATGCTGCAACTGAAAGATACGAACCTGAGGTATTTTGTCCTATGCCTAACTGCAAAGGGGGAACTTCTGTCTGTATTAGTTGAGCTTGGAATCTTATTTTCATGTGCAGACAAAGCAATGTGAAATTTTGTGCCAAAGCTTATACCAATAGGTGCCGTTTACTGAACGACCATAATGCACTAAGCACTTGGATGGACTTTCATATTCATCATCTCATTTAAGTAGCTCAGTAGTCATAGGATGTGGGTTTGGAGATTTCTCTTTTTTTTTTTTGCATCTAAGTTGAGAGAGAGAGAGAGAACGAGAGCTAGAGAGAGAGAGAGAGAGTGCACTTGCAAGATCATTAGCTCACTAATGGCAGAGCTTGAGTTTGGGATAGAGTCAGCCAACTTAACAGTAGTAACCAGCACATTAAACTGGCATAAAGAAAACTGCCTTAAAGTAGACAACTAGATAGTTATAGTCTAAAACCAGAGACCTAATAAAATCCTTAAAACAATGTGTGGATGGACAGATAAGTGTATGCATATCACTGCTAAACTAATCAACATGCTTCTTTCACTGTGCATCTCATGTGGATTTTAAAGCCATCAGTATAAAAGCTCTGTCACTGGAGATGCTGAGAAACCAACAACATGGCTTCTTTATCAAGGAGAGCCTGTTCTTACAGTGATCAGATTGCCTTTCAGCCTTTTTCTGCATAGTTGATAATTCAGAAACATTCCCCTGAACAGTAATTAAAGATGAGTTTCCCAGCCCTGTTGAAAAAACTCCTCAATTTAGCTATGACAGGTTATATTTTATAATGAGGTGAAAGGGTACCTCTTCTGCCGAAAAAAAATTCTGTGGACTCTGCTACTCACAAAAGGCTGTCACATATTATATGCTTCAATGTAGTGGCTCGTTGTGAAAGGAAGGCTTCTATTGAGTTGAGGATTTCCTCTCTCTCTCTCTGTATTCTCAGAACAAACAACTGTGAAGAAATGGGAAATCTCTTTAAGGAGTCAAATTCTCAGTGGCCAGCCTGGCCCTTTTCACTTGAGGTAGAAGATGCTAACACGTGCCCAGCTCACTGTCTTCCCATTGCCCACTTGAAAGAGCCCTAATTACAGCCGAGATCAGCTCAATAGGCACAAAGCTGGAGGGTCGAAAGGCTCATAGATGGGATGTACAGTCTTTCTCTGAGCCTGGCATGTTTCTGGAAAACAAATTTTCTTTTTAATGTTTTCATAGACTGTCAGCCCCAGTCACTCCCTCCTGTTTCCGTGTTTGAATGTTTTGCAAAATTATTTTGATTGCCATCTTTGCCCTGACCAAAAGGTGACAATGAGCTAACTTTGTTTCCTGGTTAAATTCAGATCAGAGTATCTGTGTAGTTCATAGCACATGTACTGGCCAGGTGCATGCACGTATTGTTTTGTGCACACGTGTACACACAGAGACAGTCACTCAAAACCAAGATGATTGGAGCAAGGCCAGTGCTTTGCTATGCCACGGCGGCAGATGAGATCCCTGAGCTCCCCAGGGCTGTGGCTGTTTGCCCTTTGGAAGCGGCTAACAGGTTGGATGCTAGTTTGTTTCCTGTGGTTCTTTTAAACATAGCCAGCTGTGTGAAGATGGGAACGTGCTGTCTTCTACATTGTTCTATTAAGCGTTTCAGAAATTTCCTGAATGGGACTCAGTTATTTTCTTACCAACTTGAAACTATTTTTAGTGGGGAAGTGTGTGTGTGTGTGTGTGTGTGTGTGTGTGTGTTTATATGAATAGATATTTATTTAGTACTATGATTACGTATAATATAATGTAATCATATAAGAGCACAATTATAGGCAGTACTGATATAACATATATTCCAACTTATATACAATTAATATAATTGCATTGTAGGATGAACATAATTATAATTTTTTTAAAGTGAAGGGTTTTCTAGAAAGTTCACAGCTTTGGAAAATGACAGATCAAAAACCATAAGGGATGTAGAGGAAACTGGAACATCCAGTGTTTTTTGTTCATCTCTGTGACACCAGGAAATCCAATGTCTAAACAAACCCAAAAGGAGAAATGAAATTTGTCAGGTAGAGAATTTTATTTTAAAAGTCGTCCCAGTTAGAGAAAATACTACAGATTACGTGACACCGTGTGGCCTTTATTTATCCGCCTTTTCATTGCCACAGAGCACTTGGTAACCTTGAGAGCCACTTTAAAAAAATCCTAGAGATCTAAGTCCCCGATTTCCTATTTACTTTCAATAATAATTCAGGTTTTGTGTCAAAATACTAATAAATATTGCCAAAAAGACAAATTATTTCTGGACTTTGTTTCTTTGGAGGATGATATCACATTAAAACTTGGCAGAAAATGTGTTTGTTAAATATTAACTTCAATAACTTGAAAGGAAAAATATTGGGAACCAAAATATGTTGGACAAATAGCATTATATCTTAGCAGATCTGGAGGGAGTGTAGTCATAAAGCAGGATCTTCAGTGATTTATGTTCCGCTGGGATGATGCGATTCCAGTATATTTTGTTTGTTTGTTGTGCAGTTCTCTGCATCACTATAATGTTTATTGCATTTTGCTATATATTTAATGTTTATTGCCTTTTCTCTAAATTGTTATATTTATAAGTTTAGGGTCCACAGAGGACTGTCCATCCCAATTTGTAGTAGTGCCATCTATGGGAGAATGATGGCTTTTACTTCCTAAATTTGAATGGGGGTGACCGATGTTGAGCGTGAGTGGAATGGAAGCCATTTTGTGAAGCTTAACAGTATCCGAAGTGAACAAAAACTAAACATCTATTGTGTCGTGTTTTTATCATGTTCTGTGCCTCTTTTTTTCCCTTTTTAGAAATGGAGGCTTTTAGCAAGAGGATGGTAACCAAAGTTAGTTTCACCAATTCTCTTTATGAATGGTCTCATCATCTTGTCCTGTCTAGATACAGCTTCTCTGACTTCTCAGGTTGTTGCTATATTCTAGAATTTTATGTCTTAATTGCCACCTTCTCACTCTGTTTTGTTTTCCATGTCACTTCCCCACAAATGATTTCATATTAAATAAATGATGTTTTTAAAGAGAGGACTGGACAGGAAGTTTTGTCTACATTTGATATCAACTGAAAGACAGTGCTATTAAGCACTCCTTAGATAAATATTATACATGGTGTTTAATCCCACCCCCTCCCACACTTCTGGGGAAAGAAAAATGGATTTTGTTTTAATGAATTTGCAGAGTCTTGATGATTGTGCCTAGCAAATGACATGTTTTTACCCTCCCCCCAATTCTCCATTGTGATGCCAAAAATATCGAGCTGGGGTCCTGATGTTAACATTCAGATCCTGTGAATGGGCTGCTGACCCTCTCTACCTAGTGTTTGATCTTCGTAAGTATAGATTCTAGAATCAAAAAGTTGATACCATTTCCTACTTGTATAACTTTGGTTAAATACTTAACTTCTAAAACTATTTAATCATCTATGTAATAGAATCTTTAGTGAATAGTTTTTGAAGATTAAAATTGCTTACTATTTTTTTGGCATGTAGCAAGTACTTACAAATTTGAGATGTTATTATTATTGTAAATCTTTTTCTGCCAGATAATCTGTTGGTAGGTCTTCCCTTTAACTCTACTCTCAAGAGATAAAACTGCTGCCAAGAGATTCCTTCTATTAGCTTGGATCTCTCTCATTGTGTGGAAAACTGTCAACACGAAGTTTCCTGTATTACAGAAACAAAGCCATATCCTTTAAGTACTGGATATGTCTTTTTCAGGGACAGTTTGATACCCCAGTTGGTTTTTCTAGCCACAATCAACAAGTTAGTTTGCTTTCACTTCCCTCATTGTCCTCTTCCAAGGCTCTGGCATGATTCAGATGCGTGCTCACTTGAGGTATAGAAATGATTTTTTATTTTGTTTTTTTTTTTTTACTCTTTTTCCCCAACATGCCTCTATCATCTGATGGTCATGGGGAATTAAGAACTAGTGGGAAAGTGGCTTCTGTCCTGGGTTTACAGCATTCAATAATCATTACCCCCTAATTTCCAAAGCAGGAACTCACGTGGAAGTGAGACTTTCACAGTGATATCACAGTTAATCATGGCTTTTGTAACTACACTAAGAGTTTGTACTGGATTCGCTTCTCCACAATATCTTATTTCTTTTTAGTGATAACGCACCTTCATTTTTGGCATCTGAGGAAGAATGCTTTATTGGAAATTCCTTGAGAGCAGCAACCATGGCTTATTTATTTCCATAGCCCTCACAGGGCTTAGCACAAAGCTTCTTGCATAATAGATGCTTCATAAATACTGGTTGAAAGAAGAGACTCCTTCCAAACAGACTGCTACTTCGGGAAGTAGAGGCTCCTCTGTTTCCTGCTCAGTTGACCAGGTTCCAAATAGTTTGACGTCAACTCCTGCCATGAGTGCATGGCAGCTACTCCTCCCCCCGCCAATTCCCCAATAATGTTTTTGGAGAGTCAAACTATACATAACAGGTTGATTTTTGACAAATGTTTCTACTTTGTTTCAGATATAAGAAGAAAACGTTTCATGGGGAGGGGGTCTTCAAGGACATTGTTTTTGAGAGCCAAATCTGGGGTTGGAAAGCAGTTAGGGAAATTTCTATTTAGCCTTTGTTTTGAATGATTTTAAGAAATTTTATATATGGAGGGTAGAGATACTTACATATTTATTGAAGATCCGATTATTTGAAATTAAAATGGTTTTGTAAATAATGGCTTGATATTTGGGGAGGGTTTTGGAGGGGAAGTAATGCTGTTGATAAATTATAAGCCTGTTGATTATTTATTTTGTACATGATTCAAATCTTTGTCTTACATTTCTTTAAAATATTTAGGCATCTGACATCTTCAACCAAAATTTCAGTTATGTACTGTGGTTTTTATTTGTTTCGATACATTAAATTTCAGTGGTACTGTGGGGCTCAAAAGCTAGAATTTCTAAGTCAGTATGTGCCTTTCACATAATAAAGTTGCTAATGGTGAGCAACTTTACTATATACTAACTAGATTTTCCTACATCTGTGTAGTATATTATATGTATTTTATGGTATTATTGTAGAAAGTTTAGAGTGTCAATCATGTGTTAAATGTGTATTTTTAAGCAAATTTATAGCAATTAAAATATTTGGAGACAAGGGTATCACATTTCAATTTGCAAAAATCTTTTTAACTCTGCTGTGTCATTAAGATGCTTTATATAAGGCCAAACCATAGCTATTTACTAAACTAGGTTTAGTAAATATCTAATAGATTTTCTGAAAATCTATTTCTGAGAAAAACAACCATAGCTTTTAAAATAAAGTTAACCCTCGTACTTTTTATTCTTCCGAGGACCAGGAAATAAGCCATCTACCTTATCCCTTGTCCTCACAAGTCTTCTATCTGGAAAACTTTAACCCTTTCCTAGATAAAATTGCTCTAACTCCTGGCACATTCTTTGAAGGATAATAATATTTTTACAAATGCTGCACCCAGAGCTGTACATCATCTCTCTTACATAGTGGAATTATCCACATGAGGCATGGGTAAGCAAGTATTCATTTATCTTCTGGCTTATTAATTCATTTGTTGACTTATCTATTAACTTAACAGGTAGTGAGCATTTCCTGTCTGCCAAGACAGGGGACGTTCTTGCAGAACAGAAACTTCAACTAAATGAATTTGCTAACCTGTAAGTCAGAGAGACAGGTAAACAAATGCTTTACGCATGTCGTATGACCTGTGGTTGTGAGATATGTAGATATATTTCATGAACCTGGAAAAAAATCATATCTTATTCATTATAGAACACTTCACAATGGGATTGAAAGGGATGATTTTCAACCTATCTTGACAAGTAACTAGAAGTTTCCCAGGTGAACAAAGGGAGAAATGCTGATGATACTACAGAAGATGCTGAGGAAATTATTGATCTTTTGGTATTTTTCTTCTATAATAGAGCAAGAATTTTTCTTTTTGTTTAAGTTTGGCTTTTAGGGACTTTACTTTTAACTTTAAAGTAATAAATTAATTTTTACTTGAAAGAGCAGAAAACCTGGGTATGGTAACAAGATACATGATTTCCAACCTAAAGTTGAAATTAATATAGGGTGGAATTAAAATAGCTCAAAACCTAAACCCAAAATATTCACCATATATCATACTAAGATAAACTGTTTGTCATGGTGCAAAGCCTAGAGTAAACAGAAAACACTTTTAATAGGTGTGACAATCAATCCAAGGGCTGAAAAGTCATCTAGTAACTAGATGAAGGGCCAATCCCAAAGCCCTTGAAATTTGTAGGGTTTGCACATCCTGAGCCTGATAAATTAGCCTTTACAGCCTAGCGGTACAGAAAGGTTTCTATGTCTCAAGAAATGTTTCCCTTAATATTTCCTTCATTATCTCCTATTCTATTTCTTTTACCTTTCTTAGTTCTCAGTCTTGGAGTGGTAACCTGGTTTTCTTTTTTTTTTTTTTTGTATTTTAAGATGCTAATCATTCTCAGCTTCTCTCTCTCTCTCTCTCTCTCTCTCTCTCTCTCTCTCTCTCTCCTTCCCTCCTTCCTTCCCTCCATCCCTCCCTCTCTCTCTCTCTCTCCTTCTCCCTCTTCCTCTGTATATATGTGTGTGTACATGCTTGTACACACGTGTCCATGCATGCATGCTTATGTGTCTGTGTGTATGTCTTTGTAGTACAAGAAACTCCTGCATTTCATTTCCCAGGGCTACACTGATTCATATCACTGTGTTACACAAGGCCAACATTTTGTTGGGCTTCATGGCTATGAACAAAATTCTTTTGCTTGTGTCCTTGCTCTAAATATAGTAGTTGCATCATATACTTTGTTTTTAGCAAACACTGAGGAGTTTAAATGTTTTTTTCCCCTTAGTTTTTACAGTGTCCTGTACCTTGATATCAAAAGACTACAAGGGGCGGGCTGAAGAGAAGGTTCAGCAGTTAAGAGCACTGGTTGTTCTTGCTGATGACCCAGGTTCAATTCTTAGTACCCACATGGTGGCTAACTGTTCATAATTCTAGTTCCAAAGGATTCGATGTCCTCTTCTGACCTCCACGGGCAATGCACAACACAGGTGCGCTTACATACATGCAGGCAATACACTCATACGCATAATATAAAAATGAATTCCATATTTAAAAAGAGAATTTGTGCTGGAAATGGTAGGGGCTGGAAGAAGGAAAGTCTAGAGATATAGCAAAGAACCTAACCATTTGAATAGAAACACTTGTCTATGGGACAATAGCCATAACTCACAGAAGTAAAGTGCCTGAACTGAAAATATACTATGTATTATCAGAAAACAGGCACGTATTTGCTGTATCTTCTCATTTAAGAACAGTATCCTGTATGCGTATTTGAAGTCTTCCCCCAAACACATTCATTCTCCTTTTCTAGAAATATGTGATGGAGAGATTAAACCCTTATTTTGTTCTAATGTGGGGTGACCTATACTTTAAGAGAAAACCAATAGCTACCAAAACTAAGGAGAAACAAAGTTCAGCTCTTAGGAAGGACAGTCTGACCCTGTTTGAACTGGAAGACACATGAACTCTCTGCCATGAGCTTCAGAGATTTCCTAAAACTCCATCCAGGACTGTCCCTGGGCTTCCTTCTTGGCTGTTTTTATCTCAGTTCCCTGTTTTATGAACAGAAGGTGTATGTGGGGAGAACGTCTCCATCTTGTATCAGGGTCACTTAAAGTATATATTTCATAATGAAATGGATGTTTGTTCTTTATAGAATATGGAAATGAAACAAAACAATCCATATTCACGCAGAGAGCTTAACATAGAAAGATCATATTAATCAGCTTTACTTCTGGTTTAGTAAACCAGACTATTGCACAGTTTTCTAGTTTCATGATTTTCAAATTGCTGCTGCTTTAGGTGGTGTTGTCTCTAGTTACCACAGCTTTATGTTGGGCTTTCTGGTCTACCACTGACTTAAGTATCTGTGCTACCTACATTGGGGCGTGACTTCCTGCACTCACTTTTAGCTTGAGGCAAGCACACTCATTTATTAATCTGCACACTCATCTAGAATCTTTTCTGTCTCCTGCATTGGTTTGTCTAGACATTCATCTTCCTCTATCAAATCTCTAATTGTACCCAGGTCCTCCCACTCTCATTAACCATCAACACTAAAAATTTTTCATAGTGATTCTGGGGCCTCACACATGCTAAATGCATGCTTGTCGTTGAGGGCTACACACTCAGTTCACAGTGTTCTTAGTAATAGAACTCAGTCCAGTCCCATCTCCATTTGGGCATTGTGTCACGATTTTCACGTGCACTCTGTACCACCAGCATCTCTTTCTCCGCTAAGCTTCTCAGCATGCTCAAACCTCCCATTAATGCTTAGGTATGAAGTATCTCCTAAAGGGCTCCCATGTTGAAGTCTTGGGACATGTTATAAACTAAGAGGTAGTGCCTGGTGGAGGAAGTAGATCACTTGGAGGAGATCTTTAAAGAACAGATCTTGAACCCATTGGGCACAATGGCTTAGATAATGAAATAACAACTCCTTCAGAACTCTTATGTTGAAGGTAAAGTCCCTGATGATGGATCCAATCATTGATAAGTGTTGGTGTTGTGAAGGCTTTGACCTAATTATTGGATTAATTCCCTTATGAATGGCATTCTTGAGATGTGTGGCCTGGCTCGAGGAAGTAGGTCACTTGGAGGTATGTCTTTCAAGAGTATGTATTGACCCTGGTTCCCTTTTCTTGCTCTCTCTCCTTCCCAGTCACCTTGAGATCAGCAGTTGAACTCTACCACACCTTCTGTCAGGATGTACTGCCTTAACACATTGGCTGAGAGACACAGAACCAAGTGATCATGGATTGAAATCTTTGAAACCCTGAGCAGAAGTACACTTTTTCTCCTTTTAATTTCTTTTCTCAGTATTTTGCCACATATAAAGCTATCTAACAAAACTTCTTGCATTATGCCCTCTGCCATGTGTCAGGTCCTCCCTTTTCTGTGATCATTTGGAACAGAGCAATGGCTGCCCATTTTGTTATCTTGCCTCAATTCCTGCCCCTTTCCAGTCTATCCATCATTCTGTTGACTGATTAATCTTTTAATATCCTTGTGTCATTTTGTTCTCAAAAATCTTTAATGACTCCCTTGTGCTTGTTAATAAAGTCCAAACTCCTTAGCTTTGCATTCTTGTGCTAAGCTTCCCCCACAGTCTGGCTATCTGCCAGCCTTTCTGGCTTTATCTCCTTATCTCTCTCTACTCACCTTTATATTCTTCACCTTTGGTTCAGATTACATCACTGGCTACTCCCTATGTGTGCACCACACTTTCCAGTCTTATCTTGATTTGCTCCATTCATCAGCCTGGATCCCTCCATCTCTGTCTGAATCTTCCTGTCTCTGTCTCTTTGTCTCTGTCTTTCTCTCTCTCAGGTTTATTTCCTTGCCCTCCTTACCCCCTGCTTTTCAAATGAGTTAAGTTCTAGGTCAAATCTAACCTTCCACAAAGTATCCTAAGCTAGAAATACTCTATGTTGATTTCTACTGACACTCTGTAAGGAGGAAGATTATTCATACCAGAATCTTTTAAAAGATGAAGAGTTTGAACTTACATACAATGTTTGTTGCAGGTTTCACCATGTTATCTTTATTTATACAAATGCTGCATTTCTTGCACTAACACTTTAGGATAGAGTCTGTATTTACTTCTATATTTTGTGCTCCATAGTACTTAATTTTAGCACAATATCTGAAAAAACGCCAATGTGTCTATTGAATGAAGTAAATAGATAAATAAATAAATAAATAAATAAATACTATCTCCAGAAGAAAGAACTGCTGGTGGAAGTATAGCTTATATCCTGTCAGTGTCTAGGTGTGAAAACATTAAAATACCCACTGCACATCAGATCTTTCGGATATTTTGTAATTGCTCTTATCATGTAAAGCATATCAAGATAATTGGGCACAATGTGTTTACGAGCTGCAAGATACATTATTGGCCCAGACTGAAATTCGTTTCCATCTAGATTAGTAATACAGCTTCCTGATGACCTCTGCATCTTGCTGCAGAAGTCATTAGGGTATTTATGAAAAACAGAAATCGGCTGGATTTCTTCCCTCCCTTCTTCATCTTCTGGGAATATTGATTATCTTCAAAACATTTGCTGTTCTATGGATCTTAAAAATTCTAGATTTAAAATACATTGTGTGCCTTTATCATATTCTGACCTGTAAAATCACACACTTTAAAGTTATTTTGAAACTCAGAAATGGAAGCATCAAAATGCAATATTGTCAACACAGTCAAAAATTTTGTAGGTTTGAGCTCTTAGAAAGGGACTTATTATTTTATTCCTCCTGCTAGGACTCCCATTTACATGGCTCTGCCTTCCCCAAGGATCCCCAGTAAGCTTCATCCAGTCTCCCACCACTGAAGCAGAGAGGTACCCCTAGGCTGGAGAGCAGCTCCCATTTAATAGCGCATAACAACAGAACCAGGGCTGTCAAGCTCTGACAGCTTGAATGAGGGAAGATTTCAAACAATTATGAGTAGGATTTTAAATTCCTCACCTGAAATACATTGCAGAGTCCTTATCACAAAAGGGAGATACTTTGGAAACTGCCTGAAAATTCATCCAAGAGGAATTTAAGAGAAACTTGGCAGGTGCTCATGACACAACAGTTGAGAATAAGAAATGAAGTGGTGTGCGGAAGGGATTTGGAGAGACTGAACATAATCATTGATGTAAGAATGAGGCCAGAACCCAGGAGATGCCATCCTTGCCCTTTGTTATCAGACCTCGGGGATTGCAAGTGTCGAAACCCTTCCATGTTGTTTTGTATTTTTGTCTCATGTCAAGAAATGCTATTCTTATTAGTTTTAAAAAAAGTAAAACAGGCGCTTCCGAGTTTAGCAAGGCCCATTCTGGATTGGGCCAGAGGGGATGTTATTGCTATTAATTAATATATCAGTGTTTGAAGATATTCATCCATCCTTAACAGCATTCTGATAGGGAAATCCAAGGCAGTGCTAGGACAGGTTTGTGATGACAAGGACTTCACATGAGTAAATAAGTACAGATCCTGCGTGGTCAGCTTTAAGGTGACTATATTTTCACAACCGTCCTCTTTTCTTCTTTTCAGGCAGCTGTATCAACGTATTCTAATAGACTGTCAGCTACAAAAGCATATAATCCTGGGACATGTTGCCCAACAATTCATTTAGAGCATTTTAAAATTGCTTTCATTACACGTGCATAAGCAACTTCATTCTTTCCCACCCTTATAACTCAGCATTTCAAAACAATTTAAATGAAGAATTTAACAGATGACATTAGAAAGCTCAAGCCATGCTCCACTCACTCTTACATATTTTAGTCTCCTAAAAAGCAAAGGAAAAGAAGAATGGTTGTTTGTTAATATGCCCTGATTTTCCATATCTGTAATCTTTGCAACTGAATGTATTTGGGATAATTTTGGGATTTTAGAAGCTGAATGCAATACATACCAGGCTCACTTATGCCTTTAGTTACTACTAGGGAGGTCCCTGTAGCATTGAAATTTCTGCAATAAGATGTATCGTAGAGTAAACATCAGTTCAAACTTACTTATTTTGCCACCAAATAAGATACAAAACAGTTTTCAGAGATTCTTAAGATCCCGAATTACAAATAAAAGACAGAGTGTTAGCTTTCTTTTAATCATGTGTATTTATGCACGCGTGTGTGTCTTTACTTGCTTGTGTGTTGTGTGCACGTGGAGATTAGAGATCCATGTCACATATCTTCCTCTATCCTTTCCCATCTTATTAGTTACCTATTTATTTATTTATTTTCTAGGTATATGGGTGTTTTTCCTGAATATATGTAAGTACACCCTGTGAATACAATGCCTGCAGAGGCCAAAAGAGGACATCAGATCCATTAGAAGTGGAATTACAGATGGTTATTCACTGTCATATGAATGCTGGGAACTGAACTAAGGTACTTTGCAAGAGACGACTGAGCCATTTCTTCAGCCCTTCTGTCTTATTTTTTGAGACAAGATCTCTCACTGAATCCAGAGCTTACCAGTCAGTCTCTGGGATCTACCTATCACCTCCCCGAAGTGTTAGGCTTATAGTTGTGTCCCAGTTTCACACTGGTGCTTGGGGTTCAAATTCAGGTCCTTACGCTTGTGCAGCAAGCACCTTTCCCACTGAGCCATCCCACCCCATTCCTATTTACTTAACTTCCTTCCTTCATTCTATAAAAGAAAATCCTGTTCTGTAGAAACATCCTTTTCTACTAACGAGGAACTTGAACCTCTGTCTGTGGCCGCACAGCGAGGAAAGGACAGCACCAGGAAGCTCCTGTTGCCCTCCGTTCTACAATGAACTCCTCACACAGTTTGCTACCAGTTCTGGCCTTGCCCCTTCTGCTCCTTCTTAAGTAGGGCTAGTTCTAATTTGATGTGAGAAATGAAACAGTACTTGATCTCAAAAGGACTTGCAATCCTCAACAAGGTCACAGAGTTCAAGTCTTCTATCCAATTAAGTGTTAGAAATCTGTGGGACTCATTTTCCTTTTGAAAATATTATTGAGGAGCTAATACAGGTGAGCTGGGACATGAAAATCTAGACATTTTCTCAGGTTTCACCAGCTATTTCCAGAAACAGCCAAAAGTAGGAAAAAAAAGAATAATGTGTGTGTCTGAGGAGGCTGGAGAGGTGGCTCAGCAGTTAGCACTGGTTTGATTCCCAGGACCCACATAGTGGCTAACAACCATCCCTAACTCCAGATCCAGGGGATCAAACACCTTCTTCTGACCTCCCTGGGCATTGCACAACATGGGTGCACTTGCATCCAGTCAGGTACTACACTCGTTTACATAAAATTAAAATAAGTAAAATATTAAAAAACAATGTGAGAATTTTCCATTTTCTTTCTCTTTTTTTTCCATATCAGAGGAGAAAACGTCATTTTGGAGTGATGTGAAGAATGTTTTTGGAGCATTTGGTAATGTGCTTTCCTTACAGTAGAGATGACTTGAGTTTGATCCTCAGAACCCACATAAAACACATACACCCCAAAACAAAATAAAATCTGAAAGTGGTGGGATGTGATTATAATTCTAGGGCTGGGACTTGCTGGTCAGCTAGCCTAGCCTACAGGACAAGCTCCATCAGGTCACTAAGAGACCTTATCTCCCCCGAGAAGGGGGTATGGCTCCTGAGGAGCAACCTCCAAGGTTGTTCTCCATGCATGTGCATATGCACCTGCCCACACACATGCATGTACACACATGTGAACATACATGTATGCACAAATAACATTAGGTTTTTGACATCAGGTTAAATTTCCTCATGTTCCTAGGATAAAAGGAAATATTTTAAACCTATCCCTTTCCTCTTGCAATGTTTAAATGATTTAAGTAAAAGGGACTTGAAGAAATGTAATCATCTCCAGCCCTGAGATGTGGTTGCTTGAGCAGGACAATGCAGATAAAAGGTGTCCAAAGACAGACTCCTCCCCAACCCAGGAACCCAGTGATAACCAAACTGGCAGGTTTTCCTTTAGATCAAAAGTGAATCCTTATTGATGCAGTTCGGTTAATGCTTAGGCTCAGTAAATGACATCCTTACTCGCAAAGGACAATGAATTTTGCAATAACCAAGCTAGGTTTGGGTACCTTCATCACAGCACATAATCACATTAGTTTACCTTGGTCCAAAAGCTGAGTTATATCACTGTGAAAGCTTCTAAATGTCACATTCACTTTGATTTTCTTTTTTCGTGGACACAAAAGCTCTGTTTTCTTATGTGAAAACTTTAAATAGAAGTTTATTTGTGGGTACACTGAACTGTCTCCTCAAAAGGCAAAATGTATTGAAAGAATGAAGAGCAATCTGAATTAAACTCAGTAATGGGGAAGAACATACTAGCTATCTAAAAATTCATGATATTTTGTGCTTCAGGTCTATCAACATTCTTGGATAGACCAAATACATTATTTTAATGACCTTTCTTAATTAAAATGTATAACTCTACTTGAAGTCTTTGAAGAAACCCTCCCTGCAAGATCATGTTTTAAACTGAGACAACACTTTCAAAAGACAAATTATATGAGCACAACATTATGTTCAAAAAGCACACAAAGCCATTTTAAATTCAGAGTTTCTGTACTGTTATGGCAAAACTCTTTATGTAATAGAATTATTCAAAAAGGATGTTTTTAATCATTTCAGGATGGATCTTGAAATACCTCCTATCAAAAGGGCATTGTTTCATGCAATTAAAATCTTCAGACACAACAGATAACTGTAACATTGTATTTCTCCTCAGGTCAGCAACACCATCAATTCCATTAGCCCTCTTCTATATTCTCTACATTGCTCAGAAGCTGTTACTGTCAGGGTGGCTGATGTGCCACTGGGAGAAACTGGTTGCCACCCTGGTGGGTGGTGTGCCATGGTTTCTCTCTTACCGATCAGAAGATTGGCTGGAAGACACTTGGGGTCTTGTTTTAAATAGTCTGTTTATGTTATTCCAGTTCTGCTTGCTTGTGTAAATGCAGTTGATCTTGAGCAAATATATCCTAATTTTCAATATTTCCTTTTTATATCTTTCTGCCTAGTGAATTGATAAACCCAGATCTTTCAGAGAATATATATATATATATATATATATGTAAATTATGTGAGTTGTATTAGTTCACAATCTTGAATGACTAGTGGCTATATAAAATATAAATATAAAATAAAAGTCAATATTTAAAAAAATCAAATATACAAATCAATAAACTTCTTTTTTCTTCCCATGCATCTTTCTAATGACTAGTTTCCTCTCCTTTGAATCTACTGAATTACCATCCAAGAAGGCTTTCTTTCACTTAACCTGTTAGAGATTTCTGCTTTACTAAAAATAAATACATTTTTAGAAACACAATAAACTAGTGCCTCTGAATGTATTTTAGGACTTTTCTTTCATAATAAGTAAAGTGCTAGTTTCATATTTCCACCTGTTCTAAAAGTGCTTTTTAATTTTTAAGAAACCTTTGCTGAAGTGCTCTGTTTAAATTTAGGGATAGGGAGAATCTGGATGGTGTCCAGATAGAGTAACAAAGCCAGTAAGCCTATATGCAAATACACTTGGGGAAAGTGGTAATGCTTGCCAAGATTTTAGTCAACCTGCCAAGGGCTGCATTTTACAGAACAGAGTAGAGGAACTCCTGAGCTTTGTGTACCATGAATGCTAATGGGAACTCCTAGTGGCTGTAGGCAGGACTGGTCCAAAGAAGTCAGCTTAGAGCTTATGCACAAGTTACAAGCTAAGTGTATCTGTGATTTAAAACTTTAATGTTAGGCTCCATGGTGTCTAACTCTTACTAGTCCATGTTATGGAAATGAGTCTAAAGGGCAGAAAATATGTTGGGGAAAATGTACTTCATTCTCGGTACCACCGATTGTAGAACATTTTCCATTAATGCTTCCACTTTCTGTTTGCTAAAAGAACTCGGTGCAAAGTGAGCTTTCTTCCTAACAAGACTGAATTGGTGTAATACTCATTTCTTATTTTACTCTCTTGATTTTGCACAGGTACAATCTTTTCTTGGAAAAAAAAAACTCTTCTGGGCAGAATACAGACGGTTTTCCATTAATTTGACCACCAATCACACCGCGCCAGGTGGTAATGCCAAACTTGTACTACTTGCATAAATTAAGGTTAAAAATTGGTATCTAGCTTTTAAAAGTATTTATTCAAAGTATGTATGTAAGTGCGCTCATGTTGTGCAATGCTCACAGATGCCAGAAGAGGCCACTGAATGCCCTGGAACTTGAGTTCCAGATGGTTGGTATCCACCCGTTGGGGGATAAGAACTGAACCTAGGTCCTGTGCAAGAGCAGCCAGTGGTGCCGCTCTTAACCGCCGATCCATCTCGCCAGCCCTGGTATCTAGTTTTCAGGGTTCCTCATGATGACTGAAGGATGTTAAAGATATTAAAGCACTGGACAACAGGTGCTCAATAAATTTAAATAATCACTTTACTCACTGATTGACTAGATCGAACCACACATTTAGAGGAAGTGATTATTTAAATTAATATTCAAATGAATTAACTGATAAAATGGGGAAACTGAAGAAAGGAATAATTTTGCTATCCTAAGAACAGTTAAAAATTTCAAATCCTAGTTAAATGAATAAAAGTTAAGAGTCTTTTTTAAATGTGTGTGCGCATGTTTGTGAGTGCAGGCACACATATGTCAGGGTGTGAATATGGATGTAGAAGGATAACCTTGGGTGTGAGTCTGTGCCTTTCATCTTGTTTGAGACAGGTCTCTGACTGCTTGCCACTGTATACATCAGGCTAGCTGGCTAGTCCATGAGCTTCCGACGATACTTCTGTCTCTACCTTGTCTCCCACCTCTCTGCAAGAGTGCCAAGATTACAGGTGCCCACTACTGCATCTATCTTTCAATGGGTTCTGGGGAATCTGAACTCAGGTCCTCGCACTTATCCACAGAGTCATCTCCCCAGCCTGAAAGGCAATGTTCTTCTTGCCTTCTTGGTTAATCGTATCTAATTAAAAATTTGAAGCAATTACTTAGAAATATATTCTTCAAAATAAAAGAACTGCATTGGCATTACAATGGTTAAAGTGCCTAGATGTAATTGATAACCATTTCCTAAATCCAAGAAGCAAGTGGTTATGTTCATAGGTTCACCTTGTACTGTTCAAGTTAGACTTTTAAAGCAAATTTATATTTAAAATTGTTAGATAAATTATAAGATGTCCAGCTAAGTTTGAATGTCAGAAAAACAGTGAGTAGTATTTTATTATAAGTAACTTATACTAGAAATTATTTATTTGAAATTCAATCTTAATTGTTCTTTATTTTTATTTGTGAAATCTTGCAGGTTATCTCATATTTGAAGTTCTCATTTGTACACGTGAGTGATGATCAATTATCCTCCTATAAACCAAAGCCTTTGCCGACAACTGATCTCACACTTTTTCTACCTATCATTTAGGGTTATTTCTTGAGACTTTTTTTTTGTTTATAGGAAGAAAGAATGGTGAAGTTAAAATTCTAGAGCCATGAGCCTGGCTAGTGTTTGAGACACAACTTTTACAAATGGCATGAAGAACCCCAAACTGACTTCACATTGCCCTATTTTAATAAGTAATTGCAGATGTTCTCTAAAGGCAGAAGATAGCTGATGTCGTCAAAATCTACTACATGGCCTGACAGAGGGGAAAGAACAGTCAAACTGGAAGTTATAAAAGTTTCTCTTTGGGTAGTCTTGGTATGCAGTATAGCAAGGCATCCCTCTGCAGCAGTATAAAGGAACAAGAGGAAGAAGGAGAGGAAGAGATAGGCTTTCAGTTTTATTAACGCCATAATATGATATTTGAATTAGACTTTTGATGGGAAAGCCCTTAAATCACCTATAAAACATCATCTTCATTATTCAGTGTTATAGATTTAAAAGAAAAAGGGTGTGAGGCATAAAATATGTACACTGAATGCTTGTTCACACACGTGTCTTATATTTTAATAGTAAAACATTAACTTTTTATACCTGGAACTGCTTGCTAACACTTAAGTTCTGAGGGGAAAAAATGAGAGCAGAAGAGAAAATTTTGCCTGGATTGGAACAGAAAATAGTGTTGGAGCAAATAGAACTCTCTCTGTACTTCTGACAGTTCAAATGATTCGTAAATACACAGGCTGACAAGGGCTGGTTTGTCCCTGTAGTTCACTTCGCTCAACTCTGCATGGTTCTGCAGGACAATGAAATTCAATGCACTTAGAATTTCCCCAAAAAAAAGAAAAAGAAAAAAGTGAGCTCAGATTCTTTAAAAGCATTTCTATGAGAAAACGGATCATTTACATGCCAAAAGCACTTTTAATGTGACATATTTAGCACATGTATTATTTAGAAGGAGAGCTGCTTGAACTTCGTGAATTTTAAAGTCTATAAAATGGCACCCCACTGAGCAGAAAGGTAGCTGTTCTCCGTTATGTGATTATTTGGAATAATAGACTTGTACATAACTTTTGGAAAAATTAAAGGTATGACATTTACTTTCGTTTAGCCCCATAAATTGCACTTTAGAACATAAAGAATGGGCTGATATATGAATTTATTGTTCTTTCAGGCAATTGAACTGATTTTTAAAGAACAGTTTTGGGTTTCATCTATTGAGTAACATATCAAGCAGTTATCTTAGTAGATTTAATGAAACTCTTGTATCACTTAACTCTTCTGAGAAACCTTTGGGGACCTTGCAAATAAAACAGGTGGATATTCAGGTTCATTTTGTTTTCTGTTTCTGTGGGGATCCCAACCTAAATACAAGAGTGCCAAGCAGACTCCTGTGGTATCAGTGTGCCAAGGGGTCAGGGCATGGTATATACTGCAGGGTGGGTACAGTAAGACTCCAAATTCTTGGAGAGAGGAAAATTTGAATTGCAAATTAGACAAGATTTGGGGCACATTCTGATATCCAGTTTCCCAAGAAGATCTTATAATCAATTCATATCATATGTACAGTCAACACATAGAAACTGTGTTTTTTAATATGATTAGACATGAATAGCCACTCTTACAAAATAAACAGCAATCTCCTAAAGAAAACAAAAGACTGATTTCTCCACTTTCCAGAATTTGTGATAATTTTGCCTTAAATATCAAGATATCAGTAGAGTAGGCAAACACACACACACACACACACACACACACACACACAGACAGACACACACAGGGTTGATTAAAGTGCAGACAAAGCTCTCTGCATAATTGGTCTGAAAGTGATTCTTAAGGTAGGCTCCTAGGAAACAGCTTTTCATACAATGGATCCAGAACTATCTATATGTTTACCAAGCAGGGTCCAACATCCTCTGGCCTCTGTGAAGTTAAAGAATTAAATGGTTTGTGAGGCTGTTATTAGAGTGGGTGTGTTACAGGGGTTCCCAAGGCTATTTCCAGAGATTTTCATTTCTAAACTTCTGTCCTGCCCACCTCTTCCACTCCTCCCCTATGCAGAGATGTCAACAATAGTGTTTAAATTTTCTTTAGGCTTGCAGCTTGGCACTCAGGATCAGCTCTGCAACCCTTCAGTAGCTTTTCTGGGTTTCAAGCAAATCTCTCTGGTCTTCTTTAAAGATACAGCTAATGTAAAGCAAAGCTCCCTGACAAGGTACACCTTATGCTGTAGGTCTGTTCAGCTCTAAAAAACTGCATGGATTTTTTTTCCTCTGTAAGTGTTGGTGGATCCACAGTAAGGTACTTTTCAGTGTTTTTGATTTTCTGACTTAAAATAACCAAGATTTTGAGCATAAGAAAATCAGCTATAGTTAAAAAGTATTTTCACTGTTCATACAGCCTTGTCTATATTGCTGTTATAAGAGCTTTGTTTGGAGAGAGATGGAACTAAAAGTGGATCTGCAGCCCAAAAGGTGCAATTATGGTCATTTAAGCCAATAGCATAATTGTGTATATAGCGTACATATTTATCAGACATGTGCAGCCATTTTGAACTCTTTATGTATTATCAGAGCCACTTTGCAGCTTTCTTGAAACAATTTTCAACATCATTTAAGCAAAAATCACTGAGAAGGTTAAATGCTAAAAATATACTTCTAAATTACATTGAGGTTATGGCATAAAGCCAGGAAAAAATCAAAGACTGAAAAAAAATCTTACTCTCTTTCTCTATCTTTCCTTGAGATTAATTAACATCAGAACTTTAATTAATTGTTATTGGCATCTGCAGTCTTTCATCATTATTTTGAGAAACATGGTTGGAGAAGATATTTGCCCTGAAGACATCAAGGTTCACTGTTCAAACTCTCTTCAGAATCTGTTTTCTTCAATTGTGTATAACATTCTATTTCTATTCTCAGAATAAACACCACCTGACCTGGCATTATGACAAACTTTCATTTTTATACCCAGAATTTAGCAATGTTTGAAGCGTAGTTTATTCACACCTTTGCAGAGCTCTCTTTAATGCAAGCAGGTAGAATCCCTCATCTCCCTTTCTGCTGCAACCCAACAGTTACTAATATTCGTATGTGTGTGTTGGTGAGAAACAAGGCTTATTTTAGCAAGCATGAGGCAGAATTTTAATTTGTAGCTGATAATTTGCTACTGGAAGCTTACCCTGATTAGTCTTCTTACTGCACCAACAGTTTTCGAGGTGGTGTGAATTACCTGCTGTGTATGTGTATGTTTTTACCACTCACTCAGGGATGAAAATGAATTACAACCTAGTTCTCAATTAAAGCGCCATAGAAGAAAACCTCAAACTTCTTTTATGTCCTCACTTCTAAAGCACAGAATTAGTTGCTTCTGATATCATTGGAATTGTAATTCACACTCTTTGAAATTCTGCAATGGATCTTTCGGCCTCACTCAAACAAGCACGTCTCAGCTGTTACCCAATTCCATTGCCTTTGCTCCAAGTCAAATCATCATCCAACAGCTGAGAATTGAAACAAACTCCATTTGTGAAAATGAACCGTGATTTATTGATAATGCAGAATGATTTTAAGTGTTAATTCTCCCATCCTACAGATCTTATTATGTTGGTTTTGGTCTCATTAATTGTGAAATCTAGGAAACTGAGTGGTGGACTTTGATTTAATCTGTCATTAATGAGCTGTCGAATTTTTCAGCAATCATGGAAAGAAATACATTAGTGAAAACTTTGAATAAATATTTTTTACACACTGTTGTTAGGCCTTTTGAGGAAATGTCCATCACTTCTAATCATTTTGTTAAAAGTCTATGAATGCTGGCACTGTTTGTTGATGGTATTGACATCTTAAAAGGGAACACAGGCAGTCCAGTAGGTCCTTTGTTTATTCACTGGCTTATGTGTTTTATTTGTTTGTACCACAGGAAACAGAAGGCTCGTAAGTCCTGAAGTGCTTTCGTTCCACACAGGAACACAGTTTATCCCATTTTCTCTTGGGAAGAAAGCATCTCACGCAGCAAAGGCCTTTGGGAGGAGCCATGCATTCCCTGTCTGCTGCTGGTCTAGGCATCTTTTACTTTCCTCGGAGTGATGTCTGAGCATCTTCTGACATGACTGGAACTATGGAATAGCAGGAGGAAGGGAAACAAGCAGGTTCTTTTGTGGCAGTGTGACTGTTGGCTGTGACGGCTCAGACAGCTGTTAAAAATGAGGGCACATCTCACCCAATTAAAAACAAACTCCTTTTCTCTTTTATTGTAATTATTAAACCTATATTAGTTGTACAAAGTAATGCACTTCCTTATGAAATTTCTACATGTACATAACTTTGTTTTCTTGATAAGGTTGAAAAAATTGAATATTCTATCTGGCTTCTGAGAGAGAGAGGCTGAGAAGGTTCTCAGGGTCACATGCGGAGCTGAGTAGAAAGAGAAGAGATAGCAGACAAAGCCTACTGTTTGCAAACAGATTATAAACTCCTCTGTAAGGGAATCTGCTTTATCATTTCTGTGTGTTCTTTATAACATCCACTTTAGGATTATATTCAAAATAGGTATTGATTTTTGTTCTTCGATGTACAATCCATGTTCCCAGGTTATAGTTTGACTTACAAGACTCCAGGGAGGACATTTATGTGCTCCATACATTGCCTTCAGCAAGTTGACCTTACCTTTTGATAGAAGCAGTTTTACATTAAA
Source organism: Eospalax fontanierii (assembly GCA_035773235.1). Lineage (NCBI taxonomy): Eukaryota > Metazoa > Chordata > Mammalia > Rodentia > Spalacidae > Eospalax > Eospalax fontanierii. The sequence goes on along the minus strand of CM069526.1, from coordinate 41,810,048 downwards.
TTTACCAAGTTTTCATTGTATCTTCTTCTACTTTGAATTTATTAGGTTTCCGCTCATAATCCTGCCCTGACACATCAAAGGAAAAGGGAGATGTGCAACCCAGTGTGCTTACCTTTTTCCTACAAAGAGGAATATCATCGCCCATCAGATTTTTTCCTACCTTCTTTGCTATCAAATGGAAATACAGGAGATTAGTATCTAAGTATTGTTCATACAGCAATGCTTTTAGAACTCTTTATCCTTAGGACTAAAGAAGTAGATATTTAAATAGATTCTAATGGGCAGCTTAAGGTCTGCTATGCACTTTTTGCTGAATTTAGTCTTTCTGGAGTCTGTACACGGTGAGTTGGTCAACCCTTGACATGTCGCTTTCATGTTTTAAGAAAACTCTACCATTGTTTTTTATTTGGCTTAGTGCGATTATGAGAGTTTAAAAATTTTTTGTCTTCTAATGCATAAAAGTAGTCTTTATTAATTAGAGACAATAGTTAAATGATCATCTGGGTTACGCTTAATTATACTTCGGCCACTTAATGGCTGACTTTATATAGAGAAAGGGTGGTTGAGTAAGAGTTGGAATTAAAGTCTGCATGATCGTGTATTAGACAGAAGACTGGCAAGTTCATCCACTTCACTGTTGCTGTGAGGTCATTAACTTGAGAAGAGCTCTCTTCTGAGCAGAAGTGGGAACACCTGTGTCTGTGAGAACACAAGCTTCCTTTCTAGGCAGCGTTGTATGGAGGCTTCTTTGACTTTCTTTCATGTTTCTCCATCTCAGGTTTGTTCCTTCAGCTTCTCACTCTCCCATTTATCTTCTTTCTCTCTAACCTCCTCTCTTGTGAATTCCCTGCCAAATGTCAACTGTATTTTATACAGATTATTTCTCTTATCTAGGATCTGGGTAAAATAAAAAAAATCATTATTTGTCCTAGCTATGCAGTAGAATTAAGAATGGTAAAAGAAGTCAATTGGTGAAGTGTACAGGGAAATCATTTTTTTTCCAAAATAGTTGAATTCCAGTTATCTATTAGGTTCTGCAACATCTCACTGAGGCTTGGCACTCACTGATCCCACCCAGGCCATTCAGCCTCTTTATGTTGGGGAAGTTCAGCCTTTCATTTCCCTTCCCTCCTGCCTCAATTCCAAATACACAAAAAGAATTGCTTTTCTGTCCCCTTAAAATTAGGGAGTTTATCATTTACATAGAAATGAGATGTTATGAAACTGATCTTGATATTTTGAGTTGATTATTTTTGTTAGCCAGCTGTAGCCTGTAAAACAGAAATACTAAGTTATTCAACACTGGTTGTTTATTCTTACATGCCAGATAAAAATTCTAAGCACTTCAGAGAAAATATCAAGACTGAGAGCTGAGAAGTTTTAACTGGTAGTATTTCAAAGTTTTCTTGGGGAAATGTGAAATATGAATGATTTCTGATTTGTATAACACTTAAATGCATTTTTTTCCCTTTCAGACAATTTATTCCATTTAACATGAGATAGAATATATTACCATAAATTAAGATGATTTCAAAAGATGGAAGACTAGTTTAAAAAAACAATCCTTTAAAAGTTCATACACAATTCTAGAACATTTTGAAAGAGGATTTTTGAGATTTAAAACTAACAACTGTTTTATTAATAGTGGTATAATCCTAGCCCCATTCCCCAATAAATCAATTAAAAACATCTACCAATATGTCACATAGATGTGTCTCCCTGCAGTGAAGAGAGGCAAGTGTCAGGAACTAGGGTTCATTTGTCATTTAAGGAATTCTAGTTCTATTCTATGTTGGTCACAAAACTGACTGCTTTGGTCTCTAATTTTTTCTTATTCTCAACTTTTCAAGTTCTTGCTGGTGTTTTTCATCACAGTGATGAAAAAGTTCAGTCCTGTGAAGGACCGGATGAAGTTTCCCTCATCTGCTTTAAAAATTGAGCTCAATAAGATTTATTACATGTTCCTTTGTATTGTTTCTTAAAAGTTCCTTCTGATATTTCCACTGGTCATTTCATATCATACTATGAGATTTGCTTTGGTAAAAGAAAATCTCATTCATTGGTTAGTTTAGCAATAGGCATTGTAATTAATATATGAACCAATTCTTCTAGTTTTATTGCATGAGTGAGTACGGGGGTGTGAGAAGATTGGCTTTCAAAACAGACTATAAATGTTCCTGAAATGCTAAAAATTGGAATTACAGTATGATTCCACAATCCCTGGGTTGGATCTAAAACCAAAATAAATGAAATCAATATGTCACAGAAACCATCAGAACATCTATTTCCTCTGTAGCACTGTTTGCAATAGTAAGAAAATGGAAAAAAGCTTGAATGCCTATGAGTTGGTGAATGGATGAAGAAAACATGGTACGTCTACACAACGGAGTAGTATTTACCTGTACAAAAGATGAATCTCTGTCATTGATGAGTACATGGAAGGGAGAAGGTTCATCAGTGGGTCCTAAGTTTCAGTAAGACAAGAAGGAGAATTCCTCCTGTTTTATACATAGTCCTGTTACTATATAATAATACACCATATCTTTCAACACGCTAAAAGAAAGGATTTGAAAACAGATGAATAATTGTCGAGAAAGCAGATATATTTACTGTTTTAGACATCGCACTGCCTCCATGTATACTATGTAAAATTTTTATGTTTTTATGTACTGTAGAAAAGATAAAACTTGAAAAGATTTTTAGGGTATTTGGGGTCTCAAGAAAGAAATTATATTCTTTCTCAAATACACACACATACATAACACTGAAGAATGAACTACTGGCAAGACTGTAGCTGTTAAGTTTAATTTGTGCATGACTGGAAGTCTTCAAAAGAAGCAAGGAGGATACATTAAGATATTGGTGATAATGACTTATTTTGAACTCAAGAGGTGAAGGTTTAGGATTTGTTTCTGATGTTGTTTCACAGATGTTCTTGGGTTTGCCCTATAATCTCACTTTTCTTATTCCCAAGTGGATAGTAATGTTTTCTACCTTACTATATTAAGGTATAGAGTAGAAAGTGTGGAAGAACTTTCTAAGGTGCAAGACTTTCAAACACAAAGCAGTTCTATCACCTCTAAGGTTTGAGAATTAAGTGTGTTGACGCTCAGGCGGATCACTGTTTTTTTCTCATTTTTCTCACTTTTTAACATTAACATTGGGTCTATATCTAGAAATCATAGATTTTTTTCAGATAAGATCAAACACAAAATTGTCTAATGTACTGTTGGTAAATAAGTTGGTTCAAGCATCTAACTCTTTAAAATTCTCCTTTTTGAGTTTGCTTCCACATACATCCCAATAGGGAATCTAACATTTTGGCATGGGTGGAATATTAATAGTTAGAGACCTGAAACCCATCATTGTTCGATCCAGAGTTGGGTTTTTATGCTATTTACAAAACTAAATCTCATAGATACTGACAAAACACAGGGTATTTTGGAGTCAAGATTCTGTTCTTTATAGTATGGAAGTATACACTGGTATGGACTAACTTGACCTCAGGGTGACAAGGCATAAAGGGGTGGTATAAACATGTAGACAGTACTGTAGCTAAAGGACACTGAACTTGTGGAGTGCACTGTTTTATAGAGCAAATAATAAGCAAACCTGCTCTTTGTCTGGCTTTGTCCTCCAAGATTGCTTACCACTTGTACAGACCTGAGAAAGGGAGGCAGGGTCTTGCAATCCTAGCATACTCAGGAAAATATACAGGAGCACAGAGTGCCACATAGGTGTACCTCCTTGCAGTTAAGTAGAGGCAAGTGTCAGAAACTGGGGTTCATTTGTCATTTAAGGAATTCTAGTTCTATTCCATTTCAGTCACAAAACTGCTTTGTTCTCTGATTTTTTTCTTATTCTCAACTTTTCAAGTTCTTGCTAGTGTTTTTCATGGTGGATCATCACAGTGCTGAAAAGGTTTAATCCTGTGAAGGACCCAATGAAGTTTCCCTCATCTGCTTTAAAAATTTAACTCAGTAAGAGTGACTAAATGCCCTTTGTATTGTTTTTAAAAGCTCTTTCCACTGATCATTGTAACATAGAAAATTAATTTTGACAACCATTTTCAGTAAAAAGAAACCACACACACACACACACACACACGAAATTCAGTGTTAAGGTGTTTGGGGTCTTCTTCATGCTTTTATATATGGAAGAGTCAGAATTAATTTTTATCCCTTCAGACTCCCTGGATTAGTAGGTCATGTTAAATAAAGTGCCAATGTAGTGGTAGTAGATTTTTTTTTTTTGACATTGAGTCTCTGTTGTCTCAGCTGGCCTGGAACTAACAGAGATCTGCCTACCTCTGCTTCCTGAGTGTTGAGATTAGAGAGGAGCACCATCGCTCCTGGCTAGGTAGATGCTTCTTATGGCCAGGTAGAGATGCAGACAGAAGTCTTTCCTCAGAGCCTGGGACTCATCTGTTGCTTCCCATTGTACTCTGGGAATGAGAAGCCTTGGAAGTCAGAGGAAGAGCACCTATCTTAGTGCTAAATTATAAAACCAACTTTACTGTACTCAACAAATACAGCTAGAACATAAATAAACAAATACAGCTAGGACATAAATAAACAGTCCATATTTTCCATAGTTTGACACACTCAGAATTTTTCTTGGAAGCATTTTTGCCACAGAAATAGCTCTCAAATATGACTAAATGATGACTAAGAGGTTTATTTTTATTTTTTAATATTATTTCATTGTAATGTACAAAAAAAATCAGAAAACTAGATTAAGGTAGCCACTCGAACACCCTGTTCCAAACTCTATACATTTCAGTGAACTGTACAGTTAAAAGACTATTTTTATAATTAAAAGTTTTCACTTTTGAGAATTTCATAGGTATTATATTAGTCCATCCCTCCCAGCTGTGCTCCTACCACTCCTTTCAAGTTCCTGTCCTTTATTATTGTTACATATACGTACATGCATTAATATAACGCATATATATATATATATATATATATATATATATCATGCACTGAGTCCATTTAAATGTGCATGTGTTTACCTGTGTTTAGGGCTGCCCAGTTGGGTTTTGATAACCTCTCAGGAAACTAATCTCTAAAGAAAACTGGTTCTTCCTCCCTATGATTGCCTATGGCTCTTCATCTTGAGGTGGGATCCCATGAATTTCTCCCATCCACGTTTAGCTGGCATGCCAATTGCTTTTGTCATGATGCAAATCTTGTTAGATTATCGTATTTTGGGGATTTCATGAGTGTAGCTCCACTATCACGCCTAGAATGCATGTGTGTGTGTGTGTGTGTGTGTGTTTATTTTCATAGTTTGAGACGGTCCTTCCATTTGGTTGAGATCTTGTTGAAAATAGTACCTTGTCAGGAGAGGAAAAAAATTAGTGAGAAGTACAGAGAGAGATTTGCTATCAAGTCAAAATATCGAGTAGTGCATAGGAAAATCTTCTTTTGCAGACAACATACCCTTCAAACGGCAAGTGAGTTTGTTTTGGCAGGGGCTTGGGATTCTAGTTTGCAATTTAAATCTTTGCTAAAAATTGCATTTTTGAAGCAGGTGCTTGCACAGCACAGGTGGTTAGTGTAGCAATCACTGTATGGGCAGGAAAATATTATGATGAGATATAAAGACATCAACCAATGAAATAAATGAAAAGGAGCAGGAAAAAACCTCACCTTTCTCTTCTCTCCTCCTCCAGAAACTCTTGCAAGTAATTGTAATTTAATGTTCTATTCAGAAGAACATATTTATAACAGGGCAGCTCGATATTAATCTTAAGGTCAGAAAAATAACTTGTCATTTCTTTAACCCCAGCCTGATAGGAGTTTAGATTCACTACTGAAAGTCTGTTACAAATAGCTGGGACATTCTAAGGTCACCAAATGATGGCTGTCATTTTCGTATTCAGTCCAATGATAAAAGAGCTTTTAAATGTTTGGACATTCAATCTGTGTGGTGCCACGACCTGGACATACCTTCTCACTAAACACTAGCCCACTAAATCCTCTTAGAGTGTTGTTTACCTCCAGATAAATCAAACCTGACAATGTAGGCTAACTTCACTGATTCATTTTTCAGCCACAAATGATTAATAATTTTTACAGAATGAAAGCTACAGACTTCTTATTATACGGTGGGACTACAGGGAGTGATATAACTCTTAGATGTCATGTGAAATGGGAGGCCATTTCTCTGGAACTGATGCTCCCAGTTCTCCACTAAGCACAATCACTACCTTTCCTCCACTGGCAGATCATCCAGTATAAATGACCTTATCAATGACTGAAAGAGCCTCTTTCTTTCTGAGTTTGAACAGGTTGGGTTTCTGCAATTTGTACCAGTGGCCCAAGAATACGTCTTGAATCGTTTCCTGTGCCACATGCTATAGCTTTACAAGACATGTTGCTGAAGTAGTGAGGACGCAGGCTTTGTCAGGAGAGTGTCTGCTGGTTGACCAGAAGCCTCACGTGTGGAGAAAGGCCAATATGCAAAGGGAGAAAGTCAGCAAAGAAAGAGGAAGTAGCTCCTCCTCATCTGGGTACAAGATGTTTTACCCAGGAAAGATAAAGTCACACATTTTGCCAGCATTTATTTCACTTCTGTTTATTTTGGTCAATTCCCCCTACTTTCTGCAGCGTTCCTTACCTATGCACATAGCTGCGGTGTCCACATGGTCTTCATGAATTAAAGGCAGCACACATTCTGCTACAGGTGCCTTAAAGTCACCTGCTTGGCACAGGAAGCTTCTGCATCATACTATTTGTCATTTCTTGCCCCTCTACTCCTCCAACACTCTGTGAATATTAATTTCAATGATGCTGTGTTTCTGGGGAGAGCTCAGCTGGTGAATGGATTTATTTCTCTGACTTTCCATTTTGTCATTCCTATGGCAAACAGTAGTGACAAGACTTTCCACACTTAAAAATGCATTCTGTAACCTGGAAGGCAGAGATTCTTTTGAGAGACATGGCACACCTAATCGCTTTTGACATCAAGATCACAGAAATAGTTGGTAAAGTTAGACGACTGATTACTGACTCTCAGCTTAGTGCTTAGATTTTCCCATTAGGTTCTGGAACTTGCATTAGGTTCACATCTGGAAAGCTTAGGCATTTGCCTTGAATGTCTTTGCTGGGATGGGCTCTATACTCTGGTTTTGGAACTGGTTGTAGCTGGAAAGAATAGAGGAATAAATTAAAGAACATTTTCCCCTAAGTATTTTTTAAAATCATCATAACTCACTTGGATTTGTTTGCTGTCTAGGCCGAAGCTTGAGATTAGTTCTAATTTTATCTCTACTGGTTTGATCATACGTATTATAATCCCATGTGAAAACCAACATTTCATTCTTTCATGATAAAATTATGTTGCACGGTCCAGCAAGGGCTCATCGTTCTGTGGGGCATAGACTGGGCAGGCATTGGACATGAGGATGGAGCGGCTTCTCTTCAGCTGTTCTTTTTCTACTGTGTAATTACATAATTAGGATATAGACTATCCATCATATAATTCTTTTTGTAATTCCATGGGAAAAGCTACTGAATATGGACAACAGATGATTCTTAAACCTCAGTATCACAGCTGGTTTACATTCTTTACCCCAAATCCCATAAGTGGCCAGGCTCTGTTACAGAACCCTTTCATGCCAAATTTCCTTCTTAAAAATTGAAACCATTTTGGTATTATCCAAGAAAAAAAAAAGAACATTAAAGTATGGCCAGTGTTGACCTGATGTTCATAAGTTTGTCCATGCTGTTTTCCAGTGAACACTTCTCTTCCAACAAAAGACAGTCGCCATCCTTAATCCTCTTTTCCATCTTTCTCATTCTCCATTTTTTCATTTAACTTTTCTTTCTCTTTTAATTCAGTACGTATTCTATTATTGCTTAACTCATATGCAAATAGCATTTAAAAAATGAGAACCTGTTTGATTTTCTACTCAGGATCCCACCCAACCATTCTCAATTCACTCTCTACCTACCTTACATCAACTCTCCTTTCCCTGGTTAGAACAAACGAGAGATTTGGGGAGTTGGTCTTAGTTATTAGTTTTTCTGGCACAGTATCTTGCCATGGAACATAGGATTATGTGACAGTGGCTATGAAAGAGAGGTGGCATTTGAAATGACTCTTAAGCTAGGAGTGTAATTCAGTTGTAAAATGTGTGCTTAGTATATGGGAGACTTGAGCTCAAACTCTGTCACCAATAAAACAAAGAAATGAGTGAGTAAATAGAATCTCAATAGATATGAGTTCAAATGAGAAAGAAGAACTGAGTTTAAAGTGTAGAGAACGGGCTGGAGAGATGGTTCAGCAGTTTAGCTCACTTGCTGTTCTTCCAGAAAACCCTCATGGTGGCTAACAACCATCTATAACTCTATTTCCAGGGGGATCTGACACCCTCTTCTGGCTTCTGTGGACATTGCATGCATGTGGCCCACTTACATACATACATGCAGGCAAAATACTCATACACATAAAATAAAAATAACAAAATATTAAAAAATAAAATAAAATGTACATTGGAGCAGAAAATAAAATAAATTGGAGCAGAAGAACAGAGGCAAGAAAGTCCTGGGAAAACTGAGTATTTAGAAGTGATGGGGATGAGTGCAGAAGGTGCTGCTTGATATCAGTAATGTTCTTATTTACAGAGGTGCTATTTCTCTCTCTTTTCTATAGTTTCCTGTTCTTTGCCCTATTTTCAAACTTAAACTTCTTTGGCTCTATTAAACATGGTGATATATAACCTGTGTGATATTTATGGTATCTGAAATCTTTACATATTAGACCCTGTTACATATTCTTTCTGCTTAGCTCACAGTCCCAGTGATTGATAACATATTTTTAGATTTTTCACTATGTGCTTCTTATTCTCCTTGGATCTATAACTATTGGGGTTCTCTAAAGTCTGAGTTGAGGGGCTTCTTTGATCTACTTTTACTTTTGAGAATTATCTAGTGATACTAGCCTGAGCTCATTTGAAAGTTTTTGTTCGTTTGTTTTTGAGGTAGGGTCTCCTTGTAGCATCTGTTTATCTGGAACTTGCTATGGAGACTAGGCTGTCTTTGATCTCATAGATCTGCCTGCCTCTTCCTCCAGAGTGCTGGAATTAAAGGTATGTACCACCATGCTTGACTTCATTTGAAGGCTTTCTGAGCAGTGCATTAGAAATTCACATCCATGAATCCATGAGAATAACCTTCTTGTTTCTCAAAGCCCACTTCTTCTTTCCTAGCAGTCATAAGGAGGGTCAGTATATCATAGACAAGATATCCCACTTCCTTTTTCTGTGTGAGAGGTTTCTTTCTTTTCACCTTTATATCAAGTCTGAAGCCCTTCTAAATCTTCTGGGTTATCTATTGCCTCTCATGTACAGTGCAGATACTAAAGAAAAGTATCAGCAGGATGCTCTGGGATGCACAGCATCTTCTCACCTGCCAGGCCTCCCTCATTCACATCTGCTTCAGTATTTGTATATTCTTTCATGAAAAGCTAGCAATTATTTTCAAAATATTCTTGTTCTTTAGTAGGCATGTAAGTATTTTTTGTTGTTTATGAAGACTATTTAGGATATTTAGATTGTTTTATAGTGCCAGAAATGGAAATAATCCATTAAAATTGATTATTTTCAAATATTTAAAAATATTTTTTAAAAATATTTTTATCATCTTTTTGAGAAGGAGTCAGGAGAAACAGGAGGAGTTTGTGGAAACTGGGAGGGATGGAAATAATGCAAAGACAATACTCATGTATGAAACTTTCAAAAACAAGAACAATGTTTATTTATTTATTTTTTTTGTGTGTGTGGATGCTTTGCCTGCATGTATGTAAGTGTACCATGTGTGTGCAATGCCCACAGAAGCCAAAAGAGGGCATCATGTTCTCTGAAACTGGAATTTTAAATAATTGTTAGCTGCTATATGCTGGGAACCTTGGTCCTCTGCAGCTAGTGCTCTGACTCACTGAGCCATCCCTCCAGTCCTAAGGTGTAGACTAGGCTGTCCTCAAACTTGGGATCCTTATGTTTCTATCTCTTCAGCATATCCTGTTGGCCTATGCCACCACAACCATCACGCTAAATTTAGAGCCCGTCACTATGATATTTTGTCTGAAAGCTTAGAGATCTCTCTTGCTCTCTCTCTCTCTCTCTCTCACACACACACACACACACACACTTGCTCTTGCACTCTCTCTGTTTGGTTTTTTGAGATAGCATCTTTTGTACCCCAGGATGGCCTGAAGTTGCTGTGTAGCCTAGGATGACCTGAGACTCTTTATCCCACAGTCTCTACTTTCCAAGTCCTGAGATTACAGGTGAGGGCTACCAGACATGACTTTAGATTGTATTTTGTGGTTAATGCAAATACACTGCCTTTTTATTATAAGTAAGGAGGTGAATTCTCAGAGCTGTTATTCATAATGGATCTGAAAGGGAAACATCAGAGATGGAGGTGAGATCAATAGACACTTACTATCATGTGGTGGGTGGGAAATAGGAGGACTGACTGGGGAAGGAGGCAGAGGATGGAAAGGAGATTTGGATTACAGTGAATATGGAAGAGGAAATGACACTCTCATTGGTAAAGCCAGCTTGTTGGAAATCAGACTAAAATTATATTAACTATAGACAGGCTAACTGAAACATTAATGAAGCATATGAATGCTGACCTCTCCATTAAAATAAGGATAAATCCACATAATTGGACTTTCTAAGGAAGCGTTATTCTAACAATTATTCTTAGTCTGAGTTTATTTGGATTGGAGAATCTTAGCCTACTGTGGGGTATGACAAATCTCAGGAAATGTCACTTGCATTTTATAACCCAGGGAAGCTTCTAACTTATGCAGAAGATTCCAGGAGCCATTAAACAATCATCCCTAACAGAAATATTAGGGATGAAAATAGAATGCAAATTTGAATTTAATCTGTTTTCCAAATTGTAATATTTAAAAAGAAAGCATCTGAAATGTAGTTTTTCTCAGTAACAGTATATTGAAGGGTACAGGCCACAGAGGTGACAGAGGTATGCCATATGTGCTTATTGTCCTTAGAACACTATGAAGTCTCAGTTTTATGGTGTGGATTCTAGTTAGTGTCTTTATATTTATTGTGGACATGCTTTCACTCATCAGCTTCAGATTTCAGGTTTATTTTGAAACATATTCATAAGAAAATTCTAAACATCGGAAACAATAAATTAAAAGTAGAGATAGAGTGAGAGAGGTTTTTTACTAGAGTGAGGACTTAAGAAAAGGAGGGCCAGGTGCACATCAAATCACTTGATTAACCTCTCTTCAATTGCTATTTCTGCCTTTACCCATATATTTTTTTACTTGTTTTAAATTATCTTATTATTTTTATTTTATGTGTATGAGTGTATTGCCTATATGTATGTAAGAGCATACGTGTCATGAAATGCCCACAGAGATCAGAAAAGGGCATCAGATCCTCTGGAACTTTAGTTACAGATGGTTGTTAGCCACCATATGGGTACTAGGAATCCAACCTGGGTCATCTGCAAGAGCAACCAGTGTTCTAAACCATTGTGTCATCTCTCCAGTCCCAAATAAAACCATCTTGGTTTTTCTCATCATTCATCTTCGTATTTTTGTCTTTTGAATTTTTAAAATGTATTTACTTTTTGTGTATGAATGTTTTGCATGAATGTGAATGTACCGAAGTGTGCAATGCCTGCAGAGGCCAGAAGGGGGTGACAGATTAGGATGGTTGGTATGTATACTGAGAACCAAAAAACAGGTATTCTGCAAGAACAGCTGCTGATCTTAACTGCTAAGCCATCTCTCCAGCCCCATATCCATCTGTCTGTACTCTAAGCATGCAATCTTAGGGAAATGATTTTTCTCTATGAACCTTAACTCATTTACAAAAATGAGAATAAAGATAACAAATTCACAGAACTGGAATAAAGCTTAAGGAATATTTCCGCAAATTCACAACACAGTATCTAGTACTTTATAGGTGCTCAACAAATAATAATTATTGTTACTGCTTTAGCATAAGAAGCTTCTCTTTCACTATCTCCCATGTTGTAGAATTTACATCTTACAGGATGCTACATTCTTATTGTAAGTTTTCCTTCCTTCCTTCCTTCCTTCCTTCCTTCCTTCCTTCCTTCCTTCCTAACTTCCTTCCTCCTCCCCTTTCCCCCTCTCTTTCTTTTAATCTCACTGTTGGCCTCTCCATCTGGCCTCCAGCTCTTGAATTTGCTTGCCTCTGCTTCCCTAGTGCTGAGATTAAAGATGTACTATAATACCACACATGGCACAATTGTAAATTTTCTTGAGTAAAATTTTAATTCCTTGAGAAGTCCATTGTTCTGCTCCCTAAACAGACAAAGGGTATGGTCATTTGTTTTACCGAAGGACAAACCTTCAACTACTTGATGATGGTCATCATGTCTTTACCAAGTTTTTCCAATTTAGCCTAAAAGGATGGTATAATTGAGCAAGGAGAGATATAAGAATTTGGAGGGCAACGTCCTTCCTTAAAAGAATTAGAACAAAAATTATATGGTAAGGAAAGTACTGAGTTATGACATTTCTCCTCTGGCAGTGTCCATTTTTTTTGCCTTTGAATAAGATTGAATTCCAAATAAAAGCCATTTTTAATGTGTATTTATGATTCTTTTATGTTAATATAATTTTTTGCTATTTGACTATAATTTCTCTCCTTTTATGACCTTTCATTTTATTCTAACATTTCAGTTTAATCAACAACTACTGTGAAGCAGTTATTTAAGCTAAAAGAGTATATTTGAGGGAGAGGTATGCAGTTCAGGCTTAGGGTCACACGAAAGATTAGCAAATGCGTATCTCCTGAAGTAGGGAGAATCAGTGAGGGATAGCCAGATAAAGAGAAAGGAAGGATCTACCAGGCAGAGAAGGGGAAGTGCATAGGCCCAGAATTAAGAGCAAACATGGTACTTCTGGAAGACTGAAAAAGCTCAAAATGGCTGAAGTACAGAATATAAGAACAAAGGACAGAAAGAAAGACATCAGGGCTAGATCATGAAAGAGCCTGTAGTGCATGCTAAGGGACTGAACCGTACCTGCTCCAAAAAGCAGTGGGTGGGGGTGGTGGTAGAAGGCTTTTAGCATAGAAATGTCATGCTTTTCAATTTAGAAATTCATTATACTCAAATTCAATATTAGGTAAACCTAATATTGTAAATCAAATGAATGATCGTGATTTTTTTGTTTGCTGCAGAAAGTGAATATAGTGGGAGAAGCCAGTTTAGAACTGAGAAGGATGAGGTGAAGGAATTTTTAATTTAGTGTGGAGCACGTTTAGTTTGAGGTGTCACAGGAACGTGCCATTGTGCATGTTGAGCAAGTTAGATACACAGGTCTGAGGTTCAAGAGCGGATGTTGACTTCAGAGTTGTCATCAGCTGAGAAAGTTATTAAAGCTAAGGGAATGGATGGAATTTCACAAGGAGAATCAACAGACACGAGGAGGCATGGTGTTGAGTAGTGTGCCTCCCACCCCAAAGTCATGTTTACTTGGACTCTCAGAAAATGATTCTATTTGGAAATAAGATCTCAAACTTCAATTAGTTAAGTGATATTAGAGTGGGCCCTCACTCAATGGTTGACATTCGTATAAGAAGAGAAGACCTACGAACAGATAGTCTATGGAGAAAGAGCACCATGTGATGACAGAGCAGAGTCCAGAGTGCTGTGTCTGGAGCTGTTGTCAACAGCCATCATCAACCTCCAGAGCTGTGAAACACCTAACTCATGGTACTTTACCATGGCAACCTCAGGAGACTCACACAGAGAATTTGAGAATCACCACCATAGAGAAACAAGGACCCAAAATGAGACCGTGAAGAACAAATCAAATGGCAAAGGAAGAAAAGTTAAAGTGACTCCCATGAAGGACAAACATTGCTACCAGAGCCACAGGCAGCCATAGACCAAGTCCATGGGAACTCAAAAGTCCATCCAACTAAGTGGAATTTAGTTAGGTAGTCACACACTCAATAAACTTGGAAAGCTCTAAGAGCATGGTCTGTTTAAGAATAAATGTGTACAGGAAGTAGAATCGACATAGTACTAATTCTCTGAGAAATTTTCTGGGAAAGAAGAGTGTGAAATAGCCACAAGGAGATGAGATATTGGAACGATGATTTTCAGGGTTATAGATAGTTGAGCATGTCCAGAACAATGATAAAGAGAAGCCCAGGGAGATGGAGAGGATGACGTTAGTGGTGATAGAGAATCATTAACTGAAAGCCTGAAAGTCAGAGTACTAGAAGGAAAAAGAAAACCGGGGGAGAGGTGAAGATAATTTGTAGGATGGATGAAAGTACAGGGATTTCTTTTCCAGGCCAGGCACAGTTACTGCCTGAGACAGGAGCTCTGTGCTTCTACTGAAAAATTTGAGAGTAGGAGAGTGTATCATCATTTCTGTGAAGAACAGAAGGAACAGCTGAGCTGGCACTGTTGGGTAGCACTGACAGTCCAGCTGAGGATAAAGATCTGATGGAAGCATGATGCATTTTTTTTTTTGTAACTGTGCACAGTAGTCCCCATGGAGGACAAGTTGTTGATAGCTGAGTTGATCCCAATTTCAAAGTTCTTTAGGCAAAACAAAGCAGAACAGATGTGAGTCAGGCGATCTGAGGAAAACCATAAGAAGGTAGATGATTGTATTGCACCTGAGCTCCAGTTCAAAGAAAATGTAGTGAAAGAGGGATGGCTGAGAGCTAAGGAGAGAAAAGGGGACCAGGCACTGGAGGCCTGTCAGAGGCATGAGGGTGATGTGAGAAAATGGAGTCCATTTACTAAACCTGTTCTATACCCAGCACTGTGCCTGGCTAAAAATAGTAAGGAAATAATTAGGCAGGGAAGCAGAATTCAGCTGTCTGATAAACCTAATTGGATTATGATGAGTGTTTAAAGCACTGGGTTTTTCAGAACGTCTACAGAACTTAGCTGGGCAGAGCATGATGCAAACAAAGCTACGGCAATGGATTGGTTTTATTCTGTGTTTTCAAAATGGGTCCATTTATTTATTCCCCCTAAACAAGCTGACTTCCAATGAGTAAATTTCCCTTATTTTTAGGCTTAGCAGTAAATTTTTCTTTTAAAATCACTTCCATATTAGAATTCCCATAGACATTCATAAATTTAGTATTAAGGCTGTGATATTTTCACAATGTATTTCTCTGGTTTTAAAGCACTGAGAACATGCGTCTGTCACAGGGAGCACACAGTCAGGGCTTTGTGGTTGGTGGCGAGTCTCAGTTTCTCAGGGGAAGTAGCAGCACCAGCATACAGTGCATAAAACTGGGATTTGTTTTGTTCTTTGGCACAAAATTATGTTGTTATTTTAGAAACATTACGTGCCACAGTTATAATTGAATCAGCTTCAACTTACTGAAATCCAGGGGATTGAAAAAGACTTTGAGTCTTTACTAGAGAATGTGAAAAGCTTAAGTATTTTTTGTAAATAGGTATTTCTTGTATAGAATAGTGTGGGGATTATGAATTAAAATTATTATATTTCCTCTGAACTAGCTCATCCGTGATAATTAAGAAGATATAAAAACTCACCTGGTCTGTAAAATAGGCATCACCTACACTCCTAAGATGATTTTTCTTAAGGAATGATGCCTGAATTCTGCTGAAGAACATGTCATTCAGGATGAAATGGTTTCTAATTTTGAATAAATACATGCATCTGAAACTAAAATAGCCAGGTGTTATTAAAATTTCTCTTTGGGAGAGGCAGACCAACTTAACCTGCCTCTCTCCCCCTGCCTTGCAACCCAAAAATTCTCCCCAGGTCTTGCAAGAAACACACAAATTTTTCCACTCACAGTTAAACAAATTCTAGCTAGTTTACTTGGGCTTACTAACAGAGCAGTGGGTAGGGGGTTACTTACAGAACACGGGCGCCCACCCTCCCCTCAGCAAGTTACATTAGTAAATCGTCGAAGGCTTCCCGGTGAACAGATCCAAATGGCCCATGGCAGAGGGGAAAAAAGAACTGGCCTCCTGGCGCCCCCAGTTTAAATACTTTTAGCTCCTCCTCACATCCAAGGCCAATAGACAGGGTGGGTGGGGCATAGGACTTTCCCAGCTCCTCCTCTCTCTGCTCAAGGTGATCCTGGGTGATACCACTCTGGGAGGGGTGTTTGTCCACAGCTCATCGGGCTTTTCCCTTGGAGAATCAATCCACTCTACACCAGGCATGGTGGTGCATTTCTTTAACCCCAGTACTTGTGAAGCAGAGGCAGGCAGATCTCTGTGGGATGAGAGTCATCCTGGCCACCTGGGGCTACATGGAGACCCTGACTCAAAAAACCAAACCAAACCTAAAGTAACTAAATTAGCACTGACTGTTTCCTTTTGAAGGATGAGGTTCTTCTGAGGTCTCTGTGGCCTTTAAATGCATCCCTCCACCCCTTCATACAGTGTTCCCTCCACATATGCTTGAAACAACATGGATCACAAATGGATTAGGGCTCACTGTCATGATCTCACCTTATTTCGTGAAATGCCCCAAATCTAAGTACCGTTACATTCTGAGGCAGGAGGAGGTAGAGCTTCAGCACTCAGGTTGTTTGGAACAATGCAGGTCACTGCAGGGAATCAAGCAGAGGACTGCATTTAAGTTGCAATGCGAATGAAATCGCATTTCACGGTTAGTTTAGATTCTGTGGTTGATATTCAGGCATACTTCTCTCAAGACAACCCACCTAGTGTTCATCTGTTGTTTTATTTTTCATGATTTATTTTATTTTATTATTCTTATTATTTCTTAGTGTTTTGCAATGTAACCCAGGCTAGCCTTGGCTTGTGTCAGCCTTCCTTCCTCCTAAGCGCTGGAAATACAAAGCATGAGCTACCGTACCCTGCGAAGACTAGTCTTAATGTTTTTAAATCCAGAGGTCTCAGAATCGTCATTGTGATCGTTTTACCATTTTGGATGGAGGCAGGAAATAATTTTTAAGTTAAATGTCTGTGGTAGTGTGTGGAGTGTATATCAAACTTGGTTCCCCAGAATTTTTAAGAAAACAAGCAGAGCCTTCTTAAATGTTCCTTAAGACTTTAGTTGGGACTGTATGTGGAATATGGAACGGTGGCATAAATCTTCTCCTTCATAGTGTGTTGCCCCAGCCCTACCATCCAGGTTCCCTGTGGAAAAGTGGGAGCGTCTTGCTGCACAAGGCCCGCTCATTCTGGGGCTGGCATGCCCTGGTCAATCCTGAAATGTTCAAGCTTTCACAACACTTTCTACTGTGTCTCTTCTCCCAGGCCCTGACTAGTATTTTATGTCTTTTGTTTTAATCAAAGACGTTAAAGTGGGTGACGAAAATCTTAAATCAAATAGAAAAATCTTTTTGTCATCGTTTCCTCACGCATTTCTTGTTTTCTCCTGACTCTTCACAGTCAGTCATTCTGAAGCACGCATTCCACGCCGCTCACCTTGTCTGGGTAGTTCCGTGATGCTGTCTTCAGAGTTCCTTTTTCCCTTCCTCAATGCCTTATTACACGTAATTTTTACATTGATATGTTTTCAAGTTCTTTGTTTTTTTGGCTCTACATAATCCATGTAATTCCATTTTACTGCATTAAAAAGAACCGGACACTTTCCACACTCAGATTTGTCTCCCCAGCGCATGGAGGCAGACTGGGCTCTGCGTGGCTCCAAGTACTGCGCTGGGGAGATCGTAATACTTACCTCACTTATTTGTTTTTCATCCTGTGTTTCTTAACGTCTGAAAATGTTTCATAGTTTTAACAGTTTGCATTACTAATTCTAGTGTGTGGACATATATAGTCTCTGTTATCCTCTTAAATCATTTTGTTTAGAAATTCAAGTTTTCCATTCTCATTATAGATAGTGTCAAGAGATAGATCCTTGAACTAATATGAGAAATTCTGAGGAGGTTTTTTTTAACTTCAGGAAAATAACTCTGTGGGATTGGAGAGACAGGCTCGGCTTCAGCTGTGCCATTGAGTGTCTAGCTGGCCTTTTGTTACTAAAGAAATAGATGGAAGGAAAGATAAGGAACATATCTCAGGGCATTCTGTCCCAAGAACTCAAGAGAACCCATAGTACATTATCATGTTGGTGCTAAGAGGCTGTAATTATCTCCTGTCAGGTTATAAACCTTTAGCAAGCTATTTACTAAACATGAAAATCAGAAACAGGAAGGAGGGCTTCTCAAATTCACATACACACACAGACACACAGACACATACATAGAAAGGGAGAGAGGAAGGGAGGGAGGGAGAGATAGAGATAGAGATAGAGATAGAGAGAGAGAGAGAGAGAGAGAATAGAGAATATCCAATGGGTACAGTAGCTAAGTGGTAGAGTAATTCCCTAGCATGTACAAGGCCTTGCATTTGATCCCAAGTAAGAACACAAGATAAAACAAAAACAGCACAAGAAAATATATTCTATAAATTCCTGCAAAATAACAGGAATAGATAGTTCACTAAACGGAGCTGCCAAGAAGACTCACAGACTAGTCTCTGATCTTTAGCTAAATTAGACATTTCTACATGTCATGAGGTTTTGGAGTTGTTCACAAATAGCTGACACCCATTTCTTTGGACTACTATTTCTTTTGTTTTGTAATTGAAGACACAGATATTTAGGAAAGGGGATAAAGAGAACGCAGGCAAAAATCAAATCCAGAAATTCTAGAAGCAGTTATTTGAGTTTGCACATGACTAAACTGGGATTATTCTGAAAAGCCAAGTCCACAGCTGGAATGTGATGATGACACCTGGGTCTCTGTGCTCTGAATGCTAGAACAGTGTCTGTCACCACATACTTTACTATGCACTGGAAACAGTTAGCCAACCCATCATCTCTTTATATCCTCTTTAATTCTTAGATCTTAAGTGTTACTAGTCCTGGAAATAGGTGCCATAAATCACCTTAAGTGGTTGGCCACCTAGTTCATTGGAGTAAGCTTCTTAGAGATGGACTTTTAAAATAGCTTTAAATTCAGGGATAGCAGAAGGCTTGGTATTTCAGACCTGGAATGTTGTTTAAGACGTGTGAATTGACATGAAAGTAAGAAATGAGACAGTAGTTGGCTGAAAGATTTATTTAGGCTGTATGCAAGAGAAATTGATGCCCTGGAACATAGATTTGCATAATTTCTGACTAGTGGTTTCCCACTTTTCCTGAAATTGGGACCATTAGCTCTCACATGCAACTAAAACTCATTCCATCGTTCAGGAACAATTTTGGTGAAGGAAGATTCTCAAACATCCCCCACCCCCCGCCACACACACACACACACACACACAGTGCAGAATATTCCCTCAGAGTTGTTTATGCTGAAGCTAACATAAAAGATCTTTACAAACACTTGGTGTTAGTCACTTTTAGACTTCAGGTCTCTTTCAGAATTAGACTACTTAGAACCAGATTGTGATTAGAAAATCAGGGCGGGGGGGCCGACTAGGATATGAATTTGCTAATTATTTTTTATTCATAAGCTATTTTTATTGATATAAATCTTTCAGGGACATGCCTTTCCTTCTGAGCTGTTTTGAGCTTTAATTGAAATTGAAGAAAGAGTGTCTTTCCTTTTTGGCCTAGTACTGAATTTATACTGCAATACTCAGTTAGGTAGGTGTCTGTGCAGAGCTGCTGTTCTTAAAGTAGCTCATTAAGTGCTGTGAAGTAGGAATGCATAGAAATGAAACAGCTTCTGCGTGTGGGAAGGTGAACCAGAGCTGAAGTAAACCTATTCAATGATTGCTGTGGCACACAGGAGTTGCAGTGGGCCATCCAATGAACAGAAGGGCATTTCTGAGTAAAGAAGCGGGAGAGAAAATTTCCACAAGAAATTTGAAGGTAGTGGGTTTTAGAGTTAAAAAAAATCAAAAGACTGGGAAGAATAGAGGCTGAAACAATATTCACCAACTATAGAGAGCTAAGAAATCAGAAGAAAATATAAATATGACATTCATGGGTACAATTTTGCCATATTTCAGCTAAATGTATGCTACAAAGTGCATATTCATTTTTCCAGAGGCTTGCACAAGAAATCATTCATCCTGTATTAGAGAAAAAGTCTTAATTGTGCAGTTGCTTATAACATAACCTTGTAATGTAAGTTAACCACAGATTTCACAGTGCTTAACATATAACAGGGCATTAATCAGCATCTTGTTTGTTAAAGCAGGACCAAGTGCTTGCCCCTTCTCTCAAATGCTGGGTACGGTTGAGAACATTGGAGTGTATGTTCAGTTTATATCTGTCTGGTTTGGTTTTATTATAACAAATTTCTTCCTGGGGTTTTGAAGATAGAATTGTGTATTGCCTTATGCTAAGTATTTGCTAGAAACACTGATTGTAAACCTACATCAAAGGAGCAAGGCGGGAACTGTGTTAGCGCCTCATTAACACCCTGAACACAAGAAGCCCAGGTATGGAAAGCATTATGTCATGTTTCTTCCTTACAAGTAGGCATCACCTATCCCTCACCCTGAATTAAATAAGCCTTTGTTTGTTTTCTTTAGAATTTTATTTTTGGGAAAGAGAAAAAGAAAAGGAAGAGGACAAAAAAAAATCGTATAAAAGGAGAATTCAATTTGTTTCTAAGTTTACTTAGTCTGCCTCTAAAGAAGAACATGGTTTTAAATGCGCACTATTGATTCCTGGTAGGCTTTTTAACGGGAGCAAAGGATGAAATGGTCTACTCAGTTGAGGCTAAATTTAAGGAATCTGCAGGTAAAAGCACAATTGTTTTTAAGACTTTATCAATTCTTTTACTTTTTCCTATCCTTGGAATGTTGATTAGCTATAATGGATAAATAATGATTAAGGATGGAGATCTACATAACAGATGAATCTGTTTATAATCCTCTGTGCGTCAGACCATCCTGCCAACCTTTTAGAAACCCACGCAAACTATTTATTGGCATCTGCAGCATGCAGATAGTTTCTCCTAATTACACATATTTAAACACAAATTAAAGTGGAAATTTCAAATTGATGCACAATTCTAACACAGCTTGAAATTGCCAGGGAAAACTCAGTTATGCTTCCATGGCAGGTTGATTTTTGTTTTGTTTTGTTTTTGATTTTGTAGTAAAAAAATTTTGTTCACTAGATGGCAGTGACTCCCAGTGGGGGGGGGGGGGAGGGAAAAAGGAGAAGTGACCTTGACTGATGGGATCTTTTTTTTCAGAGGCATATTCCTCAAGATATCTTTGAAAATGCAAAACTGTAAAATGAGATTTTTTTTTAGTATTGATTGGTCAGTTGGTAAAGGGGGTGACAATGAGAGGAATGTATAGTCCCCCACATTCTGATCTCTGAGGTTGCAATAGAGAGGTTATCCATTTCATTTGAACTGACAGGAATTTGAAATGTTATAGATAGGTTTTCCGAGCCCAGCCATTACTTACTCTTTGACTGTAATGTGGGTCTCTTTCTGCTTCTTCAATATTGTTTGCACTTTACCTTTGTGAAAAGGGCCTTGATTGAGCCATACAAGGGGAGATATTTCTATCTTTCTGTGGGATCAATGAAGATGTGTTTACAGGTCTCCAGCACAGTGTACACACCACAATAATGGATTTTAGTCCGTGTTGACTGAAAGCTCTTTTTCTTTGTTACTTGTCAATCTTGTATCTATTACTTGATTGGATCATAAAAGGCTATTTGGCCAAGCACTGAAACAACAACCACGTCAGTCAAGCTGAAGTAGTTACCTGAACTAAATCTATTCATCCCTTACCAAACAAGTCATCTCACCATGCAAGCGGGCAATACTTTATTTGCCTCTCCACTTAGGAGCCTTTCCTAGTCACACTTGTTTAAATTTTTAAATAATCTCTTTCTTCTTTCAGTGGTTGAAGTTAAAGCAAAATTGTGAAGGAATAGAGTTTTAATCTCACTTTAATCAGAGAAATGTGCACTTAATAAAGAGCTCTGTCATTTCTTGGAAGGGAGACCTAAGTTCTAAGAAAGAAGGAAAAATTCCACAGGATAATGATGATCTCTTTTCCCAGTTCTAGAAGCTGGTTTGGGGAGTTTAAAAAAAGGACAAGACTATCCCAACTCCACACAGTTATAACGACTTAGAGAATGATGCTATGAGCCCGCAGATGAGAAATTTCCCCCTTCTGGTCATTGCATTGATAGCTTCATTACACTAAATTGGATACTCTTCTCTTAATCATTTGACCTCTAGAGCAGTAAAAGGTTGTATCTTACTCCCAGCCATCTTGAGGATGGCCCAGGATATCTGGGTCAGTACTGAGTCTGTGCCCCTGGGCTGAAATTATAATTATTCTTAGACTAAAACAAGAGTTAAATTGGTACATATAATGAAGATGACTGGATATGGGGCAATCCTTTCAGGGAAAGCATTTGTTGCTGTCATTCTTTTTCAAATTCACCTGGCACCACTTATCTGGCAAACTATGGTTACAGAGCTTATTAATAGGAAATTCTTTGGGAAATGCACTAACCCCACTGCACAATTCCTGAGTCGAAGTAGTGGGAATGCATTTCACCACTGTAAATGTCTTACAGTTGTAGCAGACACTTGGGAAAGGTATGTGTAAATAAAATTGTAATAAGCAGAATTGTGCTTTGAGATATAGGACACTTAACAAAAGAGAAAATTTGTAGTCAGTTCAGTTTTAATATAAAGAACCTCCTGTGCCATGTGCACAGATGTCCTTAACTAATTGTTTTTTATGTCTGTGTTTCTGTATACTTGAGAAACTAGTTGAATATATCCATACTCTTTTCTGTAAAATCTGTGCCAGCGTTTTGACTGCAGAGTATTTGAGTGGCCTAGTACTCTGGACTTTCTGACAAAGTAACAGACACCTAAAATTATTAGGCAATGCACTAGAATTTTTGTAGTTAGCCTTTGGTGAAACTTCAGAATGGGTGCATCTAAATGCCCAATTCTCATTCACTCTCACCCCTGGACAGGAAGCACATTTTGATATGTGAGCTATTTTGGCCTCTAGGGCTGCTACATAAAGCACCATAGACTGGATGACTTGAACAACAGAAACACATTTTCTCATGGATCTGGAGGCTGGAGGTATGAGAACTAGATGCTAATAAACTGCTTTCTTCTGAAGGCTGAAGTTATCACAGGCTGCTCTCTCCAGAGTGTTTACTGGATCCTTGGCAATCTTTAGTGGTTCTTTTCTTATAGATGCATCACCACAATCTCTGATGTCCACACAGTGTTTTCCCTCCTCTCTGTCTGCCTGCAAAATTTGATTTTAAAAAGAATTCTGGTCATATTGGATTAGGACCTACCCTAATTATCTTATTTTGACTTGATTGCCTGTTTAAATATTCTTCCCCAAATAAGATCATATTCTGACTGGAGGAGTCCAATACGTGATTATTAAGGGGACCCAAGGGGATCTTTTTAGTTATTAATCTAGTAGTCTTAATATTTCAGAAGCCACCGATTGAGAGGGAAAGAAGGAAGACAAAATTTTATTTACAGTTCGTTTGCCTGGCACTTACCAACCTGACTAAGGCTCGCTGGTCAGCAAGCCCCAAGCATCTGTCTGTGTGTGCTTCTCTGAACGGAATTACAAGTACAGGGCACTGCACCTGCTCTATTTTACATGGGTTCTGGGGATTAAACTCAGGTCCTCATGTTTTCAAGGTAAGCACTTTATCAATTAAGATATCTCTCCAGCACTAAGAAATTCTTTTTATAGAACATATAAATTAGCATTATAAACAGGAATTAAATGGACTTTTTAAAGGGGAAAGGACAACTGTTAAGTGTCTTCGAGTGTTTTATGTAAAATAATCAGTATCTTAATTGAATATAAGTGTGAACTGTACTTTACGGTGGTTTTCTAGCCTTTATAGACAGCATTTTGTCAACCTAGCTTAAATTATTCTATTTCCTCATAATGAAAACCGCAGTTTTCATTATCATCAAAGCTTTTTAGAAATCCATGTCAGCTTCTTCATCAGAAATTTTCAGGGTTTAAAACTTTTAAGTTATAGCTTCTAGCCTTGGGCTCAAGCTTGCTCTTGCTCTTAGCACCCCAGATCTCTGGATTACCCCTCTTAGGCCAGATCCACCCACTGTGTCCTGATCCCTTGCTCTCAGATCATCTCAATTTTTCAGTGGAGTTTGTTAGAGCCTTCACAGGCTGTTCCTACCCTCATCTTGCCTCTGCCTGCCCAAACGGGCCATCTACACTGGATGTCCCCCTACCCCCAACCGCTCTTGGATTCAGATTCCTGTGACCAGCTTTCTTTCTGGGTGAATCTGATCTGGCCCACTGTGTCTCCACTCCTCTATCACCCGAGCAATTCCATATCCCCTCCCCCACTTCACGTTCTGTTCTCCTTCTAGGCTTGAGCACAGGCCTGTTTTTGTTTTTAGCACCCCAGATCTCTGGACTCCCCTCTTCTTGAAGACCTGTCCACTGCATCCTGAGCCCTGGAACTCAGAACAGCTCGTTTTTCAGTGTACTTTGTAAGAGCCTTCGCGGACTGCTTCCACCCCCAACTTGCCTTGGATTCTAAAAAGCAGCTTTCTTCCCAGATAAATCTGATTGGGCCCACTGTGTCTCCACTCTCCTACCTCCCCAGCAACTCCAAACTCCCTCACCCCACATCCTGTTTTACCAGCCTTGAACACAAGCACACATTAACTCTTAGCTCCCCAGATCTCTGGACCACTCTGTTACCGCTGCCTGGCTGTCCTGAGAAAACTGGAATTTAGCCTCTGTCTAGCAATCTTCCCAAACTGGGCTGTGCCTGCTTGCTAGAGAGAGCCTGAGAGCATCTGACCTACCCTGACCTGTGTCTCTGAAGGAACTCCTCAGACTCAGATGAGAACCATCTGGTCCCTCTAATATAAAATCTAAAGAGAGAACCTCAAGCCTTGACCAACCAGCTTTTCATAACCAATAAGAAAACAACCAAGTCACATCAAGCATACAAACAGCATCAGACTTCAGAATCACAAACAACAAAAGAAATTCACATGCCAAGATTACAATGAAAAAATAATATGAGAAACCCAAATAATATGTCCCTATCAAACATAGCCAGTCCTATAGGAGAGTTCTATAACAAGAATCCCATATAGATAACCCAGGACACGGGGTTTAAAAGAACAATTATAAACATGATAAAAAAGTCAATGAATTTAAAGAACACACAAACAAACAAAGAACTAAAAGAATATAGGAATAAACTTCTGAGCATTCACAAAAGAGATAGAAATATTGAAGAAAACTCAGGCTGAAATGAAGAAGAAAGTGAAGCACTCAATAAGTCAATTTGAAATGATGGGAGAAAGCTCACCAACAGAATAAATGAAATGGAAATCAGAATATCAAGACTATACACTGAAGTTTAAGAACTGGAACACTTAAACAAAGATTAAGAAAACTTTTTTTAAAACACAGGTATGGACTATGCAGGAAATGTGGGACACCATGAAAAGACCAAATCTATATATACATCATAGATGTAAAGGAAGGAGGAAAACTCAGGATAATGGTATCGACTAGATCTTCTACAGGACTACAGAAGAAAATTTCCCCAAATTAAGGAAAGACATGCCCATACAAATACAAGACACACAGAATGCCAAATAGACATGATCAAAAAAGAAAGTCCCCATGGCATATCATAGTAAAACCACTAAAAGTACAGAAAAAAGAGAGAAAATATTAAAAACAGCAAAAGGAAAAGCCATCAGAATTAGAACTGACTTTTCAATATAAACTATGAAAGTCAGAAGAGCCTGCAGCAAAGTATTCCCAGTTTTAAATAAGCACAGATGGCAACCTAGAATACTTTACCCAGCCAAAATGTCTACTATAGTTGAAAGGGAAAGAAAAATCTTACATGACATGAATAGGCTGAAAGAATTCATGTCCAGAAAATAAGCTCTTGATTTTGATATTTGAAGCAATATAATGAGTTGAAGAAAAGAACCCAAAGGGCAGGAGAAAGAAACTAAATGAAAGTATAACTGGAGAACCACAAAGTTAGACCAGGAATGCAAACAAAAATAAAAATGGTGGGAACCAATACATGACTTTCAACAATAAATTTAAATATCAACAAACTGAACTCTCCAGTCAAAAGACACAGACTAGCTGGATGAATCAAGAAAAAAAAAATCCATCTTTTTGTTGTCTGCAAGAAACCCATCTCACCTTCAAGGACATCTCACCTTAAGGTGAAAGGATGGAAAAAAAAAATCCAAGGAAACTGCACTAAGAAACAAGTAGGAGTTGCCATTCAAATATCTGAAAAATAGACATGAAACTAAAAGTAATCAGAAGAAATAAAGAGGATTACTTCATTCTGATCAAAGGGACAACTAACAAAGAAGATATTACAATCATGAATATATTTGCACCAAAATCTGGTGTCTCCAGCTACATAAAAACAATACTATAGGACTTTAAGACACAGATTAATCCCAACTCACTAATAGCAGAGGACTTCAATACCCCAATGTCTCCATTAGACAGGTTAACCGTACAGAGAATAAACAAAGAGACATCTGAATTAAACAATACCATACATCAAATGGACCTAACATATATCTACCGACTATTCCAACCAAGCACCAAAGAGTACACATTCTATTCAGCACCCCATGGAACTTTCTTCAAAAGCAACCACATACTGGCGCACAGAAAAAACTTCAAGAAATATAAAAAATTGAAATAATTTCATATATTTTGTACTTTATCAGACCACAATGCAATAAAGCTTAAAATCAAATCTGGAAGAAGCTCTAGTAACTTCATGAACTCATGGAGACTAAACAACACAGTCCTTGATGATGAGTGTGTCAAAGGAGAAATTAAGAAAGCAATAGAAGAATTACTGGAATTAAACAAAAAGGACAAAACAATGCCACAAAACCTTTGGGACACTTTAAAAGTAGTCTTAAGAGGGACGTTTATAGCTCTAAGTTCCTGTACTAAAAAATCAGAAAGAGGACAAATAAATGACTAAACATTGAAACTAAAGAATCTTGAAAGGTACGAACAAATGAAACCCAAACCTAGCAGACAAGAAGAAACAACAAAAATCATAGCAGAAATTAGTGAAATGGAAACAAAGAAAACGATACAAAGAATCAATGAATCTAAGAGCCAGTTCTTTGAAAAGATAAACAAGATGTGTATACCCTTAGCCCAGCTAACCAATATAAAGAAAAAGCAACTCCAAATCAACAAAATCAGAGATGAAAAGGGAAACATCACAACACAAAAGAAAAGATCCAGAACATTGCAAGAATACTTCAAAAACCTATATTCTATTAAATTTGAAAACCTTATATCTGTATATCTAAAATGATGCCAAAGGTAAACCAAGAAGAGATCAACAGTGCAAACAGACCCATAACATATAAGGAAATTGAAACAGAAATACAAATCCACCAAACTAAAAAATATCCAGAACCAGATGGATTCAGAGCAGAATTCTACCAGACATTCAGTAAGATCTATATCCAATACTGCTTAAATTATTCAAAAGGTAGAGACAAAGGGAGAACTCCCAAATTCTTAATATGAATCCAGGATTACTCTAATATCAAGCCAGGCAAAGACACTACCAAAAAAGAAAGCCATAGACCCATATCCTTAATTATTATAGATACAAAATTTCTCAACAGAATACTTGCAACTGCATACAGACACACATTAAAAAGATCATGCACCCTGATCAACTCAGCTTTATGCCAGAGATGCAGGGATGGTTCAATATACATAAGACAATAAATATCATAAAGCATATACATGGGCTCACAGACAAAAATCACATGATCATCTCAATAGAAACAGAAAAGGCCTTTGACAAAATTCTACATGCATTTGTGTTAAAAGTCCTAGGGAGATTGGACTGGAGGGAACTAACTTCAACATAATTAAAGTTACATACAAAAAGCCCACAGCCAATATCATTCTAAACAGAGAGACACTGGAAGCATTCCCATCAAAATCAGGAGCCAGACAAGGCTCCACTTCTTTTTAATATAGTATTTGAAACTCCTGCTAGAGCAATAAGACAGCATAAAAAAGTTATACCTAAGACATGGCAAAAATTCCACCGGAAAACTCCTAGAAATGATGAACACTTTCAGAAAGATACAAATTACAAAATTAATCTACAAAAACCAGTAACCTTTCTATATACCAATAACAACCAATTGGAGAAAGAGTTCAAGGAAACACTCCCATTCACAGTGGCCTCAAAAAATAAATTATCTCAGAATAAATCTGACCAAAGACATTAAAGATGTCTACAATGAAAATTTTAGATCTTTAACAAACGAGATGGATAAGGACACCAAAAGATGGAAGAACCTCTCATGCTCATGGATTGGAAGAATTAATAATGTGAAAATAACCATACTACCAAAAGCAATATATAGATTCAATGAAATCCCATTCAAAACTCCCATGACATTACTCATAACATTAGAACAAACAATCCTACAATTCATACGGAAGCACAAAAGATCCCAGATAACCAAAGCAACCTTGGACATGAAGAGCAATGCAGGGGAGATTACTATACCAGATTTCAAGCTGTATTACAGAACCATAGTCATAAAATCATCATAGTACTAGTACAAGATAGAGCCGTATACCAATAGACTACAATTGAAGACCCAATCATAAGTTCCTGCAATTTTAGCCACCTGATATTTGACAAAGGGGTCAAAAACACTCACTGGAGGAAAGATTGCATCTTCAGCAAATGGTGCTGGCAAAACTGGATCTCCCTCTATAGAAGAATGAAACTAGACCCTTATCTTTCACTTTCTTCAAAAGTCAACTCCAAATGGATCAAAGACCTTACTGTGAAACCTGAAACTCTGAAACTGTTAGAAGAAAACATTGGCAGTGACCTACAAGATAAAGGTATAGGAAAGGATTTTTTAAATTAGCAGTTGCTCAGGTTTTAAGGTCAATAATGAAAAAAATGGGACCTCATTTAACTACAAAGCTTCTGTACAGCCAGAGAACCAGTAGGGAAGTGAAGAGAAAAACCACAGAATGGGAGAAAATCTTCACCAGTGTCACATGTGACAGAGTTTAATATTGAGAATGTATAAAGAATTCAAGAAA
Organism: Eospalax fontanierii; assembly: GCA_035773235.1. NCBI lineage: Eukaryota > Metazoa > Chordata > Mammalia > Rodentia > Spalacidae > Eospalax > Eospalax fontanierii. Next base: position 41,780,940 of record CM069526.1, on the reverse strand, counting down.
CAAAGAATCAATAAAACAAAGTGACTTAATTGAAAGATGGGCTAAGGATCTAAGCAGAGAGTTCTCAAAGGAAGAAATAAAGATGGCTGAGAAACATCTTAAAAAGAGTTCAACATCATTAAAATTAGGGAAATGCAAATTAAAATCACATAAAGATTGCATCTTACCCCAGTCAGACTGGCTAAGGAGTAAAGGAACTGATGAGAAATGAGAGAGGTGGAGAAGATGTTTAGGAATGTTGTGTTCGACTGACATCCTTTAGTTGTATGCAGCAGACAAATAAAACTGTAACCAGTTTACACGTGCACATCTTTTAAGATTCCCTGGCTTTCCAAAGATAATGGAGATGTAACTCAGAACCGTTCTGAGGGGAGGCAGAGTTGCCTTGGCCAATGCTTCTCAAGTCATCGTGTATACCCTCCAGTGATGTCCAATCATGTTTTAGGAATGCCAAATTTCACACTCAAAAATGATGCAACTCTTATCTTGTCAGTTTCACCAGAAGTTAGAGGCAGTTGGTCTGAGGTCTTGAACTTCTATTGCATACATTCAAAAGCAAAAGTAGAACTCAATGATGAAAGAATTATTTTTCTTTTCATGATAAGGTCTTTCTTGTTATGTACTCCTGGCTCTCTTGAAACTCATGATCCCCCTGCCTTTGTCTTCCATGAACCTTGATTAAGCCATAAATAAGGCATACATGTAATCCTAGCACTAAGGAAGCAGACACAGAGAGATAATGCAAGTCTGAGGCAGCCTAGACTACTACACAGTAAGTCTTTGTCTCAAAATATCCGCAAAGTAAAACAACTTGAACCAAACCAAGTGCTGGGATTATAAGCATGTGTCACTGTGTCCACTTGCCTTCCCTCCACAAAAGCAGCGAATGAAAGCAATTTGCTTTGTGGTATGGAGATACTGTTAATCCTGAAGATCTGTTATCCTGAACAGGATGTGACGTTGTTGCTGAAAGATTATGTTGATGTGATTGTTCTAAACCATTAAATATCTGCTGTGAAATAAACATTGTACTATAAGAGATAGCTCAGTTGATAAAGGCACTTGTTTCATTCTGATGACCTGACTTCTAGAACTGACATGGTAGAAAGAGAATTGGCTCTGGCAAGTTGTCCTCTGACCTCCACATGTGCAACATGGCGCTTTTTCATTACTACTCCAGAAGTCAAATAATTTACACAATTACACGAACACATGCACATATATACATATATATTAATTCCATGATTAATGAAGAATCAATTCCAATACAATTTACTGTTTGGAAATCTTTTGGTTACATGAAACATATTTGATATCAATAAATACATTCGGCTTCTTTCTATAGTTATAATCAATCAATGTTGACCTCATAAGAACCTGAGTGTGGTTCCTCCACAAGCCAATCCTAAGATAAAATTGAGTGCAGGTAGCTCATTTGAGAGGCTATTATCATTAGGAAGTGGGAAAGTGAATGAAAAAATAAAAGAAATCTATAAAGGGGAAATGTGGATTATTAAGCCAGTTATCAAATATGTGTTCCCAATGGAGAAGTCACAGCAAAAAATAGATCTGTGTTAATAAAACCAAGAAGCCAGAAGAATGGGCTGCTACCCACCCCCTCCATCGAACACTTCCCACTGCTATTATTAAAACTATCCATGGACTGTTCCTCTTAGGTACTTGTAGTTCCACTGCTCCCCTTGTGAGTGAGTTCCTACACTGGAAATAATCTCAGGCAGAGAGCTGCAGTTACTCCTAGTAAGCTACCTTCAGGGTATAAGGATGAAGGATGAGCACTCAGAGTGGAGAAGGGAGGGCTCTCACATCATCTGTAGCTGTCCCTTTCACAGTGGCCAAGTGCTAATGTCAGAATTACCAGAGAGAATAAATAAAAACCACTCATTGATGCTCTAGGTTGTAGATATGCCCAAAGCTCTCTTAGATCACTAAGAAACAAATTCCAACTGCTGCCTTTGTTGAATATTCAAATGGTGCATTTTGATTGTGGTCCAAACATCCCTGAACAACTTTTTGAAAAATGGAGGTAAATCTAGTTCTTTAATAAGTGACATAAATTATATACTCATTGGTACTTATTTCTATGGTTTATATTTTTATTGTAGGAATAGTTGAAGACATCCTAATTGGACAAGTGCTTATTGTTGCCTTGTGAAGCGAAGAAGTACTGTCAATCACTATTTTCACAGTCAGGCTATTGGCCTGGAAAAGTCTATGTCCTGAACCTAGATAGGGAAAGTATTCAAGATATAAAAAAATGTTCTGGGAACACCATGCTACTCTGTGTCCACTGTCTTCATAGTTTGTAAGGGGACACCAACCCATAGGCTCAGTGTCTTCATTTCATTTGCAAAAGGAAATGCTAGCTTAATGCAGTGGTCACAAAGAGTTGTTACAAAATATCAACCCTCACAGTTGGGTCTTCCTGTTACTCTGATCCAAGGTAAATGATCCTAGTAACCAACAATAATATTTCTTGTATTTTATTGAACAAAATGAAAAGATGTGGGAAAATATACTAGGTAGGGTTCTCTAGAGGACCAATAGAATTTGTGCACACACACATACATGAACATGCACACACATGGATATACAAAAAAGGGATTTATTAAATTGGCTTGCACGACAGGGCTTGGGTATTCCAACAGTGGCCGTCTGCATGCAGGAAAGATGGGGAACCCAGTAGTAGCTTAGTTTATGACAACTGATGTCTCTGAAATTCCAAAACAGTGCTGGATGCCTGGAGCTTCCTACAGAGCAGCTGGTGATCAGTCCACACCGCGAGACCAAAAAAACTGTAGTCTGATGTCAGCAGAGAATGACAGCTACGGCAGTCGCCTCCTCTGTGTCCATCCAAGAAGAGCAGAGAGCCTAGTGCCACTGCTTTTCACGCCACACTGCCCGTGGGTGGGGCCGCCTGCGTTGGCGGGCATCTTTCCCTCTCGGTGAATCTTCTCTGGCACTGCTCTCACAAGCAGAGGCGTGCCAAGACCAACCATCACAGGTAGCCATGCTCATTTCTTCTTCATGGCTGCTCTCACATGCCGTAGCCTCTCCATTTCTCCTCTCTGCATGTGTTCTGACACCTTCCAGCAGTCACCTGTGACTCATGCTCTGTCTCTCCTTCCATGTATTACTTTCCCACAGTCATAAAAGCCTAAGTAATAGATGGGGAGGAAGGATTGACCCCCTTCAAGGGCAAAAGGGAACTGAAAGCCAAAACAGAGTCAGAAATTGTTCTAACAAGTAGGGAGGGAAGGGAAAGGCAAAATCTTGGAACAGTTATACATTGTTTCATGGCATTTAATTTATAATGTGGTGATAATTCCTGTAGAGAATGAATGCATTTCTCATAAAAAGGAGCTGACTACAAAGGCTTATTTAGCTGACTCTCTCAGGCAACATCTCTCTGGTCGAACTTTGAAGGATTTCATATTAACTGACATAGTTGAACTGATATTGAAAAGAGTTGAATGCAGGAAATAGATGTTGGTACTGTGAGCTTTATGGGAACTAATTTACTTACAACTGATGAAACCTTCAGAATTAGCCTCAGTTATCCAACATAATTACAAGTCTTCGTCTTTACTGGAAAAAGGCTTTGATAACTATGTCCTTGAGATAAATGAGAATACAATAGCACAAGAACTTCAGCGTCGCATTAAGGCCAGTATGATTTGACTTTGCAGTAAGGTACTGTGATTTAAATTCCCTCTGTGGGTATCAAGCACTGTGCCATCTCCTTAACAGGAATACACATGTAATACTGCAGAGGATTTCTCTGAAACAGCTCAAGCAGAACTAAGAAAATAGTTGTCATTTGTAGCCACAAATTTATGTGAGTCTGGAATTGCAGTGTATGGTGCCAGGTCAGGAAGAATTTGTATCTGGATACTAAAATGCTGAGATGTCCTGTGATCCTAAGTGACCAGACCCAATATGGCATCATATCACCCATTAATAACTGAGGAAACTAAGAATTGTTTTGATTATGCTTATTAAACTATTATGTATATGGCAAGGCAACAGACATAACTAGGGTGCTAATTCTCATTCTTTTTGAAAGTAAAATATTATTTTTTCCAAGGAACTTCTGCTGTTGCTGGGTCACTTTGATTTATACTTATAACTTTTCCTTCTTCTGCTTGGTAGTTTACAGGGGAAACTCTATAAGTAAAGCAGTATTTGAGCAGATGCTTAGGGAAGAAGAACATGGTCTTCTGACATGGGACCTTATCAGACTGAGTTTTAAGTCAAAAGAAAGGTCTTAGAGGCTGGTTTTTCAGACCGAAAGGTGAGCTTGTATTAATCTTTTGGGGAATGAGACTATGCCTCAGATACTTGGATGACTTCTTTTGTTTACTCTTTAATCAGACCAGGAAGGAAAAATATGTGTTGGGACAAAGATCAAAATATATGACATAAATCAATTTGGTGAACGTAGTGTTAGAATAAATGTGAGGCACTCAGGAGTTTAGGGATCTAATGGCCAACACAGACAGAACTTGAGCAGAGTCAAAAAGACATCACATCAGATTGAAGTGACCTCTTTCCGACCCTAAACCTCAGAGAAAGATTTGCTTTGAACTGTCAGTTCATGCTTCCAGCAACTGTTTCCGTGGGTGTCTCCAAAGAGTTGTCACAAAGTAGAGTATCATTAAATAAAACATAAGGGCATCCAATCATAAATTTAGACTCTGTTATGCTCTAATACACATTACAGAGTTTTAGTGGTAACCGTATATTATTTGAGGGAGTTACGGGAAAGAGTAGCAGAATCTAAACAAATCATTGTAAAAGATGTGTGTTTTCATAGATTTTGAGATGATGCTTCCAGAATGTAAAATGAGGATACTTCAAGCCTGAGAGACAGCCTTGCCCATTTCCAGTTTAATATTGTGGAGGATTCTAAATTCCTATATTGCCTGCCAAAGAGTTGGAGAAAGCATAGGATATCATTGTTTGGGAAATTTGTTACCCTCTTAGAGTACCTGTAAAACAAAAAAAACTACAAGGGGAAGATGTGCTTTCGCAGGTCGTTCATTCTAGGGAGGAAATGGAAAACATAAAATTTCCATTAGCCTTATTTGGCCAGGCGTGGTGGTGCACACCTTTAATCCCAGCACTCAGGAGGCAGAGGCGGGAAGACCTCTGCGAGTTCTAGGACAGCTGGGGCTACAGAAAGACCCAGTCTCAAAAAGACCAAAAAAGTAGTATGACCATTAAAATGGACATTCTACAAAGTTGAGAAATGAAAGCAGATTTTGTTTATGCATTTGAGTGGCTGTAAGTCAACAGTAGAAAAATGGTGGCGGTATTGTGTATTTACGAGGAAGAAGAAACCTTCCTTTGTCTTGTTGGCCAGGGTGGTCCAAGAGATTCCCAGAATTACATAGGCTATTGCTACAGTCCTTGATTGCCTCCCAGAACTTGACATTAAGACTCAATTGCTGAAGACACAACATGCTTTGGAGAATGAGTTTGGAGCAATAAAGCTGGTACTGACCTGAAAGCCACTTCCCCTGAAGGCTAGCTCACATAGCTCTGGAGAGCACTACACAAAGCAGTCCAGGGAGAACATCAATAGGTGAGCCAATTTCATGACCAGCTGCATGACCAAATAACATCAATGATCGTCGCAGCATACGACACTGGTGTAGTAGTAGCAATTTTATCTTTGCACTAATCAACAGCCACCTAATTGGTCTTAGAGCCCACTCAATGGGAGGAAACTCATGTGTGGTACTGTAACCATAGCCAAACACACATGGCTGAAGAGGTCATAGATCTTAGAGAAATCCATAAAGTGTCATATCCCTGGGTTAATGTAACTTCTTACTAAGTGCAAAATATGTATCCTTATATTTACAGTCAAGTATCCAGGTCACCACTCATCAAAGATACTTCTTTTGCAACAGATAGAGACTTCTAAAGAATATCACAACTGTTAACACAAAGACATTGTCTGCACTGACCATGCCTAAGTGACACATCTATAATGCAACCTCTGCACCCAAGGCTTATGCAACATGTAACAAGGGGTAAAGGAGACACTAATGAATCTCTCAGCTCTCATTAATGAAGCTCCCTCATGCAACATACTCTCGGTAAGACAAAAAAAATCACCAATGGACAAAGAATGGAGATTAGGAATCTGCAGAATGTGGGCTAGGACTCTTATATTAAGTTTCACTCATTCAAGGCTCAGGGGCCACTGCAGAAGAGGGGACAGAAAGATTTTAAGAGCCAGTGAGGAGGTACATGACCATATGGAAATAGAGTCTTACAATCCTAGTCATATGAACCTACAGCAATCATTTCATCATGCTCAAGACCCATGCAAACTCAAGTAGAAAAAAACCCAGCATAGAACTGGAGAAATGGGTACCAGATCCCAACTTTTGCTTAAGAAATTTTGGCAACTGATTACTTATTGTCAAGTGAGAATGAGCGAGTCTTCTTAAAGCAGGGGACGCCACATAGGCTGACAAGACCTCAGTGAATGAACCTGTACTGAGGTCATTTATGGACACTAACTTGACACAATAGACCTTAACACAGATGAAAGAATATATTGGTTCTAGTTGGGGAGCTGGGGTAGTGCTGATGGGGAAGGTGGTATCAAGTCAATTTAGATTTATTGACATGTTATGTATGAAACACACAATGATTCAATTAAAAAGAATATACACTTAGGGAAAAAATAATGATTTTCTGAGAAGTCTGATATCTGTTCCTGTTCCCTTGATGTAGTCTATCTTGTTTTCTACAAGTAACTTGTAGTTTTACTTCATAGCTTAATCTTTCATTTTCTTAAATGTATGAAAACACATAAATAAAACCTTGTGCCTTTTTCAAGATGATGGGAATCTTCTTAACAGGATTGCAATGATGCTATCTCTATCACAGGTCAGCTCCATTAATCCCGTAGGTCTTTCTACACACTCCTCTGCTCCTTCATCTATCCAACACCAGGGCAACACTGTTCTAATTACTGAAACTACCACGAGGCCTGACATCTCCCAGGGAATGTCCATTTGTGGAATTTGTTTTCTTCATGAATATCTTTGCTCTTTTTACCCTTTGGGCTATTGAATTTAAATTTTAGGTTCAGTTTGCTAAATTCATCCAAACATTGTGTGAAATTATCAACAGGACATTGAATTTATATACGAGTTTTGTGAAAATTTGATATCCTCTGATATTCTCTTTCAGCTCATAAATAAATGTGGAGGTTCATGATAACTCTGTTAGTGATTTTAACTGAAGTTTTGTAGCTTTGTTCCTCCATGGTGACTTTTTCATCCTTTAAAGAGGTATTTCTTTGGACTTATATTTTTGTGTTTATCTACCAAGTTTCTTGAAATTCTGATTTTCTGTTTGCAATTATCTGTGTGTGTGTGTGTGTGTGCGCGCGCGTGCGCGTGTGTGTGTGAGACACACACATAAATATAAAAGCTGTTGTAGTTATATCAACAGATCTAATATAGGAGTATTAGTTACTTTCTATTGCTGGGTTACTTGGGCTTATGTTTCCAAAGGAAGAGTCTATAATGGTGGAGAAGTAATGAGAACACAGGGCTGGTCATTCAAACCATCACAGAAAGTAGATAGAAATGACAGAAAATTTGAAAATATTGATTTCCTATCCAGCAGATTTTATTGATATTTTTCTTACATATTATAATAAATTATCATATATTATTTTATATTTGGGGGCATATAATGCCATTTTTGACAATTCTATTATTTCCATTCTTATATTTAACTTTTACTTATGAATTTGCACTGGATAGGAATTTTGACCTAGAGAATATTCATGTCTAATTCTGTATCTAAGAGGAATGGATTCGAATATTCCATTTTAAATACTGCTTAATTCATTTTGGTAGATAAAATAAAATTCTTTTATTTATAGTGTGGTAAGGGTTTAAAAAACTGTACAAATCATAGGGCAGTGAGATCAGCAGGTAAAGCACTTTCTACTAAATCTAATGATCTGACTTTAGTTCTTTGGTCTCATATTGTAGAAAGAGAGAAACAGTTTATTCACGTTGTCCTCTGGCTGCTATAGCAGGCACACACAGGCATGGATTCACACACACACACACACACACACACACACACACACACACTGCATTTAAAAATGTAAAGAAAATACAAATCAATTAAAGATATTGAAATCCATGATTTCTTTGCCCCCATGTAAACAAGACATGTCTTCTAATATATCTGTTGCTTAATTAATTTTAATAGACTTATTAATTGATTTTTTGAAACAGGGTCTCATTTAGTCCAGGTGTTTTCAAACTTAGTAAATAAGGAGGATGGCCTTGAAATCTCACCCTACCTGCCACTACCTTCCAAGTGCTAAGATTACAGATTTACATCATCATTTCTGGCTTTGTTTTAAGTAAACCTTATGTGAGATTAGAATGATTTTATCCTTCGATAACTGAACTGTTTTATTAGGCTACAATCTTTTCCTATATTTCAGAATTTACTCATATTTAGTTTATATTTCTGCATCTTTGTTTATGACTACCTGAAGATTTTTCCCTAGCTCTGTCAATATCAGGTGTGCTATCAAATTTTTTCTAGGTCTAAAGATGTGTTTGTAGACATCTAGATTTATCTTTCTGTCTTGGAAGAGTTTGAATTACCTTTGTGTTACTTGTTTCTAAAAAAGTTTGCACCTGGAGTTTCTAATGCAAGAAATTTTGTGAATACTGAGAAAAGAAAAAAAAATCATAATTTTCTTTAAACAATAAGAAGTAAGCAACAGACACTGTTTGCTGTGATACCGATTATTTTTCCAATCCCGGAAGAAAGTTCTCAAGTTTGAAGGTGTTAATTGTGATAGTATCCAGCACAGTTCCCTGCAACAGGGGGTGCATGACACATAAATCACATGAAAACACGTCAGCTTTTCTAGCAGCTCTGGAAGGTTGAGTGGCAGCTGCTATGAATATTTGTTTTGCTCTAATATTTCTGGAATTTCAGGAGATCAAAGAATACTAGCAATAAGTTTATCTGCTTCCTTACAGAATCTGTCTCTGATCTTGCAATGTCAAGGCCTTAGCAAACAGTCTCACCCTGACAGAAGAACCAGGATCCTTTCTCTGACTCAGAAGACATTTTTTCTCATTGCACAGCAAGACTCTAGGTAGAGATGTGTTCATCATCGTCCACACGAAAGGACTGACTCATGAATCCTGCATGCTTCCAATTTCCTGCAATATGAAAGATAAGTTGTAGAGAAAACAAAAGCAGAGCAGAATTTTGAAAGCTCAGTTCTATTCCTGGAACTGACACCTTGTGCTGTTGGACAGAGTGTCTAACCTCTGTCAGCTCTGGTTTCCCTGTGTAGATGACTTGGGACGGGAACCAGTATCCAAGATTTCACAAACCGAAGGGTTCATGATTTTTGTAACTGCTTCAGAGTTCCGACTTGACACTGCTCTGACAGTTTGGGCTGACTCAAGCATTTCTTTTTGCCCACCTGAAGTTAACTTTTGAGCTGCTTGGATTTGTGACTGTCACAGTTTCACCTCAGGGGTTCCTCTGTTGAAATAGTGACTTGCATGATCCCTAAACACACTGATTATAGAATGATGTTGGCTGAAAGCAGAGTGGGTTGGTTGTTATCATGAACAAAAGTTTCTACTTTTCTTCCTCCTTCTCTACCCTCTGCTCTCTTTTATTCTAACCAGGTCATCAAAAAATGTTAACCAGTGTCATGTGTCATTGATTTTGCTTTGGAATTTGGAATGAAGGATATGCTGTGGTTTCAGCATTGAGGAGGAGCTAGCGCCCAGGAGGAGGGGTGGAAGAGGGGTGGAGGAGGGGTGAATCGCTCACCAGTGGCGTGCTGGAAGCATCATGTAGAATCTGAAAGTTCAAATATTTCAGTGTTGGACTTTATGCTTCTTAAACCTTCGACAGGTTGATGTCATTGCTGTTGGTGGCATCCCTTTTCATTTTTGTCAGTGTCTCCCTGTTGCATGCAGTGGGAAATTAATAAAAGAAATGCTTGTGCTAGTTCTGTGAGCTTCAGAAGATAAATAGTACTCTGCACTCTGTTAGTTTTAAAGAGTCTAAATATTATTAAAGCATTAGAATATGTGTGAAGTGTGTATGTGTGGGTATGTGGGTGACAAATATTGCCCTCTGTGGGGAAGAACATATGACTGTTAGGGTATCAGCTGGTGGTGAGGTCAGTCCTAGCTTTCCATGGTCTCCAGAAAGTGCCTTCATTAAGATGGTGTTCTAGGTTACCTAATGTTGCAGTGATAAAAGACTCTGCAAAAAACAACTTGGGGAGGAAAGAGTTTATTTGGCTTTTAGGTCCCAATCACAGTTCATCCTTGAGGGAGGCCAGCGCAGGAACTCAAAGCAGAAACCTAGAGGCTGGAGGAACTAAAGCACAGACCATAGAGAAATGCTGCTTGCCAGCTTGCTCCCTAGCTTGTGCTCAGCCTGCTTTCTTTCACAACTCAGGACCACCAGCCCAGGGGTGGATGACACCAACCACAGTGGGTTGGGACCTCCCACATCACTCAACAATCAAGGAAATCCTTCACAGATATGGTCATAGACCAACCTCTAGAGAAATTTCCCAACTTCCCAGGTGTATCACGTTGACAGCTGAAGTCAGCTAACATAGAGCCTAGTGTTTCTTATCTATTTATAATGAGGATATAGGAACTGTTAATTTCCATTTGTTTCTGCAGTACTGGGGATTGAACCTGGGCCTTGAACACAGTAGACAAGGGTTCTGCTACTTAGCTCCTTCCCTGTCCAAAAGAATGTGGACTCAGGTGATCCCTGAGCTCTTTTCTGATGCAGCGATTTCTAGCAAGGAGTAGAATAGTTATTATTTCTCATGGAATCAAACAATTGTTTCAGGAAAGACTCTAAGTCTTGGCTTTACGTGACTTTTACAAAACACTCTATGGTGACACAGAGGTTGAGTGGGGGGTCTCTCAAGTACACCTCACTTGGATTTCTAGGGTTGGGGCTTAGGTAGGTTATCTTCCCCATCTTTCTGATGAGGAAGAAACTATAATTATTTTCTGTGCTTCACCCATTGACTTTAGTGCAATAGTTGTTAATAGTTCATTATTCTTGCTAAATTTCTTTGTAAGTTTTATTTGGAGAATATTTTTGTTTAAAATACAAGAATCTAATTTTTACCATTGTATTTAAGTAAAGCAAATTAGAGATGACAGGACGAATGGACGAATGGCTTACATAACTTCAGACCGTGGGAAGGAAGTGATATTTTAATTTCTTTATGTGTGTTGTGGGAAAAGGAGTGTGTTCAGTCACTGAGAGTGCAAATGAGATGAAGCTCAAATGTCTGTCATTTAAGGAAGAGACTAATAGAGGACAGAATTTCCAGTTTATCACTAAAATTCAGCAGGCTTTTCCTTCTGGCAAGTGGTCTTTCCATAAGACATTTCTGCAAGCTCCAATATCTAGAGATCAGTCTCTGATTCAATTTTGACAGTGAATGCTTTAATTTTTCTAACTCAGCTACAAAATGACTTGTTAATGGAATTTTAAATCATCTTTCCACTATAAATATTACACTAGGGTAGAAAAACTTAAAAAATATATAGTAGTAAGATCAAGCCAGTCAACATTTCAGAATGGAGAAGAGAGGGTTCAAGAGCCAAACCCCTCACTGAGGACTTATTGGCTGTTGATGGCTTCTGGGGAGGGAGAGTCAGTTTTCTTTAGAATATGATCTCTGGTAGGGTGACCACCACACTCCAGTGGATGATGCCACCCATGAGTAAATTGACAGGATACATTGGACTTGTTAGGATACACACACACACACTATATATATATATATATATATATATATATATATATATATATATATATATAGAGAGAGAGAGAGAGAGAGAGAGAGAGAGAGAGAACATGAAGTTGAGAGGGAGTTAGAGAGAGAGAGAGAGATAGAGAGAACATGAAGTTGAGAGGGAGTCAGGAGGTAGGATTTGGGTGGATTTAGGAAGAAGAGTAAATGAGATAAAAATATATTGTATGCTTATAGAAAAGTCTCAAATAAATTAAGAAAATATCACATTAAAAATATAGCACGTTACACAGTCTATGCACTAGGTCAACCTGGTAAACAGATGGAACTGAAGAACATTATACTGAATGAGGTAATGCAGACCCAGAAAGACAAATGCCTCATGTTCTCTCTTTTTTGTGGTGCCTAGCTCCCGATCTTCAGGTGTGAATACATAACCTAGGTCACTCCGGGAAAGCAGAAAGGGATGGAGGTGGGGAGAAGGAAGCATAGAGAGGGGAAAAATGACACAGTGCTATCAAGGGGGAAATGAGAGAAAATGAGGTGGACTTGAAGTGGGGGAGAGAGGGGAATACAGAGGGAACGGGGAAGGAGATACGGGCCTGGAAAAGCCACACGGAAAGATTTCATATGCTTACTTATGTTGCCGCCCAGAAACTAAAGATAAGACCCTATTGCTCCTCCTCAGAACTAGCCCACCCTGTTCTTATCAGTCCTCTTTAGGCCTAGGCTGCTTCTGGCTGCCACTGCCAGAGAGTGCCTGACTAGCCTTGTGAGTTAACGGGATTCTTCTCAGCCTGGGTCACCATCCCACTTTATTGAGACCAGTCTCATTCGTTCTGCTCTAGGTCTAACATCTTCTTTGCCTAGCTAATCAGAACCAGCCAACCTTGTCCTCACTGCCCTGCCTTGGGGATAGGGTTTTTCACCCTGCTGGAGAGCTCTTGACTTGCTAGCCTGGAACTATATTGTCACTCCAATAAAATAATCAAAAGTGGGAACCTAAAGCCCAGTTAGTTATAACTAACTACTCATACATACCTAATTGTAAAGCAAACAACTTACATTAACAATAAAACGAGAAACAAACTTCAACTGAACAAAGGCAAGGTAGACTATCATATTAATTGAAACACAACCAACAAAAGAAATCCATATGCCCAGATCATAACACAGAAATGCAAATAATATGAAAAACCAAGATAATATCTCCCCACTAAATCCAACCAGTCCTAGACAAGTGTGCCACAATGAGACATATCCAGAAAAGCCCAAGGACATAGAATTTAAAGAACAATCATAAACATGGTCAAAGAATTCAATGACTTTAAAGAACAAACAACTCAAACGGATAGGAATGAACCCATGATTAAATCTCTAGAAGATATAAACATATACTTGAATGAAATGACAAAGATAATTTAGGGTTTGAAAAGTAAATTCACAAAAGAGATAAAAGTATTGAAGAAAGCTCAGACTGAAATGAAGATGAAATTGAAAATCTTGGTAAGACCAGTTGACATGATAGGAGACTCATTCAAATGGAAAATTGAATAACAAGACTAGATGATAAAGTTGAAGAATTGGACTGTTTAAGTGAAGAATAGTAAAAATATTTTTAGAAGACAGGAATGGAACATGCAGGAAACGTGGAATATCAAAGAATCCAAATGTAGGCATCATAGGCATAGAGGAAGAAGAGGAATCTCAGGTCAGTGGTATAGACCTGATCTTCAACAGGATTATAGAAGAAAACTTCCCTAAATTAAGGAAAGATATACCATATAGATACAAGAAGCACACAGAGCACCAAATAGACAGGATCAGAACAGAAGCTCTCCATGTCATTTCATGGTAAAAACACTAAATATACACAACAAAGAGAGAATACATAATGCTGAAAAAGAAAAACAAGTTTCATATAAAGGAAAACCCAACACAATAAGAGCTGACATTCCAATGCCAACAAAAAAACCTAGAAGAGTCTAGATCAGGGTTTTCCAAGTTCCAAATGATCATAGATGCCATCCCAGAATATTTTACCCAATAACATTTTCTCTCATAGTCAAAGGGGAGAGACAAGTCTTCCATGATACAAATAAGATGAAAAAATTCAATTCCACCAAATTAGTCATATGCAGAATATTCGAAGCAATACAAGGACTGAAGAAAGAAATGACCATACCCAAGAAATTACAGAAAGAAAACAAATGAAGGTTCAATGACAGAAGCATAGAATAGGACTAAGAACACAAGCGGAAAAATAAATGACAGTAATCAATACACATTATTCAAGAATAACTTTAGGTATCAGTGGCTTCAGTTCTTTAGTAAAAAGACAGAGACTAGTTGAATGAATTAAGAATAAAAACTATCTCTTTTTGCCTACAAGAAACTAATCCTACTTTCATAGATAGGTACTACCTTAGGATGAAAGGATGGCAAAAGATATTCCAAGCAAATGACATGAAGAAATAAGCAGGCATTGTGATTCTAATATCTGACACAATAGTCTTAAAAATGAAATCAATCAGAAGGTCACTTCATTCTGATTCAGGGAACAATTGATCAAGAAGACATTACAATTGTGGAAATATATGCACCAAACTCTGATGCATCCAATTTCATACAAAAAATACTACTAGACTTTGAGACATTAAGGATAAAAATCGTAGACAGAATTGAACTCAAGGGAGCATACCTTAACATAAGGCTATTGAATTTTTGCAATTTTCATACAGTATAGTTTGATGGTATTTAGATTCCTTCCTCTATCCACACCTCCCTCACTGCTCCCACCCAAGTTAATGGGTGTGTGTGTGTGTGTGTGTGTGTGTGTGTATAACATGGTCTATAGAGTCTGATTTTGTCTCCAAATGTTTCTCAGTGTGCCACTGTGCCCATTAAGAGTCTCAGGCCTACAAGGCAGTGTCCTTCCCACCCCAGAAGCCATCCATTGTCCAAAACTCCTTAGGTTGTATTGGAATTTCTTACACACTTCCCCAAGTCTATGTTGGGATTTTGTCTGCCTTGAGTTTGCTGGGCCTTGTGCATGCTGTTACCATTGCTGTGAGTTCATATGAGTAACTTACCAGCTGTCTGGAAAACTGTTTCCTTGTGGTCTTTCACCCTTTCTGCCTCTTACAGTCTTTCCTCTTTCTCTTCCACAAGAATTCCTGAGCTTTGGGAGGCAGAATTTAGGTTTGAATTAGGTGTCCTATTCAGGATTAAACACTCGTCAGCCTCCTTTACTCTGTACAATGGCCAATTATGGGTTTCTGTGTTAATTACTATCTGCTGCATAAAGTTTTTTGGCTAGAGTTAAGAGTTACATTCATCCCATGTGTAGAGCTTGCATTGAAGATATGTCACTTAAGGTTAAGTGTCTCATAGACACTTATTCTCTGGATTTGACCAGTTCTGGAAATCTGTAATAGTTTCTATCTGTTGCAGAAAGAAGCTTCTTTGATGAAGGGTGAACAGTACACTTACCTGTAAACATTACCATCCATATTTAGAATAAAATAAGAAATTATGTTAGTCTAGGGATGTGGCAAAAGGTTTTTCTCTAGGATATATGATACGTCCAGTCATGTGTATTTGGCTATGCTTACAGTACCACATATGAGTTCCCTACCATTAAGTAGGTTCTAATTCCAATTAGACAGCTGTTGATTACTCCCAAGATAAAAGTGCCATTTATGAACCAATAGTGATAGTTTGCTACACCAATCATTCTTGTTTATTAAGCTTTACAGCTGGGTCAGACCATTATTGGGTTTTCTCCCCTGGCAGCTTGTATAGTATCTTCTGATACCATGAGAGCTAGTGTTCATGGAAGAAGCTTCGAGGTCAGTTTTAGCTCAATTGCTCCAAATACTGTATCTGAAGTGTAGCCTGTTTTCAGTAATAGGGTTTTACCTTTAAGTTCTGGGAGGCAATAAAGAACTGTGGCAATATCTTGTGTGATTTTGGGAGTCTCTCAGAGTACCCTGACCAACAGCTTGAAGTGAGGTTTCCCCTACTTGGCACTCTGTTTTTTTATCACATAGCCTTCAGCTCTACTCATACACACATCTATTTATTGGATGTGTATTTTCAGCGGGACTTTGAACTAACACATTACCCTGTGGTTTTCATACTATGTAAGTGTTATTCAACTCTTTGCTCACTCCCACCTCAGTTAATGTAGCTCCCATTCCTGTTAGCACCACCTGTCTCCTACTAACCCCCTTCTCTGGAGTCATGTCTTCCCCTTTATCTCCTAGTCAATTTCTTCAAGACAGGGAGATCATTCCCAGGAGTGGACTTTTATTTGCAAGCCTAATGTGTGGTAGGGACACTGTCCCCCTGTTATTGCTCAACTCCATTTAGACTCTTTTTATATTGTATATGAATGCACTTTAAAAAGCTTCTGTAGTGGTGGGTTTCCATATCGCTTTTAAAAAGCCCTTTAGTGTTAGTTATCCTGCCCGTTCTCGCCTCTGCCCTGCTCTTCCTTTTCCTTACCCCCACCATCTACTCCTTCCTATTCCAATGCTTCTCTTTTCCCTTTGATTTAACTGCATTTTATCTCCCTTCCCTTGAAACACACCTGCATTACCCCTCACTGCTTCCTGACCTCGATGGATTTTCCAGTTGAAACAGGCATATCTAAAGATTCAAAGCCAGCACTCACTTATAAGAGAGTGTGGATAAGTGTTCCACTTTCCCCACATCCTTCCCAGCATTTGCAGTTGTTTGGGGATTCTAGCCATTCTGGCAGGAGTAAGATGAAATTTTCATTTCCCCAATGGCTAACGGTGTTGAACATTTTAAAAATATTTTTTAGCCATTTGTGTTTTATTGTTTTAGAATGCTCTGTTTAGTTTTTTGTCCCAGTTTTTAATTGGGTTATTTATTTTTCTTGTTTTCTAGTTCTTTTGTTTGTTTTTTGAGTATTTTGTATATTCTAGATATTAACTTCTGTCAGAGCTACAGCTGGTAAAGATGTTTCCCATTCTGAAGGGTGCCCTTACATTTGAATGATAGTGGCCTTTGATGTACTGAAGCTTTTTAGTTTTCAGTGGTCCCATTTATCAATTGTTCAACTTACTGCATATACTATCAGAGTCCTATTCAGAAAGTCCCTTCCTGTACATATAGATTCTAGTGTATTCCTTGCTTTCTCCTCTATCAGATTCAGGGCATCAGGTCTTACAATGAGGTCCTTGATCCATTCAGACTTGTGTTTTGTGCAAAGGGAGAGATAGGAATCTAACTTTGTTTTTCCACACACACCTCTCCAGCTTGAAAAGTACCATTTGCTGAACATGCTATTTTTCTACAATGTGTATTTTTCTCCCCTTTGTCAAATATCAGGTGGCTGTAAGAGCTTGGACTTACGCCTGGGTCCTCAATTCTAGTCCATTGATTGATGAGTCTGTTTTTGTGCCAGTAACATGCCATTTTTATGACTATAGCTTTGTAGTATAATTTGAAATCAGGAATGGTGATGCCTCCAGGAGGTCTTTTATTATTC
This sequence comes from Eospalax fontanierii, assembly GCA_035773235.1. Lineage (NCBI taxonomy): Eukaryota > Metazoa > Chordata > Mammalia > Rodentia > Spalacidae > Eospalax > Eospalax fontanierii. The sequence goes on along the minus strand of CM069526.1, from coordinate 41,763,571 downwards.
AAGAATTTTTTTGGCTGTTCTAGGATTTTCATAAGAAATTTGGGATGATTTTACCACTTTCTTTGAAGAATTGTGTTGGAACTTTTATGGACATTGCATTGAATCTGTAGATTGCTTTTGGTAGGATGGCCATTTTCAAGGTATCAATCCTACAGATCCTTGAGCGTTGGAGATCTTTCTATCTTCCGATATCTTCTCTAATTTTTTCTTCAAAATCTTCAAAATTTTATTAGGTGTTGATTCCAAATTGTTAAAGCATGTATCGGGCCTCTAAAATGTATTGATAGGGCCAAACAGATGGCTCAGTCATATAAAGTTGCTTGCCATTGAGCTTGAGGAGCTGAGTTAGATTCTGGCATCCTACATGATGAAGAAAACTGACTCCTGCAAGTTGTCCTCTGCCTCTACATATGCACAATAGCAAATGCGTACCCTTCCACAAACTCACAAGCACAACTACAGACACAAAGACAAATGAATATGTCATAAATAATTCCTTAAGAATGGCAAAATACTGTGGAAAATCACTACTTGAGAGTAGCATTCTTTAAGAATTCTTTCTTAAAAAAGTGAATAATTTTTTTAAAAATGTCAGCAAATTCAAGTTCGAGTTTTACTTTGTATTTATTAATTTTGTGCATGTGTATGTTAATTTATGCATGGATACAGTGTTGTAGAACCATCCATCCACTAATTTCTTCCAGATTCATGAATAATGCTTTGGAAATCATGGTGTGCATACTTTTAATGTCAGTTTGGATTCCAAGGAGCACCGTGCTGCCACTTGGCAGTCATATGTAGATCTAACACATGTGGGGGTTCAAGAGTGATATGATCAAGTGCATTAGATTATGCACTCAGAGAAATTCAAAGAGAGTTAATATGTGTTGGATGCTAGTGGGAAAGAGAAAATGGAGAAGTAAATCCATATTGTGAGTGGAGAATAATAAATGAGGATTACCTTCTTATATTTAAGGGTTAGGGAGATCAGTCTGACGAGAATAAAGGATTTAATCCAAAGAAATGGAGCTATGGAATCGCATTTTAGATGACCTTATATGTCAGAACAAAGAATTCTAAAGGTGAGTTACTGGCATCTGGAAAATGGAAGAGAAAGGCTAGTGGTGGTATTTAACAACTACACGAGTATGATAAAGGGCAGGAGGACTTGCACTCAGTTTCCTTTTCTTTTTCTAATTTATTTTTTTAATTTAGTAAAAATTACATATAGGTCTAGTTTACAGTGGCAACATTGCACATCTTCCTGTGAAATAATGTCTCTAGCCCCTTTCTTCTGCTTTCTGAAAGAAAATATGTTCACACTTGTAACTTCAGATTTTTTTTTGTTTACTTTCCTCTGACTACTTACATTGGTCGGTCCTGATATTTTCAGACTCTCATTTCCTGTTGTTCGATCCCTCCAATGTAGCTATTTGAAACTAATTTTTTTTCTCTCTCTCTAAACTTTGCTGTTTTTGCTGATATTTTGAATTTTCTGAGATGAGACTTGCTAGTCTATTTCCATACACAGTGCTGGACACACTACATCATTAATCCTGGCATCATGAACCTTCATTCTGGAAAAATAAGATGCAGTTATGTAGTTGGCAACTTTTCTTTCTCCTTGAATTTATTATTATTTGGAATGTTCTCCTCATTTTCTTAAGTTCCACATCCATCTTTACATGTTTTGTTCTTTTCCTCTGCCTTCTTGCAAAGTCCCATGGCTCCCATTTTAGCATCCTGGGAGTAATTTCTTCTCCTGTTTCTGCTGTTGCTTTTTAACTTTCCAAAGGTTTTTTAAAAGATTTTTTTATGTGTGAGTGCTTTGCCTGCATGTATGTATATGCATCAAGTGTGTTCCTGGTGCCCAAGAAAGCTAGAAATAGGTGATGGATTCCATAGAACTGTAGTTATAGGCAGTTAGTTCTGAACTACCATGTGTGTCCTAGGTACTGAACCCAGGTCCTCTGTAAGAAGGGCCTGAATCTTTCTCCTACCAATGATTTGATCATCTATCTATCTATCTATCTATCTATCTATCATCTATCTATCTATCTATCTCCAATCATCTATCTATCTCCAATCATCTATTTATCTATTTATCATCTGTCATCTATTTATTTACTTTTTTAAAAATATAGGGTCTCCCTGGAGCCCCAGCTGGCCTAGAACTTGCTATGCCTGCCTCTACCTCCCAAGTGCTGGGATTAAAGACATGTACTACTTTGCCCAGCCAATGATTTTATTTATTCTTTAACTTCATGTTTAGATTACATCATTTACAACTATAATACATTTTCTTATCTTCCCCAAGATATTATTGTTGTGAAATTCTGTTTTGCCTTCAAAGTTTGGTTTCTTTGCCATTCTCTTGCTTTCCCATTAGCCAGTTTCCCTAATTATTTTAGCAATTGGAGTAAAGTTTAGAAGGAAAGATACAGTCTGAGCTTTCTGAGAAGGCCTATCTGGATTTTCATGTACAGATCGCTTGGTTGCACCTTGGTAGCTAATCTTCAAGACCATCTTCATTTAGCTTCAGATGCTGAATAAATTATCTGCCCTCCTGTTCCTTACGTGCAAGATTACATGAGCACGTTGTTAGACCCAGCAACTATCAGGAACCCAAATTTCAGAGTATGCAATATTTAATTTTCTCAGTTTTGGCTAAGTATATCTGAAATCCCTGGTCAATGGTAGCCAGATAATCTCCTCCAAGTCAAGCTTTAGTTTTCATGGAATATTAAACTTTCTTAGAGAATTAAGGACAGTGGCTCAGAAGCACAAAGTGCTAGAGGAGATCTGCACACTCTATTTCTGAACCACATATTAAATCCATCTTTGCATTTTGGTTCCATCTCTAACCCGTTTCCAGAGGAAACTTGCACTGTGGCATTCATCATACTTTAGCTCTGCACTGTGAAATGGACTGCTTTTAAGTTTTCCTATTCTGCAAGTAAAATTTGCTTTTACATTTTGATGCCACTAATTACTTCTCTCTTCTCTTCCCAGTTTTCAACATCTGCCTTTTTAAACCCAGCATCTTTTTTCCTTGGGATTTACGTCTTAAAGATCCGTTTACTCTACTGTTCATGAGGTTTAGAAAGTTATTAGGGGAAACCACAACAGGTTCTAAATTTTCTGTTTCAACTAAAAGTTACTGCCAGCTTTTGTTCTATTGGTGTAGAAATATTGGAAACAAAACAACCAGTCAGGAAGTGATAATTAGAATCAGATGTGAAGTAAAGATAATTTGCATCAGGGTAGTAATAATAGATCTTTTCAAAGGAAGATTCAATAAGATATTCTGATTAATTTAGATGAAGGCCTGAAGAAAGGGCGATGCCAGGCTATCTGGATGGGATGGCTAGAGTGATGGTATCACTCTAGGAAATTTTTAGAGTAGGATTCAGATTCAGGTTTGAAAATAGGCAACTCCAAAGAACATGCAGATGTTATTTTCCAAAATAAACCCTGCTTGGGTAAAAAAAATGGAAATATTTGCTCTGCTAATTGTATGCTGGTTTCTATTAGGTTTCAAGTCCAACATCAAAATTTACTGTAGCTAAGATAAGCAAAAATAATATAAGGAATTGGTAGTTATAAAATTCATGTAAGTACTAAAGAGGGAGATGTATGCTGAGTGTTCAGGAATAATTTCAAGATATACTACTGAGATGGCCTATCTGGTGGGCTGTTGCTGCTGGCTCTGCTGTAATGGATGTGGAGAATCAGGGAGCAATTATAGGAGTTTGACTTCAGGAGGCCACTGTCATAACCGTACTCCAGTGATGAGGATATTTTTGGCACTACATGTGTCTTAACACTCATGAAATACCAAGCATTATAATTGTGCTGGATAGCTTTAGTTGTCAACTTGACACACCTGTGTTGAGGGAGCCTCAATTAGGAAATTGCTTCCATTGGACTGGCCTGTGGCCATGTCTGTGGGGTATTTTCTTGATTGTTGAGTGATGTGAGAGGGCCCAACCCACTGTGGGCGGTGCTTTCCCTGGAAAGGTTGTTTTGTATTGTATAACAAAGCAGGCTGAGTGAGTCAGTAAATATCGTTCCTCCATGGCCTGTGCTTCAGCTCCTGCCTCCAGGTTCCTGTCCTGAGTTCCTACTTTGGGCTCCCTCAGTGATGAACTGTGACCCAGGGGATGTAAGTCAAATAAACCCTTTCCTCCCCAAGTCAGTATTGGTCAGAGTGTTTTGTCACAGCAATTGAAAAGAAACTAGAACAGTGTTTCTGTTGACAAAGTTAGCATTTCCTAAATATGTTTTATAACAGCAGCAATGAAAATAGTGCAAGGTGAGCCTGCAAGGTCAGATCACTAATGGAACTTAATTTCACATTCTCAACCTAACTGCAAGGGAGTCATGGAATAGTGTTTCTTGATGTTCCTGCCTCATAAGTAGAGTTTTACTAGAAGGATAAAGAAAAAGATGCTGAGTATGAATGCACATCAAATATAATCACTCCCTGCCCCCTTGGTTACTTACTGCACCAGTGTGGAGAATCAGCAATATGATGAAGAAAATAAACAACATACCTCACACGTACTTTAATTATTCCTTGAATGAAGAGAATGAGGGAGGTAGCTCAGCAGAGATAAGGATGCTTGGGGCTGACTGCCAGCCTGGACTAATCCGCAATTTACAAATTCAGTGAGAGACCATGTCTGAAAGGAATAAGGTGGAGGGTGATGGAGCAAGTCACCAGACATCCTCATGCAGACACATATGCATGTACTCAAAAACCACATACACAGGCCCAGCCAAGTGAAAAGTCTGCAATTATGCTGCCAAAGGGAGACCTTTTTCCCATTTGCTGTTAAAGCATCTCTGAATTACGTGCATTTTCTTTTGTTCAATCACGATCATACTATGATCTCTATGAATGAAGGAATAATTATAAATTTATATATGTGAAATAAAAAGGGTGAATGTAAAGAGGAACTTTAAGGAAGGTAATGTACTTTAAAAAAAGAAGAAAGGAAGAAAACAAGAAGGAGATGCCAATGAAGTTTACTACTGAATTATTCAGGAGGCTGTGACTAAGGTGTAGAGCTCCATCCCTCCAGGTTGCATTGAACATTCAACTTTCTCTCAAGCAGGACTTCAGTTGTTCAATACTATAGTTAAAAAAGCATGACTTAATTCTTTCTTGAGGTCTATTAACTTCTTGAAGAAATGGACTTTGTCTTTGTTATATATTGTCTATATTGTTATCATGGTCATCACATGGTAAGTTACATTGAAATGACTCTCACATTTATAGATAAGAGATAGCAACTAGGATCCAAAGAATTTGTAGTTGAAGGAGCAGGATGAGCTTACGTATTCCCTTCTGCAGTCAAGAGATGCTCTTGATAGTATACAGTTGTTTCTATTCTCTCAACCTCCTTGTTCCTCTAAGGCCAACAGTGCATGACATGCCAACTTGTGAAAGCTCCCAAAGGCTTTGGTTTGTGATTTTGAATTAAAGTGAAGTCCTTCACATAGCTTTCATGTAACCCTTTAAAAAAGAGTAATTACAAAGCTTTACAGAAACCATTTTACCCAAAACTGAAAAAAAATAAGTAAAAATAATATTTTGATGAACTAAGAACAAAGAAACCCAAAAGATGTTGAATATAATTTTGAACTACAGATGGACCTAACATGCAAATATAGAGCATTTAGCAGGATGTACTTGGGGCTTTATTGAATCCATGTTTAAAGCTGAGACTTTCATCTGAGTCAACAGATTTCATTGTCACCAAGCAAATAGGAATTCTTCTCTATCATCACTGATTACCCCCTTAGATGTAAGAGGCTGTATTTACAGTAACTAGAGGAAGCTGCAGAGCTGGGCTTGTTTGATACACCAAGGTTTATGAAAGGCAAAGACTGTTTACACCTTCTACACCTATATTATGTTGTCAACAGAAATATGCAAACTTGAATTCCACATCTAAACTTGATTTATAGCAATTCATATCTTTATATGTTAATTGCATAGTAGTGTTATGGATTTAGTCTAGAAAAATAAAGTGTTTTGTAGGCTTCACTGTCACCAGCTTTGGACAGACTTAACTTACATGAATATGATTTGGAAGCAAGAGTATCCCAGTGCCTTAGAAGCTGTTCTCAAAGTACTGGCTGAAACACTGCATGCTCTCTTGCCTTGAAAAATATGTCATAAAATTATTAACGTAATTGCTATAAATTATTGAGACTCTCATAAGGAATATGGTTTATTGGGGTGCTGTAACAAAGCAAAAATCAAAGCAAATGTCAAGGGTTCTGGGAAGTGATGAGGAAGAGATTTTCTTGGCTCCAAAGGAAAAGGATAAGAGGATTGGGATGCATCTGTATAAAAGGCATGTGGTCTGGTTGTGGGACTTTGTCCTAAGGCAAGAGGAAAAGAGGGAGGGAATTATTCCCATGTAATTTTTTGTAGCTTTATTTATATTAACTGAATTGTAGTGCTCTTTCCTGATTACACCTGATCAGAACTCCCTGCCCATCCTACCTGCCCTTTTCTGAATGTCCTCGACACCTCCCATCCTAGCTAATAATGCCCAAGATGGAATAATCATCACTAGATCAGCCCCTTCCCTCTGCCCCCTAAATTGTTCCTTTTGCATTTCTCATGGCAGGGCGGTGGGCTCACCATTCCCCTGGAACCCCTGGAACCATGGCTACTTCCGTCAGCCAGCGGTCAGGTCCACCTGGATGCTGACTCTTAGCCGTGCATCCCACGCAATCTGCTCCCTCCCTACTCTTTCTCACTGCTTCTGCAACAGTCTCCTAGCCTACATCACTGCCTCCAGGACGCCGCCCCTTCCCGCTGCCTTCTCCAACCTCAAGTTTAGCTCTCTTTGATGTACGACCCACAAGCTCTTAAATCCTATCACTGTGTGCATTTTCTGCACCTGCAAAGTCAACTTCAAACTCTTTAGCACTGAGATATTGGACTATGCGTACCCATGATTTCCCCACCTGACACCTCAACTATCTTTTCAGCTCTGTGGTGCTGTCTGTCTACAACATGTACCCACTGAATATATGAGACATTCCACCTTCACTCCCATAGATTACCCTAAAGCCCCAACTATTTTCCCTGTCTTATGTAATTCTATGGACTGTTTTATGTGTAATTGTATTAAGATGAAGTATTTTTCTTAGAGTAGAGCTGGATAATACAGTCCTATGCCTCTTTCTTAGTAGGTTATAAGCTTACTGAAGTATAGTTTTCATCTTGATTTTCCTTTCACCCAATTACTAAAATTAGTGTTCTGTGTATAATAATTCTAACATATATTTATTGAGCTGCTAAAATATTTTATTACACAACGCATAATTTGATGCAAGGTAAAAGAGATTTAAATTGAATATTCACATTTGCATGCAAACAACTCAGTTGAGAGATTATATTGAGAAGGTTGTCATACTGATTAGAAGCAAATTATGTTCCAGACACTGACTAGGCACTGACCTATCAGATGGATTCAGGCATTCATTCATGTGTGGGTGTCCTGGGTCTGATGTTCCAGGCTTTATATTAAGAGCTTAGAATGGAAAGTAAAACAAAAACACAAACCCCCCCCCAAAAAAAATACACTAAAAAAAAACCGTTGTCCTACACTAAAGAATGACCTCCTTGTTTTGATCTGAGAAGCTGATTTGTTCAGAAGAAAATAGGATATCACTGAAAGTTGCAACCAAGTAATTGACATGAGGAGAATATGTAGGCGATAAATTCCAGGAACCTTACTCACATCATCTCATTTAATCCTCCCCTTGCTAAATGGGCAGCATTTAAACCCATTACAAAAGAGGAAAGCAAACCAAACCTACATTTTCTTTTCTATGTGGGAAAAAATAGAGCAAGATGTGCTGGAAAGAAAGGATAGAAATGTAGATAAGATAGGACTTTGTTAATGTAATTTGTGGGAATATTTTGACAATGGTGGAGGCCAATGAGATAGGGGATAAATGTGTTGTTTGCCAACACGCCTAAAGACTTGAGTTTGATCCCAAGAACATGTTGGAAGGAGAGAACCCACTCCTATAACTTGTCCTGTGATCTCCGTATGTGCATTGTGGAATGCATGCTTGTATGGGCACACACACACAAATAAAAAATTTAAACATAATTATTCTCCAATTGGAGGGACAGTGTGGTGGTTCAATCATTGAGAGTACTTCCTAATCTTCCAGAAGACTTGAGTTTGGCTCCTAGTATCCAGCTTGGGCAGTTCACAACTCTAGCTCCTGGAGATCCAACATCTTCTGGTCTCCACAGGCACTCACACACATGACATATATACACACAAATAAAAATAAAATTTGAAATTGTTCTAAAGGTAAGAGAATTCGTCATAAAGTTATTTCAGGGAAGAACTTTCCAGGCTGGTGCAAAGGTCCTGAGGCAGGATAGTGCTTTGGTTGATTGAGGCACGACAAAGAGAATGGAGTGTTATATATTTCACTTTCCCTTAACAGAATACTTGTAGAGACTCTACCCGCAATGAATATGTTCTGAATAGATATATTAAGGAAGAAGATATAAAAGTTCCAGCTGGCTTCTTCAGAACCATACCCTTTCCATTCCACTACCCTAACTCTGGACAATGAATTTACAGATGGCTGATACCAGTTCAATCGTTTTGAAATAGACTCTCTGTGGATGGATATCCATTAAGGACTCAGCAGCAAGCACCGTCAGTAGTTTACCTGTAGCTCTCTGTGCCATCTCTGTGGACAAATATCCTTCCTTGTGTCTTTCCAAGAAGCAACAGTGACACACGGTAGCTGGTGGCATGAACCAGACATGTTCCCCCTCCAAATAGCCCAGGAAGTATGGCAGATATTTCTCTCAGTTTCTTTCTTTGGAAAGTTGGTTGTCTTGTTAATTCAGGCAGATATTAACTCCCCAGTATATTCAGCATATCCCTCATTGTAAGCTGTCAGGCTGTGACACAACATCACATAATGTGACGTTACATGATACATAATGCCCGAATTAAAAAAAAAAATTCCAGACACTTCTTTCAGTGAAATACTAGGCGGGTAATCTGAATATTGGGGTAATTGGCTCTAGGAAGAGAGAGGCATCATTATCTCAGGCTCCCTAGTGAGCGTTAATTAGCCATATTGCTTCATTGTGTGACAAAGAGAGTGCTGCTAGTAGTGCAAATCTATAATGACACCCTGGCCTTAGGAGCACAGGTATTTTAAAATACCGTGACTGACTGACATGTAGGTAATTCTATTCAGAGCCCAGCAGTGAACTTAGACGGTTGGAAATGTCTCTCCTCAGAGGTGCAGGGGTTTGTTGCGGTAATGGTAATACTGAGAGGTTCCTTTCCTTTGTCTCACTCTCCCCCGCCCCCCCCAAGCCAGGGAGTCCTCCACCTGGGAAATCACGAAGGCAGGCCTGTGTTCTACCTGTACTCTAAGAGCAATGCCCTGTGCTTTTGAAGCATTAGGCTCTGCAGAGACTCAACAGCTTTCAGCATGAGTGGATGGGCCATGACGGTTGGGAAGGGCTTCCTGGGGCCATGTAGGCCCTTTGAATGCTTTGTTTGCTGATGTGGCGGGAAAGCTGTTGCATGGTGAAAACTGTCCTGAAGATAGAGTTTTCTGGGCCTAACATTCACAATCTTTGTATTTATTTTAGTAATAATAGTATCAGAAGTAGGCTGAGAAGCAATGGACAAGGTTCCGGCACAGAGGTTTGGCTGTGTCACTGGAGATTAAAGATTAGGCACCCTTCACATGGGACAGTGATGCTGCTCCTCCTGAAGGTGAGGAAATGCTTTATGACTTTATGTTTTCATCCTTATTGGAACTGTAGGGTTTCCACACAAATCCATGTCCTTCCACCAGTGTCCCTGGACACCAAATTTGCAGCCCGGAAGGACAGATGGCCAAGACCATCGAACCGTCTGAAGCCAAGTATCAGAGGGAAATAGATGGGCTTATAGGTGATTACTGAACCTCAGAAAGACACTGGGACCTGGAAGGATTCAAGATTTGTGCTTTCCCACAAAGAGTTCTGAGGGCTTCAGGTGAACACAAAACTTATTTCCAGTTGCTGAAAGAGGGTTCTTCTTAGTTACTTCACCGATTAATTAAAAGTGACCCCTTTATTATCTGGGCATCAGTTCAGTGTGGCTGACAGAAGGGAAGATGAAGAGACTCAAAAGAAAGCAAGTATTATGAAATAAGATCAAGACAGAAGCCATAAGAAGCTAACTGAATGCCTCATTAGTTGGGATTGTACTGTCATGGGCAGGAATCTATTTCTGCCTTTTTTCTATTTACTTCTGCTTAAAACAATAATAACAATGGTAATATTCACATAGCTCTGCATAGCTCAATAACTGAATTCACATATTAGCTCACTTGCTTCTGATTTTATCAGCACATCAACTCCTCTATTGCAGGAAATCATTTGCCTACCACTTCATCAAATACGTCCACTCTTTCTACGAACTCAGTTCAATGCTTTCCCTGCAGCAAAACAAAAAATTCAAAGAAAAATTTTAAAAGATTTATTGTATTTATTTTAAAAGTATATGTACATGTGTGCATCTGTGTGTGGATATATATATACATGAGTTTAGGTGCCCACAGAAGCCAAAAGAGGGCATCAGATCCCCTGGAGCTGGAGCTGCAGGTGACTGTGACTGTGGGTGTTGGGAACCAAACTTGGTCCCCCTACAAGTATAGTTTGTACTCTTACCCAGTGCACCATCTTTCCAGCCTGAAAAAGTATCTTTAAATGTTCTCTTTTTAAAAATTTTATTGTTACTGTTTCATTAATGGCTTATACGTGTTAAAAACCCTGAAAAGCTCTTTGTGTGCATGTGTGTATAAGAAAGAAGCTAAGAAAAGCAGAAGGAGATTTTATGGGGGGAAAATGTGTCTTATCTTCTTGCTGTGACAAAGCACCTGACTAGACAAGCTTAAAGAAGAAAAGATGTATTTTGAAACAGAGCTGGAGGGTACAGTTCATTACGGTGGAGAAGTCATGGCAACAGGAGCTTGAGGCGGCTAATCTCTTGTATCCATGATCAGGAAGCAGACAGAGGCATGCTGGTGCTCAGCTCTCTTTCTCCTCTGTACTCAGTCCAGGACCCAGGCCATGGGATGGCACTGCCTGTATTTAGAGTGACTCTTCCCGTCTCAACCCAGTGTTGATAATCACTCACAGGCTCACAATCACACCTAGAGATCTGTTTCCACGGTGGTTCTAAATTCCATCAAGTTGATAAGACTGACCATCACAAAGAGTTTATATCAGGATGAGAAGGTTCTAGTTTTGATTTTGGGCCAGATGAAGGATGTTCTTGTGGTGACCACATGTATTTCTCTTTGGTGGTCAATGCTTCAAAATCAGCAGATTCTGGTGTGTGGCAGTTTCCAAGTTTTCATGACTCAGGGAGTCTAATTTTCCTCTATACGTGAAAGTTTAGAATTCAATATTCCTCATTTAACAAAATATGTGTTTGGTAAACGATGATGTAGCTATGACACACTAGAAACACCTACTGATTGCTTGCTAGTCTCTGTCTGCCAGAACTCCTGATAAGGGTCCATCTTAAAGGTGTCGTTTCAATGACAGTCCTTTGACTCACAGGACTCTCTCACAGTCGTTTATTTCTCACAGTTGCATAAGAAAACTCAAAACCACATAAACCATGGATTTAATGATTATGGCTATTTTTATTTTTTGGCAAGTGGAAGTGAATTATATTTTACTATTGTAGTGTCTTAGAGCTTGAAGAGAATTTAGAAATATTAGGCTTTTCACATTTGGAGAACCTGAGGACCAGATGGACCAAACAAAATTCCAGACTATGGAACTTGTTCAGAAAAAAATAAGAAGTGAAATCTAGTTTTAAATGCTAACTAAATGTTTTTTTTGATATAGCATTTGGACATTAAATTTTTTTTTGTAAACTTTCATTCACAAGAAAATTTGCTGACAAACCCAAACGTTCCAACATGACTCTACTTCCTTCTTTGTACAGTCTTTCACACAGGGTCTGAGTTTCCTGACCCTTAAACACCAAGGGCTCACCTTTCTGTGATACACCTCTCCACTTTGGTGCTATTTTGGTTGACCTTTTACCTGATCAGTCTTTTTGAGTGCCCAATCCTGAAGCTAATTTTGGGCCTTGCTTTATTTTCTCTAACTTTAACCCCAGAAGTTAGCTAGAATAGATTCACTTTTAACACTAAAAAGAAAAATAATTTCCTGAAATAATTTAGTCATTGCAGTGTTTAAATCTGAGAGTTTTTGTTGTGAATTGGTGGGTTAAGTTAGAGAATGAAACCACCGGAAAGGGAGGATACATAGGAAGGAGAAACAGATACCTGAACTAGGTCATAGGAATCTTGTGCTGTCATATCCACAATTGTGCTGATAGGGCTAATAAAACAATGCAACAGGAGGCTGGTGATCTTACTTTTTATGACTTTCAGCAATTGGTAAAGCTCTTTCATAAGAATTGTGTGATTTGATCCTCATAACAGCTTGGTGGGGAAGAAATACGTGCAGTTCATTAATAAGAAAATTAAGGATTTCAGTGGCTTTCCTATGTGATCACACGCTCTCATTACCCTACCATCCCACCCCACAACTGTGTCAAAAGACAGATGCACCTTGCCACGGTGACATTCATCTTTAATCCAAGCGATCAAGAAGCAGAGGCAGGTGGATCTCTGTGAGCTAGAGGCCAGCCTGATCTCTATAGTGAGTTCCAGGCCAGGCAGTACTGTATAGTGAAACACTGTCTGGACAGGTTTTTGCTTATACTGGACAGCACAGTTTTAGGATCAACTCTTAGTGTATTTACTACTGCTTCAAGATGTGGATCTGCAGAGATTTCTCTATAGTGTGACTATCCACAACTTGAATCTCTCTTGTCGAGTAAATGGAATAATTTTGAATCCTGGTTACAGATGTCACCCTAAACGCAGGCCTTCGTATTTTCCATAATGAGAGCTTATTTTTGTTCCTGTGAATGTTAGTAGATATTATCAGGTTGAAGACTATGGGAAATTCTTCTTGATGTTTGTATTTTAGTCATGAAAACATAACAAAGCCCCATTTTGAACTGACTGGGTAAAAGCAGTGCTGTGTTCTTCAAGAAAAAGCCATTTTTTTTTTCCTAGAATTGTGCCCAGGAATTGTCTGCTTTCTCAGTTATTTTGAGGGAGAATTTGAGAGAGAGAGAGAGAAAGAAATCTCATTTGGCTACAGCATATCATTCCTGGGGGAACACATGTTTATATTTTGCTGAATTACACAACTCCACGGCAGTTATTGAAGAGCTACAGTTACATGATATTGAGCTGTAGGCAACCACATGTTGATAACGAGCCCGTGCTTGGCTTGTGGAAAGGAATATGAAACTGCCTTGTTCTCTGTTATTTCTTCCTTCTGACAGTCCTGATGCACTGCCTCAGGCAGTCTAAAAATAATAGCATAAGGTTAACTGACGATTGCAGGTGTATTTACACTGGTATTCTAATATTAGTACGCTGCTTCCAACTACCACTGAAGCTGTGCAGCACGCACAGAAGTAAACCTTCTTCATTAGGGGCGAGAAAATGGCAAAAAGAAGGAAAGCTGCTTCTTTCCCATGGTTGGTAGAAATGTTTGTGGCCATCTTATTCTGGCACAAAACTGATTATTTTCAAAATCTGTTCTATGTGGATTGACTGGAAAACACCTGGTAAAGATAGCAGTGAAGCATGCATACCCACTCTGTTTGCATGCAAACACCCATGTCCACACGCTCACATCTACACGTATACATGCACACAAACATATACACTACATGTGTACTCCCTATCCCCATATGTAAATACCTCAATGTGTGCACTGCATAGCCGTGTGCAAATACCTCTTTGTGTGTACCCCAGACCCACGCACACAACATTTGTGTGTGTGCCCCATATGCACCTGCACACACCCTTACCTGTGTGTCCGAGACCCTTCTGCACATGCTTCTATGTGTGTGTCAACGTGTGCACAAACTCACCCATGCTTGTGTGATTTTATACGCACAAACTCACTGCTGTGTGTGTATCCACAACACCAACACAACAAGCATTTACATGTTACGACTGGAAACTTTGTAATCTGGAATTGTGATCAGAAGCTTCTTGTCTCTGTGTCATTGCCCCAATTATTAACATCCCTCCTGGTTACTCTTTCGAACCGTAATTTGTGTTGCATCCAGATTTCACTCGCTTCTAGACATTCCTTTATTAAAAAAATTTATTGATTAATGTGGTGGATTTTTCTCACCTCGCTACTTTCTGCCTCATCCTTTTGTTATTGGCTACACTTACAGTCTTTCTTGCTTCTTCTTAGAGTCGAGCAATGGGACTTCCTAGAGAATGTCCAAGTGACATTGTGGTGTACATTTCCGTAGCCATTTCTCATCACAGACCCCCAGGTCATTTGTTTAATGAATTCCTCAAGTGGACTCAGGGGCCCTCTCCTAAAGCTGCAGTTTCAAGGGTGACTCGGTCTCTCATCCTGCTGGTTCCTGCAGTTGGTGATCCAATTGCTTCTCTCTCCTGTGTTGATTCTCTTACCTCATGGTGACCATATAAATAATTCATCAACTCTCTTCAGTTACCTGTGTGTGTGTGTGATGAGGAGTGTGTGTGTGTGTGTGTGTGTGTGTGTGTGTGTGATTTTGATTTCCTGAACTGAAGATGCTGTTCAAGCACTGTCATGGTCTTGGGTTATGAAAGTTAATAAAACCCAGTGTTTTCCTCAAGGAGCTGAATCCAGTAAAAGAGTCAAATGTGGAGCTAGGAAAAAGCTTTGACAAAGGATATCTAGACCAAACTGAGGGTGCACTAAGAAAAGGGTTTGGGAAGATATGCTGCTTGATGTGAAACTTTATCATTGAAAAATTCAAATATGTAGGAATAGAAAGAAGTCTGTAAATAACCATCACTCAGTTTCAACAGAAACTCCACCAACTCAAAGTCAGTTTTCCTACTCATCCATTGCCACACCTCTCTTCTAGAATTAATCTGAGATTATGTATAGTCACATATAATTTCATCTCTATCTCTAAAACATAACTATCATTCTCTCAAGCAGCAGTGAGTGATCTTCAAGATGATGAAACAGTTGGTGTTCAAAATCATCTAACTGTATTTTACATGTTCCTTTCCCAGTCTCTCTGTTTTACTTTAAGTAAAACGCACATATTTGATACATAGATATAGTTTCCTATAGTTTCTTTCCTCATGTATATTTTTCCCTTAGAATTTCTCTGTGGGAAAAAAACTGTTATTTAAACCCATAGGATTTCCCTCCATCTAGATTTTCTTGATTAAATTTTCTGTTTTCTCTATTGCTTTTTGTAGGTAAGTTGATTGAAGGAGTAGAGTTTAATCTGATTCAGGCTCTCATTTGGTTTTGGTTGAGGGCAGGATGACTTCATAGTTATTGGTATGTACTTCTGTCAGAAGGAATATAGACTCTGCCTGGGTCTGTCTCTCTGACATCAAGAGCCATTGACAATCATTGCCCAGTGGTTTCTGAACTTCAGTGCTCATCAGTGTCACTGGAGAACTTTTTAGACTGGGGGATGCTTGTCCTGACCTCAGAATTTATGAGTCTCTAGGTCTGAGGTAAGACTAAGAATTTGCTCTATTCACAAGTGTCCAATTTTATGGATGCCGCTGCCCAGGGGCCACACTGTGAGAACTACTCAGATGAACTCACTATTTCATTAAGGGGCATTTTGAAAATTTTCCATACAGTACCCAGTCTTGAAATCAGAGATTTCCTCAAAGACCATTGGGATCTGTAATTTTTCAAGAATTCCTGGCTCTTGTTAGTGACATCTCCAACTTCTAGCCACATTATGAGGATTAGAAGCATTCATTTCAGCTGGCCAGGTCATCGTTTCTAGACACTTTGGAAGATATGGTTTGAAAACATTTTGAAAGAAAAGACATCATGAGTCCCTGTGGATAGATGGTCTGAATCCAAATTCAAAACTACAATTCAAGACTAGCTACTTAATTGATAATAGCATCTCCTTTTCCTCACTCTACAGAAAAAGATCTCTGTTTGGGGTACTGAGGACGTAGGTCCATGGCAGAACACAAGCTTAGCATTCATAAGATCCTGGGTTCAATTCCCAGCTCTACTATGTATGTATGCATATATGTGTATATGTATGTATGTATGTATATATATCTATATATATCTATATATAGAGAGAGATGTAATTTTAGTGACACAATGTAATTTACATTAGCTTCTCTTACACTACTGACCCAACAGCTTTGAAATAACAATATTAACATGTTCACTAAGAATCCAATGTCCAAAACTAATGTAATTTAAATTTTTCCTTTGTCTTATTCTTCCATATTAGACATGTACAATCAAGTCACATTTCAAAGTCACTTTAAATTAGGGTCTTTTGTGTAACTATATCCCTATTATAAATTAAGGTTGCTAGGGTTGTAGAGATGACTCATTGGGCAAGAGAGCTTGCATTGCCAGTATGAGGACCTAAGTGTGAATCCTCCTCCCTAAGTGAAAAACCAGGATATGAGTGTGTGTATCTTTAGCTCCAACACTGAGAGGCAGAGACAGGTGGATACTGAGAGCTTGCTTTCAACCAGCCTTGCCAAAATGTTGGACTTCTGACTCAGGGAGAGACTTTGTCTCAGGACAATAATAAAGAGTCATGGAGAAGTTATCCTGTACCTTGCTTTGGGTTACACGTGTGTTCACAGATACATGTACCCGAATACTTTCATACATATACCATGTCCATCTCTCTCTTTCTGTTTCTCTCTCACACACACATGTTAACTATTTAAATTTATTTCGTAATTAAATAAAAAAGTCTTTATGCATGTAAACTTAATTTTTGGACAGGGTCCAAAATTCTATGTAGCTCAAGCTTGCCTTGAATTTACAATACTCCACTTCAGCCTCCTGAGTGCTGGGATTACAGGAGATGCCACAATGCCTGCCAGAAAATGAAATTTTTGGAACAGGGCATAAATCAAAGAATTCTAGAGAAGTCTAGCTTTTGTTTCAGATTATTTTCCTCTAATACTTTTTGCGTATAAGAAAATTTAAACATTAAAATATTGTTTCTGGCGTTTAAAGAAGGTTTTGACAGTTCAGTTTATTGATGAGTTCTATGTGGACGCCACTGTGTAAACCCCTGACAGTGACCTAACAGTGGACTCTTGATTCTTCTTTGCTTTCTCTTATTCCGCATTTCTTGACGTTATGCTCTCATACTTTCACTGAATCCCTATTAAATACGATGTTGTTGGTTTGCTTCTGTTTTTGATACTTATCCTATGTCCAGATCGTCAGAGTCTGCAGCCATTTTATTCTCAAAGCCATTCACCTCAGTTCTATAGGAAAAAAAAACAACAACACATTTTAATTCTCCTTTTTGTTCTTATATCAAAGGCTCCTGCATCATTTTATCATATGAAGTTGAATCTCTAGTGCTTTCTTCAGGAAAGGCCTTGAAGTAAGAGATACCTAGGAACTTGTAGATTCATTCCTGGACTTAGCTTACAGCTGTAAAATTAAGTTTGTCTATCTGCTCAGAATTTCCCTTTTTTGAGTAACTTAAATATAACACTTTGTTATGTTCTGTTATACAGATTTATGGCTGAAATGTCTGATTATAATCTAATTTTCTATTCATTTTTGTCTGTGTGTTCAATGTCTATCTCTATTATATCACCTATTATTAATCTACCTTCTATTATTTATTTTTATCTATTTAAAATAGCTTCGATGTCTCTTAATGTCCATTTTTGATTGACTTCATAGTTTTGTGGTATGCTATTTCAATATTTAGTTTTAAGTCTTAAAATTATCATAGAAAATTTTCCTTGCATTATTTCATATTCACATTCATATTATTCTACTTACTTCTTCAGTTTTCTTCCCCAGTGATTGCTAGTCTATTTGAACTAGATCTTCTTTACCTGTCTTCTTTAGTCATCACTCAATCTTGAACACATTTTGAATCATCTTTCTTATTTTTGTTACCTGAAATAAATTTTCTTTTCTATATTTTCTGTTTTTTAAAATATAGTGTATTGTGCATTTTTCTTAATTTTGGAAGCAATGCTTTTACCTTTTGTTTTAAACTCTTTTCTGAATTGTTTAATCTTTCTTTTCAAATATTCTTTTTCTCCGATCACTTCACTTCTTCATTTTAACCTAAGGGCTGAACAGATGGCTTAATGGTTAAGAATACTGGTTGCTCTTCCAGAGGACCTGGGCTTGGTTCCCAGCACCCACAAGGTACCCTTTTCTGGCCTCAGTTTGCATTGCATACATGTGATTGGCTTACATACATGCAAGCAAAATACTCATACACATAAAATAAAAATAAGTAATCAAAATAAAGTTTCTAAAATTATAGCATATGTTGTTTTATGGGTTCTACAGTTTTCTTAGTACTTTAGTTAAGTTTGAAACATGAGGGTCTTCAGTTTTTTGTAGGTAATTGTTCTGTTGTGATCTCGTTATATGTGGACTTTGTTCTTGTTTCAGCATGTTTTACTTGTTCTGCTTTACTTAATCACCCTCTGCCACTGTTCATTAGAAGCCAAGCAACATTTCCCCTACTTTTAGGTGGGAAGGTAGAGCAGAAGAACACCCTCTTCAGCACTGTAATTCAGACCACTGGTTTGAAACTCCTAAATGCTCTTCCTCTGCTAGTCTTTTCAATTTTATCTTGATCTTATCTTCAGTGCTACCCCAGACCCTATCCTAGTCGTTTTTAACCTACTCTTTCCTCCTTAGTTCTAGTATCTGTTATGTATGGCCCATCTTTAGAGGTCCCAGATCCCCACACTCTTTAGAACTAATGGACCAGATTCTGGACTTTTTGCATTAACCCCCAAGTGGAGTTTCCAAATTCTCTTCTTCTTCATCCTTCCCAAGGACTCCTGAAAGTGAGTCAGAATTTCTTGCTATCAGGTCACTAGCTCTGTGCCTTTCCTCTGAGCCCTCCCACAGCCTTCTTATTCCATATGGATCCTGTAGTTTTCAATGATTAGGCCCACCTCATTACATGTTGAAGTCCGTGGGGATATTCCTGACTTCTCTTGTCGTTGTGAGACAACACCTGACAAAAGCATCTTAGAGAAGGATGCTTTATTTTGACTGCAGTTTGAGGGTTCCGTCCATCTGGGTGGGGCAGAAATGATGGCAGGAGCATGAGATGGCTTATCACTTTGCTTCTGTGGTCAGGAACTAGGGAGAGATAAACGTGTTTGCTGAGCCCCATTGTCTTCTTTTTCCTCAGTCTAAGACCCCGGCCTATGGAATGGTGTCACCCACATTCAGGACAGATCTTCCCTCCTGAGTTAACTCTCCCTGGACACCCCTACAGACAGAGTCTTTGCACATGAGTCTAGATCCCATCAAGTTGACAAGTAAGATTAACCACCATAGTGAGTATACTTAGAACCCATGCTTCCAGAGATTTAGTCTATGGAGTTTAGTATAGTTTGTTTTTCTTCGTGTAGTTCCTCTGACTATCACAATGGAAGGATTCAGGGATCTGCTATGACTTCTAGGATACTTCTGGAACTGTTGATTGTCAAACTGTCAGGGTGTATGGGAAAGGAATCTTGGAAAGAAGGCATGGGAGAGAAAGAGGAGGGTTTCCAATTAAAACTAACACAAGGGAAGTTATGAAGGTGTGAAACACCTTGACAAAATAGTAGGGCTGTGCTCTGCTCAGCATGTTCTAGTAAGAGGCTGGTGTGAGGTAATGGAAGGAGTGAATGGCTGAACCAGATGGGGCTTGATCACAATTAGCCATGTGTGCTAAACTGGCAAGTCTAAACATTAAGTTACAGGGAGCCACTGAGGATGTAAAGTGAGGAAGTGACATGAGATGAATAATTCAGGAAAGTTTCTCTGTCAGCAGGTGTGGAGAATCATCTTGAAGCTGTCCAGAGGACAGACAGGACTCCTCCAGTTACCCATATTAGGTGACTGAGTAAAGAGAAAGTAACAAGGCCAAAGGCTGACGGAGCAGAGATGCTATTTTCTTGGTAACAGTTGAGTGTGAAGGGGTGGAACTCTGCATGAGCCAGGAAGTCGGTGATGGGCAGTATGTCTTTGAGCAATATCTGGCTTTCTCTAGTTTCAACCATTCTACTTTTTGTGGCTCTTATTCTTGTTGAATTGTTCTGGTGACTTCTCAAAGTGGCACTTCTGATTATTTCTCTGTTGGTACCCTGTGTGATTAGTAACATATAGGATTTGCTCCTAATACTTATGCTGATATTTTTATCAAAATTGTCTCTAATCCGTTAAGTGTCAAGGCATAGTTTGTTTTTTTTTTTACACCCACCTAAACATCAGTCTCAAATATTTAACTACAAATAGATTACACTATGTAGATCTACAAATGTACATTACTACACATATATTAGGATTCTTGGGTTCTTCTCTGACGTAGTGAAAAGTAAGGTAGAAGCAGAAAGAGGCAGAGGATATGACATCCTGGGCTAGATTGTGACTTCACAGAAATTTGGCATGAAAAGAAGTGCACAATGGCAATGGAAACTTGACCCCGTTCCCTTCCACTTATCTCAGGTAATACTCCCTAGACACAGACATGCCACTCCAAATGTGGTCCGCAGCAGCTACACAGACCTTATTTGTTAGAAATGCAGACTATCTGGCCCCACCTCAGACATATGGATCAATATCTGCATTTTATAAAGGATCCTGATATGATTCTCCTGAACATCAAAGCTTCAGAATCACTCTTCCAGACCATGAAAATCAGCTTTTTGTGATTCTAACACAGCAAAAGTCTCTACGACAGCAAAACAGCAAAACATTCATTTAGTGTCCTTGAAAGCATCCTATGGGAATGGAAGAGAGCTGATGCTGGATATATTAGAAGGAAGAATGTCTGCTCTTTATGGAGTCAGTTTACTTGGGCCCAACATCTGTCTTTACCACTAATTAATTATGTTAAGTTTTCTGAAGACTGATGTGGTCATCTATAAGAGTAAATTAAGAATTCTTACCTCAGAAGATTGGCGAGTGAACCAAATGAAATGGTTGGTGTGTGTAAAGTAGTTAGCTTAGTTCCTCACACACAGGAAATGCATTATAAACATCAGTTATTTTCAATATAGCTTAAATGAATTACCCACAATTTGGGTGTATTTAATGCCTTGTTAGAAAGAACATCAATTCATTCCTTTAAAACTGGCAACAAAAGAATATTTCTGACATATATCCATCAATTGTCAATAGATCCTCAGCTAGAGCTAGGTCTTCTTGCCTTCCTTCCCGATCCATTCTGGACCCCTGTCTGGCTTCGGTTTAGACATGAGTGCTGTGGGTCCGTATGCAACTACAATGTGGTGCCCAGACAACACGGTTTCTTGTATTCATCGATCGCCTTAGGCTCTTACTGTCTTTCTGGCTCCTCCTCTACAGTGATCCCCCAGCTATGAGACAAGAGGGTGCCAGGCAGGTGTCGCATTTAGAGCTGAGCACTCTGCAGGATCTTATTCTCCGCATGTTGACCATTTGTGGGTCTCTGGGCTTTCCTTATTGGTGTGATGCCTGGTAGATGGACTAGATTCCAAGGCCAGGACCCCCACTCAGGAGTACGCGGGGTGGGGGTGCACAGAATGGAATCGATAAGCCTTTGAAAACGAAAACATTAAAAAGAAAAGGACAGAAAATAACAGGGCATGAAATTGGGGCTGCGATGGGGAGGGGTGGTTAGGATGACATCAGAATATAATGAACATTGTATTAAAGTCCTCAATAAAAACTAGGAAAAGATATTTCTCAGAGAAAGGTATACTTTAACATGCTCTTTTATCAAAAAAGTGAAAGGTCACTATTATCACTTTAAGCATATTTTACTCAAGAATTCTTGAATAAAAATAAAATTCTCAGATATCCTGATGCATTTTTTTCTAGGTGAACTATTCAGAAAAAGAAATCCCTGTTTTCTTAGAAAAATCTGAAATGTCACAAAACTTGCATCCTTCTCTCTCCATTCTGTCTTATGCTGTTTAGTGTCTGTGTTCTGATAGGTCCTGACGTAATGTTATTGAAGGTGCTGAATGACCAGGCCACTGTTTATATGTCCCTGAGATGCTGGAAGGGAGACCCCATCAGAAAATAACAGCTACCATATCAAACACTACATCTCCACACAAACAAACAAGAACAAAACACTAGGTATAGACCCCTAGGTCTTTACAAGCTTTCGGAACCTACCTGATTTACTTTATCATCGGCCACACATTTTAAAAGCTGTGTTATTATTCCCTAGCAAGCATTTTAAACTAGAGAGGACCACACTATGGAAGGTAGAATGAGGTTGGAGAAATAAACTCCAGATTGTATTTATTTCTTATTACAGAGCTCAGCATTTTTATGTTCCCTCATCAACAAATGACTCCCCCTGCACACGCTCAGTGCTTTCTATTTATGTTCACCTGCTACGCAATTAACACCCCATCAAAACGCACACTTGCAGGGGGTTTATTGTCGGACCACTGCACTGCTGCCCTTAACCCTCTCTCTCACCTACATTACACATGGAGCTAGAAACAGTCCCTTGACTGTGCTTAGAAAACATGTCTTTTCATTTGGTATTTGTGTAAGGTTTTCCTTGGGTGTATTACCCTAGGTGTTCATAAAGTGATAACTGTATCTACATGTGTCTGACATTTATTACCTTCCATAGGCCTGTAAAACTCACTCTTCTCTTTTAACTGTGAGTGCTGACATGCTACATAAAATAAACTTCAAATATTACCTATAAATTAATTAGCATTTTCCCTGTATTAGGAAAAGCCAGTGAAGGCTTACCAATACGGATTCAGTATTTTCAGAAAGATTAATTGGACTTTCTGCTAAGAACAGTGCGATTATCTTACTCAGCTTTGTTTTTTACTTAGTTGTATTTATGATTTTGCTCTAAGTACTGTGCCTTCATTCATAGAAAGTTAAAGATAATACATTTTAACAACAAAACTTCCACCTCCCAGTTTAAAACCATCTGATTCCACAATTCCTTTTATTTTGTTTTTCCTTAAATTGATAAATTAGTATTAATTGTTGTGTGTGTGTGTGTGTGTGCTTATGTTGCTGCAGACTGAACTCATACAGGTTAGGCAAACTCTGCCACCCTGGAACACTCCTAGAACCTGTTCATTCTTACGTATAAATGTAAATCTACATTTTATATGAATGTTTATAAATATTGTCCTTTTTGTATAAATAATGAGTTTGCAGATATACTATTTTACATACACGCATTTTTATAAACAATTTGCTATTGCACTTTTATTTTTGTGCATTTCGCATCCTGTATTCAATACTTTATATCATTTAATTAGATGAATTTTATCTCATACTGTTACTTCATTATTCACATAGGAAAACCTAGGGTCATTTCTGGGGCGATTTCCTTGAATGTAAATGATGATTTTAGCATCTGTTTTTTAAAGTTGATATGAAGATTAAGAAAAGTATATTTATTGCTTGACATGGTGTATTAGTCAGCTTTCCAACTGTATCACAGGTACATAGATAATTATAAATAAAAATGGGTTTTTTTGACTGTGGTAGATGTTCCAGTTCTTCTTTATTTTGAAATTTTCATACATGAGGACTATAAATACATGATTCCCTTTCTGCCCTATGCCCTTCTAACTCCTCCCATGTTTCCTCCTCCAATATCCTGACTTCCTTAATACATACATATATATATATATATATATACACACACACATATACACACACACACACACACACATATATATATATATATATATATATATATATATATAATTTAGTGGTGCTTATAGTGTACATATGTGTTTGGGGCTGATCAAAGGATTGGATAACCTATCAGGGAACTAATTCGCTCATTCTGAGAGAAAACTGATTCCTCTTCTCCCCACAGCCATTAGTTTCCTGTAGCTCTTCATCTAAAAGTGCGACCTTGTGAATTTTCCCAAGTTCACAGTGGTGTGTCAGCTGGTTTTGTCATCACGTAGATTTTTGTTTAGGCAACCATGTTGTTGTGATGCCCTGCGAGCAGCTTCCCTACCATGTATGGAAGACATTATCCAACAGCAAGTATCTTGGTTCTCTGGTGCTTACAATCTTTCCATCTCCTGAGGTGCTCTTTGGGCGTTAGGTATAGAAGCTGCATTTTAGATATATCAGTTGGGGCTTGGCACACCATGACCACTTAGTTTTTGCATTTTGACCGGCTCTTACTCTCTATAATCATCTCCATCTATTGCAAAAAAAGAACTTCTTTGATGAGGGGTCAGAACACTTAGCTGTGGGTAATTTAGAGAATACAGCTAGAAATTGTACTGGTTTAGGCAGGAATGGGTTTTCCTCTAGAATCTATGATCTAGCCTCGGACACTTGGCTAGATTTATAATACCAGGTATTAATTTCCTCCTAGTGCTCAGGGCTTAATTCCAAGTAGGCAGTTGGGTTACCCGCTCCCCATGTCTCTATTGCACCATTAATGGTATTTTGCTCGGCTGACCATTATGCTTTGTAGGCTTTGCACCTTGGTGGGCGTAGTAATTGCTGTTCTCCCTTAGCAACTTAAATAGCACCTTCAAATACTGTGTGGGCTGGTCCTTAGAGAAGAGGCTTCCAGCTTCGGTGCAGGTTGATTATTCCAAGTCCTGTGTCAGAAATGTGTGATGTCTTCAGCAATAGGGTCTTACCTTCAAGTTCTGGGAAGTAATCAAGGAACATAGCAATAGTTCCTATTGTTTAGGGAATCTCTTGGTCTACCCTGACAAACAATTTGAAGGGAAGACTCCCATGCTAGGCACTGGGGTTTTTGTTAAATAGTCTATAGGTCTTGGGGGGAGCTGTCATTATTTAGTTCTTGATCAGACAGATCTGTTGGTTCTGTGCTTCTGCCAGGGGTGCCAGATGACATTGGCAGGGAGTATGTAGCAGAGGATAACTGATCACTTCTTGACCAAGATTCACGCGACTAGAGTCAGAAAGGGACTGGGGTCTAATCCCTTGAAGGCATGCCACAAAGACTTCCCACTATGCCCATCTCTTAAAGATTTCAATAGATCCAATAGCACCACAGGGCAATCTTTCAGGGACTTTTGGGAAAACACTCACCTAAACATAACTACGATTTAGTGCTTAATATATATTAAATACTTGTTGATGTGAATTAACTTTTCAGTACGTATAATCTCTTTTATCAATTGGTAGTTAATATAAGGAAACTCTCAAAACTACATTCAATGTATTGAGCACTTTCTACCTTTGGCTTTTATGTAACATATTTTGTGATGTTTTAAAGTAAAATTAGATAGTGAGTTTTATTTATAACAATAGCTCTAGTACCTAGAATAATGTCAGAAAATAGGGACCACTTAATGCATATTTTTAATGAATGTGTTGTGTGTGTGTGTGTGTGTGTGTGTGTGTGTGTGTGTGTGTGTAAACAGTTGCATATCTCAGTGCATGTGAAGGTAAACATCAGGTGTCTTTCTCAGTGCCTCTTCACTTATTGTTTGAGGTTACATGCTTGGAATTGCAGCACTCAAGAGGCAGAGGCAGGAGAAGCAGAAGTTCAAAGTTGGCCTAGGCTGCATAGCGAGACTGTGTCTAAAAAAAATGCGGGGCAGGGGGGGTTGGAAAGATGATTCAGAGATTAAGAGCATTAGGTATTCTTTCAGAGACCTGTGTTAAATTCCCAGAACCCACGTGGTGGCTAACAACCATCTGTAACTCCAATTCCAGGGGAATTCAATGCCTTCTTCTGACTCTGCAGGCATTGCATGATACAAGTGCACTCACACACATGCAGGAAATACACTCGTATACATAAATTAAATAAATAAATAAAATAAAATAAATCCCCCAAAGATTATGTACTTCCATGTTGAAATCCCTTCTTTGAATTTGCTATTTTATTGTATTGGCTCCAATTGCAAGATTATTATCTGACAGTGATGCTAATAAAAGAATTCTTTGTACCAATATTTGATCTTAATGAGAAAATTTTAACTTACAATTAAATACACTGCTTTCTATGAGTTTTTGGTAGCATTTTTAAGGTACTTTCACTTTCTATCCTGATAAGAGCTTTTGCTTGGAATACATGTTCAGTTTTATCAAGCTGCATTTATACTATCTATTAACAAGATAATTTTTCTTCCTTAAACAGTAACCTGTTGAATTGCATAAAAAATATTTCAAGTTATCTAACCAATCTTGGAATCCAAAGATAATTCCTTTGTATCACATTGTACACTTTTACTGTAATGCAAGACTGCAAGACTTACCACATTGCAAGATTACTGAGGGTGTGTGTGTGTGTGTGTGTGTGTGAAGTGAAAGATAGGCTATATGCCTATTATGATATCCTTTTCTGCCATCCTGCCTTTTCATACACACTAATAAAAACCCAACTACATACACACACACACACACACACACACACACACACACACACACACATATATATATATATATATACATATATATATATACATGCATATATATATTGAAGTGACATCGGGTCTGCTATTTGATGGCATCAGGTGAAGTTTCTATTGAATATTCTTGGCTCCTTTGTCATGATTATTAGGTCATCATGATAATATTCTGCATCTCCAGATTCATTACAATATTAGAAACAATGTTTGGAACAGGTTCTGGGCAGCTGCCTGCCCATCTAGACAGGTCCACTGTAGATGCACATATAGGTTGGGTCATGTGATCACCCTGAAGCTTCAAGGGAAGGAAGACGTGGAACTGATTTTTCATTACTTCTCAAGAGCATATTGACATTAAGGTTCTTTTAAGTGTTAGACACTGATTTATTTTTCTTTAAACTGCTTTAGAAACCTTAGGTAATAGTTTTTATATGCTTTGTGTGCCTCTTTCCTCCCTTTTCTCCTCCTCCTCCTCCTCCTCCTCCTTCTCCTCCTTGTTTTCTTCTTTCCCTGTAGAGGTATAGAAAATTATATATATATATATAATATATATATAATATATATATATATTTACTTTTAAGACTTAGCCTTTTATGTGAATATATGTGTGTGTGTATATATGTTCATATGAATGTATGTGCATATGTTTGTGAATTTGGAGTCCAGAGGTTAATATAGGGTATCTTCTTCAATTACACTCCACCTTATTTTTAGCACAGGATCTGTCAATGAACCCGAGTCTTGCAGATTTTGCTGGACTGGTTTCCCAGGAAGTCCCTGAGATCTACCTGTGTCCACCCAAACCCCTGTAAGTTCTGGGGTTAGACCATGCACCACTATGCTTGTACAGCAAACACTTTGCTAACTGAGTCATCTCCTCAGCCCACCATCAATCATTTAAAATGTACAGTTCAGTAGTGTTCTATACACATTCATATTACTGTCAGCATTCTTGGAATATAAAAAAGTTCTGGTTGGGAATATTTCCAAAAACCAACTCTTGAGGTGTTAATTTCTAAATTTTAACTTAATAAATAGATTGTGGGTCAAACAACTTCTACATTTTGAAATTTATTAAAATTTTGTAATGAATTAGTTAATCAGTAATTTTAAAGTACATTCTATGTATCTATTTAAAAATGTCCTTTGTGAATAGAAGGTGGGAGTCCTTCAAGCTTCTGCTTCCTCATTCCTTCTTTATAATCTTCTCTATTCTTTTTTAACCCTTCCCTCCGAAACTAAGCACCATTTGAAGAGTTAGTGGCACTGTTATAACCTCATGCTTTAGAATAAAGCTTGTATAGTATAAAGAAAGGTTTTTCTTTGTAATGCTGACTGGTTCTCAAAATACAATTTAACGCATTGGTATGCTAATATTGTCTCTTTGTATTCATCTTTTTCTTGACTGTCTTCATCACTGTTTTATCAAGTTCCACAAGACTTCAAGAAATTCAGAAAATTAGCTGCTGCGTGCTAAGATTTCTTCTAATCTGAGTACTGATGAAATGTGTATCCCTCCATGCTGTGAGGTTGTGAGTCCTCTTCACTTTGATCGCTCATCTCCTTTACACATCTGACACTGTAGTTTGAGGTTCTTCTTGGTGGTACATCTGTTTTATCGATGTGAAATAGCTCTGATATATTTCAGAATTGTCACCAGCTATACTAGTTTCTGTATTTTATTTCACAGGAGTATTTAGTAGTAATCTTTATATTTGATAATTTTATGTTTTTATCTAAGCAGTTTGTTTTCTGTTTCTCTTACTTTTCTGTTCTTTGTTTCCTTTGTGCCTTTTGGGGTTGATTGAATTTGTTATTTCTTTCTTCTTATTGATTCTGGCAGCAATGAATTCTTCTAGTCTAAAAATGGTTATTCACACATCAAAACCATACTGTTACATTGATTTTTTTCTATCAAAGCTTATTCAGCAAATAAGTATAGTTTTCCCAGCACAGAAATCCCACACCTGGATTTCTCTCCTTTCCCTAACATCTTCTATTAAGATCATATGATCTTTATATACATTTGTAATTATAAAGCAAACACTTATACTTAATCCTTCCTTTTTTATCACATCTTCATTTTCAAATAGTTCTTTTCCTAGTTTTATTGGAGTGCAGTTAGCAAATACAAATTGTGTACATTTCTAAGACAGAAAAATGACGGTTTGATACATACCTTGTAAAATGATTGCCACAATCAGGTTAGTTAACACATCAACACTTAACATGATATACATTAGATCCCAAGAACTTATTCATCTTATAAATAAAGTTGATCCATTTTGACTAGTACCTCCTCATTTTTCTCACATCATACAGCATAGCAACCAGTATTCTAATCTCTGCATCTATGAAGTCAACTATCTTAGCTACCACTGTAAGTGACATCATATAACGTTTGTCTATTGGTGCCTGGCTTGTTCTATTTATCTGTTTTGATATAAATTTAGAATTTCCTTATTTTTAATACCCAAATAATGTTCCACACATATATACATATTTCATATTTCTTTAGTCATTCATCCATCACTATATATTCGTGTTGCTTTATATCTTGACTGCTGTAAACAGTGCTATAATGAAGATGGGAAGTGCAGATGCCTATTTGAGATATTCATTTCATGTCCTCTGTATATACTCTCAGAAGTATGATTATTGGGTTATATGTTAGGACTATTTTTAATAGTTTGAGGAAACTACATACTGTTTTCCACTACATCAATTTATAATCTGTAAACTCAATTTGTAAACTACACCAATTTATAATGTTGTCAATATTATACAAGTTTCCATTTCTATACAATTTTGCTCTTTTAATTTTTTTTCTTATTTTTCCTGTTGCTGTGATAAAACGTTCTGACTAAAACCAACTTAGGAGAGGAAAGGGCTTATTCAGTTTACACTTCTAGTTCACAGTCTAGTAACAGACAACAAAAAGACAAAGAGATCATGGATTCTACAAAAAGAGAACTCAAGACAAAGATTCATATGAAAGGAGTTTAGTAAGGGAATGTTCTCAGGCAACATTTCTAAATGAGGAGAAACCAGGAAATAAAAGAAATTGAGCAAGAAGGTGAGTTCAAATGGTGTCTTTGTTCTGTTTCATGTCGCTTTGAAGGGCAACTTGTACTACAGAGTTAAAGGAGCTGAGAACAAAGAATGGGGCGTCCACCTCCTTCCTTCCATTGCTGGCCATGCTCCAATCAACACAGCTCCAAGTGTCTAGAGAAAGACCCACTGAGAAGCTTGTCAGCCTGATTCAGGTAACAGTTATGAGCATGCTTGTAAAATAATGGACGTGATGCTTGGAATCTGTACACTGTCAAAGATTCTTAGACACCTTACTTCAAGTTTATTCTGATTCCTGTGCATAACTCATGGTTTAGTTTAAGAATTTTTTAAACATGCTTTGTCTTATGTATAGAAATACAGTTTAATAATATTAAATTTCTATAATAGAATTATTTGATACAGTTTTAAATGGAAGAAAAAATGGAACATCTTTCAGAAAGTTGGAATTTTTCCCCATTTTATTGAGTTTTTGCAAATTTCATACAATATATTTTGATTATATTTAGATCTCCTCCCCTATCTGAACCCTTCCCTTACTAACCCTCGCCCAATTTTATGGTCTCTCTGTCTCTGTCTCTCTCTCTCTCTCTCTCTCTCTCTATATATATATATATATATATATGTGTGTGTGTGTGTGTGTATATATATATATATATAGGCCTATAGATTATAATTTGTGTTCTCAAATGTTCTTCAGTGTGGATCCATCCACAGGAGCCTGTTCAACCTACCAAGAGTCTCACCCTTAAAAGGAATTGACTCTCCCCAGTCCAGTAGCCATCAGTTACTAATAGTTCCTCAGATAAGGTTGGGGTTTCTTACCCATTTCTTCACATTCATACTGAGATTTTGTCTGGCTTTGCACTTACATGATATTTGTGCACGTTGTCACCATTACTGTGAATTAATATGAGTAACTTCCCAGCTGTCTGGAAAACTCTTTTTCCATGTGGTCATCACCACCTCTGGCTTCTGCAGTCTCTCCACCCTGTCTTCTCCAATGGTTGTTGAGCCTGTGGAGGCAGAAATTTGGCATAGGTGTTCCATTCAGGAATATTGACTCTGCAGTCTCTTATTTTATGCACATTGGCTAGTCGTGAGTGTCTGTGTTAATCACCATCTGCTGCGTGAGGAAGCTTCTTTTGTGAGAACTGAGAGATGCATTAATCTATGTGTATAAGAATAAGCCATTAGGAGTCAGTTTAATGCTCTCCCCTATGGCCTGTGGCCTGTCTAGTCACATGCTCCTGGGTCTCATGTCAATGTCATGTATGGGTTCTGCTCTGTCTTATAAAGAAGATCTTAAATCCAGTCAGGAAGTGACTGATTCCTTCCATAATATTTGTGCCACTATTGTACCTGAGCGTGGAGTATACAGAGGGTTAACTAATGCTCAAGGCCTTTAG
Source organism: Eospalax fontanierii (assembly GCA_035773235.1). Lineage (NCBI taxonomy): Eukaryota > Metazoa > Chordata > Mammalia > Rodentia > Spalacidae > Eospalax > Eospalax fontanierii. Next base: position 41,732,546 of record CM069526.1, on the reverse strand, counting down.
AAAGAGTCATATGGAAACTTACCACTTAAAGTATGTAAATATGAGAAAACTTAAAATTGTTATTTAATTTTAAAAATTCTATTGTTACTTTTATTATTTTATGCATACAAATGCTTTGCCTGCATGTATGTAAGTGTATCTGTGTCATGCAATACCCACAAAGATCAAAAGAAGGTGTAATCTCTTGAAAATGGAGTTATAGACTGTTGTTAGCTGCCATGTGGGTATTGGGAAACAAATCCAGGTCTTCTTCAAAAGCAGCCAGTGCTCTTAACCTCCTAACCATCTCTCCAGTTTCAAAAGGAGTGACTTTATAATAAGGGAACATTGTTCCTACTAGACACCATAGCCTAGCAAAGTAAAAGCCCAATATCAAAGGTGGACTCCCTCTTTTGAAGCTGTTAAGGGATCCCAGAGATCCTTAAACAATATTGGTCACTGATCCTGCTCATGGTTACCCACCAGAACTTGACAGTAAGACCCTATTGCTCACAACACTACATACATGAACCATATTGTATGAGTATGTGGGGGAGGAGGATGACAAGGAGAAATCAAGCTGGTACTCACCTCAAAGATTCATCTCTATGGGATAGTTTTCATAATGCTGGAAGATGACACACTTGCAACTGGAAATAAATGAACCATTAACTTTACCTTGCTGTGAATCCTGTGTGCTTCAACAGCAGCAGCCGTGGCAAGATTTTTTTTAAAGGTAGAGCAGAAAAGCAAACTGATTCAGCAACTTAGAGCACAGTTGACAGTAACATGTCTGCTGTAGTTTGTATGATGTGCCTCCATTGGACCACTGTAGGAAAACATGCTTGATGCCCAAGTCCATTTCTCTAGGTCCTCATTGGGCCTCCTTTCCTCTTTTATATTCTTGTTCTCAACTTCCTTTTTGAAATGATTTTTTAAAATTTTAATGTGTGTGTGCATGTGTGTGTTCATAAATAACGGGTATATGCAGAGGCCAGATGAGAAATTTGGATCCCCAGGTGTTGGAATTACAGGTTGTTGTGAGCCACACACGGTGTGTTCTAGAAACATGTGTTCTTAATTGCTGAAGTGTTTTACCAACTCCCATATGTTTCATTTGGTTAATCTCCCAGAAACATTGTTCTAAAGTCAGTATTTTTAGAACATTTCTGAGTTTCTATGTGCAAAGGAAAATGGAAAGATTGATCCATTCAATCACTGAGAAATTGTTGGTTGCTTTCTTCACCTGCTCTGAGGCCTGAGGCTTGGAGTGAGTAGAAGAAAGCAACTTTGTCTATTACATTAACAACATGGATCCGCTAAAGAAATGCCCAGTAACTCTCAATGTCACTGATTATTGGAGATAGAAGGTAGAAAGCTAGGAAGCTTTCTATGTTCTTTTTATTATTTTTTTTTTCACTTTGAATAGACTTCTTTTATTTTGTCCATTTGATTGTTAGGACGAATTCCTTCAAGCCTAACAATAGATTTTTCTCTCTGGGCTTGATTTGGGTATTGATCTGAGGTTTTTGTTTTATTTTCACAGAAAAGAAGTTGAATGTCTTCTTTAAGGATGGTTTTTGAAATTAGAAATGTATTGTTTAAATTTTTATTTCTGTCAAGCATTGGCTTTTTATAATGAAACTTGCTTCTTACATATAGTTTTACTAATAATTTACCTCTGCACATTTGAAATACATATGATTCAATAATTTTATACTTGACAGAAAAAGTCATTAAAAAGCTTCTGCCTCCTGGCTTTTACATTTGTTCCATGCCTTATTCTGAAAGTTCCCAGGGCCTTAGAGGCAATGACATAAATGTCTTCCTTAGGGATGAGCACTCACCTGTCACTTAGTCTCAACATCCTGTGCACCCTCAATTCTCAACATTCACCACCATTCACAGAAAAGAGAGGCTTCTCTGATTAAGGCTGGGACTGGTTTTGCCTATGAGTATACAAATTAAATACAAAGTAAATATTTAAAAGGTAGTTTGATATGACTATTTAGCTAAACAACACCATTCAGTTCCTCCTAGAGCCAATGACTTCTTCTGCCATGGATTTTTTTTTTTACCAGGTTTGTAGTATTAGATATAGATTACCTCCTGTGGAATGGGCCTCAGTTCCAATCATAGAATGGTTGGTTTCTCTCATGACAATAGTGTCACTTTTGCACAAGTGGTCACATCTTACCAACCAAGTTGACTTTGCAGTACATAGTTCACAGCTGGGTGAGACCATTGACACCTTTTCTACCCCAACAGTTTTATATTACCTTCCGGTACTGTGAAAACTAGCCTGCAGGGAGAAAACTTCTAGCTCAGTTCCAGATTGATTATGCATAGTCATTCATGACAATTTTGAAAGTGGACCATTAGGCACGCTTAAGCTACTGTTTTTTCTAAAAGCCTACTCACTTAAATGGATTACATTGATCTGTGACTTTGTTTCTCTTTTTACAAGTAGGACTGAAGATAAATGTAGTTAATAGATACAAATGATTTGAAAGTAATCATTGCACGATGTAGAAAATGATTAGAATTTTGATTCATCACTAGTATTGCAGTGAGAACATTACAAGTTGAGGACTGAAATGTTCATTTCCTTTCCATGGATGAAATATACATTCCCTACATTAAAATTAGCCACTGGATATAATAACTGTGTTCAGCAGTGTGCTTGAGGTACTAGAACTGGAAGCAGTAACATATTCTCATAACAGACTCTGGGCAATCAGAACAGGAGCAAATAAAGCGTGCCATTTCCTTTTATTGTACATCTGTTCTTTCATCTCTGTGTTCTTTAAAAATAAACTGCTCTTTCAATAAAACCACCTTATGATGAAGTTTACTATGTTTCCATAATATTATGATGCAAATATTTCTTTATAGCCAGATTTGAGTAAGCAGAGTTAAAAATCCACATTTCAGCCTTCTTTTTCATTCTTTTCTCTCAAATTCTTCAAGGACAGATTGGAGTTGTTCAAACCTATGCAACGTAAGACAGTGATTAGGAGTTAGCATGTTTTCATTTCTTATCCTTTAAAAACTTTTCTTAAGAACAAACCTTCTGAGTCTTTCTAGCATCTGAGAGGCAGCTGAGCATAGATCATTGCTGCCTGCTAGGACTTGGTTTGCTTGGATTTGACTCCCACACCACTATGATTTGATCATTTTGACCCTTTGTTTAATAAACTGGAGAGTGCAGGCCCTTACCAAGCTGACAATTCTACTTTGCATATACAAAATATTATGTGAGTATATTTGGATGTGCTAAAATTATTGCACCTAAATGAGTTTGATAATCTAGTACTGTAAGTCATAGTTAATCATCACTTGTTTGTTTTAGGGTGCTATGAAGGAAGAAGTTGATTTGGACAGCAGATGGCTAAGTAGCCTCTTTCTTCTGGCTAATATTTTCCTGTGGTAGATCTCTGCATGTCAGAAAACTATAATCAGAGGGCGGAGTAATGGGGCAAGTTAATAATAATTGATATCCTTTTTAAAATTATATTGTACCAGGTATGAAGACAGTAGGTAAAAAAAAAAAACTATCAACTTAGTGAGTTGGCAAAGAAGACTGAGAGGGTAATTCAGTACTGTTGAAGACAAGAGATAACAAATAATCTCATTATAAAGCACCTGATTAATATGGTATTCTGTTAAATTGGAATGTGTAATTCTTAATGGATAGATAATGGGCAACTAGAACCTTTAAATTTAATTGAAATATTGACAAGCATTTGCTCCTACATCTTATATTGATGTGCTATTAATGAACATGAAAATAATGAAATAGTGATATGCATTGTAATATACACATATATGCACAGGCTGATTTCTGTAGTGAAAGAAAAGAATGGAAATTGCAATTACTCTGATCTTTTATAAATCTTGATTGGGCAAATCTTAGGGTAGTTTATTTTGGTGATACATTTCAAATGTTTCTGAAGTTTATATTACATCAATATGAAAACCCTTAATTAAACTCTCGAGAAAAAATAATTATTTGCATTAGCTATAATGTCTAGTACTATTAAATAGTTGGCATGTGAATCAATAGAACAAGATGCCTGATTATCTAAAGGTGATCATAAATTACTTAGTATTGACAGTTGTGTTCAATCCTTGTTTGAAGAGCATATATTGTAAAATTTATGTAGGGCTTTGACTCCAAGCTAAGAATGCTTTTCAGGGCTGGCTTCTGCGTGCCCAATGGTGAAACTACTGAGATGTATAAGGTACTTGCTTATCCCTCAGTTGATGAAGACTAGTGCACGATATCTATCAAGGCGTTTTGAGAAATCAGACCACATGCAGTTTGGTTCCACTCCCTGAAGTACCGCTTATTCTTCACCAGTTCTCCTTGATCTTCCTGGAGTAACTTGCATAATTTTTCAGGTTTCAGATCATATGTTCCTGTCTCCAGAAAGCTTTGTCAACTCTAATAAGTGCTCACATAGCTCCTTGTACTTACACTACGAAAATGTGCATTAGATAGTAGTAAACGTTTCTTCTTTAATTCTATTCTCCCACTGGCTCAACTCTCAAGATTAGTCAGTGTAATAAATCCTTAGAAGTCGAGACTCCTGTCTACAAAATCCTTATTTTGTTCTGCAACTTTTACTTCTGCCAGAAGACCTGGCAGAAAAAGATGTTGAAAATTATTGTTGCAGTACTATGTGTGGGGCTCTAGCTTGATTCTCAGTCATGAAACATATATTGCTGAATGAACAAAGAAATGAATGAATGCTTAGGCAAATTCCCAAGTATGACTTTCCCAATGGAAAGAAAAACTTTACTTAAAGCCCAAATTGGAAGTTTATCTTAAGTACACAGATTTTGTTGCAAAGTCTGGAATTAACTAAAAACAATTGAAGGTATCTGCTTAAGTGGTTGTATAAGAGTTAAAAATGTGTATTTTAAATTTTATGATTTTTCCTCAACTTAATGATATTAAAAATGTTTATTTTAGAGGAGCAAATTTCTCTATATAAACTTTAATCTTCAGATAAGAAAATCATTGATCTTAAGTCAGGAAGTATCATGTGCAATTATATGATTTCTCGGTTGTGTTCAGAAGATTTATTAGTGAATTTTTCTCAGTGTCAATTTCCTCTAGCCATTGAGAAATACTTAATATTCTAATTTGAATATTTCAATGAGGTACAAGAGAGCATATTTCCCAAACCTTATAAATGAAGAGGAGATCTCCAGTTTAATCCTAGATAGGGATATGACATGTACAACTCCATATACATACATCATACATACACTATAATAAAAACAATTAAAAACCCCTACTGAAGGGAAAACACAAACTTATTCTTAACTGATATTGTTTTAAATCTAAAATTGAGGGGGAAAATAGAAACAGAGAATGAAGATGCTTTGTTGAAACCCACAACTTTGTTAAATTAAAAATATGAAAAGATTTCTAAAATGGATATATCTTAACTGCTTACTTGTACAGCATTTTATTCTCAAATTTAAATTCTCCCTGACTCTTGTTACAGTTTGAAAGCATCCCTCAAAGTTTATCTGTTGAAAATGTGATCACTGTAATTGTATTTTGGCAGAAGACCCAATAAAGGAAATTTTCACGCACTCATGCTGCTTTGCAGGAGTAGGTTAATTCTTGGAGTGGATTTAGTGTAAAAGGAGTTCCTCTTAGGCCCTCACACTCCTGCTCTTCTAATCTCCACTATGGGATGACATATTATGAAGGCTCTTGCCAGATGTTTGCACCATCCACCTCCAGAATTACAATAAATAAATTTGATTTCCTTTTAAATTACCCAATCTGTGATAGTCTATAATAAAAACAGAAAACCAATGAAGACAGCTCTTAGTATTTTTAATTTCCTAAAAACAAAAACTTTTAAGAATTTTGTTTCTAGGACATAAATTCCTTTGGACATATACCCAAGAATGGTATAGCTGGATCATGTGGTAAATCTACTTCTAGCTCTTTGAGGACTCTCCACAAACACTCTCCACAAACACTGGGTGTGAATTCCCTTTCTCCCAAATCCTCTTTAGCATTTTGGATCTTAGCTATGCTGGTTGTGGTCAGATTAAAATCTCAAAGTGGTTCTAAATTGTATTTCCCTGACATTTGCATTCATCTTCTGACAATTCTCCATTTCGTTCCCTGCCCCAATTTTAATTTGAGTTGCCTGAGTCTTTTGCTGGTTAGTTTTCCTGGTTAGTTTTCCGAGGTCTTTGTATTAACCTTCTCTGCCAGAGATATACGTGGTAAAGATTTTTTTCCAATCTGTAGTTGCCTTTTCACTAGAATGATAGTGTCCTTTGCTGTACAGAAGCTTTTGAGTTTCTTGAGGCCCCGTTTGTCAGTTGTTAGATTTAATGCCTATGCATAGAAGTCCAGTTCTAAAAGTCCATCCCTGTGCTGTGCATGTCACCGGAAAAGAAGAGTAATCATCAGCCTTGACCAGCTGTGAATCCTGTGTGTTTCAGCAACAAGTGGCCTGGCAAGATGTGCCCTCTGGTGAAATAGTGGCGTGGACATTATGGGAGTGACCAACCACTTTTTAATAAATTTTTTATTGAACTTTGTGTATTTCACACAGAATTTCTCAATCAATCTTAGTCATCTTTAGACCTCCCTTCTCCACCAGCACCCTTCCCTGGAATTCATACATTCTGTTATTTGTGTTAAAGCCTATTGTGTCAAGTTAGTGATCACAATCTTAGATGAGAAACTATTAGCAATTAACTATTGGCAGAGAGAGAGTTGGTTTCTTTAAGGGTGTGATGCTAGATAGCCTGACCAGGCTCCAGAAGACAGACTCACACTGAGGGACATTTGGGAAACACAAGTGTGGCTGGATAAGTGTCGGGATAAATTTACAGTTTCTCTCTGACTTGAACATGTGCCCAAGAATGTGATTGACATAGATGAAGCCAATAGCGTCAACTACTTTCCAACTAACCAGTGACTTAGCGGGGAGGGTTCAGTGAGAAAGGAGAAAAAGCTGGGTAGGAGGCCGGGGCACCACAGGTCTCCATCTTGGGTGTGTGTGCCGGAGGTCCACCGGACTTCTGATCAGAAAGCTGGCTTCCCCCATATGAAATTTCTGTCTCTCTCCACGGGGGTGAATCCTTCGTAAGTAACCCAGAAGAAACTGGCTTCTCCGATTGGAGAGCATTATCCATTCACTCAATCAGTTCAAACCTGGGGATGGGGTGAGCCTGAACTCCTGGCCTCACTTTGAGAGGAGCATTCATAAGAAAATAAGCCTTAACATATGTGACAGAATGCATGAAATCTGGCTGGGAGGCTATACTAGGATGCAGATAGAGGAGGAAGCTTGAATATGACCAAGATGTATCATATGAGTTTCACAAAACTTCAATTAAAAAAAAAAGAAAACAGATTTATAAAGAACTCTGAAATCGATTATTCTGTCTTGCCTTCTATTTAAATGCATTTGGTATGTTATATGTAAACTAATTATCAATGAAGAAAATCTAATACAAACTATGGTTGTTTTCATATGTGTTGACAAGCTTGGCTGACAATCGAGAAATTTCAGCCTCTCATTCACCTTGACAGCACCATGTCCGACATTTGTGTGGGATTTTAAAGGAAGAGATACTCTTCCTCAGCAGAAACTCCCCTTGATTCTGTGAAGTTAAACTTTACTTTTGCATTTATCATTATTGAATTTTAATATACTTACTGAAACCAAAATAGTAAGTAAGATATATTTTAGTAATTTAAAGTTGGGTATCACCATCTAATATGGTATAATATTTTATCTTTTAAATTAATGCATTTTTTATGAATTGAATTTTTCCAAAATATTTCTAAGGAGATAAATCTATCATTTGTATATCATATTTCATATCCTAATTTCTCTTTTCAATAGTTCAATAATTTAAATTATTTTCATTAATTCAATTTCATTTAGCAATATGATAAACCATATTTATTGATTGCTACATTAGGAAGAAAGGAAATTTATATTTTATTTCATTAATCCACTTTAATGGATATGTAACTTTGCTGGGCTTTTCATTAGTAGTAAAGCTAGACTTTCTGTGTAACTCATTTAAAATATTTGTATAGCTTAGAGTTGAAAGCTTCTTAACTTTGTTTTTTATTTCAATTTTTCTATATAAATGGATGTGCTACTAATTTTGAAAGAACAAAGCCCCTGTGAGTTATATTGTAGTCACTAATGACATTGTTAAAATGCTGATGGATTGCTTTAATGGTGTATATGTACTTAATTGGAGAAAATGTAACAAAATGTGGTATTTTACATTACTTTTTAAAAGTCAGTCAAGAGCCATCACCCACTTATAGCTGTGTCTTAACCTAAATCATAAAACACGTTTAGTACTAAAACTGATAGAAATTGCAAGACACATGTATTCATGCACTGTACATTGATCTAGACAACCCATTAAACAATATCTGTTCACCTTTAATTCAGATGTCTGCAATAAGATAATATAATGTAAAGCACAAGTCAATGGAGGGTCATAAAACTGTATCCACTACTGTTTTTATTAGCTTGCTATTTGATGCTGAGTAGAGTTGTCCCCTGAAGCAAATCTTGTATACAAGTATGATATCAATATATTATGACACAAATTTAACCTGTTAAGCATGTAACAAGTGTTGTGTTTATTGCTGGGACCATGAAAATACAGACATCTTTATTGACAAATGTCACCACATGCTGCTAGTGTATATCACTGACTTGCTCTTGCCATGCAGAGGACCCATGGGGCTCTTGGATGCACCCTCTGACTTGCATTGCCATAAAACCCACAGTATTTCAAATACCTGGAGGACTTTAAATGTAATGATTATGTTACCTAGAGTATTTTAAAGAGATTTGCATACATACACAGATGAATTTTGCATCGATAAATGGGAAGAATATTCCTCTAAAATGGGTGAAGGGTTATGAATACCTTTGTTCTTTTAACTTAGATACATTTTCCCCCTTTTTCATAGTGATGGTGGATTTTTAAGTAACAAATCATTTTACAGTAAGCTTTTCTGTTTAACAGAAATTAGTGATGTTGAGCTCAGGACTAACCTGCTCATGCTTACAGAACTATCTACTTTCAATAGAAAAGAAGATTCAACATTGGAGGATGAACTTAAAATCAATTCCACAATTCAGACAAGTCATCTATATTATTTACTTAACATTGACAGGAAATATTTTTTCACTTCCCTCTAAATATGCTCAGAGTAAGGTTGGATCCATGAGTAGTCACTATCTGGATATTTATACTGCCTCTAGCTCAGCAAAGGAATGGAACCTGCTTCCAGACTAAGTAAAGCCAGAAAATGAAGATCACTTACTCTATTAAACTTCTGTTTTCCCTAAGGGTTGGTTAGCATTCCAGAAAAAACTGGCCATAACTAAGAATAAATGGGGCAGCTGAGCTTGGCTACATCAGATGGTTCACAACCACTGGAAACTCCAGTTCTGGGGGATTTGATAGCCTCTTTTCGCCTTCCCACAAACCTACATACATGGTAGAGGCAAACTCATGCAGTTTCACACAAATGCATGTTAAAAGGATATGGTACAATAGTTAAGAGACTACAAAATAAAATCTCGTATCTAAATGACTTATTTAGAGAAGACTATAAGCCAACTTTTCTCTGCACTGTTAAGAATATACTTCACATAGCTTCTAAATTGTTTTAGGTAATGGACAGAAAGCTTTGGTTGCTTATCCTTATAACTCCTTCCAACTTTGAATTCATACACATATGTACACACACTCAAACATGATTGTATTCATGTTCATATAGAAACTCAGATCGAAGCTTGTGAGTCCTCAGGAGTCAGTGGTATTTATCGACATCCTCCTAATCCAAATGGAAGAAGGCATGTGGCGCACTGGTATATTTTCCTTTCTGACCACATTTTTAGAAGGTATATTTTTTGCCTCTGATTCTTTAGCCTCCATTTCTTCAGAGCTACAGGCCTAGTATATTTCCTTAAGAAATACAACACAGGGACTAGGGAGATGGAACAGTACTTAAGAGCACTTGCTATTCTTGCAAAAGACCTAGGTTCAGTTCCCAGTTTGCACATGGCAACTCACAACAGAAGACTCCATCCAGTTCCAGGATATCCAATGCCCTCTTTTGATCTCCACATTCCTTATACACACATAGTGCACATACATGCTTGCAGATAGAACATCCATATGCATAAAAAGTAATAAAGAAATGCACTACCACTTCTTTGCTGTTTGATGATTTTAAGGTACTGGACCATTAATTCCTGAATCGTTATGATGACCTCATATCTCAAAAAATGTAATTCTATGTGTATTTCACTTAAACATTTGCTAGCTTCAAGTAAAATCTTATTGTAATTATCTCATTCATTTTTCCTCTTCCTCAAAGTTGTGACTCTTAACATGGAGATTTTTAAGTTTTTAAGTCATATTTGGAGCCCATAAATATCTGAAGACTCACTCTAAAATAAGTCATAGAATGTTAAAATACTTAATCATACAAAAGGATTTACATTTAAATCCATTAAAGCCCCGGATTCCTTATCATTCATTTATAATTACTGCTCTAAGATCATTTACAGTATTTATACTGGTAAACAGTCATTTCTTCCAATTAAATTGGATGTCTCCTGACACTTGGACTACTTTCTTGGGATAATGGTCAAGTTGTTGTGTCCTTAATTAAGAAACAGTATGACTTGAGCTAGTTTAGTTATGGAAAAAGATGAGCAGTATCAAAATGTATTGGGAAGTACATTTCTTCTCCTTCTTTAACAAAATATATTTTCCTGCCTCTAACTTTAATTCTAATAACTTTATATGTTTGAGAATTTTGATCAGGTTCAATCAGTTGCCCACAGAAACCTTTTAATTTCAGGCTTATTTTTTGAGTGTGGACATTGTCTCCTACTGAACTATAACATAAATAGCCTTATGAGCTAGAAAATGTCAATTTCATTTTGGTTCTCTACTGCATTGTGGCAAATTATAACATCACAACTTGAGTTCCACCTTCCTTACCTCAGTTTCTCTAGTCAGTAGTCTCACATAATGTGATGAGTCAGAAGGACAGGTGTTCTTTCTAGAGCTCAGGTCAACTTTCTAGCTTGACTGATTTTTGGAAGAACTCTTCTCTTTGCAATTGTAAGTCTGAGTTTCCTTTTTACTGCTGATTGCAAACCAGAACCACTCGGGTCCTGGAAGTCACCCCAGTCTCCTTCCTTTTCACTCTCCTGTGTACCATCCACAAAGCAAGTGCCATTTTCTATGACTGTCAAGATTTTTCCAATTTCCAAGGGGTTCAAATCATCTTTTAAAGTCTTGACACAGATGAGGTGAGACTCACTCCAGGAAACCTCCCCTCTGCTCAGGCCAACTTCCCTGATCCGAGCCTTTCATTAGGCCCGCAAAGTCTCTTCACTTTTGCCAAATTAAGGAACTGGATCATGGATTCAACAAAGTGGTGAGGACCACAGGGCTACTGCAAAATTCTGTCTTAAAAAAACTTGTATTTCGAGTATTTTTAGGAGATTGAAAATCCAGGGAATGTTAAAAATCAATAGAACTGCTGGGCATATTCTTTATTGTTATATAGAAATTATATTTTATTGTCCAAGCTGTTTTTATTCTGCTTATTTTGTTTTTATTGCATACAGGAGGACTGATTTCAGAAATCTTTTTTGATGTGAAATGCACATGGACAGCTTCTGGTCCCTTCAACCATGCATCCCAGAATTACCTTTGTCAGAAAGTTAATGTTTACAAGTAAAAGTGGTAGAATAAGACGTGGTGGCATATACTATAATTTTGTTACTTGGGAGGTGGAGGCTGACAAATTTGGGTCCAGCTTGTACCACATAGTGTGAATTGTTTAAAAAATGTTGAATAAATGAATGAATGTAGCAGTTAGAACATATTGAAAATGTATTCCATGTTAGCACATAATGATATTCATTATTAAAAACTGTACAAAGTAGCCAGGCATAGTGGTTTACACCAGCAATCCCTACACGGGGGAGGTCAAAGAAGAAGGACTGTTGTGGGTTATGGGACAGCCTGATCTACATGGAGAAACCCTGTCTACAATAAGAAACAAACAATCAAAGTACTTATATTTTTCTGTCACAAAAATTACAGTTTTAGAAGACTAAATGTGAGTTAAATCTTTCTAATTATAAAGTCTATTGGCTTTGTCTCTTTTACTTCTCTATAGAGAAAAATGACATATAGTGGGCAAAGTTGGTGTAGCCCATCAGAAAAGTTCACAGAACCCCAAATGGTAGAGTATATACACAAATCTCACTCTTAATAATTTCCCCCAGAGCTATGGAATTTGGTATTAAAAGGATTTACATTTATAACCACAAAAAGCCTGGTATTGAAAAGATGTATCTCACTGCACCATTGACAGTGTATTGAAATGGAAATAGATCTCACCACTCCTATGGCTGGGGGAAGACGGATGGAAAAGGGTTAATACACATGTGTGATTATTGTAGTTTAATGTGATTTTCTTCTTTGCTCCATGAGAACCAAAAAGAGCTTTAAATACTTCTAGATATTCCCTAGAGCCCATTACTGTAGTAAACAATGAAGCTGGAGGATGTATTCTTTGTAAAGAAAGCTAAGTGTACTAGGCCATGTTCACCTGTGTCTTCTCTAATGTTAATCTTTTAAGAGCTGTAGTTAAATTTCTTAGGCCTTGCCTAAGGGAAAAAGCTATCTTGTAAAAATCATACGTTGCAGTGATCACCCTTTCTAGAAGATTTTACAGTACACCTGGCTAAGAATTAATGAATACTTCTCAGACACTATTGCATGGAATATTCATGGGCAGTCATAGTGAAAACTTTCCTAGTCTATGGACAGACTTTCCAAGCCTTTTCTAAGTCTTTCCAAGAGGCTATAACTATTTTCTCAGCTTTCTGACATGGGATTTTGAAGGGATGGGAATTTATAAATAACTGCTAAAATTTTCATACACAAGAACTTCATTAGGTTCTGAAGATAACTATCAAGCACTACTGAAATGTATGACAGATCCTATCTTTCTATGATTCTTTGCCTTTTGAATTCTTTCCTCAACTATTTGCTAAGTCATCTTCTTTCAGTAAAAATGCTTGCTAAAATAGTTATATGTTGGAATTTTTTAAGAGAAGGTCATATGTAAAGCATATAAGCAGTACTTTGCTTCAAAGCTCATTTATCAAGATTTGGTGTAGCAAGACCTCACAGGATATGCCACTCATGTGTATCATGTGTTCATAGGCATGACTGTAGCTTAGAGAGGACATATTGCCACAGACCATGAAAACTCACCTATGGCTGAGATTCCTTGAAGACAAGGCAATACATATAACATGATATTAGAAAACAGCATAACGCAGTCTCAGGTATGGAAGTAAAAACTGGCTTAATGACATTATAACCTTACAAGATAATGACTTTTCAGCCAGCTGTATAGTGAGATCCAAAGAAGCATGTCAGAGTTAATGACAGGCAGGCAGTCTTCATACTTGCCCCATTTATATCTCATGACACCATGATCATGATATGATTTCCATCTTGTGTTGGCAAGGATGAAAGTGAACTTGCTTTCATAAATCTAGAAAATCTCCAGAGCAAAGATGCTAGAAAATTATGATGAACTTCAGTGTCTTTCATGAGAACTGGCCCTCAGTGGATGTTGAATCTATGTTATATTACTTATATTCTCATCATTAGGATGGAGCTAAATTCAAACCTAATTCTGCTTAATCTCAAAAGATATGCAAATCAGTTATGCCATGTAGACATGTATAAGGTTTGTGATGTGATATATGTGTAGGAAAACTATGTGAACTAACAACTAAGTTAACCATAAATGTTCTTCCTGTACTATTTTCTGTTTGTTCTGGTTATCCAGCTGTGACATGCACCTTTCAAGAGAAAAGTTATCAGTGTTCTCTGACTTTTTTCTTCCCTTCAGTAACAACAGTAACAAAACTATACACTGACAGGGAAAGGAATTTAGCTTTCTCATTAATAACAGCTTCCTGAGATTTTAGTATGATTTCTAACATAAAATAGGTTTTTAAGAAATTTGTTGAATTCAATTTTCTGTGCATTGAAGTAGCAAGAACTACTTTTGAATTCCAAAAGAATCCAACATATGTTATTTCTTTAAGGCAGTGATCATAAAAGTTGGGCTTCTAAAAACTTCAATTGACCAGACCATTAGTACAACAGAAATTAGACATCACTAGTTGCTGAATACATTTGCTGTATTGATCCACTTAGAAAAAGTAGGTTTTTGTTGTTGTTGTTTTGATGGTAAGGTTTTTTAACTTGGAGTTTTACCCTTTTTGCTTCTGTCTAAAATGATGTCAAATCATTTTGTTATAGTATTTTTTAATATGCAAATTGTATTGTAATACAGAAAATATAATGTGATTTTAAAAACAAGAAATGTGTTGGAAGACTGACCTGGCAAATACCCACCTTTCCCATCCAACGGTATACTGTTCAAACTTGCTCTTCCTCCATATGTCTCAGAGGGTGAGACACTGCTCTTTTTCAGGTCTCACAGGCCTCTTTTAGGCATGTAAATCTCAGAGTAGTTCTCTATGTTCTGCAATTTACCCCTTTGATATAAATGTATCTGGTGATCATAGAGTCACTTGTCACAGGGTGCTTTCTCAGACTTCCTCTCTTCTTCCTGCTGTACTTCAAACCCATGCCTTTCTTTTTGTGGACGTTTGGGTTAGAACATTATGGAGTCTGTGGCTTGGTTTTGAAATGCTCACTTCATCTTCCACATTATATTGTTTTCTTCTGTTTCTTCATTATTTGTTAGGATTTGTTAGAATTCATTATTTGCTTGGAATCATTCAATAATTTTACCTCATTTAGACAGTTATGACTAATATCTTGAATTGAGGGAACAGCCACTAAATACTCCACAAATAACCTCTGGTCATTAGCATTTACTTTATTCCACCCCTCCAGCATTTCCCAGAACTGTTACTTCATATTTAACTTCCTTCACTTGACTGAGACAACTCTGAACATTTAAATATAAAAAAGCCTAAATTAAAACTGATTTAAATTCTCTCAAAAGGAAACTAATTTTACTTCTCTCTTGTAATTGTCACTTAAAATTTTTATTACATTTATTAATTTATTTACTTTGCATGTATACATATGTTGGGGGTGGGGGATGTGTGTACTTCAGTGACCATGTGATGGTCAGAGGACTACTTGTAAAAGTTAGTTCTCTCTTTCCAGCATGTTGAGTCCCAAAGTTTGAACTAAGTTCCCTAGGCTTGGTGGCAAGCACCAGTTATCTGCTGAGCAATCTCACAAGCTCAACTGTTACCAGACCTGTTCTAAGCCTGAATTTTATCAACTTTATTCCATTGAAACTCTTCCAAGTTAATGTCTGTTATTATCTGCAGTGTTCCAAATATATCTTCTTTCTACTCATAGTAGATCTGACACCTGTTCACCTCTTTTTCTTGAAAAATTGAAAAATTCCCTTCCTTGGGCTTAGTGACATCACACTCTTCTTGTTTTTCTATCTCTCGCATACTCTTTTTACATTTTCTTACAGTGTCTTTATCCTCTACCTCGTGACTGATGATATCTTTCTCAGAGCATAGTCATAAATTCACTTGATGTCTCTATTAAAGAATAACTTTATATATTTGCTAAATGCCTGTTATCCATTAGGTACAGTATGAGACATAGAGTAAAAATTTTGAAAACCAGATCTCAACATCTAGTAGTTGATCTGATAAGTATGTAAAGGTCATGTTCAACCTCTGTTGGGCATGCATAATCTTCCTGAAACCAGGAAAGAAGATAAGAATTTAGGAATGACTTACATCATGGACAGAATCTGGACTAATGACTTTCACTTTACCTTGTACCCAAAAACCTCTCTTTATAATGTAAACAAGCTCACTGAGCCGTGTGCTCTTATGACCTGGGCTTATGAGCCCAATTACTCAGGACCTCCAACCAAGATTGTGAATGAACGTGAACGTCAAACTGTTGAAAGCAGCACATTTGTATTCACGTTCTGATGGGAAGCGGTGAGAACTGAGAAGTCCACTTGACATTGTATATATGAGGTATTCTAGGTTTAGGGATCAAAGGACAAGATTCTCTGGTAAGATAATGGTAGATCCAAGCTTATAATTCCCCATTTCCTGCTGGAGAGACTGAATTAAAGTATGGGCTTGGCCTGATTCAGGAGCACAGCTCCATGAAACATGAGAAGGAATGGGTGATTCTCAGGCCTGCTCTTGGCTATAATGTGGCGTAGAGTCAGGTTCTGATGTGACTTAGAAACAACATATAAAAGCACATTCTAACTTTGTTGAAGCATAAATGGCATTACTAGGTAAAATGTCAAACATTCCCCTACTTGGGCCTCAGAAAAGAGTAAGAACTACTGAGATTAAAATTGTCCCCACTTGCTGAAAATACTTCATCCGTGCTTGTTTGTATCTTTTTGCAAGTCTCCTAATGAAGTGCAAATCCTGTGATACATCTTCTTTTATGTTTCTTCCTGAAGTACCATAGATGCTCATGTTGTATGTTCTGTTCCACTCTAATGAGCAATAAAGGAAACTTATTTAACTACAAGTGCTCCTGTAATACCTGGATGGAAAGCATGGGCAATGGTAAGCATTTTACTTAGATAATTTTACTTCTTGCAGTAATTATATTTATTGGAATTATTATCTTACCTAGTGCACATGAAAGCAGTCTGAGGTATAAATATACTCAACAGCTTTAACCACAATCAATAGGTAAATTGTTTGAATGCAGGCAATTGATATTACTGTGAATGAGAGCTTCTAAGACATGCACTCTATAGTCATTACTTGAATAGGTCAAATAAATGCATTCCTACTTAAAACTCACCATCCCCCAACTTCAAACATAGAGAATTCCTTACCTTTTTGTGCCTTAAGATAGTTTATTTAACCCACTATGTCCAAAATATTATAGTTTCAACATGTAATCAAGTATAAAATTGTTAATCGAACCTTTTATTGCAAACTGAGTCATTGAGATTTCTTATGTATCGTGTACTTCCAGTGTCCTCCAATGTGGACTAACCACTTTTATGAGGCTTAAAAGACATGCAGATAAATGGTAGATCTTAGAACATGGACATATTTCTGGCTCTAAGAAATATTTAGTTGTAGCTTTTAAATTCTTGCAAAACTTTTCACCCACCTAAGATAAATTACGTTCATAATGGCACAAAAAGTTCTGTAGCATGATTAAACCTATTTTTTCCACATTTAAAATGCTAACCTTCCTAATAGCAGCTTAGCATGTCTAGGACAGATTCAGTTATCATAATATAATCCATGTATATTTACAGTGTCTTGACTTGTCTTTAAGGATATATCTTGCTGTCAAATTTCAATATCGTGGTTTCATTGTAAGTACAAATTTATCAGGAAAGCTTTTGCTTATCAGAGCCTTCACATTTTCTGAGAGTAGAATAATGTAATTCCAAAATACATTGACAGAGATATGGAACTGGAATTTTCATCATTTTCTCCTGGGAGTAATCGTTCAGCATCTTCTTATCTTGAAAACTGTGGCGGACACATTGCATCCTGGATTCCCAGATGAACTTTCTGATAATCAAAAGAAATCAGTATACTGAGCTCACAAATATTTAAAAGACCACTGAGACCTGTTCAAAACTTATGATCCTTTTATTCTAATTAGGAAAATGGGAAGAATAATACAGTCCTCTTTACAGGAAACTCATCCCATAATGAGAGGCTTGTAAAATTAAAAGGTAATTCTATTACTTTCATGAATGTACATTTGTTATACACAAATCTCTAATTAATTGGAGATGATGGGCACATCTCAAATGAACTGAGTAAAAAGACCCTATGATTCATAGGAACAGGTGATACCTTCTTAGCAGACAGAAGAAAATGTTATCATATTCTTGGTGGATTTTGTTACCTATCACTTTCTTCTGAAGATGCCATTAGTCTTAACATAAGTTGATAATTTCAGAAAGAAACAAGAAAACCACAGTCCTTTTTATGTTAATATCATTTACATATGTTCAAGACAGTGTCTAGTGGAGCCTAGAATAGCTTTGTACTCATTAAGGTAGGCTAACATGAATTTGACCTCTTTAACTTGTGTTTCTCAAATGCTATTGGATGTGGATCCATGCCTTAGAACCTGGTCAGCCTACTGAGCATCACATCTCTAAAGAAAAATCTCTCTCTCTCTCTCTCTCTCTCTCTCTCTCTCTCATCTCTCCCAACAGATATCAATATATCCTCAGCTATGGCTGGGGCTTCTTGCCTACCTCCTCACCTTCATCTTTGTTTTTGTCTGGCTTAGGCTGTACAAGTCTTGTGCATTCTGTCACAAGCACTGTGAGTTATACGTACAACTATCCTTTTGTGTCCCAGACAACACAGCTTCCTTGTAGTCATCCACCATCTCTGAATCTTACGATCTTTCGGCCCCACTTCCATAATTATCGTAACCCTTGAGGGTGTGATACAGGTGTCCTTTATTCTGCGCATATTGATCTGTTGTGGGTTTCTGTGTTAGTCATCATCTGCTACGAGAAGAATCTTTTCAGGTGAGGATGAAGAGATGCATTAATATATGATATAACCATATGTCACCAGGAGTCAGTTTAATATTATAGTGTTTCTCTCTGTCTCTCTCTCTGTCTCTCTCTCTCTCTCTCTCTCTGTTTGTGTGTGTTATATGTGAGGAATAGTGATAATGGAACTTTGGAGAACTGTATTTTTAAGCCGCTTGCATGAAAGAAGTCAGAAGAATGATCAAATTAACAGGCTCCTAAACTTTTCAGAGGTTTTAAGAGGATTTCTTTTGTTTATTCAACTACTTTATTAATAGTATCTATTATAACCTGTATGCTATTGATACAGGGTGAACCAAACTGAAGATGTCTTCTACACTTATTGGACATTAGAACTTAAATAAATAAGAAGACTATCCTAGGCAGAGAATTTTGTAAAATGTTATAGAAATTATCTGGCTATTTTAGATTGGATAAGAGGACATTTCTGTACCCTAATATTTAAAGTTTACCCTTCTGTAACCTGATATTTAAATTAGTAGCTGTGTGATAAGCAAGGAGTAGTTTTGAAAGATGAGGGTGGAGAGTGATCTCGGCAGACAGTGGTGAAGTCACCCACACGTCCCTTGAAAAACTGAGGTCATACCATTGAAATTGGGATAAAACAGAGGGGGAAAAAGAAACCGAAGTGAACAGAGGTCCTGTTGTATAGGGGTTTTCAACCCACTGTAAAACGTTTATATACTCTTTCATTTTAATTGTAGTGGAAAGTTACAAGAAGATGTTAAGCATAGAATGCTATGATGTGACTTATATTCTACAGTGGCAAATACCTGCTAGAAAATAAGTTGCATGGGTCAAGCACACAGGCATTGGGACAGGTGTGAGGTAATGGAAGCAGCAGTAAAAGCATAGGAATGGGGTGTTGACATGCATCTATTGATTGATATGAAGTGAGCAGCGACATTATTATACCACACGGTAAAATCTGTGTCCCTGCCAAAGTGTGGGGTTACAAGGTTGTATGAATCACGCTCTAATGTAGTGAGCTATGTTTTAGAGAAAGGATTTCATTTTCAGGAGGGTTGAATTTCAAGAGATTTTTTTTTGGAAGTGGGGTATTTTAGGATTTTGACAATGTTAAGAACTCTATAACGACAAATCTTGGTAACATACAGCTTTAGTACCAGGTGCTTGGGAGGTTGGTATTGTAAGATCATCTTGAATGTACAAATTGGAGTTCATTCTGAACAAAATGGGGAAGACTCTCACAGAGAAAAGGCAAACCAAAACCAAAAGAAGATTTTACGATGCCTATAGTACAGTTGTATCATCGTGTTATGAACTCATGAACATAGTTATGTGACTGGGCATGGAAGTTTGAGTGCAAGTTTAAGGCTAGTGTTAGGTGGTACGGAGTTATTTATATGCAGCCCTCTAAAGCCATTAAGGTAATGAATATTTTTAGGAGAGGAGAGCAGTACCAAAAGAAGGAAAGTCAAGGTAGAACTCTAGAAATGAGTAAATAGCGATTGGGAAGAGGAACAAATGGCACCTGAAGTCACTGGGAGGACAAACCAGTGGGCCTGGGAGCAAGACAGGATGAAGAGAGGACTAAAAAGCCAGTGGAGTTGATGTTGGCCAATGGTGAGGTAAAAAATGTCATGTTGCTCTCTTTGCTGGGCGCAGCCTGAAATGAAGAAGATAGGACGAAGAATGAAATATTCTGTCCACTTTTCTCTAGTTTTCTTCCAAATCTAGCACTAGAAGAGAAAATTCAAAAAATTGTAAACCACCCTCCTGAATTTTTAGATGAAGTCTTCTCTAGGGGCCCAAAGGTCTGGTTATATATTTTCTGAGGCTTTAGAGGAACCCTTTGTCTCTCTCACAGGATTGTTATGACATGAGCAAAGTGATATCTGAGCACATACTATGAAAGATTTGAGTATATACACAAAAGACAGTGTTATAGTATCTGTTAGTTGAGGGATTAATGAGGGGTCAACAGACTTCCAAAGGGAAGATACAATTTACCAATTCCTCCCAATTTTAAAAGGGGGATATTGGTAACAATCAAAACCAAAGCAACTCCAAAAATGGGCAATGGACTTGAATAGGTATTTCTCCATGGACTATATAGAAATGATCCCAAAGCACATAAAACATATTTAATATCAGTAATTGCCATTAAATTACTTAAATCAAAATCACAGTGCCAAAGCCATTAGAATGGCTAATTTAAAGTGAATGGGTGCAGTGGTACACACCTTCAATCCTAGCATTCAGTAAAGGCAGAGGCAGAGGAAGGTGGATCTCTGTGAGTTTAAAGCCAACCTGGTCTACATAAAAATAGAAAAGCAGAAAATACCAAATGTTGACAATCAGGTAGTAAAATCAGAAGCTTGTACTTTTCTGGTGGGAATGTAACATGCAACTATTGTAGAAAACAATGCAACAGCTCCTCAAAGAATTCATTACTTTATTTTGTAATAAATTCACTTCCAGATATATACATACAAAAAATTAAAGAAGTATCTCAAAGAGGTATTTGCACAGGGACACTCACACTTGTAGCAGTGTTATTCCCAATAGCTCAAGTGTAAATGTACAAGCTGCCCAACTGTCCATCATCAAATGAACCTATATGGAAAATGAGATAACACTCACACATATATGTATGTATACATATATTATATATAGTAGAATATTGCTATATGTGTGTATGTATACATATATTATATATAGTAGAATATTGTTTTTCTTTAAATATAAACTCTGATATATATGTTAATTTTTGATAAGATTTGAGAAAATTTTTGTTAAGTAAAATAAGCCAGTCAGAAAAGAGATAGATCTTTTATAATCTCACTTACCTAAAGTATCTAGAATATTCATGATCATGGAGACAGAAAGTATAATGTAGGTTTCCGGAGACTGGGGAGAAGAGGACAGGGAGTTACTGCTTGATTGATATACAGTCTCTGTTTTGCAAAATGAAGTGCTCAGGTGATAGTGAAAATGGTTACTAAAGAATATGTACATGTTTAATATCATGGAATTGAACTCTTAAATACTGTTGAAATGATGTTTGTTTATTTACATTCTTAACTAAAATTTGAAAAAATAATAATATAAAGTAGAAACTTTGTAGGCTATTGGTGATATCTGGATCTATGCAGCAGAATTTCATTCAAAAGATATGCCTGCCAGATGGCCATTCAGTGACTATTGTTGAAGTCCCTTCATTTGGTATGGCCTGCCCAACTGGCCACCATTTCCTACCTGTTGTTATGACTTTGAGGAGACCTCTCTTGTCAAAAACAGGACTAAGTAGTTCATCCATCATCTGCAAAATCAATAGGCTAAAATCAAGTGTAGTTGGTGGAAACCTATATGTACTAACAGTAGACTGTGGAGAAGATTGGCAACTGTGGTGCCCAGTATTAGTTATGAGAACAGGACATGGAAACTCCAATGCCCAGTGGCCTGCAGAGTTCCTGCTTCACCAGATCAGGGAGTGGGTACAGCTGTTGATAAGCAGAGATACTGCATTTTTTTCTAAGAACCACAAAACCATCATGGAAAGAAGAGCCATCTGGCTGTCAATCACTAAGCCTGATGTCAGGCTCTGCAGCAAAGAGGGAAAGTATAGATTGTGTGCATCCTTTATTTGTGCTTAAATGATGCTATGAAACTGCCACCTGGTGTTTTTCTCCAAAAGGAAAACAGTTGTTAAATAAACGATACTTCATCTTCAAGGATATTGACACAAAATGAAAAAACAAAAAGGCTGTGATGCACTGTTGGGTATGTGCACACACACACACGCACACACATTCTGTCTGTTAGTCTAGGAAGTTCTTTACGTTGAGTGGATTTTGTGAAGCTGAATTTGGGGCACTCATACCGTATTTGTCAAGTGGAGATAGCCGAAAGTGCTTGAAATGTTACTTTCTTGCTTTTCCCTCATTTCTCTTATTTCCAAGTGTGATTTTTATTAATTCGCCAAAGTTGTACTGCGTGTCATATTTCTGCGACACAGTCTTTCCTGCTGTTTTATCACAAGCTGTGATTCACCACAGGTTTTACAACTACCATGTTTTTTAAAAACGGAGATGTAATTTTTGCTCCTGTCTTTGGAATGTGGTACCATACTGGATGCAGCTATACAATGTCTAATGATCCAGTCAAGGGAATGAGCATGCCCAGCTCCTAAAATGTTAGTAACATCTTTTTAAAAAGTGTATTTTTATTTTAGTGTCAGAATGTATTTATCCACATAGGAAAGTGCCCTCATGCATGCAGTGTACTCAGAGGTTAGAAAAGGGAGTTAGATTCCCTGGAACTGGAATTAAGAATAGCTGTTAGCTGTATGTGCATAGTGGAAACCAAACCTAGGTCCTCTTCAAGAGTAGTGAGTGCTTTTAACCCTTGAGACACATTCGTTGGTTAATTACATCATTGTGCTGGAAATTCCATGCCTTTATTTCTTGGTTTGATAATGTATTGTAGACTGTTATAGACAATAGTTATCCTACTGTCCTATAGGAAACCAGGATGAATGCCTCCTCTGTGTTTGGTAACATCTATTAACCTCTTCTGACTCCCTTCCCTGTCCTTAGTGACTTTGTTCTGTTCATTCTACGAGATGGACCTTTTCATGTTCACAAAAGGATGGCAACCTGTTTTTTCTTTTCTGTGTGCTGTTTCTTTAATGGAATATAAGGACTTGTACTATAGCCCAATATCTTCAAAAAGATCACCAAGAAGTTGCCAAACATCAGTAGAATCAATGAGTTAAAACTAAGTGTAACTGATGGAAATACAGAGGTATTGACCACAGAGTGTGGAGAAGATTCAAGAGCAAGTAATAGAATTTTATTCTTTTTGTGTCTAATATTCCATTATGTATATTTGCATTTGATTTACCTGTTGATCACTTGAGGGAAACTTTTTGAATGATTACATATCTGGCTATTATGTAAAACACTGCAATAAACATTGAAGTGCATGTATCACATTGATAAAAATGATTTGATTTTCATTGTCTATATTTTTTTAGTTTTTTGAAGGAATTTTTATACTGATTTACATAGTGAATGTACTAATTTGCATTCTACAACCATTCGTGTGAATTCCATGTTTTTACCATATTTGTTATTTTATGTCTTTGTTTTAAAGACTTTATTTGTACGTGTGTGTGTGTGTGTGTGTGTGTGTTGTGTATACGAAGTCTGTGCATGCCTGTGGGGGCAGAAGAGGGCTTTGGATGCCCTGGAGCTGGAGTTACAGGGTCTGTGAACTGCCTGTCATTGTGCTGAGAATTGAACTCAGGTTCCCTGGAACAGCAGAAAACACTCTTCAGTACTGAGCCATCTCTGCAGCCTTTTACTTTTGATCTTTTTTACAATACTTAATCCAAATGATCCCAAATGACATCTCATTATTGTTTCGATTTGCATGTTCCTGATAATTGGTGACCATGAAAATTTTTTTCATGTACTTATTGGTGATTTGCAGTTCTTTTGTGAAATCTATTCAGACCTTCGTACCTTCTTCAACTGGATTATTTGTTGATGGGTTTTTGAGATCCTTATATATTCTGAATATTAATTCCTTGTTACATGAACAGTTCTCAGATATTTCCTATGTTCTTTTGGTTTTCTATCAACATTTGTTTCTTGCTGCATAGAAGCCTAGTTTCAGAGAATTTCATTTGTTTATACATATTTTAAATGTTATCAGTAAGATAAAATCCAATGTCAGCCTTTTCTTAAAGTTCAAGATCAGTTGTCCTAGTTTTTACTTAAAAGTTTTTATTAAACATTTATCCTTTTATAGATTTCTTAATGTACAGTACTTAAATCTGAATTGTTTGCATTTCGTTAATCTGCAAATATATGTCTTCTATGTATTTCATGTCACAATTTAAAATTGATATTTAACGAATTGCTTTAATGCTGAGGAGAATCAGCGATGTAGCGTTGCCATTTGCCATGGTTACCTTAGACATTTTGCTTCTATGCTTTCTTGCATAATAATTAGGTCTATTTTAAGTTTCAAAGCACCACCACTATTTTTATTGGCAATAGCAAATTTCTATCTTAAGAGGGGAAGAATTTGATCTCTATGAAACTTGATGTTTCGCTCACCTATGATGTCTAGTAAGGGCAATGGCCTCATCTTGTTAGGTAACTCCTTTTAATCTCCTTTTATATAGATTTATATCTATATATTATTTAAGAAGCTTCTATAGGGGTAGGTTACCATATGACTTTTTCTAAAAGTCTATAGGCTAGCAAGGTAAAAGCTTAATGGCAGGAATGTACTCCTGCTTTTTAGTCTATTGACTAGTGGTCCCATAGACTCCCACACAATACTGGCCATTGCTCCTGCTCTTGAATACCTACCAAAACCTGACAGTAAGATCCTATTGTTGGCAGCTGGAGCTATTGCTTAGTAGTTAAGAGTACTGGCTACTCTTGCAGAGAGCTCTGATTCAAAGCCAGAACCCACATAGCAGCTAACAACCATCCATAACTCCGATTCCAGGGAATATAACACCGTCTTCTGATCTCTGTGGGCATTGTACAACATGGGTGCACCTACCTATGTGCAAGTAAGAAACTCATACATACAAAAACTAAAAGTGATAAAATATTTTTAAAAATAAAAAAATCCTTCTGCTGAAGACACTTCATATATGAGCTATGGAAAACTCAAGAAGAAGCCAGGTTGGTGCTGACATCAGAGCTTCATCTCTAGTTGTTAACTTTCATAGAGTGGGAAAGTATGTGAAGAAAGAAATGTATCATTGACCTTTCCCAACCGTAAATTTTACATGCTTCAACTACTGGTCTTGCAAGATACAGTCTCTGAAACGATAGTGGCATGAATATTATTGTAGTACTCAATGACTTTCTAATGGGATTTAAGGTCCCTTTCATAGGATGGAGCCCATACCTGACACTAATTAGGCCAAGGAACATATGTGGCTAGATAGGTCACAGGCCATAAAGAAGAACTTAATACTATTGTTCTGATAAAAATAGTATTAAAGCGACTCATAATGATTTTCTGTTATACTCACATATTAATGCATCTCTTAGCTCTCACCATAGAAGCTTCTTCATGGAGTAGATGGTGATTAACACACAAGCCCACAACTGGCCTGTGGAAAATAAGAGACTGCAGAATGATTATCCCTGAATTGGACATCTACATCAAAGTTCTGCCTCCAAAGGCTCAGCATCATTTCAGAAGAGGGGACAGAAAGATTTTAAGAGCTAGAGATTGTGGATGACTATGAGGAACAGCTTTCCAGACATCTGGGAAGTTACTCAGATGAACTCACAGCAATGGTTACAGCGTACTCAAGTACCATGTAAGCCATGGAAAACCCCAGTATAGACATGAGGAAGTGGATAGGAAACCCCAGTCCTACCTTAGGAGCTATTAGCAGCTAATGATTACTGGAAAGGGGAGAATCAGTCTCATTTAAGGGTGTGGCTCTTGGCTCCAGTTGATGCACTTACACTGAAGGACATCTGGGGACATAAATCTGACTCTATCTGCATGTATATAGAGAGATATAGATATAGATAGTGAAATTAGGCAAAGGTTGTAAAGGAGGTGCAGATAGGTTAGGCAATCTGTAGGGGTCAACTAAAATGTTCTTGATTAAAAAACAAAGCTTGGTATTCATCTTTCCTATTACATGATGTATCATCAAATCTTTCCTCTTATTTTAAAAGTATATAGACTGTGCATAGGTATTGATGTAAGTACACAAATTATTAAGACTTTTTCTAGAGTTTTGCAAAACACTGTAGAGTCAGGCAGATGTTTAGAATCTTCTTTACCAGTTACAGAATAATGGATTTTTCTGCATCAAGTCAGAAATAATGAATTCCATTACTTTTTCAGTTAATTCCTATAGACTTTCTAATTATACAATAAGATGTTATAAATAGTTATTTTTTCTTCATTATCAAGATTTATAACCTTCATTTGTACTTGCACTGGCTAGTGCTGTTGACAGTGTAATAATTAAATGTAGCAATTAAAGACATTTCTACTTTGGATCTTAGCTTTTCTAAGAATATCTCTAGTAATTCAATGCAAGTTAAAATAGATATCTTCATCCAATTAAGATATATGATTTTATGCCTGTTTGTGGTGTTTGTGAGAATATGTAATTATTAGTCAAATCAATCTTTTTATTTGCATTTTGTTTTCCTTATTCAATGTATAAACATTCTGTTTTGTGTAGGTTAATCATAAGATTTGAAATCAAAGAGTTCTGCTTTTCTCTCTTCAGTTCAAGATCTGCCTCTTTGAGGATGGGATAAGGAGAATAAGAGTGTGTGCCATCAGGCTGGGCCACCGTGGAAGCTATTATAGATACTGTTGCTTGGTGAAGGCTCAAACCGGGAGAAAAGCTCCAGTGGAGAAGAAGCTGGATATAACAGAGAAGTCAGGAGCTGGCAGGCACAAACTAGGACCTACCTTTGTCTCTCCTTTCTAACTTGGATGATGTGTGAGAGCTGCAGAAGAAGTCAATACACTACTGCCAGGTGTCCACGCACCTGGCCACAAATCTATGATCTTTCTCTCATTGTAATTTTTCCCTTACATGGGCAAGCCCTTTCTGGGCAGACAGCTCAGCCTTAGTTGTACATTTTCTTGCCTACACCAGCTGACACCATAGCCTGCTAACAGTCCCATCTCATATGTGTTATTTTATTGCATTTCAATATACTCTCTACTCCATCAGCCATACTTTCTTATTGCATTTAAGTCCCAGCATCACAGGAAGGA
This sequence comes from Eospalax fontanierii, assembly GCA_035773235.1. NCBI lineage: Eukaryota > Metazoa > Chordata > Mammalia > Rodentia > Spalacidae > Eospalax > Eospalax fontanierii. The sequence goes on along the minus strand of CM069526.1, from coordinate 41,705,125 downwards.
ACAAATGGCTGGTACTACTGGAGAATATTTTATAGCTAGGAGGAGTGTGGACCCCACTGGGGAGGCCTGGTTTTGCTTGATAAAAAGATGTATCTGTCAATTTATCTTCTAAACATTTGTGTTTACATTCATAGATTACTGCTATTTTCTGCTTTGGTAGTAGAGGAAAGTTTTTTTTTTTTTTCTTTTTACAGTCCAAGGCGGTTACTGCAGAGATTTATAACTAATAAATCTCTTGAGAATACACAACTGTTGCTGTGGTACAGTGGCCAGTGCTCGGGCATAAATGGAAGAAAATAATCAGACACCTATCTGTCTCCAAGATTCAAAGCACTGTGGAAGAGATGGTGAAACACATATAAGAACTGGAGGAAGGGGTAGACTTCTGTGTACCTATTTTTTTTGAATTGAAACATTTCCTCCTGGAGGGAGGAAGGAGGTGTATAACTTTCAGGAAGTAACTGGTACTTCCCAAGCTCAGAATATACCAGAAACTTAAACGATTCTCAGGTCCCTGCCCTGAGGATACATAAGTGACAAACAATTGTTTGGAAAAGGAGAGTCTCCAGCTAGCCAAGTTGCCTAGAATCTGTGCTGACCACTCCAAAGATTCAACTTTTGTTACTTGTGATCAGTGCTAGGGTAGACTTCTTGGTGATGCAGCAGCCTTTGAGTTCTCTCTGGCCCTGTAGGTAACTTCTCACCTGTACAGTATATATAACCCCAAATGGATGCACTGGCTGACTAAACTAGATTTGGGTAGAATCATTTCTTTGTCTACAAGTGCCTTATCTGGGGCGAATAGACAGGACAATACTTCTTGGCCAGGACTCATCTGGAACCAGATAGAACAGGAATTCTGGCATGTCTATTTATGCCTTAACCAAGTTAAACCAATTCAAATCAGCACAGTTCATTCACTATATAATGAAATAATGATATTCAATAGGCAAAATGTCGTATTAGAGACAAATGATGCAGCATATATTCTATGCCCAGTTAATCGTGATTGTTACTATTGTGGTTTATACCAGCAGGCCCACTAATGCTATGTCTGTGTACACTGTTGCTACATTTACTTTTGCTGGAGAATTATACCTGCCTCAGAAATTTGTTTACTCATTGTGAGCATGTACCAACGATATTATTTCATATGTAGATTCCACACACTGCCCATTCTTGTAGTCATTTCTCTCCCTATGGATTCTATTTCCATTTTAATAGGAAATAAGTAGGTATGCAAGATACTACATGGATACCAATTCAAACACCGTTGTGTCTGCTTTGTAAACTGGTAATGTGCCGTTAACTCACCATTCATTAATTTAGCTTTGGAGTTGGAATGGTTTAATGGATGCCTTGTTTTCATGCTTCACAAGTAATGTGATACCAACTTCTTACACTTTGTAGATTTTGTAATGCAGTTTATGCCAGGTGTTTTCTTCATTGACACATGCTAATGGTACAAATTAATGGGCTTCTTACTACGATATTTCTGTACATGCATTTGTTATATATTAATCAACTTCTCAGTATGTAGAGCAATAGGAACAGCAGTGAGGCATTCATGACAGGCCATAAAATTAATGTTAGCGCATTAGTAGCCTCATATATCCTATTAATAGTTAATGTTTGAGATTACTATTTTCTTGATTAATCAAAACTCTTAGAACTAATGCCAAATAACTGAAGTCTTTGGTGAGATTAGTTTCCTTGGGTGTACCTAGAGAACATTTTAACCTTTTGACCTACACAAACTTACTGTAAGAAAGAAACTGAGCTCTGATCAATATTGTCTTTATTTCTTGTTCTATTGTGCCAATGACACACTCTCTTCTTTCAGTCTTTGTCTCCAGTGTGTGTGCCCTAGAGGGTCTAGATCTTGATTCATGAAACAGGTCAATGTTTGCTCACTTGGACTGAAATTCAAATTCTTAATAATTTCATAGGATCATGTTGACTACTAAATGAGCCAGATGAGTCATTTCAGGATTTATCTTTTGTAGGTAGGGTAGGGACTTTAAAGTCTCTTTACTGTCTGATATTTCCAATAGTCAAAGATATCATTGATAGAACTTCTCAAAGTCATCGTGATTTGCACATACACCAAAAGATTATATTTTCTTGGGGGAAAGCTAACAGCTTGTATTTATACAGCATGATGATATTTATCAGACATAGATCCAGGTTTTGTTGGGTCTGAAGCATATATATATATGGTGAGAACTGTCAAGGGTAAAATATAAAATTATGAATCTAAAGAGATTCAGAACACAATGTTTTCCTGAGATCTATTTAATTGATAGATTCTGAAATTATAGCTTTATCAACTTCACACAAAATCTGTCTCTGCTCTCTGAAGATAACGAAGACTTTTTCATTGATGTTAACTGTTTCTTAGTAAAATTAAGATGGTTTTGAGAAAATTAAGATGGTTTTGAGGAAAATAACTGTTTGAACTCAATTCTGTTTTGCAAGACAATCCAGTTTGTTAAACTCTTAAGAATCTGTTCAAATAGGATGCATAGATTATTCTGTTTTGAATGCTTGATGGCCTTCTGAAGATATCAAAAGTTACTCTTCTATAATTTGTTGGGAATATCTATTCCATGCCTACTGTGCGCAGACCAGTAAGGGTGAACACTGTCTATTAGGTTCTTTCTTCTTAATAATTTTATGCTGAGAACAACATAACTCCTGACTCTTGAGGGCACTTCGGAAAGGGTAAATGAAGTGGTCGCACAAGGTTTACTTTAACAACTGAAAAAATGTGTCAGATGTATTAATGTCAACAACTGGAATTTTACCTCATTAGGCAATTTCTGGATCTAAGGCTCTGATTATTATTCTAGGCAGAAGAAATATGCTAATTATTCACTCTGAATGTAGAAGGAAAAAAGGTGTAAAATCTCCCGTTAGCCGTGTGACCACGTACTAATTGTGTGTCATGTGTCAAAATAATGCAGCTCACTGTGTCTAAAGCAATTAGACACACAGAGCTCCATTAATGAAGCACTGTCTGTCACCAAAAGTGTTTTCTGTGCCATAGCTGAAGATTAAAATATTAACTTCTCAAATATTTATGATAGTTACTGACAGCATTTCAAAATGTTGCTTTTAACAAAAGCTTTCTACTAAGAATTAGTTTTTAATTTGGGTTTTATATTCAAAGAATATATTAACATATGGGAGGAAGACAGAATTTCTTAGTATCTGGAGAGAATTTTATTTTATAAAAGGTAGATTGCTTTTAGAAAACTTTGCCATGTCTTTCCTCTTAATTTTTTTTTTTCCTTCAGAAAGTTGCTTTCTGGGGTTTTTAACCAAAGCATCCTTTCTCTTTATTGAAATCGTCACTGGAAAATCTTGTATAGATATAAACTTTCAAGTATCATTTCCCTGTTTTGTTCAAATTAATCACTTCCAAACTCATTATAATAAGCAAGGCATGACTGGTCAAATGTTTTATAATTGATGTATTGTCTGGTGATGTGGGAAGAATCCCGAAAAGAGGCTGACAACAACCTCAGAGGTGGCCTGCACCAGGCCCGTAGCTGTGCACACTGAATCTGTGCATGGAACAGTTGCTCACTCGGATTCTGTATGTGTCTCTCTCTCACTTGCAATCTTCATATTTGACTCTGGTGCTGAGCTCCATTTCTGTGCTCAGCCTCACCATTGCCACAAGTTTGCATGTACAAGCTTCCAGTGGCCTGAAAGCCTCTGCTTCCTGGTGTTCATGAACCAGTCCTGGCTCTTACAGTCTTTCTGTCCCTCTTCTGCAGTTGTCCCTGAGCCATGGGTACGTAAGGTTTAATATGGGAGTCCTGTCCAGGAACACACATGGTGCAGTCTCTTATTCTTTAAAACTTGGCTAGCTGTGCCCTTCTGTGTGCATCACACTCTGTTGTATAAGGAAGTGTCACTGCATTGAGGGATACATTGGTTTTCTCTCTACTCATTATTCCTCTATAGTTCCATCAGCCTTAGGCATAGGTAGAGGTTCAACTGTAAACGTGTCATATAGAACTGGGCATCTCTCAGATGTATAGTAGCCTCCATCTGTTACAAGAAGATTCTTTGATGATGTAGATTGTATTTTTAACTCCTCCCTAATCCCATTTATATACAAAATCAGCCTAGCTCCCCAAGGCATCTATTTCATAAGTTGGGAAGAACCCGTTTTGTGACTGTTTTAGCAATTTTGTTTCTGGTTGGTAGGCAAGCTCTCCACAGTCATTAGCTAGCTGAATCTTTATTCATTAACACCCTGAGTATGGAGATTCCAGATCTTCCCCTGCAGGGTAGTGTAAGGTGCTAACAAGTGGTTACCTTCTGAGGACTGACACTGAGCGCCTGAAAGAATCAACAGAGGCTTGGTAATTACAACCACTCTAAGTTGGTCCTTATCTGTCTGCTCCTGCCCTGCAGCTGGAAAGACAGCCATTTCAAATCTTTAACATGTGCATACGGGGGGGGGGGGGGAGATCAATTGACTTTCACAGATTATCAAAGTTAAATGGAAAATAAATTCTTCAAAAATCTGAAATGATAACGTGCTAAGCTTCCCTCTTAAATGAAACCCAGTGACCCTCTCCAAAGCTGTAGTTTTCATGAGAAAAGTCAAGTAAGATTAATGTGTTAGAGGTTCTTGACTGCTTGGAAGGATGGCTGTCATTTAAGATAATTATCTGTAGGGACCATCTTATGAGGGCCATCTTAACGTAGTTTTTGTTTTATTATTGCTTTTACTTCCTCTGTCTTTTACAGTCTTCCTTTGCACTTAAGTAACTCACTCTAGTAGTGTGCCAGCTCCTCATCCTTTGTTCCAGATTGTTGGTAATTTTTAAAAGCGTTCTGATTCAATGTAGAAGGCACAGATTCCCTTTCATTTCTCTTTAGGTACCTGTGTAATGTACACATTTTGCAATCTTCTTTTCGTGTTCGCTCAGTTGAAGACAAAAGGATGCATACTCTATGAATACAGGGTTATTTTTCTATTCTGTTTAATACTGGTACTCAGTATAGTTTAATTCTTGGAACATATGATAGTTCTAGCATTAGCAATGTTTAATAAGTATTCGTTTAATGAGTGGATATTTTATATTTTTTCAAACTTTTAACATTTTATTTTATTATATATTTATTATTTACAAGTGACTTGGATTCTATGTAAACACTTAATAACACGTAAAGATGTAATTCAATTCAGAAACTCAACACTCAACTCAAGAGTTAGGATATTATCAAAGATTGATACCTACCATATGTTACTCTCCTGTCTTATCACTGTGATTATTTTTTGGGAGAAGTATTATTTAAAATTTTATTTAAAAATTGGAGATGTGTTATAAATACTGGATATTTAAGACTAAGTTGTTTAGTTTTTTGTTTTAGGGGGCGCTATGATATTGGTCAGATGCAATGTGCTGCCTTCTTAAGCTTAATTTTTTAACCCCATATTATGCTTTCAATTCTGACCACTCTTATGATGGATATTATGCACTCCTTTACTGTTGTATAATAGTTCATTGGGTGGATATGCTAACTCAATAGGAATTTTTTTCCAATTTTATACTTATGAGTAATGCTTCTGTGTATGCATAAAGACTACCAGGACACAGACACATCAAAATGGAGTTTCTGGGTCATGGGATCCCTTCTGAGAGAAAATGTTGATTTATTGTCTAAGGTAAATTGAAAGTTGAAATTAGCTTACCTTTCGAGGAATATTGCCTGTGAATTCCCAGTACTCCGCACCCTTCCCAAGAGCGCTAAAAGACTTCTCGGCTTGTGTCAGCTTTGGCGGGTTTCTTGGTTTTCCTTTCTATTTTGTGATTTATTGTCTGACCACAGAGGGATTCTTAGAGATTAACTCTACCTTTCCTGAGCCCAAGATTTATCAAATAGTATACTTTTTAAAACCCTACTTATTCTTCTACAGTGAGAGAGCCCTGTGGTGCTCTGAGGTAGCAATATCACCAGAATTGAATCTCCTTTATTGTTTATTACTTGACATATTATCCAAAGGTTGCCAGATACAAGCTAAAAGTATAAAAATAAATCACATGGAGTTGGAGAGGTGGCTCAGTGGTTGTGTGCGTACTGCTCCTGCAGGGACCCCAAGTTCTGTTCTCAGCACCCATATTAAGTGACATGCAACTTTCTGTAGCTCCTTCTCTAGGGGGACAGGTTACAATGTCTCTGTCCTCCCTAGGCACTTGCACATACACATACACACACACACACACACACACACACATACACACACAAACACACAAACAAGAAATCTCAAAAAAATCAGTTTTAGTTTTATGTACCGAAGTATTTACTATGAAATGCCACATCACAGCTTTGCCTGAATAGACGCAGCCTGACTTTGAACCTCAATTTTAAGGTCAAGAGAGGACCCAAACTACTGAGAACGCGTTCCTTCAAGATTCTCTAGAAACTGTTCCTTCCAACAAGGCCTCACTCAATTTTTTTTTTGTAACGGTATATGCACCATGAAAGAGGTAAGTAAAGGTCAGACCTTTATCGGAGAATTATGTCCCTTGTGACTAACTTAGAATAGCACACTTCCACAACCATAAATAGATGTTATCAAGCTAATCCTATCTATTGTTTGCAACATACATGGGTTAATCTTCATCTCTTCATTATTTCCAACAAATATCTCTGCTTATTTCAGCACTTTCTTAAAACACACACACACACACACACACACACACACACACACACACACACACACACATTCATTCCTACATTATCTTGGGTCCAGGGCAAGGGAGAAATTAAAGCTATTTGCTTTGGATTAGAAGAAAAACTCAAAGTCTAATAGGCTTCTTTATATTATAAACAAGCTAAGATAATTTTTTGATTGTCAGGTTAAGTAATAGTCATTATCCAGGGTTTGTCCATATTGTAAAAGTTATTGTTACAACATACTACCAACAGCACACGAATGTACCATTTAAGAAATGCTTTCTGTATTACAGACATAAGCTACTGAAGAAGATGTGATAAAGTTATTAGGTATAAAATTAATTGATATATGTATTAAGATGAAATAGATTATGTTCAATAATAAATTTGCATAAAATTTCAGGTCTGGGGCTGGAGAGATGACTCAGTGGTTAAGAGCACTGGCTACTCTTGCAGAAAACCGAGGTTCAGATCCCAGCACACATATGGCAGTTAACAACCATCTGTAACTCCAGTTCTGGGGGATTTAATGCCCTCTTCTGACCTCTGTGGGTACTGCATGACATAGGTGCACTTACCTCCAGGCTCATACTCATAAAATAAAAATAATAAATAAAATTTAAAATTTCAGTTCTTCTAAAGCAGTCTTAATAATTCAATGCAATCTCCTTGTAAGCCTTAATAAGTTTATTGACAGATCTAAATTACAATCTCATTGCAAAAAATTGTATGACAAATGAATAGCCAATAATTGCTGATTTTTTCCCTTTTATTTCTGTATTCATTTGTTTACTTGGGGGTGAGGTACACGTATGCCATAGCACCTATGTGGAGTTCAGAGAATAACTTGTGAGACTTGTTTCTCTCCTTCTCTACCTGTATGGGTCCTTGGAATCAAACTCAGGTCAACATTCTTGGTAACAGGCACCTTTACCTGCTAATTCATCTCTCTGTCCATACCAAGACATTTTTAAAGCATAAACATCAGGTAGAAAGATTTCTCCTATTAAGCATCAAGACTTATAAAGTACCAATATAATTTAGTAATATTTGTGTTGAGACAAAAATTGTTGAGAATAACAAATTTTTGAGTTAGGAAACCCATAAATAACTTGAAAAATATCCTATCCATTTATGGTGATAGCTTTCATTGATATCAATGAAGAAAACAAAGTATTTTGATAAATATTGTTGAGACTAATTATTATATCAAAGGTATTTTTATTATGCCATATCATGTACAAAAAATACGCCAGCAAAAATAAAGCAAATGTTTTAAATTTTAGTGATCAAATATAGTCACCATTGGATGGAAATAATATCTTTAAAAGGAAAAACTACAAAAGAGAAACTAATAAATGAAATAATATTACGCTTCAGACACTCAGGTATATAGTCAAGGCATACATCCTTATGTGTGAAGACACATAAGAATGCTGAAAATAACACTGACTTTAGAAAAACAAACTAAAAAGGAATAGCAGGCTAAGGAAATGGATTATTACATAGCAATCTGAGTGAACTGGGGCCTTCGGAATCATGATAAGTAGATCTGAGAAACACAATGCCATGGGAGAAGCGCAGGCAAGCAGACTTTAATCTTCAGTCTCTGCCTCGAGCATTTCAGAGACACGTGAGAATGTTAACAAGATTAAGCAGTCATCATTCCGGGTGTGGCTAGAAAAGGAAAAGTGGGATACCTATGGTCACGTAGGGACAATGTGTCATAAAATTCATGTTTTGTTTCTTCAACCCAGTGTGTCACTTCTCATTATATTTGCTGTGACTTTTGGTTAGCCGATATATTTATAAACTATACCTGCATTTCTTGTTTTACTTTATTACTAGAATGTATATTGTTTGACCTAAGTTTTCTTATTAACCTAATCTCATTGTGTATGGCTCACAACATACATTTTGCTAGCTATTTTTCTATGTGAGCTATTGTACCAAGTGGATAGAAAAGGCAGACATAAGAAAGATCATAAGATAGCATTCTTGCTCTTGAGAAACCCACAGTTCAATGAAGATCACTGTGTAAGTAAAGTGTAATATGATAAAGGAGCTATGGAATGAATGAGCTGGGCCTTGAAGTCTGAAGAGCAACATTGCACATTGAAGATGAAGTCAGTTACATAGTTAAAAGGTGAAGTTTTAGGCAAAGAATGAAGTCCTTCAATTATTTTTTCTAAAGACCTTCCAAACACCAACTCTATTTATCTTAAGGAAGTTGACACCACTTGACTCAGTTCCACCAAGCTATTGTTATAATTCTGCTGATTCTTGCAATGCAACACAATTTTCACAGCTTGTTTTCTGGATACATTTGTTATCTAGTGCTCAGTTTGTCTTAATTATGGAGTTCAGGTTCGTTCTTAGTTTCTTACAGAAATAGTAATTAACTACTCTGTGAATAATGATTTTTAACCGGTACGTAAACAAGGATCCGCTAAACAATGCTATTATGCTGTGATTCTTACTCATCTGTTTTACAGCTCTGACATTTGGAAATAATTAAAATGTTTCTGTATTGAGGAATGAAATGAACTCTTGGTTTGTAGTGAAATGGAGAGATAGAGAGAGACAGGGAGAGACAGAAAGAGACAAAGTCAAACAAGTAGAGAAAGACAGATAGAGAGATAGAGACAGAGAGATTCATATATTTAGGGCTTGAGTAAATTAGTGTTTGGTTTAACAGCATGTGAGTGATCTTTGACCAAAATCCACTCTGCTAGGAGAGTGAAGAGAGGGAAGTGTGCTTCTGTGGGACCACTGAGGGAAAGCTTCAGGTAGGTGGTTGCATTTGGTCTGGGTTTTGGCAACTGGGAGGATTTAACGTTGTCAGAGAAGGAAGATTTCCTAAGTATACAGAACTTGTCACACACGATAATGACACAGTATATGATAATAATTTGGAAAGTAAAATTAGATCACAGACAAGGCTTCTTGGGAGTTGGATTTAACTCTAATTAATTTATCATATAACAAATGCCCACCAGGAAAAAATTCCACTGCTGAAGAGATTACCTATAAAAAAATTTAACGACCTAAGGGATGATATAAATCTGCAAAAATAAACCTAAAATCTAAAGACAGTACATATTGGAAAGTAGGAAACACATCCAATTCTAGATGTTCAGAAAACTGAATTTTGCTTTACAGCCAAATAAACACAAGAATGCTCTTGCCAAAAGCACTCTTTCAACAAGATCCTCAAGTTACCTTTACTTTTATGTTCATTCTTCTGCACCCTTGGAAATAACTACTATGTGAAATACAAAATGCTCAATTCTCTTTCTCAGTATGTGGTTATAAGAAAACAATGGTAGCTTCTCTGACAAGGGATGAAAGATGTACTAATGTATGGGTATAGCAATAAGCCGTTGAGTCATTTTAATAACTTAAGGAATTAAAACAAATATTTTTAGAAAGAAAGCATTTCACAGGAGATGGCGTGAGAAGTATTTCAACAACACACACATACACACAATGAAGAGAGGCTCCCAACACTAGCAGAAGCTGTCGGCTTACCCCAAACACCTAGAATGGTACAGCCATTTTTGTTCTACATTCTAGCATCCTCCCCTGGCTTTTAGGCCTTCTATAGGGTCTGTGTATATGGAGGGACCACTGGGCTGTCTTAGCACCTCTGACTCATTCTCAGTGAGGTTGTGCTGAAATGGTCAGCATTCAGACTCACAATCTCAGGAGAAAAGAGAACACCTGAGTTTTTACATGACACTAATTTCTGCTTTTTTCCTTTTCTAATATCAGTATTTTAATCCACTTCCCATAGATAGAAAGGCAACCTTTACTCTTGGCTGCTTTCCCTTAAACAGTGTCCTTACTCGTTCCTGATAATGTTGTCTATAGTACTTAGCGAAAACGAAAATAGAGGGAATCCTTGTTTCAAAACAAGAAAAGAAAAAAGGCCTTTCCACGTTCCATAGTACCTCTCAAACCTATATGACGTGCTTCCTTAGCTATGGGTTACAGACCTTCCCAATTACACAGACCCTGCTCTCTGTGCAGAATATATGATGGGCTATACCTGTGGTAGTTATTTTCTACAAATTGAAACATTCCCTCCTGGACAGAGGCAGACTCATAACAGTCAGGAGGCTAATGACAGAAGGCTTAGGAAGCTCATCAAATGTAAAACACTGGAGATTCAAAGAGGCTTAAAAAATTACAAGATTCAGAAGGCCCATCTTCGAGGTTATATAAGCAGCAGATAGTTTCTGGTCAGAGAAGGAGATTGTTTGTGCAAGAGAGCTCCAGTGATGTAGTTTTATGAATCATTACCAATGCTGAATAGGCTCTTTGGTGATACAATGGTCCCAGAGTCACCTGTGCTTCTGTAACCAACCCTGACAAGCTCAGTAGTTCACCAAATCAGACTGGAGTCAAGTCGTTTCTTCTGTCTGTCTTCAGTCTTATCTGAGGTAAGTAGATGTTCACACATCTTCAGGAAAAAATACAAATAGTCCCCAACTCAGCCCTTCCTGTCTTTATATTCAGGTCCTCACCAGGGCTTGCTACCTGTGCTAGATTTGACAGTCCAAGAAACAGGTGCAGAACTGATCCCTTCAAGTGAGAGGAGGTGGGACTGTCGAGAAGTGGAGTTTTCAAACACCTGGCATAGCCTCTGTTACCCATCATATACCATTCAAAAGACATAAACACAGACAGCTGCTAATGCAAATGAAAACAATGGTAGTCTAAGGACAATGTCTGCCCCAGGGGTGGTTGCTGGGCATAATGCAAGGTGGGCCTAGCCAGGCCACCTGCTAAGAGGAATAGAGGAATGGCTCCTGTGGGTGTAGCATTCTGCTCTGGCTAGTTGTGAGACCAGCATCTGGAAAGAACCTGCCTACCTGGGGACAAACTTACTATTGGCTGTATTTGGGACCCCACCCCGTAAGGTCATTGGCTATCCAGGCCTATAAGAGCTTGTGCACCTATTCAATAAACGAGTTTATGCAGTGCTTGGGCTGCTTCCCGTCCAACTTCCAGAGTCTGCGGCTTGACTCTGCGTCTACTCACCTCCAACCCCTCAGGCTGGCCCCCAAAGTCCACTCGGGCTGGCCCTAAGTGGTGAGACACGACGGTAACGGACAGACTATAGGTGCTAATGGCTACTTCCGAATATGAGAGCTTGTACCTCTGCACTGATCACAAACCTGTGGTGAATTTGTTGTCACATGGTTTAAAACTTTTCTTGACCATTTCTGTGAACCCAAAAATATGACAGAAGGAGAAGAGCTTCAAACCTACTTTTGTAAAACAGAAGATGTGGAAAAGAGAGGGAGTTTCCTGTACAGAGTGGAAAGAGTTGGCATCACATTGTTAAGAACCTAAGTAAACTCCTGGGGTTTCCTTTGAACTCTATTGGTATGGAATTCTTTTAATGAAATTTTATGTTGACTTTGGAAGTAATAACTAGCCCCTCATCAGGCACCAAGACATGACTGAGAAATTTTAGAATTTCTTTCTCTAAAAGAAATGTGCTGTTTATGCTTAATACAAATGCAGCACCTAATTAGGTTGAACCACATGAAATTGCTGATATTCAACCATTTCTGACCTACATTCGGAGCAGTTTCATCAAATATTACCTGGCCAGTGTTCCTTTTCTGTAACAGGTATATTCAAATGCCATGTCTCAGTTTTTGTTTTTTCTTTGTCCAAGTTCAGTTGCTTTACAGTTTTGCAACCTCATAACTTTTAGTAAAAACACATAGCATTTTTGTGAGCATGTGCATGTTTTTATGACGTTTAAGAAGATATGTCTTAAATTACCATGAGAAATGTATCTGTGCTGACTAAATAGAATATAAAAGTAGATGCAAACATATTTGCTTTGGTCACAGAAAGATTGAAATTTAAAGATACTAGGTTGGCTCATTAAAGATATTATTTGTTACACAGTGAGTCATTTTAGAATCACGGCAGAGGATGGGGGAGATGGCTAAGCAGTTAAGAACTCTTGTTGCTCTTACAGGGGGCCTGGGGATTGAGGCCCAGCATCCACATGGTGCTGTTCACAACTGCCTGTGACTAATTCTAGGGGGTCTGACTACTCTTCTGGTCTCTGCAAGCATCTGCATACATGTCATGCATATACATATACTCAGACCTACAAACGTACACATAAAATAAAATAAATAAAAGAATCAACATCTTCGGGGGATAAATACATTATTTTGTATTTTATTTTCATTGTCTTTTGGACTTAGTGTGTGGAGATTTGAAAGTACATTGGTAGGCATTTGCTTTTATAAACAAATTTTTTTCCCATCAACTGATAAAATGCAAGAAGCAGGAAGATCTATATGGTAGAAATAGATTCTTTCAACTGAGAATATGTTTTCCTCCAGACAAGTGCTTAAGCCAGTCTCAGTGATTGACAGAGAGAGACCACAAAAGGCATTGAACAATGAAGAAGACAATGCCCAATGACCAAACTGTTAGATCTATAAATTTAAAAAATATTCTATATGCAACTGTCTTTGAGCACCATTTCTAAACTATTTGGATTGTAAAGGTTTCTTACTCTTCTGAAATTTATGAAATGAATGATGTGTAAAATACTGTCTCTTTGGAAGAAGCAGATGCTTTAAAAGTCAGTAACTAGAGCACTTAATGAAAGTGCTGCAGGTATTTTGATAATGTATTTCCTAAAGTCCTAGTCAACATCATGACCATTGGCAAAAATACAGTTAGAAGAATTTGCAACATTAATATTAATAGTCAAACTTTCACGAGGTGGCTTCTGTCTGAAAGAAACTGATGTGATCGAAGAAAGCTGGGAAGTTTAAATTTCATTGGATCAAGAATGGTCTACTCAATTTTATACTCTGCAGAAACATTATGGAATTATGTAGACCTAAATAATTAACAGTATATGAATTATGAACATAGATGGTCATTTTTTTTTCCTCCAAAGAATGAAGGGAATTTGATCTGGAGTGCCTCTGGCCTGTGTTAAAACTTCTGCTTTTTTTTTTTTTTTTCTTTTTTATCCGCAGAATTGTTATTCCTGTTGTTGACTGCAGACTCTTAGTTTGGGAGCTATTAACATCTATCAGAATCAATTGTATGTACTTGAACTAAGGAAAATTTACTTGGCAACTCTAATGGCTGCAAAAAAGCCATTACAGAGTCCCACGGAAAAGGAAGAAAAAAGACAAGACACAGCAGCGTACTGAAGGAGGGATTTTTCTTATTCTCGCTTAGGACTCCAAACACCCTGTTTATTTTTAGACTCAATTATACATTTCTCTTTTTTATTCATTTTTATAAAATCAGATGCATTGAAATTATGCATGTGTGCTGTGGGCAGGTCCTGGGAGCTAGGACCCCTGGAAACACAATCTGATGCAGTTGAAGGGGCCAGCAGATGCTGGGGGCGCACAAGATTTTCCTTTAAAAAGTACAGCAGAGAGCATGAAGGAGGACATGCTGCTGCTTGCTAGGCCCCAGAGCAGGCCTAACTTGTGCTTAGCTTTGTCCAGGAGCCTTACACATAGGCAAGAAGGGAAGGATACGATTGGCCAGTGGAATCATTGCCCAGCTGCTTCCGTTATTTCCCAGAGCAACTCCACCCAGCAGATCCCTCCAGAATTCATGCCATACTCGTCATAAGTACAGCTAACACACGTAACCACAGAAGCTTTATAAGCTTTGCCAAATTCCTGGCAAACTGACAGTGTGGAAAATATAGATAGACTTAATTAAAATTTCTTTAAATAACAGAAAATAAAGGTACCTAATTCCTAATTCCTTTAAATAAAAGTACCTAATTCCTACTGGCTTTTGATATGTAGTTGCCATCTTCCCCAAGTACATTAAGAATTTATTTGTTATTTTGCCTTCTGATCTTGCCTCCTGATGTATTTATATTTTATAAGGCAACAAAATGGTGAAAATGCTCATCCCCCCCCCAACCCCAGATGACTGTGGAGAGGTGGTTGAGAAACCGGGCTGTCTAAGAAAGACAGGACTGATTAACAAATCCAATGACTTCTTTACGAAAATATTCTCTAAGCTCAGCATCTACTTAGAATGCAACTGGGGCCTTCCCGGGGAAAAGAAATGCATCAAAAAGAAAACAAAAAGAGGGAAGAGAGCAAAAGAAGCGAAAGGAAACAGATTTTACTTTTAACTCATCTTCGGATTTGCAAGGGACAATAAGCGAGATTCATTAGGCCATTTGTTTCTGTCATCTGCCATGATTCAAAATGAAATACTAAATGTTTCATGGACTCAGAAAAAGAGTAAAATTTGTCTTTGTGTTGGCTGTGCAGAGACGGTGTGGCTTGCAGCCCAGTACAAGGGGCCTGACGGATGCAAGGAGGAAGGGTGGTGCCGTCTGAATGATGATGGGCCAATATCATCACCCTCTTGTCAGCTGTAATAGGCTTTTCCTCACAGAAATAATTCATAAAACCGCTACATTATATTCTATCCCTGACAGCCCCTATCTATCCTCCAACCCAGCAGGCTCACAACTAATAAGAAAATATGTGGTTCAGGAACCTTGAAAAATTAAACAGGTAGTTTATGAACAATTTGTTTCATGGGGATGTTTATTATGTTTATTAAATATTGAGCCTTTAATGTTTTCCCAGTGCACATGATATCATAAAAATGCTGACTTAAGCCTCAGATGTATTCTTAGAAAATGACATTTTACAGCACTGATAGTACATAGTAAATAACTAAATTATAGCAGCTTCTCTGTGTGTATAGAGACAGTATGTAGAAAATGTAATTTATAATGTATCTTTATGGATGTGTGTGGGGGGGACGCATCCTTGTGTGCCACACACAAGCTCCCATGCTAGGCTGGGGTTTAAAAGTAAGTTGGGGAATACCATTATTTTGCTCCTTGTCTTGGAGAAGGTCAGCCTGAGATTTGTTTTATTGCTTGTACTAAAGGAGAAACCTTGAGTTCAGTGTTTCGGCATCCAGAGTACACATACTCTGAGCACTAATAATAAACTTAATCAGAAGTGTTACTTTGGAAGTACAATTTTTATATAAATCCTTTATTCGGGGTTTCTCAGGAGACCAATGTATGTGAGAATCTGAGGGTAAAATGGCTCCTTGTAATGTGATGTTCTTTATTTGAAAAGTATCAAATTAGATACAGAAACTATTCTGCAGAGAGCTGGAAAGCGGCGGAGAATGTGCGTGAAGCATGGTCTTCCGGTACGCATATCTTGTGCATTACTAGCTGGGCTGTCATAATATATTTAATCAGCATGACAGTAAATGATCTTCTGCTATAGACAAGCAAGTGGAAGATTATCCGCATCTTACAGGGTTAATGGCCCTTCCATAATAAACAATACCCACAGTATGAAAATAAGGCAATAATTCACACACATATTTCAGAAAGCACATGCCCAAGGTGATTTACAAAGGAAGTTGGATCAAACCTGTGGTTAAACACTATAGCATTCCAGGGCACAGCTTCACTGAACTCAGAAGGACATCTTAATTTACTGTGTAAACCCACAGAGAAACACATACACAGGCACTGGTAATGAAAACACCCTCACAGGGGTTCACCAAGGGTATAGGTGCATATAATATGGAATTTTCAATGAAATGTAAACTATGGAGATGAAGAGGGTAAACTCAGGTTCTGCTTGAAGTGTGGCTATCAGGCCATCAGCTTCAAACCTGGGGAGCTGAGAGGCAGCTCATAGACCTTTGTTTTCTAACACTTATGGAAAAATCATGGAAGAGAGACTAGCAACCACAACAAAGAGTGACTTGCAAATCCTGAGGTTGGGTCAGAGATAAACAGAAAGCCATCAGAAGGTGGTGGGGGGAGCTGATCTTGCATATATGAGACAGGAGAGCCCTAACTTTAAAGAGCAGAATTAAGTATGACTTCTAGGGTGGATAATAAGCCCGTTGATAATAAAACAGACAGTATATCTGAAAATAAGGGAGATGTTGCACTATGAAAACAGTCGAGGTTAAGGAAGGAGCATGATCTTTGTGTTTCTACGACTCAGCTTCCAAGTTCTTTTCGAGCTACCTGTAATAAATGAAGAGCTGTGTGGAGGATGTGGACCCAAAAGTTAGAGGGAGTACATCCCATCACTTACAGAGAACAGTGGGTCTGGGTAACAATCTTGGCCTCTGAAAGGAATTTTATACAGGGAGTAGGAATCAGCTGTATTCCTTCTCCCCTCAGTGGACTAGCAAGCAGTACAATGCATTTAGATTAAGTGTGATTCATTCATTCATTCATTCATCCATTCATTCTATTTGTGTGAATGTGCATGCAAATATGTTTGCATATATGTGTGGAAGCCAGGGTACAACCTCAGTGTCTCTCCTCAGCAGCTTTCCACCTTTTGTTTGAGACAGGGTCTCTCATTGGCTGGGTAGTTGGCCAGTGATCTTCAGGGATCCTATTGCCTCTCCCTCTTCCCTTTCTATCTCCTCATCACTAGGATTACAGGCAAGCTCCACCATGCTTAGATTTTTTTACAGGGACTCTGTGGCTCCAAACTCATATCTACAAGGAAAACACTTTACAACAATTGCTTAGTGAGCCATCTTACCAGCCTTTAAGTGCATCTTAACACACGCACACATGAGAGTGAGAGAGACACAGAGAGAGGGGGGCTGGAGAGATGGTTCAATGGTTAAGAGTGCTTGCTGTCTAGAATTTAGTTCCCAGTACCCACATAAATCAATTTATAAGCAGTCATAACTCCAGCTCCAGGAAATTTGATGGGATCCTTAGGCATCCGCACACACACACTCACAGACACACATATGTACTCATAAATGAAATTAGTAAATATATACACAATTGGATCATTAACTATCAGAATAGGCAATAAAGAGGCATATCCCATGGCTGAGACATCAAAAACAAAAACATTTAATTTCTTCTTGGCACGAAGCATCATGAAGCAGTCTGTCCGTAGGAGACAAGGTTTAAGGTTTTCACCTCTGGTGTTTCCTTCCAACTTTAAGAATCCACAAATCCATAGTGGGTTTCCATCTCTGCATACAGTTCCTTATGTCTTCATTGCGTATACTTTAAGTCTTTGGGCTAATTTAAGTCTTCTTTTGAAGTTTAATGTTAGATAATTAAACTGTAGCTTCCCATCTGAAATACATTCTGCAAATGGTGGGTTATTTCCTAATAAAGTTGAAACATTCGTTTAAACTTGGACACATTTGAAAGTTTTTGTCCTGGCATGGACTTCCTGAGGTGTCCCTGCATTATGGGCGCTGAGTCTCTCCACTGGCAGTGATTGGTCCTTGTGGGCACTGGGGATAGGAGCAATCCTTCCTGCTACGCCTGTGCTTTTCTGTGCAGTCCAAACATATTTTTGAAGTCAAGAAGACTAGATTAGCTTTCTATGTAAGAGACAGGCAAAATGGACAGCAGTTGGTGGAGAGAAAAAATTTCACTCTAGGTCATTAGATAACCATGCACATGCTAGCAGCACTGGACTGTTTGGCCTTGGGTCATGTGTTGCGCTACCAATTTCAGACATTCCCCTCTGTAGAGAGAGGCAGTTGGTGACAATTAATTACCCCTGGATAGCATTACAGCTGCAGCCCATGTATGGAAACAGAAGAGAAATTAGATTTAATTGGCCTTAGCACAAGCAAGAATGTGGCATTTATTTAATTATGACTTGTTGGGAATGGAATTGTGATTAGTGCACTATTACATTTTAATAGTAATAATATCATTAATAACAGCACATACAAATGAAATAAGCTTCTTAGATATTACATTAAGGGACTGCATGCTATTTTTTTAAATATATGAAATATGTTCTTTAAACCATCAAAACTGAGTATATACAAAAAGTGAAGGGTTTGTTTGTCTCCTGTGTCAGGCCTGTTGACTATTTCACTTTTCCTTTATTGAGGTGGGGTCTGATGCATCCTCAGCAGAACTTGCGTCACTCAGCAAACTGATTCGTTGAAACTCAGTTTATTTTCTATTTTGTTCTCCTTTAGGACTTTGGAGTTAAAGTGTTTGTTGTTAAATGCCCTTTCATATTTTACTTGGTATTAACTGGATTTTTAAAAGGAAGTTTTGGAGATCTAACTAAAAACACACAATAAGCAAACAAACAAATAATTGCTCTCTGTAGGGCTTTGTAAAAATTGTGACAATTCTCAAATTGCGCTGACTTTGATAGTAATGCTTTTCTAGAAAGTAACTTTCATTCTTTCATCAATTAATGATTGAACACATTCTAATTATTTGATGGTACTTTTTCCTGGTTTGTATATCTTAAATGAACCCCTGGAGTTCCCTGGCCCCTTCCCTCTTACAACTCTGCAGGATGAACATTTACTCCCAATTTAAGGGAACATACTGGGTTAAAATCTGCACTTAGTGTCTCCTTTATTGGAAGGTCCCCTAAATGCCACCCAGACTAAAGAGAATACTTCTCACTGCCATGTTGTATTTTAGCAAATCTGTCTTCTGTTCCCCTCTTACCAGACAATCGTTCTGAGTAGTTGCACACAGAAGGAATTCAAAAGGCTTTGCTGCAGGCAGTATCAGGCATTTAAATGGGGAAAGTCTCTGCCTACCTTCCGGTGTTTATGAATGAAGTGATTCCTGGTTCCAGAGGGTTTGGAAAGAGGGTCCTGATGCACTTGCCATTGTCACTGTCATTTGGTACACTAAGAACATTGTTCTTAACACCTCCATCTCTGCAACTGGATGCTGAAATGTTAACCCCCGTCCCCTGAGACAGGGGAAGTGAAAAGACTGAGCAGGCATTCAGTCCAGAGGATAGGAAAGAAGCACAGAGAGCCAACCCTCAAGCCTCCTGATCAAGGCTTCAAGGCTAGGAGAGAAGGTGATTTTACTGAGGATGGGATTTAAAAAAACTTTTTCTTTCTTTCTTTCTTTCTTTCTTTCTTTCTTTCTTCCTTTCTTCTTTTTAAAATTCTGAATTTGCTTTCACTTAATGAGAAAGAAAATAAACTTTCACAGAGGATGCTAGACAAATGCCCATATTCTTTCATATTCCATCAAACATTTCTTAAATGTTCACTCAAGATATATATGATGCCAACATTAAAGATGGCTTGCCTTTAAAAATCATGTCAGATCAGAGAATCAGATCAATGCCATGGTTTTTCAATGTGGGGCCTCTGGAACTCATGCTCGAAGGAAACTTTTCCAGCTTTGGGGTCAGGAGACTCAGCTGGCAACTCTCACTTTCTCTGGAAATTGCCCATGGACTTGGGCCCATCATTTTTTCTCTCCAGCTCCATGTCCTTTACAGGGTGAGGGAGTGAAGCTCTTGGAAGGATTTCTGATGCCCCTTTATATTGAACAGTTTATTATTCTTAGAGGGTTGAAGTGCTCCAGTTTTAATAAAGGCAAATATAATTAAAATCCTACAACTCAAATTTTTTTTTTCAGATGTGCCAAATAGCTGTTTAAAGCAACAGAATAGGGTCACCTTACCAAAAACATCCATCCTTCTGAAAATGATACAAAGACCTAACAGGAAAGTAGGAAGCAGGGAGCTGTGATGATTGTTTGCTTTCTTATTTCAAGAGCAAGGAGGCATTTCATAAACAGTAGGAAAACCCAGCAGGTGTTGGAGCTTTTGGGTCCCCTGCAGAGTGAGCTCCACCTGGCCTTGATGAGGTGTGAGGACCCTTCACTCTAGTGGAGAGGAAAGGCCTCAGCTGGCCCTGGTTCTACCTTTTTAAAGTTGAAGGGGAGAATGACATGCCAAGGGAGTGAAATCATACCTCATATCATAGCAGGGTTTGGCACTTGATGCCTTGCATCGGAAATGACAGCTAAATGTTAATATGGAATCATACATTTCTGTCGGCAGACAACCCCAGCCTTCCTGCTGACTTCTCAGGGAATTGAGTTCAGCGTTCTTGTTTGATTAGTTCTGAGGCTGTTTTAAAGATCTACCATTTGGAAGTGGCTGCATTTGATAAAGTTAAATGAACTTGGACTAGAAAACAGCCCATTGTATAAAAAATTTTTTCTATAAATATTTGGATGCTGAATTATTTGTTACTGTAAGATGATGACAGGCATCATTATCCAGAGTGGTTGGTTTACTGGTGTAGCTGTGAGCACTCCTAATGTGCTTTTTTTACTTTTCTGCAGGAAAAAAAAAATAATAACAAAAAAAACCAGCCCTCAGATATAGTATATGATAGCAGCATGTACCTGTCTGTCAGCAGAAAAGTCCAGGATAGAAAATCACCTCTGTAGCAGCTTCCAGAGAAAGGGAGCAAACAGCCGGGCTTGACATAACCCCCACACCTGAACCAGCTGAGACGCTCGCTAAAGACTGCAGTCCTATCAGGACCCAGACTTTGCTTCTTCCTCTTCCAATTCCATTATGTCATCAACCTTTGCTATTGAAAATGTAGCTATAACAAAGACTTATCTTAGGAACAAGACATCAGGGATTTGTGTAGTAAAGATACTCAAAATAAAAATATTAAAGACCCAAAATAGAAGCCATCGAGATCGGTTGGTGGGAAAGGTGCTTGATGGTGTAAGCTTGGCCAGCTGAGTTTGATCCCTGGACCATGTAAAGGTAGAAGGAGAGAACTGATTACACAAATTGTCCTCTGACATCCAACCCCCACCTGGTCCCCACACACATCATGCACTCATAGACAGTGGTAATAATAAACAAAAAAATACAAAATACAAAATACAAAATCAAGAAAACAAGGCCAGGTGAGCATGAATGTATATCCACAATGACAAAGGTGATGTTTTCCAAACTTAATTATTAATGCATGATTTGACACATCCTTCACAAGGTAAGTCATTCCACTGACAAGTCTTCTCAGGTGCTGAGAATAGAATGGCTGGCTCAAGCATGGATTTAATTCACTGGGAAGGAAAGACACACAGTCTCACTATGCACTCAGCTGCTTGAACAAAGCTCTGCACCTGAACAAATCTTTCTTTTGTGATGGAAAGATGTGGAGATGTATGTTTAAGATAAAAATGGTGCGTGTCTGTGAAACAAACACTAAGTGGAACAGGGTCAAGAGGATGTTGCTCGCAAGGGGGAATGAAGAGGTTTAGGAAGCTGAAGGAAGGAACAAAGGCAATCATATTGTTGTTGATGGTAGTGGTGATGGTTTAGAGAAACTTGTATTTCCTCTGCTTTTTATTTGTGTGTGCATGTGAGTCTATGTGTGCTCACATGTGTGCATATGTGTAGCAGTCACAGCTGAACATCTCAGACGTCGTTCCTCGGGCACCACCATTCATCTTTCTTTCTTTCTTTCTTTCTTTCTTTCTTTCTTTCTTTCTTTCTTTCTTTCTTTCTTTGTTTCTTTCTTTCTTTCTTCTTTTTCTTTCTTTCTGTGACAAAGCATCTCACTGGCTCAGAGCTCAATGGATAGGCTAAACTGGCTGTTCAGTGAACCCCATGCATCTGCCTAGCTCTACCTCCCTAGGATTCTGATTACATATTTGCAGTATCATGACATTCTATTTTTGTTGTATTTAAGGTGGATTCTGATAATTGAACTCAGGTCCACTTTGCTGATACGACTGTGTCTTCTGCCTGATTTCTTCTCTCCAGCTTATCTCCAGCTGCCCAATAAAATAGCCTCCCATCTCTGATACTAGGTGGGGGAAATGAAAACAACTTCACAAACAGAACCAAATTTTCATATCAATGTTTTATAATTTTAGGTAATTGGAGGAAGTTGTATATATATTGCAAATATCTGATAACAAGAAGACACACAGAAAGCTCAGAGATAAAAACACAAATAAAACTTTAGCCCATGGATGAACAGAAAGAGAATGATTCTGTTATCTCCATGTGCTATTTTGAATATATTATTCTGAACAGCACTTAGCACCTTCGTGGTGCTAAATTAATTTAAAATGATAATATTTTCTTTTGTAAGTGATCTCTTCTGTTGTGGGTTACAGGTGGTACATATAAAAGCTGTAGGCTTTGATCTTACATGTGAAGTATTTCAAATCCTTAGGTTTTTAGATACCTACTTTGTTGCTGGGTAACAAACCATCCAGGTAGAATGAGATTATATCTCATCTATTTACAAAAGCTGTGTTCAACAAGTGGTGCTTCTGCTTCCAGAACATTTCATAATTTTTATTCTTCTTAACCCACGCCCCCACACTTCTCTAAACCCCGGTTGAATACTGGGGTTCTTTGAATAATTTACAGAGGAGGCAGGTTAAATGACTTCATCTAGCTTGAAAGCAGCAGTTGCACCAGGATGGAGTAAGGTGTCTTCCTTCTGCCTCTCAGAGGAATCAAGTAGATATGGGCTCTACTTGAAACAGACAGCAGTCACCTCAGTTGAAGCTAAGTTGAAGTTAAGCCTGGGACTCCTGGCTTAAGATGAGGAAGTCTTCAGAGGATATGATCAAGGATGCTGGCTCTTGGAAAAGTACCTTGTTAAAAAATATGGCCAACGTGTCATTATCTTTCTATTCTTTGCTCTGAATTGTATTTTGTTTTGATTTCTGTTTGTTTTTTCATAAAAGTAACTCAGGTCTCCTTAACCAGATGTGGACCTAGGTGCACTGCTGTCCCCTTCTTTACGTTTTGGCCAGACTTTGGGAGTTTTCCTTTCTCCTCCACTGCTCTGTATGGACTTATCTTTTGTTCCTTATCAAAAAAACTGATTTTCAGGAACAAATTCTGAGCATTTTATGAGATTCTGAGACTTCGAAGTTCGATGTCATCCCTCTCCTCTGGCCTCCCACCCCACACATACACAGAGAAGCTGATATTTATTGCCCTTCCGGCTGATGACTGAGGCATGATCCTCCCCTTACAACTGCTGGCACCCATGGAAAGGTAAGTTGAAACACTTGAATGAGAATGAGCTATATGGAAGAGCAGAGAGGGAATGTGGGGAGTGGAGTAAAAGTACTAGCTACAGACCTTGGAGCAAAGCTTCAGACATGAGGAAAGAGAGAAAGAGGAAGAAGGAAGGAAGGGAAAGAACAAATCTAGAGAGAGAAAATAAAGACCTCCTTGAAGGTGATAGTAAGGAAAAAGGACAGACGGGAACGACGGGAAATGGATGTCCTAGCTACTTCCTGTCGCTGATGGAAACACTGACCAAAACCAACTTGGGAAGGAAAGCGTATATCACAGCACAGTTCATCATGGTGGGAAGCCAGGGCCGGAGCTCTGGGCAAACTGAAGCACAGACCATGGAGGTACATTACTAGCTTGCTCAGCCTGCTTTCTTATACAATGCAGGACCACCAGGCCAGCGGTGGCTCCGCCCACAGTGGGCTGGGCCCTCCCACATCATTCAACAAACAAGAAAATGCCCCACAGATATGGCCACAGGCCAGTCCAATGGAGGAAGTTCCTCAGTTGAGACTCCCTCCTCCCAGGTGTGTCAAATTGACAACTGAAGCTATCCAGCACAGGATGAAAGATAATAGAGAAAAAAAGAAGCAATTAAACATGCGGATTTCTAGAAATAGCAGCAGAAGAGTTTCCAATACACAGGGATTGCAGGGTGGGAAGAGATGATTAGGCAGAGCACAGAAGATTCTTAGGGCCACAAAACTATTCTGTATGACACTGTACTAGCGACTGCATGCCATTGTGCACTTACTCTGCCCCATAGACTGTATCATATAGTGAATCCTAAGGTAAACTATGAACTTCTTATGATAATGATGTGTTACTGTCATCTTCCCAGTGTAAATACATGTACCATTCTGATGTTGGCTGTAAGAGCTGGAGAGACTCAGTGTGTTCTATGAAAACTGCATGACTTTAAAACTTAATCCTAATTTTAAATTATATTAATTAAAAGAAGAAACTTCTTAAAGCAGATGGCAAGTAACACAGAGAATGAAGAGGTCAATGAAGAGCAGTTAAGAGACTGTGGAATGCTCTGTCCTAAATGGGACACCTGTATCACAGCCTCTCCTTTCAAGGCTCAAAAATGATTAAGAAAGAGGGGGAGGACAAGTTGTAAAACTCAGAGTTGGTGAATGACTACACAGTAGGGCTATTTCACGTATGAACTCACTGTAATTGTGGCAACATGCACAGCACCTATGCAGGCTCAAGCCAGACAAAATCCCAGTACTGAGGATGGAGGTGAATAAGAAGCCCCATGCCTAGTTGAAAAACTATGGTTGCCGGGAAGGGGACAGTCGGTTGTTTTCTAAGGCTGTGATGCAGTGTAGATTGAATAGGCTCTAGGAAATAGACCCACACCAAAGAGCACTTGGGGACACAAAATATTAATATTAAAAATATTAATAATAGAGGACATAAAGTTACACCATAGGTAGCGGGGGGTGGTAGAGACAGGTGATAGAGTCTGAATACTAGCAAAATAACATTGTCTGAAATTCTCAAAGAATCAATCAAAATATTTTTTAAGAGAAAGGCACTTGAGTCCCATAGAAATAGTTTTAATGAACATCTGAACCACACAAGCACTTGTCCCTACATGGTGAAAAATATATGAGAAGATATACATGAATCGTCATCTAGAACTGACCTGCTCTTTGGGCACTGACTGCCTGCGCTATTCCGGCTCCTGGTTGTGGCCTCAGAGCAGCACACTCTGTCTTCAGAGCATAGTTTTGCCCCAGAGAATCCAGAAATGTTTCTTTTTTGTCTTTCTCTCTGATGGTGGGAGACCCGAACAAGAGCAGTGGAGCAGCCGGGAAAGAAGGCAGAAGTGAACACAGGCGGTTTAGCCAAGAAGATGGAGATGGCGCAGTAGAAGGGGACACAGGAGTGGGAGTGTAATGCCTCTGTATGGAAGCCACGGCCTGCTCTGGTAAAATCGCTAATTGCCATGAGAGTCTGCTCTGTGCCCTGTAGACTCGCCTCCAGTCATCAGAGTAGACATATTTACATTGACAGTGGGTACCAGGGAGGTCTCTCTGGGTGGTTTTGAACATGACTCTCACCCACCCTTAGCTTCCCAGAGTGATTTACATGCTACCTTTCAGGCTTTCAGTAGTCGTGTGTGGACAGTGAACATTCCCACCAATAAATTCCCAGCTGAGGTTCCAGAGCATTCCTTCCCACCTGCGGCCCAGGAATCCAGTCTGTTGTCTGGATTAGCCAAACTAGCCATACTGCACTGCCAAATAAGACACGTTCTATGGTAGAGCCAGTTTTACCTGGCCATATTAGGGTATTTTGCCAACCCTGTTTTTGAGGCTCATTTCTGATGATCTCTGCTTGAGTCTAGATAACTAGACTCAACATTATTGGAACATGTGGGCTGATGTAAGTCCCCTTATCCCACTGTGTTTACTGAGGACATGGGCTCATCTGCTAGAGGTTTTCACTCTTTGACTGTCAGGAACACCAGTACAGAAAGCTTTCCTCTCCCTCTCCCAGAACTGTTTTAGCTATACTGAAATAATTTTTCCTGCCTCCAGAAGAAAGGTCATGGAAATACAGTCTCTTAATGCAAGGTACCTACCCATACATCTTAAATAAACAGATAACCCCAAATGGAGATGAACTAAAAATTACACTTTCATTGTTAGCCATATAATAATTCAGAAGGTGTCCCCATACTCCCAGTGTGGCACCCATCTCTTTTAGTGACTCCATCACACCTTTTGCGTGCCTTTATTGTATAGTCTACCTTCGTGAGGGCAATGTGTCAGGAAGCTCCAGATCTGTAAGTGACTAGAGTTAAAATCACCCTCAACAAATCGGCAGCACTAGGGGCTCAGAGCTGGGCTAATAATGCCATCCTGTCAGCTTCCACGCTTTTGATAAACACTCCTTCCCAGCAAAAGGTATGGGCAAGTTATGTAATCATTTGGAAATATGTCAACATAGCTGTGGGACTGGGGCAATTAAGCCTGCTCTTCCTTACGTAAATGCAGAATGGGGTCAGAAAAGTGGGTACTTATATCCAATTTAGTGATAGTCTTGGGAGCCAATCCATTTGTTTAATGTCTCCTCGTTTGTGTACAGTTGGAATTTCTCCAGGGAGGGGTTCAGAAGGTCGAGAGAGGGAAAGCGGGTGACAGAGAACAGCGCCACAGAAGAGAAACAGTACGTGTGGGTGAATAAGATACATGTGTGTGGAGTTGGGGGTAAGGATCTGGTGACTTCTTTTTCACTCAGCTTCCCATTATTTGACTTCAAAATAGTGCCAGCCTCCTTTCCATCCTCCTGGACAGGTACCCTGGCATGTTTCGGGGGCTTCTTGTTTAAGCAGTGGCCACATCTCTGCAGGTGGGAGGCCTGTCACCGACACATGAAGCAATCCTCCGACGTGCCGCGTGGCTGGAGTTCTGACATTTGTCTGTGATGAAGAATGACAAGGATTCTGTCTCTTTTAGTGCCAAATCTCATAATAAGGCAAGGGCTGAGATTCCCAGTGTGCCTGCTCAATTAGGTGCACATTTCAGAACATCTCCTTTCCTCACTGCTTATCCTCCTGATGTTAAGTTTTTGCACATTTATTTGAATTTAATTTTTAAATGACTCGTTTTCTCTGGTCAGTTCTTTGCGTCCTTATTAGGGATATACCATTTCTTTGAACACAAGGAAAGTCAGGTAAAGATTTCCAATTCTTACCAGCTCAGGGACTGAAGCCAGCCAAATCTGGGAGAGCTGGTAACTTATAAGAGGTAAAGCATACTTGGGTCCAAGCTTTACCATGCTAAGACCACAGAGCTGGGAACCTAACCCTACCAGACCCAGGTTGCTGGTACTGGTCCTGCATTGAGATGCATTTTGGTGTTTGTGTTAGAGGAGGTTTGCTGTAGTTTTCCAGGTGGTTTCTTTGCCACACTCTTTGAGGTCAGAGTGTGGTTGAGATGACACTTCCCTGTTTTCCCAATCCAGTGCAGCTGTGTCTGTAGTGGGCATCTTGAGGGGACGGAGACTTTCTGTAGCACATATGATGTCCTAGGGCTCCTTGGTTGTGATTGCTATTATTCTAATAACAGATGCTAGTGCTCGAAGCAAGCTGGCTGGAGAAGCTGTGACTCCACAATTTCTCAGGGAGTCTTGACGTTTGGAGATGCAGAGACATGGAGAAAGGGAGGAGTTTAGATGAAGAGAGAGAGTGGTCTAAACTAGATGGGGAAGCTACCTAAAGCAAGGGAGGGGAGGAAGCAAAGAGTTCTAATTGTGGATGTGCCCCTTCCTCTTGTTCTCGTCTTTTGTCCTCTGTACACTTTGTTCTTCTTCCCTGTTTTTAATCTCTTGAATCTCCTACCTGATCCTCTTTATAAATGACCATAGTCAATCCTGCCAGGTGTT
This sequence comes from Eospalax fontanierii, assembly GCA_035773235.1. NCBI lineage: Eukaryota > Metazoa > Chordata > Mammalia > Rodentia > Spalacidae > Eospalax > Eospalax fontanierii. The sequence continues at coordinate 41,677,130 of CM069526.1, read as the reverse complement.
TCCTTTGAAAAACCGAGTATAACAGAACAGCCAGGAATCATATAATAAGCTTTTGACAACAAAGTCGTTTGAATATCTGAGCATTAGTAACTATGATGTTAAGGAAGAAATGTTCTGCCTCCAGGCTCCCTAGTCCATGGTGGCACGTGTTTTAATCCCAACACTCAGAAGGCAGAGGCAGGCAGTGCTCTGTGAGGTCAGGGCCAGCCTTTGCTACATAGCAAGCTCCAAGCTAGCCAGGGCTGTTTAGTGAGATCCTGTTGAGAGAGAGAGAGAGAGAAAGAAAGAGAGAGAAAGAGAGAGAGAGAGAGAGAGAGAGAGAGAGAGAGAGAGAGAGAGGAAGTTTTCTGTCTAAAGAGTCCTTTTTTGCAAGCTTTGTCAGTGTAACTGCAGAGATTAATCTATAAGTAAGATAGTCTCAGTATGACAGGTGCAGGGAAAGGTCAGCAATCTGCCAGAGCAGCAAAGGCGAAGGGAAACTCGGAAGGTGTTTGTTTCAAGAGGCAAGTGAGTCCCCATTTATCAGTTGTAGGAATCATGGGGAAAAATGGAGATTCAGTCATGGGTGGAAAATTCCAAAGAAGAAAGTAGCAGAACGAAGTTGCCTGATGGTGCGAGTCCACTGGTGCTGACTCCAGATTATTGGTGCCTGGTGGGCTGCAGGCCCTCAAGGCATTACTTTCTGAGATAAAAGATATGAATGTGGTATTTCAAGGCATCATTGGAAATACTGATATACTTATATGTATTTGTATATGTGAGTATATACATTCGTGTGCATTACAGAAAAGAAAAAGAGCAAATTTTACCTTTTGTGGATCTCTGATACAGGTATATGTTTTCCTGATCATTTTTATTTTCTTATGTTAGTAATAAAGAGGAAAATGTCCAAGACTCTATCATTTTGAGACTGACTTTTAATTTAGACTGACTTTTAAAATAAAAAACTGTCCATATTTTAAAATAAATCAGTAAGTATACACTACTTAAAAATTTCCTATTTATGATTTCACTGAAATTACTTGAAACATTGACTGTCACACATCACCTCTGTGAACAGTCTTCCATCAGAGAAACCACTGCTCCCTCTAGCCCCTACCATTAATCCCTTGCCTTAGTTTTGTAGGATATTGTTTTTCATGGATATAGGATGGCCCTGAGAGCAAAAGAAAAGTATGTTTCCTACCTATGTGATGGGCTCTGTGTCTCATAATTGTAATCATAACTCCTGTATTGTTATTATTTTGAGCTATGTGATTGGGCCATTCTGGCTAAAAATGATTTGGACTACCATAGAATCTTTCAAGCATTTATATTTTGTCTTTAGTGAAGGCAATTTCATTTCTTGAGTCTTTTAGTTCATAATAATGCAGAAGTCAGAAGTTGAGTATTAGCCATCATTTTAGTCTGTTCAAATCAAAGGATAAAGAAGAACACAGAATTAAACCTTGCAAGAATCTAAGTTCCCTGTGTTTTATACATTTTGCTATTTAGAGGAAAGAAACACAGTAAATATCAGACATTTAAACACGGAGATGTTCTGGTCATGTCATGCAGTCAAAATCGAATTGGCTTCATCTTTGGTACCTAGCTTGTCTCAGTGCAGCAAGGATTGGTGTTTATATTAATGGTGGCATCAAACGTTGCACTATCTTAAAAAAGTAATGAAAAATCTATTGTAGAAAGATGCTTCTATCCTGTTTTACTTACGACCCTGTAGAATGCTGGCTCAATGGTTAACAGAACTTGCCTGATGCCACGTCTCCCTCCCACAGCCAGGATGTTGACACTCTTTCCCATGGGTGAGCCTGTGTTTGCCAGGAGCTGCTTGTGTTTGCTCCCAAATCTAATTGTGACAGTTGTGCTTGTTCTTATAATTATATGATTTAATTAAATATTATGTAAACTGGTGAATTAAGGAAAGAAGAAGAGAGCTGTTATTTCTAAATAGAATGCTTAAAACACTCTACCAAGCAAGTCACTGAAGTATTTATTACTATCAAATGAGGACAAAGAAACTGTAAAGAGTGGAGAGAGAGAGAGAGAGAGGAGAAAGAGAGAGACAGAGAGAGAGAGAGAGAGAGAGAGAGAGAGAGAGAATAAAAAGCAGTTATCAACCAGGATTCTTCTTTAAAAGTAATTCACAGTTGTTACTGAATTCTTACTTTGGTTTAAACTTGAAATATTAGAGGCTCTACTTTCATTTTGAGGCTCCGGATGGGTACGTCTGTAACCACAGAATCATTCATTTCAATTGGGAAATTGAAATATGGGAAAAGGCCTCTATTTTATTTGGTATTATATCTTTAGAGAAATAAAGAATTTTGTATGTCATTCAATCCTTTATTGATTCAACAAATGCTGACCACATGTTCTATCATAGGACCAAGTCTTCAGTTGAGATTCAACGTTCAAGAACGTTAGGCTTTGGTTCTAAAATACTATAAAAAACAATGACTCAAATCATTCTGATAATACTTTCACCAGTGTGGAAGACTTATAATTCATGGTCACTGTCTTGAAGGTGCTCTATCTAATGAAGACAGAAAGACCCATATGCAGATGGTAGCCCTGTGTAGAGTTTAAAGACTTGAATAGATGAATGAAGTAGGGAAAAAGAGTATTTGTGAGAATTGGAAATATAGAATACTGTGTTACTTCCAGAGATAACTTGGAGTAATACACCTTGAGGTTAAGAAGCTTGGACACAAACATGTGGTGATATATCTATGTAGTCAATCTTGAGACCTTACCTTATCCCAGTGGCTGTCAAGAACTGACTCAGTTTTAAAAATCGGAGAAATAAGATCAACTCTACATTTAGAAATCGTCACTCTGGCACCTCCTGGAGTTTAGATTAGAGGTACTAGAAGTTAAACCTCATAGACTAGTGAAGAGGCTATTGTCCAGTCAAAAACTGATGAGTATTTGAACATCTGTACCAAGGCATTAGTTATTATAGTGAACTTATATGTGGAGAGAGTGAGAGAGACCGCAAGAAAGGCAGAGTCAATTTCTGAAATGTCGTTCTGTTGTCATCTAATTCAATAAATTAATCCTACTAGTCTATTTGATGCTTCTTTTTATTAAAATATTCAGCTGAAGGTTGGGGATGGAACTCAACCACAGGTCACTTGCCTAAGGTGTTTGAGTGTTCTCCCTAGTGCTCTGAAAACATAAATAAAATGCTCAGTGGAGATCTGACCTTCAACAATATTAGGGCTGGATTCTAAAATCATACAATAAGGGACGAAGAACCAAATCATCCAATAATATTTTTATTACCAGATTAACACTACACACAGATTATATAACACTGTGTTATATGCTTTATATGTATATGTGTGTATTATTACAGCAATATTGTTTCCAGCTTAACAGAAAAATTAATTATTTAAAGTTTGTTTCTTTTTTCTTTGATCCCACACTAGTGAGTCACATAGATACAGCCTTTTTAAATAAAGAATTTTGACTTTTTTTTCATTGAGAGTATTCGTAGTAGTGACTTAATTGTGCACTATGCCACTGTATGCCACAGTAGGCAGTAATGACCCTGCTTACATTTAAAATAGACTCTAACCCACTCAAAGCTTCAATGTGAGTTCTTTAGAAAATACCAAAATCTGAAATTAAAAAAAAATGGAGAAGAAAGTTGAGAATTGGGATCATCATTCTTAGAGATATTTATAAATAGAGCAAACTCTGAACAGAAACACAGATGACTATCACTTCACAAACTTCCAAACATGATTTACTTACAAATATTTGTAGCTTCTAATTTAGTGAAATTGCTTAACATCTTCTGTGATACAGAAACTATATTATCTTGAAAATCTCATCATCCAAAGGTTTTTAAAACCAGGTGACAGAACGATATTGGTAAAATGCTGAGTGATTTTTGTGCTTTAACATTTTTGATTTAAAGGTTAGTATTCCAACTTCCTTGGAAAATAACGTTACCGAGGTCTGATACACTACAGATGTGAGTGAGTCTGGGGCTGGCATTTCTAACCCATTCCTTTCTTACTTTGGAAGCTATGTTTGTTCTCCGTAGCTGGAAGCTTTGCCTTATCGGCTAACAATGTACGCTCTTCATTATTCAACACTTTTAAATAACTTATTAATTTTGCAGTTTTAAAGATGAGACTGCCATAAATGTGCATCTGGATCAGATCACAGTTAAATCATTTATAAGGAAAGTAGCTTAGAATCTGGCAACAAAACACCTCGGACAGCCTGTGATTCTCTCCTCATTCACTGCACTGTGCTTCAAGTAATTCTAAGGCGGCAGCACTCTATTACTGTGCAATTATGTCATGATATTTTCTTATTGCCACAAAGCTGCCAGGAACCATGCCCTGCATTTGCCTGAAGAGTTTACCCTGTATGAATATTTGCATTAAAGAAATGAAAAATTCACCTCTTTCCATGGGTAGCATGCAGAGACACAAAAGTGTTCCCTGCTATTAGAAATGGGCTTGTACAGGCTATAAACATTGTAAATGAATTTTTGGTTGATTTGCTCCATTTATATAAAATAGATTGAACATGCAGCTTTATGAAAATGTGTTTATTTAACCAGAAACCACAAATATTTTTAAGAATGCACTTTCCCTTTTTAACTTTTAATTCTAAGAGTTCTTTTTATGAATGTTCATAGTGATTTTATTGAACTGTAAGCTAAAACAAATGTACCAGAGGGATTCAGCAGTGTTTTTGTCCCCAAACAAAATGCTTATGTGAGATAGAATACAATTTTAGAGGTATGATTGATAGATGATTAAAATAAAATGCTTGCCAAAGGACTGTCAATTCAGGGCCACTTCACTGTGAATATTTAACAGTCCAAGTCAGTATAAACACTAATAGACAATAGAAAGCCCCCATTGTAATTGTGTATTTTCATTGTGACTTAAAAATTCCTGCAAGGCCATGACTTTTTTCACTTGAAACCATAGCAATAGAGAGAGCTGAACTGTTTATAACAGTCATTTTATTATTTTGAAATGCCAGGAAACCAAATCAAAATAGCTTCACTGTCAACATTGATGATTTTGCTCTCTTCCCTAAAAGGCACATGGATGTGCATACATACGTACAAATGTATAATATATACAATAATTAGGGTTTTGAAACAGATTAAATAAGAGCAGAAGAGAAATTGCACCCAGAGAAATGAGGTTGCAGGACAAATCTATTTTGGTTATCCTGTCGGTAATTCCTGCTGGATAATCATGAGCCCAGCAGTTAATGACCTCTCCTCTGATACATTAAGTCCAACCAAAGATAATGGTGTCCTGGGTAAATTAACAAACCCAGTGGTAAACTTGCTTCCAGTTCAGCAGGAGACAGTGTGCAAATTAGCATTAGTTCTTAATAAGATCAGTGTCCTGCGAGCCACAGTTCTTCAGTGTTCATAATGCTATATCTTTCCAGGTGAAAATTCTTTTGAGAAGCCTTGTGTAATACATTCTCTTGACAGAGATTGTTTTCATCCTAATCAGTCCCCACCTTAAAACTTTCTCCATTTTGTCCCCGTTTTCATGCTGTGAAGGCTGCTGTGAGTTGTTGAGAATGATTATTCATTTGTAAAATTCTTTAATAACATTTTCGTTCAATGTTGAGGTTCCCAGCTGAGTCAACCAAGAGTTTGATTTTATAATTATAACCATTCTACGGAAGTTGTGGTCAGTGTATGGGTAATCTTCGTGGAATTTGCTAATCACTACTTGTGAATCTTTTTCAAACATCATTTGTGTTTTGTTAAATAACTGTAGCATGTATGGCCAAGTGCTGAGTTATTCTGTAGCACACTAGTGGGTGACCAAGTGTGTCCTTAGTATTTGGAAAAGGTCAAAAGCAGCAATGAGAGATTAAAGTTATTTTTAAAATCTGTTTTAAAGACACACTTTACCATAGAGTTTGGAAAATTATGTTTGAAAGCGATTGAGAAGAGTGATTTACCAAAAACTTTATGATGCCTGTAATGCTATGCACATCTGCTGTTTCACTTGAATTAAACACACTTGGCTTTTATAGAAGTTGATAAAAAGACAATGCATGAGTCTTAGTGATTCTAAGAAGTGAAATTTAATTGTCTAAGCAAATAAGTTTTATGCTTGAGTGTGTATACATGTTGGTGGGTGTGTGTATATACACAATCACCTATCTTAGTCTTGAAGTGTAGGATGATGAATGTGTGCACACATATTTCAAAGGATTTGGGATGTTTGGGATTCAAGTTCTCACACATTATCTGTCAAAAGTTTTATAAGTTAAAAAAAGTTCAATCCATGGATCTTGTCTGAAGAATACTCACTGTAAAATGTTTACCTTCTGTGACACATACTATTATTTCATGATTATGTTAAAATACTCTGAAAGAGTTTTACATGTTAACCAGCTACTAAGAAAGCTTTAATAGAGTACTAATTTTTGTTAGAGGTGTCTCGACAATTTGAATTTTATATGCATGCATTATGTTTTCTTAAAATGGGAAAATTATGCATCTGAAGGAATCTGTCTAGAATAATGGGGTTCTATAGAGGTTACTTTAATCACGTTCTCCAGCAGTTATAGCTGTTTTACATCTTATTTGCAACAAAAGGGAACTCTAATTATCTTCAAAAAGAGCATAAAATGGTGTGTCTTGCTGCTGATGTAATGTTGATTCCTGAATGCTCCTGATAGGAACTGACAACTAAATGCATGTCACACTTTTCAAAAATCAGCCACAGTGACAGGATAACCACCTTTTGTGACCTAGGAGCCTGAAAAAGGAGTATATATTTGCGTGTTAAGTAGAAACAATTTGCAGTCTTTCTTTTTTAAAAAATAAAAATACATTTGTCCTTAGGTTCGAAATAATTTATTTACTAATGTTAAAACTTGCTTGTGTGATTTAAATTTTTAGAAGCCACCTACTGTAAATTATCCTCAGGGTATTGAATTTCAGTACAAACCATGGGAGAGAATAGCAGCCCACCCTCTGACCTCTCATTCCCTTTTTTTTTCTCTCTGACTTAGAGGCTTAGTCAGGTACATATTTATGCTCAGTGCTAGAGACCTGCATATATGATTAACATGTACTTCAGTTTTATTCTAAGTCACACGGATCTCATTTATAAATACAAATGAGATGCATATAGCCTATTACAAAATATTAAAATTAGAATTGAAAAGGAGATTGCATGTTTAAGTCTGGATGCAGGAATAATGTTGTACAGTGTTTGTAAGATTGAACTGGTCGACTCTGCGCATCAAATATGAAATTAATCAATGCAGGTCTGTAATATACTGCAAATAACCAACCTGTACCACAATACTTGATTTAAGGTTCACATTAAGAGATGGTGAAGTGGTCTCAACATCAAGTCATACTTACATATACACGGCATGCTCAGATATAGTGAACTCTACCTCAAAACTAAGATTGAGTTTTTACAGACAATAAAACTCATATTTTATACTGAGGATGACTTTTATGCACAATAGAGATGCAGCATGGGATCCTATGGATTCTATCCGTCTTTACTTCCTTCCTACCTAAGGCAGGAGACTTCTTAGGGACCTCAGGTCAAAAAAAAAGACTGGAAGAGATGTTTTCCCGTATTACACAAAGTAAATCATCATGGCTGTTTAGACCAGCATAGTTAGGACTGAATTTTTAACTTTCCATGTGCCCTTATAGCTCAACTCTACAGAGAGGTTTAATCTACTTCTGAAATTAAATTAGCATTATCTTCTTCCCTTTGACCAGCTGACTTTCAATTGGGATAATGCAAGTGAATATGTAATACTAACAGGCAGCAAGTTGGAGAGTTTGATTAAAAATAGAAATAAGCTCAAATAACTGCTTGCCCTCTGTGCACTATCATTACAAAGAGAGGAAATCAAAAGTTGTATTTGAGGGGACAACATAATTCAGACACATCTTTCTATTTATCGAACAAACATAAGCTCACTTTCTCTAGAGGCTGTGATCAGAGTGGATTCTGTGATGCAGGATGGGGCAGAATGGGGCAAAGAGTGGTGTCATGGTTGGGGAGAAAAAATATAACTAATAATTCATATAGTCATGATAAGGGGAAAGAGAGAGACATGGCTCTCAGAGGTCAGGGAAGCTATCTCTACGAGCCATAGACTGTACCGGAGATGACAATAGATACTGGGTACAAAGGGTAAGAGTGGAGTGATGGCTGTCTCTGTTGTGACATCTGTGGACAGGGTAGTTAATGAGTGGTGTGCCTGGAACCAAGTCAGTTTTACTATACCGGTCAGGAGAGCAGTGATGCCCTTCTCAGTCTTTTGCTTCTTAGTTCAAGGAATGTCTTCAGTACCTTGTAAGGACAGAGTATATCCTCTACCACCTAAAATAAATTTTTGTTACTTTCATAGTACTTGACTAGAATCTGAAAAGATTCACCCTGCTAATTTATAACTGGGTATCTTGGGGCAACTTATTAGGAGTCTTCATTTATTAATTTGTAAAACAGAGAGACTACCTCTATTCCTGGGTTACTATGAATAACTCTCTGTCTCTATCTCCCTGTCTCTCTCTAGCATACATTCTCTCTCTGGGTGTGCTATGGCATTGAGAGAGGGAGAGAGAGAAGGAGAAAAAAAACCAGAGAGACAGTCAAAGCCATCATAGTTGGAACACAGTGGGTACTTAGAAAGCATATCCTTAGCAAAATTGATTTAATAAAGAAATTTTCATGGAGGGTATTGGAGATAAAACAGAAGACATAAGAGCAAAGAGTGAACATGCAATGGAGAACAACAGTGACTACGAGGATGTGTTATACCTAAAAGTCTTTCACGCTGGAATCATTTATTCTATGCTTACTTCCAAGGTTGTACCATTAAATAATCCATCATGTTCTGACCCTGGAGTTGAAGCCTTTTCAATACAGAGGCCTTTGTTCTGTCTTCATTTCTGCTGCATTCTGCTGCACGGATTTCATTGAGATTAAACCAAGTTTGGTCTATGAGACAATAATAAATGTTATATGTAAAAGAAGAAAGCTAAGGCTTTGTATTCAAAGGAATTTAAAAGACTCTGTGTAATGAAATCAAGTAATTTTCAGGATTTTTTATTAAGCTAATGGGCACTGCTTATCCCTCACCCCAGCTACGGCTCAGCTGCAGAAGGGTCACAGCATGCGTGGTTTCCAAATGTTCCTGACATCTCAGAGCATCCAAGGAAATGCTCTACCTTGCTTCTCTTAGGGACTAATAAGGTCTCTCTCATTTTCTTTCTTTCTCACATATGCTCACACATTTGTCTTGTGAGAAAAATAGTTATTAAAAGTTGAAAGAGTCTCAAGCCAGTGTAGTTGGCATAGTGATAGAAATATAGATCAATGGAATAGAATTGAGAAGCAGAAAAGTCAATCCCACATTTATGATCAATTAACTTTTGACAGGAATACCTGGATTACTCCATGAGGAAAAGGATAACCTTTTAGCAAAAGGAGTGGTATGCACATGTGCAAAGGACTAGAGTCAGAGCATATCCTTATATCACACACAAAAGGAACCTTAACATAAGTCATTGACTTGTGCTTAGGACTAAAACTGCAGTCTTTTGAATTAAATGGTGGCATTATTCTTTGTGATTCTGGGTTAGATGATGAATTCTTACTTATAACAAGTAAAGAAAAACCAAAAATAAATAAATAAATAGACAGTTTTATTGGACATGATTAGAATTAAAACGTTTTTATGCTGCAAACAATAACATGAAGAAAAGACTAACCCAAAAATTAGAGAAGAAATTTACACATAGCATATTTGTAAAATATTTTAACCCAGAATGCATGACAAAATTTTAGTATTAAAATTTTGTAAATAATCTGACTTAAAAATACATGATGGAAGACTTCTGGATAAGTTAGTGTATTAGTTACTTTTCTGTTGCTGTGATCAAACACTGTGACCAAAGGAGCTTATAGAAGGAAGAATTTATTTGACTTAAGATTCCAAGGGGATTAGAATCTGTCATGGCAGGGAGGCAAAATGGCAGGAGATGGCCAGAGGAGAAACTGGAGTGACCATATTTTCAAGCAAGCACAAGAAGCAGAAAGCAACCTCTAACAAGGTTTCAGAACTCCTTGAAAGTGAAACAGTCAAGATAATACAAGAGACAGGTCAGCAAACTAACTTGTTAAGCCAGAGGAGATCTCTGTAGAAGCAGGCAGAAAAGACTGAGCCTGGTGTCCTCCTGGAAGTCCTCTGAAGGCCAGTCCATGATGGCTGAGTCAAGCTTCCCTGGGGAAAGCACGACAAGCTGTACAAGGAATATTACTCCTCACATGCTCTTGACCTGTAGGATGGAAGAGGGCAAGGTAAAGTTCAGAAGCCTGAGGTGCCATCTTTCCTCTCCCGTGCTCTAGAACTTCATACAATCAGGAAGATGTAGAGACCAAAGGCTCCCACTTGCGCCTCCCTCACACAGCACCAAGTAGAGCCCGCTAAAACCAGAGGGACCTGAGAATTTCACATTTCAACTACTTCAACTGTACTAAAAATTTGGGCCATAACTAGTCTAGTAACTTGTTTTCTCTGTTGATCTCTGCTCTCTCATGCATGTCTCATGATGGATTTACTGTTGTCTGTGTATTGTTCAGTCAGCTTTCAGACAGTTGTGTATGTTTCTTCACCAGTGTCTACTATATATCACTCACATCTCATATACTTTTCTTCTTATTCCTATATCTTCTTCTCCTTCTCTTTTCTTTATTCCTCCCACTTTTTGTTTCCTAATTATTACCTCCCATAGTTTAATGAGCTCTGAAGTCTACGGACCTTAACAGCATCCCACCTTTCCACTCCAGGCTGCTTTTCCAATGTCATCATTTTCTTTTCAAAGTGAATCTAACACTTATCTCTACCAACCTAGGTTCAACTAACCTTACAACCCTCCCTCGTTCCCTCCCTTCCTCCTGTCCTCCCTACTTCCCAGCTTAATCTTAGTAATTAAAATATGAGTATGAACCATAATATTCTGGTTAGTTTATTATTTCAAAATTATTAAAGTCATGGGCCACTATTGTTAATTGGTTACTATGTCATTTGTACAGGGCACTTATCCAGCAGCTGTGGTTACTAACAGTTAGTTCTCTACTAGGAGAATAATACAGAGGTGCATCAGACACTATAACTTCCTAGATGGAAGAAGTGTTTCCTGAACTATACTTCTCAACTATGCACATCAAAATTTTACATAAACACTGAAAATCCTTCAAATTAAATAATAGAGCTGACTTTAAAAAGACACAAGAAATGAAATAACCCCAGATGTAGAATTCCCTTTATAGTAGTAATAGAAGAATCTTGAAAAAAATATGACTACATAACTCCTTCACAAAAGGACTAATCCTATAGTAATAGCATCCAATGAGAGTGAGTTAAATTGAATCCCAGACAGAGAACTCAAATGATTAGAAGTATGTTCAAAAATATCAAAGAAAAAAATAAGCTCATAGATGAGAGCACAAGCAAACAGCTGAATGAACTAAGGAAAGTGATGCGAAATGTGAAGGAGGAATCAAGAGACAGAAATACTGGAAAAATAGGCCAATCTGAAATGCTGGAAATGAAAAACATAACAAATCAAATAAAAAGTCTATGGAAACTCTAACCATAGAATGGATCAAGGAAAGAGATTATTTGAGTTTGAAAACAAACTGGAGGAACTACAGCAATAAAACAAGGACAAAGATAAAGTAACCAGAAGATATGAATGGTACTCCCAAGATATCATGATGCTATTAAAATATCAAAAAAATCCACACAAAATCCAAGAAATATGGACAGAGAGATTAATGTCATTCTGAAATGACATAGAAATGACATAGAAAATATTTTCAAAAGAATCATAGTAGAACATTTCTCAGGAAAGGAAAGAGATACCAATACATATAAATGAGACATTTATGACACTAAACAGACAAGACCAGCAAAATCCTCCCCTCATCGCCTTATAATCAAGACGGCAGATACACAGAACAAGAAAAGTAAATTGAAAGCAGAAAGAAACACTAAGACACTATGAAGGCAGGTTCATAAGAAGGACAGAGCAGGTTACTCAACCGGAACTGCAATAGGCAGAAGGACCTAGGAGACGTATTTCAAATTCTGAAAGCCAACAACTTCCAGCCCAGGGTACTGTGTCCAGCATGTTATCTATCACAATTGAAGGAGAAATGAAAACATTCCATTTTTAAAAGAGGTTAAAAGAATTTGTAACTACTAAGCAGGCTCTACAGAGGATACTTGAAAGAAAAAACTTACATCCACAAGGCCGCAGGATAGAATACAACAGACCAAGAAGATGAGAAAAATTCCAAGCACTACAAACAAAACTAATAAGGTGATAGGAATTCATACACACTTTTCAAAAATGACTCTGAATATTAATGGTCTCAATTCTCTATTCAAAAGACACAAAATAGTTGATCAGATCAAAAAAAAATGGGAACAAATTATTTGTTTCCTCCAAGAAATGTACCTAATCAAAAAAGAAGACACTACCGTGGAAGAAATGGTTGAAAAGGGGGTATTATATGCAAATGGATTTATAAAACATCAGGTATCACTGTTCTCATAATTGAAAAAACAGATTTCAAGCCAATTTGTCAGAAAAGAAAACTCATTTCGTTCTGATTAAGGAAACAGTGCATCAAGAAGATATTACAAGCCTAATCATATATTCCCTGAATACAAGTACACTCAGTGTCATAGAACAAATACTACAGATACTAAAACACAGATTAACCTCGATACAGTAGCAGTGGGTGACTTCAATATCAAACTCTGGCCAATTGATAGGTCATTCTGACAAAGAATAATCAGAGAAATATCCGAATTAAATGATATCATATATTAAATCAACTTAACAAACGTTTAAGAACATTCAATCCAAACACTGCAGAGTACACACTCTTTGCATCAGCCCGTGGAACTTCTTCTTAAATAGATCATATATTAGGCAACAAAGTAAAAAATACAGGGAATTTGAAATAATTCCTTATAGTTTATCCTCTTGATTCTGACCAAAATGGGTTGAAACAAATCAACAAGAGAAACATTAGAACCTACACAAACTCATAGAGGTTAAACAACACACTATTAAATGATAAATGAATCTTTTAAGATATCATGAGGGAAGGACTGGAGAGATGGCTCAGCAGTTAAGAGCACTGGCTGCTCTTGCAGAGAACCTGGGTTTGATTCCCAGTACCCACATGGAGACTAACAACCATCTTTACTTCAGTTCCAGGGGATTTGATGCTCTCCTTTGAACTCTGTGGGCACTGCACCACACAGGTGATGCAAGCAATACACTCATACACATAAAAATGATAAATAAAATAAAAAGAAATCATGAGGGAAATAAAAAAAATTCCTAGAATCAAATAAAAATGAAAATGCAGCACACCAAAACCTATGAAATATAATGAAAACAAAACTAAGGGAACGTTTATAGCTCTAAATGCCTGCATTAAGGACTCAAGAGAGGTCTCAAATTAATAATTATACACCCTAGAGTCCTGGATAAAGTGGAACAAGCCAAATCAGACAGAAAGAAATCAATAAGATCAGGGAAGAAATTAGTGAAATGGAAACAAACAAAAATTAAAGAATCAAAGAAACAAAGGGTTAGTTCTTTGAAAAGATAAACAATATTGATTGACAAACCTTTGCCAAACTAAGCAAACAAAAAAGAAATATCAAAATTGACAAAATTAGAGATGAAAGGGAGCCACTACAACAGATACCAGAGAAAGTCAGAAAAGCATTAGAATATTCCTTCAAAACCAATATTCTACTAATTGAAAAATCTAAAAGACTGGATAGATTTCTAGATACACATGATCTATGAGAATTAAACAAAGATGAGTTAAACAATTCAAACAGATCTGTAATAGTATTGAAATAGTAAATTTAAAATCTTCCAACTGAAAATATCCCAGTCCCAGATGAATTCACTGGCAAAGTTTACCAGACATTAAAAGAAGCAATACTCCTCAAACTAGTCCATAAAATAGGAAAGGAAGGAACACTATCAAGTGCTTTTACATAGCTGGTGTAATCCTGATACCAGAACAAGATAAACACACACACACACACACACACACACACACACACACACACACACCAATTTCCCTGGTGAACATATATGAAAAATTTCTCAAAAAAATACTTTTAAAGAAAGCTTCAGGAAAATCATTCATGAGGATTTAATTGATCTTATTTAAAAATAAGGGATGGTTTGATATAAATACTAATTTGTAATAAATGTCACAAACATATAAATGAAGTCAAGGATAGAAATCACAAGATAATCTTGATAGACACAGAAAAGATTTTTACAAAATCTGAAAATGCTTCATGATCAAAGTTCTCAAAAAATTTCCTAATAGAAGGTACGTATCTCAACATAATAAAGGCTGTATGTGACAACACGATATTAAGTCGGGGAAAATACAAGACACTTCCACTAAAATCAGAACCAAGACAAGGGTGTCAATTTTTCAGTTTTTACTTTTGTAGTGTTAGAAGTCTTAGCTAGAGAAATAAGGCAAGAGAAGCAAATAAAAATAATACAAACAAGGAAGGAAATAATAAAAATTCTTATTTGTAGATGATATGATTCTGTTCATAAGAGATCCTAAAGACTCCACTAGAAATCACTTAGAACTGAAAAATATTTTCATCAGTAACCTTCTCATAGATCACTGACAAACATGGAGATTCAAATCAGGCAAACAACTCCAGTAAAAATATCTAAAAGTAAAAGAAAACTAAAACACTAACAAAGAAAGTAAAAGACTACCACAAGAAGAAGTTTTAAACACTGAAGAAAGACATCAAGGAAGAACACTAGAAGGTGGAAAGACCTCAAGAACAGGAAGAATAATTACTGTGGAAATGGCCATCCTATCAAAAGTAATCTGTACATTCAACAGAATCCTAATCAAATTTCCAGGGCCATTCTTCACAGGAAAAAAATAACAAATTAATTTTCTTATAGAAGCACAAACAATTTTGAACAAGCAAAGAATCCTGAGCAAAGAGACTACTGCAGAAAATATCAACATATCTGTTTTAAAGTTACACCATGGAGACGTAATAAAAACAACATCGTACTGGCAGAAAAAAAAAGATTTAAATAAATGGAATAGAGAACTCGTTCATGCAATTATAGCCATATAATTTTTGACAAAGATACCAAAAGCACACATTACAGAAAAGGTAGATATTCAACAAATGGTGCTTAGAAAACTGAATATTCAAATAAAGGATATGAAGGGAAAAAGAAAAAAAAAACAGAAATAATGTAACTAGTTAGTTGTGTTATAAGACCAACAGTCAATACATAGTACCTCAGGAAGTTAAAAATCTATGAACTGTCAATTAAATGAAGGGGTGGACTATAGAATGTCCCCAGCTATGAATCCAAATGAAGATTAGTATCTAGAACAAACAAGGAATTAAAATCAAAACATCAAGAAAGCAAAACACTTGATACAAACTAGGTTATGGACCTAAACAGACAGGTCTCAAAAGAAGAAATAGAATTGGCCAATAAATATTTTTGAAGTGTTCAGTATCCTTATTAATAAAGGAAATGCAAATTAAAACTATTTTGACATTCCTTCTCACCCCAGTCAGAATGTCTATCATCGTGAAAATAAATACTAACAAATGCTGGAGAGGATGTGAGGAAAGGGGAATAATTATCAGTACTGCTAGCAGTGAAAATTATTACAGCCGATATGGAAATCAGTGTGGGAGTTTCTTAAAAGGTAAAACCAGAAATATCATAGGACTCAGCTATGCTACTCCTAAGAATATACCCAAAGAAATGTCTATCCTCTGAGAGATATTTGTATATCCATGTTCATAGCTGCTGTAGTCCCAGTAGAGAGGAAATGGAATTAGTATAAATATCCATAAGTTAATAAATGCATAATGAATTGTCGTACATGTAATACCCAATGGAATTTATTCAACTGAAAATAAAAATGAAATTTGAAAAATTTGTAGGAAAATTGATGGAACTAGAAAGACCCAGAAGACAAGTGCCACATGTTCTATCTAATATGTGGATTTTAGCTCTGAGTTTTTAGATCTGTGTGTTTAATGTTGAATTTCTGCAGCGATCAGGAAACCACAATGGGCCCATGGAGTTCTTTAAGGAAGTACATAGTAAAACACATGTGATATGAAAAGAGAAGCCGACTAATAGTCATGGAAATGTTAAGTGGAGACGGGACAGGAGGGGGAGGAGAAGATTGGGTGTTAACTAAAACTGAGGATGTATGAAAAACCTAATGGAGACCCGCTATTTTGTAAGCTAATTAAAAATAAATAATTTCAAAAATAGTTGGAATAGTTGTTCCCTACCTCACATGTTGGTCCGTGCATTTTGTCTTGTTTGAGATAATGTTTCTAGGAGTTCACCACTAGAATACTAGTATACTAGGCTAGTTGGCCCTTAATATCTTTCAAGGATTCTTCTCTTTGCCTCCCTTTTCCTCAGAGGAGCACTGGAGTTACCGGCCCTTGTTACCACTTCCAGCTTTATGTGAGTTCTGGGGATTTGAACTCAGGTTTATACTTGTGATCCAAGCTCTTTATACACTGTCATCTCCCAGATCTGAGGTGCTTTTATGATTGCTTTGTAAGACAGTGCCAGCCTCTTTATTTCTTGATTCCGTCATCATCTATTAATTGCTTTCTAAAATTCAGTTTGAAATCTTCCCGGATCTTGGTATGGTGAATATTTCTTTATTATTGCATTGACATTTTGGGGTATTGTGTCATGATACTCTGAGTCTTGTTGAAATTTCTATGTGGTTTCTTACATTTGGCATGTGAGTGTAGAAGTCGAATCTCCAAACTTGATCTCTATAGGAACACCAAAGATAGGTAGGAACTCTTCCTTCCTAACGAGGCTGGATTATCCAGAGATTCTTGTCACTATGACAAAATACCTGGCGTTACCACCTGCAGGGAGGAAATATTATTTTGGTTTAAGGTTTCAGAGATTTTGGTGCATTCTGGTGGAATCGAGCTGCTCTCCTCATGGTGACCAGGGAACAGATGGAATGCGCACACTAGTTAGCTTTCTCTGCTTCCCCTTTACCTCACCTAGGCCACCAGCTTTTTGGGTGGCATTATCCATATTCAAAGCAAGTCTTCCCCCTTTAGTTTATCCATTCTGGAAATGCCCACACAGCCACACCCAGAAGTGTACTTTACTAATCTTCTATGCATCTCCTAATCCAATCGAGATGACCATGAACTTGAACCATTGCAGGGTGGAAATCCTGGTTCCAACAACCCTTCTAGGCAGGGCAAGAGTACCTTCTATTTGCTCTCCAAGTGACCTTCCTGACAGATGGGGTGGGACTAGTGCCTTTAGTTGTACTGGGTGCTGATTCCGTCTTATCAACAAAGGGGATCTTGGGGGAGTGTATAAGGCCAGGATTTCAACTGCAGGGTTTCAATGGACTGTGGAGGGAGAGGACAGAAGCAGCTCACTCCTACCTTGCAAGGTTGGAAGCCCTAACTTTCTACGGGTATTTTCATCACACTTTTCTGCTCGGGGGGGGCTTGTGTACCACATTACAGCTCCTACTCAGCCTCTGTAGTATGGATGGAAGGGTGGAGATACACTTTTTCTGTGGTATGTATGAAGATACAATGGGTGTTTTCTATAAGTTTTATACTTGCCAGGCTACTCTTTTCCTCATTCCTCATCTTTTGGCTAGAAAATGCAAGCTTTTGTTAGTTCTTTTTTCTGTGTTGCTTGGAATTTCTGGCATTGCTTGCTTCTTCACTTATAAGGCTGATGTGTTTGAAGCAGAAAGAAAAAAGGAACTCACATTATGAATGTCGTTCTCTGTGTTCTGGTATATCTAGCATATCTGTTTTCTCTTTCAGAGAATTGATGTGTCTGTTTTATTGTGTCCACGTTTTTTACGTGTGCTAAATGAAAGAAGTAAAAAAAAGATGTCTCCTCCATCTGACCAGTGACCTTTGAAGTTCACACAGGGAACAGGTGAGAGGTGTATTGCCCCACATTTAGGATATAATGTCACCACTGTTAAGTGCAGCTGCTCTAATGGATGGACGTGCTGTCTCACCATGGTCCTACTTTCCCATTTCCTTCATGGTTGGTGATGCCGACCATCTTTTAATGTGATGAACTGCATCTATATGTACTTTTTGTTGAAATGTTTCTTCGTGTCTTTTTGCCGATTTTCTACCCATTCCAATTTAACTTAATCAGAATACCAAGACAGTAAGTTTTCTAGATTATTAGACCAAGTTCCACCAACAATACATAGAAGTAGTAAAATGAGACTTCAGTAGACAATATCATTCGTGTATTATCTTATGGTGGTTTGAATGAGAAAAGTCCCTCATAGGCTTGAGTATTTGAATACTTGGTCCCCAGTTAGTGGCACTGTTTAGGGGGCTCCTGGAACTTTCAGTGGTACAGCCTTGTTGGCGGAAGTGTGTCCCCTAGGGCAGGCTTGTTTCACTTCCAGTTTGCTCTCTCTGCTTTCTGTTTGTGATTGAAGACGTGAGCTCTCTTCCATGAATGCTCCTTGCTGCCCTGTCTCCCTGACGTAAGGGGTTCTACCTCCGGAAGCGTACGTCAGAGTAAACTCTTCCATAAATCGCCTTTGCCTGATGTCTTATCACAACAACAGAGAAGTAGTTAATATGTATCTGCACTCAGTATGGACACTGCTATTTGGGAATGGGGATTTGCTGCTTTAGGGAGTGCCCTACGCTTTGTGGAATGTTAGCAGCATCATTTTTTATATCCACTGAATGACAGACCTCGCCTTTCTTCCACACCATTGTGACAGGTAAAATTGTATTTTCAAATGTCCTTTGGTGGTAAAAACCCTTGCAGTTGAAAATCGCTCACCTACACCCACTAACCAGGATCCGCTGGGAAAAAAAAAATGTGGGCAGATTTCAAAGTTATACACCTGAGTTAATTGTAGTTTCTACCAAAAATTTCTCCCTGTGAGCTAACACATCCTCCACCACCTCCACGTCTGCACACCTCCACGTCTGCACACCTCCACGTCTGCACACCTCCACGTCTGCACACCTCCACGTCTGCACACCTCCACGTCTGCACACCTCCACGTCTGCACACCTCCACCTCTGCACTCCTCCACCTCTGCACTCCTCCACCTCTGTACTCCTCCACCTCTGCACTCCTCCACCTCTGCACTCCTCCACGTCTGTACTCCTCCACCTCTGCACTCCTCCACCTCTGCACACCCTCACCTCTGCACTCCTCCACCTCTGCACCCCTCCCCCTCTGCACTCCTCCACCTCTGCACTCCTCCACCTCTGCACTCCTCCACCTCTGCACTCCTCCATCTCTGCACTCCTCCACCTCTGCACTCCTCCACCTCTGCACTCCTCCACCTCTGCACTCCTCCACCTCTGCACACCTCCACGTCTGCACTCCTTCACCTCTGCACTCCTCCACCTCTGCACACCTCCACCTCTGCACTCCTCCACCTCTGCACTCCTCCACCTCTGCACTCCTCCACCTCTGCACTCCTCCACGTCTGCACTCCTCCACCTCTGCACACCTCCACCTCTGCACTCCTCCACCTCTGCCCACCTCCACCTCTGCACTCCTCCACCTCTGCACTCCTCCACCTCTGCACTCCTCCACCTCTGCACTCCTCCACCTCTGTACTCCTCCACCTCTGCACTCCTCCACCTCTGCACTCCTCCACCTCTGCACTCCTCCACCTCTGCACTCCTCCACCTCTGCACTCCTCCACCTCTGCACTCCTCCACCTCTGCACTCCTCCACCTCTGCACTCCTCCACCTCTGCACTCCTCCACCTCTGCACTCCTCCACCTCTGCACTCCTCCACCTCTGCACTCCTCCACCTCTGCACTCCTCCACCTCTGCACTCCTTCACCTCTGCACTCCTCCACCTCTGCACACCTCCACCTCTGCACTCCTCCACCTCTGCACTCCTCCACCTCTGCACTCCTCCACCTCTGCACTCCTCCACGTCTGCACTCCTCCACCTCTGCACACCTCCACCTCTGCACTCCTCCACCTCTGCACCCCTCCACCTCTGCACTCCTCCACCTCTGCACTCCTCCACCTCTGCCCTCCTCCACCTCTGCACTCCTCCACCTCTGCACTCCTCCACCTCTGCACTCCTCCACCTCTGCACTCCTCCACCTCTGCACTCCTCCACCTCTGCACTCCTCCACCTCTGCACTCCTCCACCTCTGCACTCCTCCACCTCTGTACTCCTCCACCTCTGCACTCCTCCACCTCTGCACTCCTCCACCTCTGCACACCTCCACCCTGTTTTCCCCCACGCGTTCCCTCATGGTGGCATTTTGCAGATCACATCGTGTTCTGTCTGTTGTTATTATTTCTCTCATTTGTATGCCCCATTCCCCATTAAAATAGCATTACTGGAAAGTGGAAGGATCTTAGAGTGTCATAGAAACAGTCCTTAGCAGGACATCTGTTACTGAAACCTTAACAACACTTAGTAAAGCTCTCATTGTGCTCCTGGTTTACATTAAGATTGTAAATGTTTTCAAAGTCTTATCTGCGGCCTCCCATCATTTCTCCCAGCTCTTCATAACTTCCTGCCTGAAGTTCCTCCTGCATATGTCTTAACTCATTCATTTATACTAAGTAAGTGTTATGCTTTTCCTCTTGTTTTACATGGATTCTCTAACTGAATTCCCCTCTGCCTAACATTGTCAGAGCGGAAGTGTTATCTATATCAAAGAAATGCCAGAATATGCCCATGTTACCTTTAACTGAGGTAAACAATTATGTCCATGTGGTGATAGGAAATTCCCCTGTTTTTTGAAATATGAAAAACAAAACATGGAACTATGTGCTGTTTATGAGGAACATATAATAAATTGGGATTCAAGGAAAAGAAATCACAAAGAAAAATTCTTAATGCATAAGGATACAAGTGAAATTAAAAACTAACAGGTGGATTTAACATGGCAATAATGTGCTTTTGCTGTACAACATCCTTTGCTGAGGACCTCAACTGCAAGGGACAATATGAAATTGCTAGGTTTCATTATTTGTTATCTTAAATGCAAAACTGAGAAAAAAAGTATAGATGATAACTTGTAATAATAGATTCTCTTTCGCCTTTTCATTTCTAGAATGAATATATCAGTTCATTAACATATAACCTCTTTGCTCAGAAATTCAACCCACTCATAAGACTGTGCTGTTATGAAGATAATCCTTTGCAATTAACCCATGCTGTGCCGCTCTGTGCCTCTGTGTTCAGATTAGAATTTCATGACAGAAAGCATTCATTTCTAGGTTGAAGCATTTATGGTCTACCAATATTTAAACTTTCAAGAGTTGTCAACATCTCTGATAATTTCTGCACATCTGCTTTTGTCTGAATATTCAGTTCTAGCATTGCCCAAGTCAAGAGTCTGGGTGAGATTAGATTTTACTTTTGTGTAAATTATAGAAATTGAAGGAATATTTTTTGCTATTTTCAATCTTATTGCTTGTTGGAATGTTTGCAATAATTGTGCACAGATAAAATTTAGATGAACTTTGTAAAGGCTTGACTTGACTTTTTGGAAGATGGTTGATTTCACATTGGAATTGAGTGAAAGGTTAAATCGACTCTTCCATGTAGATGGCTGCATCTTGGTGAGTCATGTGGTGTTTGGAATTTGACAAGTTGTGATGTTTTCCTCATCATGTAGAACTAGAAAATATGACACCCAAAAGCCAACTTGCAAGATGTATTTTTCTTAAAACATTTCACAAATTATGAAATGCTCCATTCCAGCATGCTGTAAAATCTGGTTGGAAAAATCATTAGTTTTTAATTAACAGTAACAGTTGAGTTTGATGATTAGTCATAGCCCTTGCTGTTATTGTCTGTTTATTACTGTTGACCTTTTGTTCATGACCCTGCTCATTAGCACATTCAATTGGAAAAGAAGTTTGTAAAAACATAGGAACTTTAAATTACTTCATTATACTATTTTCTAAAGTATCTCCAGTCAATTTAGGAGAAGAGATGGTATAGTCTATGGACCAATTGCTAATTTGTAACACATATTGATTTTATATTATCTCTTAGGTGGCCTAAGACCAGTAAGAAAAAAAAATCAATGTACATATATGGTACTATAATATTCTCCTTTAGTGTTAGAAGCATCAATAAATGAAAGATTCAGGATAGCACTAATTAAAACATGGATTAAATAGGTTCTGAAAGTTTGAAATATACAATATTTAAAATACAGTGTTGCTTCTTATAGAACAGAAGACTGGCATTTTATTGAAATTTTTGAGCTACTAATCAACTTAAAATGTACATTATGCAGAAAAATAATTCATTTTAAGATTAAAATTATATCTGGCATATGGATTGCCGTTTGGAGATGTAGGCATGTTTTGGTACTGCTATGTGTCCAAATACATATTTCTATCTCCAAATATTTGTTTGGTATCACATTCCTGAGCAGGAAATTAGAATATCTATAATTCTTTTTAACTTAAATTTTTCTCAGTTTTGAATAGCTATTTTTTTCATTTTTTTTGAGAATTCCATAGGAGAATATTGTCTTTGCAGTATTTCCATCCCTCCTAAACCCCTGCCAAATTCTCCCATTGGCCCTCCTTCCCCTCTCAATTTTTGTCCTCTTATTATTGTTACATATACATATACTCATTTATAAATACATACATTTATACACACACACACACACACACACATGCACAGAGTCCATTTAGTGGTGCTTCTGTGTACCTGTGTTTAGTGCTGCCCACTTGGGATTAGATAACCTCTCAAGGAATGATTTCCTGGAGAAACTGATTCTCCCTTCGTTATCATGTATTGAATGCCTGAGCTCTTCATCTTGAGGTGAGACCCCACGAAATTTCCCCCATGCACCTTGACATGTCAGTTGCTTTTGTTATTATGCAGCTTGTTAGACTATCATTCTATGGCAATTTCACTGGTGCAGCTTCCCTAATAAGTCTGGAATGCCTTAACTAGCCGATGTCTT
Organism: Eospalax fontanierii; assembly: GCA_035773235.1. Lineage (NCBI taxonomy): Eukaryota > Metazoa > Chordata > Mammalia > Rodentia > Spalacidae > Eospalax > Eospalax fontanierii. The sequence continues at coordinate 41,654,027 of CM069526.1, read as the reverse complement.
GTCCCTCTGACTCTTACATTCTTTGTGTCCCCTCTTCTGCAGTGTTCCCTGAGACTTAGGTGCAGAAGTTGCCTTGTAGATGTTGGGCACCTCACAGTCACTTAGTTTTTACATGTGACAAGTTCTGGAACTTTGTAATTGCCTCCATCTGTTCCAAAAAGAAACATCTTTGATCAAAGGTGAGAGGTGCATTTATCTGTAAATTTAAGAATACATATTTAGAATATAGTAAGAAATTACCTTGGTTTAGGGAAGCGACAATGTAGGTTTTACTCTAGGATCTATGACCTCTCCAGCCATGTGTATTTGTAGCTTTTGAATGTGAACTTTAGGATGTCAAAAAACTGGATACTTCTATTAGATATTAAACTTCGTGGTTGATGTAATGTAAGTAGGTAACGATATTTTCTGATTGCTTAGGATATCTCTTCGCTTTAGTGATTGTTTCCTTTGCTAGCTTAAGCTTTTGAATTTCATGCAAGCTCATTTGGGGATTATTTTGTGTGCCACTGGAGTCTTTTAAAGTCCTTGCTTGTGCTTCTATCTTGAAGAGTTTTCACTACAGTTTCAATATTTCAGGCCTAATGTTAAGGTCTTTGATTTATTCTGAATTGCCTGTTAGTACGTATATATGCTAGATATGTGTGCATGTGTGTTCACTTATGTGTGAGTACAACATGTGCTGGTGCATGCACATGTTGAAGTCAGAGATGACATCTGGTGTCTTTCTTGTCTGCTCTCCACTTTATTTACCGAGGCAGATCTAGCAGTGAACCTGGAGCTTGTCAATTCAGTTAGTCTAGCTAGGTAACTTGCCCCAGAGATCTGCCTCTGCAAAGCTGGGATTATGGGTGGGCCAGCATGACTACCCAGATTTTATGTTGGTCCTGGGTTCCAAATTCTGGTCCTCATGTTTATGGGCTAAGAGTTTCCTACATTGAGCCATTTTCTAAGCCTCTGAATTGATTTTTATGCAAAATGTGAGGTGTGTATCTAGTTTGATTTTTCTAATAGAATATTCATGTCCAATTTCCCTACCAGAATTTATTGAATTTATCTTTTGTCCATTGTATATCTTTAAGATAGTTGTAAAAAATAGGTGCCTGTAGCTGTGTAGATTGCTCATAATCCTTATTAAAACTCACACGCATCCTTCACAAAACTAGAAGAAACAAACAACAAAAATCCCTAAATGTTCATATAGAAGCACAAAGCACCTGCCAGTAGTCTAAACAATCCTAAGCAGAAAGAGCTGTGCTAGAAGAATCACAACACCTGATCTCAAATTATACTACAAAGCCATAGTAAGAAAAACTGTGTGGTAACAAAAGCAGACATGTATACCAGTGGCATAGACTCTAAGACCCAAACATAAGGCTCCTGATTCTACTTGCCTACCTTTCTACCAGACGAGGCACTGTAGCTATGCCAATCTGTGGTTTTCAATGCTTTGAATCAGCAGCTGCCGCAGGAAGAAGTCATCCGCCACCTCATCGCAAGTTCCTCCTCTGGTGATATTGTACCTCTAGTTTTTATTGCTTCCACAATTCTCTGATACTTTGTAAACAGTGATCCTTTTTTTTTTTCCTGTAATGTCGGCCTTTCTATTTTTATGAATATAGTTACTATATTTATCTCACCTGGATACACACCCCTTAGATCTGCTCCATCTGTGTCATAGGCACTGGTTTATGGCACCATAAAATTCTGTTGAAGCACATCATTATAGTAACTTCTAGAATCAGTATTAACACATATTTTGTTGCAACTTAAGGTGGGTGCTTTATTAAATGGAGAATGTGGTCTACTTCATTCAAGTCTTACAATAAAACTATGAAAAAACACTATTAAAATGATTTTCTAGGTAGCAAAAATTGACACATATAGGTCAACTGCCCAGTGTCCAAACAATTAGGTTTTGGTGAAGTCAGGATTTTTGTTTATACCAGCTACACCAGTGCCTATGACACTGTTCATATGGGAGGTTATTCTTACTCCATGTCATTTTCCAACCATTTTTATGCCTTTGATTTTTCTACCGCAAACAGGATTAATTCCTAAGCTGTATATATCAAATTCACCACTGAACTAACAATACTACTCTTATTTTCAGGACTTAAAAAATATATTAGTTTTATCTTTTGAGAACATCTACAGCCCAAGTATATGCATAGCAAAGTTCCTAATGAAAATGCACTGAGTGTTTGGAAAATGGACCCAACATGTGGCGCTGCCTACTAAGTCTCTGCTCATGCTGATTTCTGATGGTTTGTGGAATATTGTGTTAGTTTTTTAGGGCTAATGAGTTTGGCTTAATTTCTTTACCCCTCTCAGCCAAGTCTTTCCACAATGTGGCTTCTCCCATGGGGTCCTTGCTAATAAATACTTTAATTGAACTGCTTTATTAAAATGAGTGCCTATATGATCATCTAGACACCCCACAGATGTGAGGGGAGATTATGAGTTCAAATGAGATGAGGTTAGGCAAATCCAGGTCTCGTCTTGATACTGCATTATCACAAAACCTGATAATAAGGGAATCCAAGTTCACACAAGGTTAGCAAACAATGAAATGAAACTTTCAGTACTTCTGAGGTTTATTTTTAGAAAATCGTTGATATTTATTAAGTATTGAAAAGTAGCAGGATCTCCAAGCTCAGGAAGTAGAAAACTGTTGACTATATATTGATTTAAGTAGCTGTTCAGCTTCGTCATTCACTGATTTCGTTCGGACAGTAGGTGATGGTTCAGTTTGCTTTCCATAAATAGGAATCTTCCAAACACTATATAAACAGAACAAAACACAATAAATTTAAGATCTCTCTTTCCATGTTGAACAGGATTCCCCTTGTTTCTTGAGGGTTTCCCCCATGCAGCTGCAGCCATTCATAAATCACCTACTTTCATATAATTTTTACCCATTTATGATTTATATTTTTTCTTTCTCATTGTTACAAATGGAACTCGATATTTCACATATGGTAAGCATGTGCTGTACCACTGAACTAGACCTCCAGTCCTGATTTTTATACCTTTTACTCTTAGCACTATACTACTGCTTTCGTCTCCTTCTAGAATGACTCATTAACTCCTGCTTAAAGCATTTAACAGCAGTTCTAGTCCAGTTCCAAAATCTTCCACATTCCTCCAGGTTCTTCACGGCAACAACCACACATCTCCTGGTATCAACTTATATATTAGTTATTTTACTGTTACTATGATAAAATACTATGACTAAAAGCAACTTAAAGAAGGAAGAGTTTATTTGGGCCTATAGTTCCAGAGGGGAGTCCATAATGGTGGAGAATGCATGGCAGCATGCAGACAATTCAGGAATCTGAGAGATCATATCTTTAACCACATAGAGGAAGAGGAGGGAGAGAGGGAGGAAGGGAGAGAGAAAGAGAGAGAGAGAGAGAGAGAGAGAGAGAGCGCACAAGCTGAAAATGGGGCAAGGCTATGAACCCTCAAACTCTACCTCCACTGATTTACTAGCCTCCAACAAGGCTATACCTCCAAAAGGTTTCACAATCTCCACACTCAGCCCCACTACCCTAGGACCAAGAAGGTCAAATACATGAGTTTATGAGTGATATTTCTCATTCAAACCACCACATATGATAAACTTCCTTTGGTAACAAATATGTACATTCACCTTTTTCAGGCATTCACTTGTCCCCAATGTTTACAAATCAGTAAGTATTTATTGTGGTCATAGTTTGTGTTAGCAGTTTCCTCAGACCCTTATCAGTATGCTGAATGAGGCACAAGCTTTATACCTAAGAAACACAATATAAATGTTAACTGATTGCCATATATTTCTGTGAATGTTGGCTGGAGCAAAAGCATATTCCAGTCTCAGAACCGCTTTAAAGACAGTGCTTGTTTTCTACAAGGTTCCAAATGGCAATTGGTAATATTGCTACTAAGCTGTGTCACACCGAGATGGTATGTTACCAAAATGACATGCACTTGTCTAGGAATATGACAGAGGTAGGTTTTCTCTAGGATCTAGGACCTCTCCAGCCATGTGTATATGTTTATGTTTACAGAGCCACACGTGAGTTCCCTACCACTGAATGGGCTTTAAGTCCAGTAAGATAGCTGTTGATTACTCCAAAGATAAAAGTGCCACTACTACATCAGTATAGTTTGTTGTGCTGGTCATTGTGGTTATCAGTCAGTAAAGCTGGGATTGGATCATTGCTAGATTTTCTCCCTTAGCAACTTGCATACTCAATCACAAAACCCAACATAGAACTGGGGAAATGGGAAGCAGGCCCCAACCTTAGCCAAAAAGCTATTGGCATCTGTCTTAAGAATTTTCCACTCACAGTGAGACGCAGCGTTCAGCCCTGCCCCTCTAGTTTCAAATTGGCTGAGTGAACAGAGTATACTCTCCCATTAGACAAATCCGGGTTTATTGGGGTTACTTACAAAGGATTGGTCACAGGGGAGGGGGACAGCAGTCTCTCATGGGGAGGGCAGCATTTTGTTCAGAAATGCCATGGACCTCCAGCATGCCCTGCCAAGATGGCGACCTGCAGTTGCTGTGGCTGCTTGTATCCAGCTCTCGCCTCAATGGGTGTGTCCATAAATGGGCGTGTCTATTGAGCCAGAGTAAAACCCCAGCTAAATTTAGTCTACAGCATCTGATTCCTTCTGGATTAAGGAAAGTTGATCTTTAACGGAGTGACTCTAGAGAGGCTGACTAGACCCGGGTGAATGAACTTGCACTGTGGGAGGTGTGTCTATACAAACTTGGCTTGATAGGCCTGAACATACATGACAGAATGCACGAAATCTAATGTGTATGTGGGGCTATGGAGGGTGTGAATGGAGGTGTAAAGATGACTAAGATGGTTTGTATGAAATGCACAAAAATTCAATAAAAAATACATTAAGAAATCCCTCAAACAAAATGACATGCACATAAACAGTTTACATTATCTTTTGTCCTCTTTATTATGAATCAATAAAGCGCTGAATACAAGTGTTACCTCCATGTACTGCATTACTTGACCAGTCAAGAAAAACACAACTGGGAAGATCTTTCCATGGAAGTGAATCTGAGTTTCAAAGGTGAGCCTCCAAGTAAAATGACAAGAAATGTCTTCTGTCCAAAATCAGTAGACATGGTTCCAAAGTCAACTTTGCCACAGAGCAAGAATGATAAGAAGGAATGATTCGGAGCTTATGGGTTCTCTCATTTGAAATCTGAATGGTATCGCTTAGCTCAGAAACTTTCTGATAAGAATATTAATTTCTCACATCATTGGGAACTGTATAACTTAGGCTGCTTCTTTGTAAGTAGATATTTTAGAATCAGGTCTAATGAGAGGAACAGAATCCTAGCATGAGACTCACCCAGACTCTACTCGTTGGCTTTCGGCTGGCTACACGGATACAGAAGATATTGAGGGGAATTTCTGTGTCCAAGGGGACGTTTCTAGGATGTGAAAAAAATGAAGCTTTCACATGCTTCATGTTTTTCTTTCTAATCCTCTAATGGAATATATTTGAATAGTTTTATCATATATACTCTTGAGCAATTTTAATTATTTGTTATGTACTTTAATAAAAGCTTCTCTTACAGACATGCTTTAAAGGCTATGTTGTTAATTTCAGCATTGGCTGGTAGTTAGGGAAAAATGTACTTTTTGATTTTTATTTGACTATATATTTTCTCTGTAAGTGAATTGTGAAGGCCAAATGCTTCTTCATCTAATTTAGATGCCTTTTTTGTAAATTCAAAAGTTAGACTGGGGATGGAGGAGGGTGGTTCAGCTGATGAAGTGCTTGCTGTATAATCATAAGTTCCTGAGTTTGGATCTCCAGCATTCTAGTAAAAAGCCAGGCATGGCAACATGCACCTGCAATCATGAAATAGGTGACTTCTAGGTTCAATGGGAGACCCTGCCTCAAAAAGCTAAGTGGAGAGTGATTTGAGAAGCCTCTGGCCTAGATATCCCCCGCCCCCGTACACAAATATTGGATTGATTTCCAGAAAACAAACTTGGATGTCATTCCTCAGGCACTATTCACCTTTTCTTTGAGACAGTATTTTTACTGAACTGGAATTTCCTGAATAGTCTTGGATGGTTGGAGGGATGAATGGATGAGTGGATGGATGGATCGTTAGCCCCAGGAATCAGCCTGTTTCTGGCTTCCTAGTGCTAGGATTATAAGTGTGTATCACCATGCTTGGCACTGTTTCATGTGAGTTCTGGGGAATGAATTCAAGTCTTCTTGTTTTCACAACAAGTCCTGGAAATAAAATTTTCCTTTACATCTATATCTGTAATTCACCCTCCTCTGAGTGAAATAATAACAGAAATTCATGAAATGATTATGCTGATGCCAATGACATCATGAAATGTAAAAATACATAAAGACTCTACAAAACCAAGCCTTTAAATTATGACTGACTAAAACTTCCCAAACAGTAGCTGATCTTGTGTTAAATATTTACATTTTACACTTTCATTAAATGCAGTAAATATTATAATTTATGACAGTGTCTTGTCATCTTGAAATGGATTGAGGAAGAGAATTTCCTTTGCTCTATCTATGGAAAAATATTTTCTAAGCAAAGTCATCATTGAAAACACGTTTCAACAGAAAGCTATTTTTCCTAGTTAGGAAATTAGATCAAGTACTTTAAAGAGGGGGGTCTAAATTTGATTAAGGGGTTCTAAATTTGTTTAAGAACTATTGTATGAAATGCACAAAATCTCAATAAAAAATCACTCAGCAATAATTTCTTTAAAGATAAACAATGCTTTATAAGCAATGCTTTCATATTCATATATTTACTTACATGTGAATACACAGAAAAATATCAATCCATTTTATTCCAAGGACGACTTACCACAGACAATTTACAGTTTAGTTCACCCCCTCAACTCTGCCATTCCATTTTTATGTACATGGAAATAATACATTGGTTTAATTGCTGTGTGGTGCATTCTTGCCTTATTCAACACTCTAATGAGTGGTTCTAATATTGCTTTGATTTTCCTGAAGTTATCTACTGTATTACAAAATATAAATCACTTTTCTTCCAAGATTCTCTAAGTGTGTTGTCCATGTGATTACATTTTATTCTAGAAATTAGACATTATCATATAGGGAAAGAAGGGAAAAGGGGAGCCTAGAATAATAATCCTCTGTCTTAGCTGGAGATGCAGCTCAGTAGAAGAGTGCTTGCCTAGCCTGCAAGAAGCCTTGGGTTCAATCCTAATTGCCACAATCACAAATAAGTGGCAACAACATAAAAGCATTTGAATGAGATCCTGACTGTGGCTTTTTATAAGTCATAGACATTCACTAAACACATAATATGTGTCTTGCAAGTCACCCTAGAAATTTCACCTGCACAGTCTAAATGAAGGAGATAGTATTGATACCTTTATTTTTGAAAGGGTTGAAAATAAAGGGTAGAGAAACTAACTTGTTCAAAGTCACAGGCTGGTAAATGGCAGAGCTAGGCCTACCCCAGTCTACCTATTGCCCTACCCAAACATTAAGCCTTCTGCAGCCTCTCAGTCACTAGTGTGTTCCCATATATTTACTAGTTCTTATACCAAACAAGCATGTTACCTTATCTTCATAAGTTCCTGTGAGTTCCAGGAGGGCAGAGAAAGCCTCTTTATGAGCACGCTGCCTGTTTGTGTAAGCATTTCTGGAAAACTGCCTTGAAGACATCACAGAAGAAAGGGGCTTATACAGCCAAGACTGTAAGAATTTGTTGTTATTTTTCTCATTCTATGAAAATATCCCATTTTGCATCTAATTTTGTATTTCTAATTTAATACTTTTTTCTTAAACAAGATACCCAACACTATAATGTCAACTTTATATATAAAAATAGGAGCTTCTACTTGCTTTTTATTACTCCTTTGGCATGGTATCATGTGTCCCAAGCTGTCCTTGAACTGGCTGTGTAGCTGAGGATAACTTCAGACTTTTGATCCTCCAGCCTCCACCTCCCCAGAGCTGGGATTACAAACATACACCACCACCACACTTGGTTTTTTACTGTGCTGGGGATTGAATTAAGGACTTCTGGCATACTAGGCAATTGCTATACCAACTGAGCCACATTCTCAGTTCTCTGGTTTTCAAGGTAAGAGGTAATACGTGAACTATTGGTGCTGAGTTATCTTTTAATAATCTGGCAGGATGGAAATTTTCCTAGTCAAAAAGTACCACATCAGTGCTCATTTTAATACAATATATAAACAAACCAACTTAGGGCTTTCAAATAATTTTAATGCTACCTACAGAGAGCAGCACATATTAGATACTTGCCACAGCCCATTAAATGGATTTCACGACCTACTATGGATGATAGAATTCCATTTGAAATAACATATCTCAAAAGAAGAGTAGAGCTCTCAAATTATTTTTTTCCAAAAACAAAAACCATGGAATGTGTGTGCCAGGGGTGAGCATCTAGTCACCCCTCCTGGTTACCCACTCTCTACAGTGAAAAACAGGACTATCTGTTTCAAAGGGAAACTAAACCCCAGACAGTTATAGGAGGTTAGTCATTCAGAGCACCGAGGACATTGTCTTTGGTTTGTTACCTCATTTATTAATTGGGAATGCGCCATTCTGTGGCTTTAACTGCCCATTTTACACAGGTGCCTCACTCTGGTTCATCGGCTACATGGTCAAATCATCCACAGGAGGCTAATTTAAATGGGTTTGCTATTTGTGATTAAGCCATCAGCTGATGGAACCAGTGGCTATTAGTTTAAATTCCCCTCCAAAAGGTTGTGTCCCACGTATTTACATATGGAAAGGCACTCAAAATAATAATGAAAGCACTTGGTACAGGGAATAAAGAGCGATGCTTTTCTGCAGGGTACAGTTACTGCAAACAATCAGCCATTGTTCGTTAAACTGCACATTGTGTCACAAGCAATTCAGGAAATTTAAAGAATGCTCAGTGTCTGCTATAACTACATATTTTCATGGGGCTATTACTTACATGTTATATTTTGCAAAAGTGAAATTCATCAGAAATTTCATATGCAGTCACTTTTGGAACATGAATCCTCTAATCAAAGATACCTTATCATTTAATGTTAATTGGTTTCTAATCAAGGCATTCTCATGCAGATATTAATTAGCAAAATGGAGTTACAGATATGGTTTTAGCTTTGAACTTAGTACATTAACTTGTTTTTATCAGTTAGAGTGTAAATTTATCAGATATTAGCCACCTGTGAAGATCTGGAAGTTCTTAGGAAGTCTCACATTGAAGACTTGTAGTGTAAATCTGGAAAGTTTTCCTCTGTAACTGCATTTTAATGTACTTGCTACCTCTCTAGCAACTATCAGAGCAACGTTTTTGGATAAGCATCTGATCAGCAGTTTGCCGTCCTAAGGGTCAGTTAATCAATGATCCTTCCAGAATATTCTATTCATCCATCCCTGCATTACATAAAATATCTTTGCTCATTGAGCTTGATGCTAGTCTTAATGAATACATGTCCATAAGGATGTGAATAAGAAAGGAAAATAGTCATAAATTCACCCCATGCTATGTGAGCTTTTTCTAATCCTGTAGTCACACTAGTGCGCGGTTGGGTCTCGTTATGACCCAGCAATTTCCTCCTGAATCTAAAAGACCATTTTATGTTATCCCTGTGACTGTTGTTTATATAATTAGATTTAAGGAATTCTTCTAAAGAAGATGCAGGCATTCACATTTATTCTATTCTGTGCACTGTAAGCAAGGTAGGACATCATTGCCACAAGAAGGGATAATGAAACGAAAAGATCTTGGCAAGTAAAAATTGGAAATTATATTTGCTGCGTAGGTGAATATTTATAGCCTTACTTAGATTAATATCTGGTGCCTATGTCTTAGGCACTAAGCTAGGATTTTGTTGATAGACTCTCAGTTAAATTTTGATTCATGAATTTCCAAGATTGTCTTTCAAATGCCTGCCTCATCATGACATCCAGTGTCAGAGAAGCAAATCACCTGTAAGTCTTCTGAGAGCTCGTAAGCTGCTGGCTGACACTACACAAGGAAGTGTATCTGAAGACATGGTCCACTGTATTGCATTCTCAGAGATGCAATACTTCTCTAAGACTCGAACCAAGTTCCAACCTTCCTGATCTACCATCCAGTTACAGCCTACTTCATAATCATATGACCTCATCCTTATCAACCCAGAGCAAAGCTGTCATTCCAATACTGGCCCTTTCATAATGAAGTAGCTTAGCTAAACCTCGAGAGCTTTCTAAATGAGCAGGTAGGTAGTCTTGCTTCTCTGGCACAAGATTAAATTAAGATGTAATAGTCTATAAACTATTTGTGCTTCTTTGGTCTACTTTTTCCTTCTCTCATTAGTGCTATTGAGTCACTGCTCTGCAGTAACTGTAAGTTTCTAGATCAATGTGGATACCAAAAGAAATCAGGATCTCAAATCCAGCTCAAGTCAGTGAATTACCAGTTACCTGATGCATGCCAGGTATAATCCCCGAATCTAAAACTGTCACATACATAGATTTTTGTCTACTGAAGCACAGAGACATAGACACAAATAAGTCCAGTGTGAATCACATTGTGCCCTAATAAAGCTGATGACAGGTTATTTCTTGCTAGTGAGAAAAAGAATATCTCATGAAGAAGAAACACTGGAAAACAAAGAATATTTCAAAAGTCAGCGAAAAGCCTCGGATGATGTGGAGGAGGCAAAGAAAAAAGAACATTATAAGCCGGGGAGGCAATACAAGGAAAGGTATGCCAAAGTATCGCCATGCTGAAACAGGAGAGGAAAGAGGTGGTTGAGAGTCAGTGGACAGATGGATCTGGAAACTTTTGTGAGGCCAGATTGTCAAGCTAAGCAGTTCTAACTTCATTTTGTAGAAAACCGGAATCCTTTATGAGTTTGTCAGTAGAGAAAAGATGGTATAGTCTATGAAACAGAGAAATTTCCAAGTGAGCAAGGACTGAATGGGTTATGAAAGAGGAAGGGAATCCACCCACTTTACGACACTACTGAACAGTTTATGTAAGTTTTGTTCAGATTTCTACAGAAGCAGCCATTTGCAGCTTGGCTTTTAATATTTCCACTCACTACCTGAAATATGTTCCAAAGTATAGTTGTTTGAAGTCCAGACTCTTATTATTCAGGAAATGCATAAGAACATATTTTTATCTGAAATACTTGCTGGGGAGAATGTTAGCATGAAGGCACATTTTCTTTTGCACGCATAAGATGGCAGAATAAGCAATCTCAGCCATGCTGTTTTGAAATCACGCTTTCTTAGCATGATTCTAAGCAAGCCATTTGGGAAGTATAATTCTAAAAACAGTACGTGTCCAGGTGCAGTGCAGAAACTTTTGTATCTTTCTGGGTTATTGCTGCTGCATGACATTGGATGGTACCCTAGGCTTCACTTCACTTAATTAAAAAATGTCAACATTTTAAAGACACATAGACTTTTAGCAAAAAGATAGAGAACATGAACAGCAGTGGTTGGGGAAATGAATTCATCCCCTGTTGCTTCCATGACTTCTTTGAAAGGAAAGTAAGTTGATTGCATGGGTTTCTCTACCTCAGTGTTGACCTGACCATTTTAATATTTCCTAACATGATTATTTGGTGAATGTTCCAATTTTTCTATAACTCTTTATGGTAACACGTGGAGATGTATCTGCTTACATTGTTATAAGGCATATTTCTAATCTGTGTCTTTTCTGTCATCTCATGGCCTAATTTATTTGCATCATTAATTGGTGATTTAAGTGCCTCAAATGTGAATAATACCAACCAGAGTGATCGCCACCCTTTAAGTGAATATGAAATGCGTGTAACTCACGATAACCTGGTTCTTAACTTGTCAACTTCAGACCATTTTCAAGACTGGTTCACTCTCTGGGTGCTCACCAGCAGGGAATGCTAGACTCGGTCATTTCAACCAGGAATCAAGTCCAGATTTTATTATCCAGGTTCTCTCGTTTCACTTTGCTCTTCCAATCCCATCCTAAAAATTAACTTATATACTAGACATTTTAGGCTAAGTGTTTTCATGTAGATGCCCAAATAGGACTAGGGACTTGTGGTAGGAAAACGATGTGAGACTGAATCAAGAGCTTAATTTTACTTTTGTTTCAAGGCAGGCAAATTATATATCCACAGTTGATGTTTTACTAAATCATGCATTATGCCTTCATCCAATCAATTCTCCCTATGGTGGTTTGAATGAAAATGTCCCCTGTAGGCTCCAAGTATTGGGACATTTTGTCCCAGTTGGTGGTGCTGTTTGGGGAGGTCTAGAATGTGTGGCCATGCTGGAGGAAGCATGTCACTGAGGACAGGATTGGAGAATTCTTAAACCTTACTGGATCTCCAGGCGCTCTTTGCTTCCTGTGCCTCTTGAAGATGTGAACAATTAGCTTCTTCTCCTATTCTACCCATCTCTGTTGGGTAGAATATCCAATGCTGCCCCACCATGATGGACTTTCGCCCCTTTGGAACCATAAGCTAAACAAACTCTTCCTTTTATAAGTTCCCTGGGTCATGGTATTTTATCACAGCAACCGAAAAGTAACTAAGACACTCCCCAAATCTGCACACTTCTAGACTACTATATAAGTATGTAAGCTACATATACATGAATCCAGATTCAATGCAGAACACAGGTAATCCCTTCTCCTCCACATTGAGCTAAAACATGATGGTGATTGGCAGAAAAGAGCTGCTTAGCTAAAATACGGGTATTTCATTTTTAGGGTCATTGTTTACAGAGAACTATCAGAAATTTCTCAGTTGCTGATTGATTCTGCATCTAAGAATCTGTCGATGATGAATGTTGGTTTTCTTATTTATGAGTATTCATTTTAATGTAATCATGAAGCTTTCACCAAGTTTTATTCAGTTGTTTATTAGTAGTCATCCGTCATCCTTGGATACTATTCATAGGACCATCTAGTCCAGTCCTTGGCACAGCTGGGACCTCCTTAGACATGTTCCCTAAGCCACTGTCTGTAGTGGTGTATTGTGCTGGCTCAGCTGCAGTTTGGCTTTTCTCCTGGCAGTCATCACTACCAGATGCTTGCTTAGGTGTTTGTAGATCATTTGCTTTCTCTCCACTCCATGAAGCTTTGGGCATTTCTCTGCTCATCACTGTTTTCTGCTTGCTCATCTCTACCTAGAATGAGATGTAAACTCAGTTATCCCAAAGGTACACTTTCCATGAATTTACAACTTACTGCTCACACAATTTAGAAAAAGCTGATCATTTTCAGAATATGAATTTTGAAGTTCCTTGACAAAAAATATTAATAACAAACACTGAGAGTAAGAAAATAGGATGTGTTCAGTTACTATCTGTTTTGTAATCACACTACCATAACGAGAATTGTGTCTCTTCTGCCTCGAAAATTCAGAGGCTGAAATTCTAACTTCAAAATGAGTGTTGGAAACACAACCTTTGGAATGTAGTTAAGGTTTAATGATGTCATATGGGCAAAAGCCTAATTCAATGGGAATGGAGTGCATCTTCATTATAGAAACAAGTGTGAGATCCTACATCATGTAAGAACATAGTGAGAAGGTTGATGTCTTTAGCAGGAAGCACTCACAAGACGCTGAATTTGTGTATGCCTTAACTGGTATATTTCCATCTTCAGACCTGCAAGAACATTCATTTCTGATCTTTAAATCTCTTAGTCATTTGGTATTTCTTTATGGCAGTCAGAGGAAATATATATACATTTAATTAACGCAAAATTATTTTAAGAACATTTTCTTATTTTATGCTTCTTATTCAGGTCTTGTATGCTTGCATTGTTGATAACATTATTTGAAAGTCTATAGTAATAGAGTGATGGAGGACAGGAGGAAACATTTTCAGATTAGAACTGAAATTCCCACAGTATGAAGCCTTTCCTTTTACAAATTTCATCGTTTATTATGTGCTGTGTTCCCTAAACAGATAGCATTGAATAAACAAGGCACAGGAAATTGGTTGTTGTGTGGTGTCTGGTTCGATTTTAGATTGATCACGGGATATTCTATAAAAATTTGTGTCTTTGATTGACAGACTCTTCTGCTGAAATCATGAAATGTGGAGCTGTATAGATTTGGGGCATTCTATGGACCTTATGAAAATCAACTAAAAGCAAAGTTAGGAGTGCAAATCAATACCACGTGGTAATGTGCTATTTCCTGGGGATGAATCCAGTTAGTCTTAACGGAAAGCCAACTAATGTGCTTGTTATTGACTTGGCAACACCCCCAAACAGTTGTTGATCTAAGCGTTCTCATTGTTTTCAACAACTTAAGGCTACAGGTGTCCATGACAGTAAATAACAGTCAGTGTAGCTAAAGGTTCATCCAAATACTGATTTAAAAAATTATGTCAGTTAATTCAACCTGCTTTATGTACTAATAATCTAAGTTAATGAATCAAGAAGTTGCACAGATTGTTTTAATTAACAACAGCTGCATTACAACAACAGTCTACAGTTTATTATGGCATCATCTATTAAATGTGTGATGCCTATGAATTTTATAATGCTCATTGTAAAAAGTTATTAGAAGATACCACTCCATGTTTGAATCATTCAATAAATATTAATAAAGCATTTATGATTTGACTGTAATTTAAAGTGTTATTATCTTTCAAGCTAGTGTCAGGCATCAGGCAGCTATGAACACAATAGTCCTGTAGTGGTTAGCAGTTTCTCATTACTATGTGTTAAAAATCATCCTCCAACTATTTTAGAAGCAGCCATTCTCTAAACCATAGCTTTTGAGACTTCTTTGATACTAATCAAATCTCAGTAGGAAAAACATTTTTGTACCTAAATCCTACACATGGGTTTTAAGGAATAGTCACATATAATTCATGTATTAGCTATTGGCTGTCATTGAATCTTCCAGGCCATGCAGAAATAAGGCTCGACTAGTTTCCTTTTAATTGTACTGTTTATATTAATAAATATATTTATTGAAACAGTACAGTTACCTGAAGGTCTGGGAGATTCCAGACTCTATTAATAGCTTTCAAATCTTACTAACTTGATATTGTAACTCTAAGTGTTTAGATGGATTGATCAAAAACAGGGCCATTTCTTTCAGTTATTTGTTTTACCAAGTGTAAGTTTACAAAATGAGGAAACCTTCCTAAGTCAAGAGTGCTGCCAATAGATATAGAATGTTTAAAACTATTGACTTTTGGACAAATGAGTGAAAATTCACAAAAATCATTACAACACAGAGAATTCAAAATACTTTGCAAACTACAGATCTTCAGTGAATAAATGCTAAGAACAAATTAAAAATTATAGGATTACAGCATTCCTTTACATGTGTTACAGATGCAAATAATGATTGGCTAGCATTTTGCTTTAATTATTTTACTTTTGTGCTGGATAGCTTTAGTCGTCCACTTGACACACCTTGGTAAAGGGAGCCTCAGTTGGAGAATTTCCTCCATTGAACTTGCCTGTGGTCATATCTTTGGGGCATTTTCTTGATTGTTGAGTGATGTGGGAAAGCTCAGCAGAAGGTGCAAGCCAGTCAGTAGCATTCCTCCACGGCTCCCGTTTCAGCCCCTGCCTCTAGGTTCCTGCCCTGAGTATCCTCCCTAGGTGATAAGCTGTGATATGGGAGATGTAAGCCAAATAACCCCTTTCCACTCCAAGGTGGTATTTGTCAGAGTGTTTTGTCACAGCAACTGATAGGAAACTAGAACACTTTTCTTAAATGGATTCTGAGAATGTGATTTCCCTCTCCTTCTACTCCAAACAAACCCATTAGTAATAAATCTGATATTGTTGGGCCATATAAACATATAAATAAGAACTGTTGAAATCTTTTTCAGTATCCACGGATGAATTACTCTCAATTTATGTAGTATTTATTTTCTTATTACTGTCACAAAATATATAACAAAAGCAAGTTGAGGAAAGTAGGATTTATTCTAGCTCACAGTTCTAGGATATGGTCCCATCATGGTGGGGAAGGCGGCAACAGGAGTTTAACACAGCTGGTCACATTGTTCACAGCCAGGAAACAGAGAGGTGAGTGTCGGTGCTCTGCTAATTTTGTCCTTTTGATTCAGTCCAGAAACCCAGTCCACAGAATGGTATTACTGATATTCAGAACGCGTTTTCCTAACTCAGTTGACTCAACCCCCAAACTGCTTTACAAACATGCCCAGGATTTCTCTGATTCTGGAAGAATTGACTGTCAAGTGACAATCAATATTGACCATCATAGCCAGGTTCATTATTTCTAGATTAACTGCTTAGTTGTGGAATACTCATATGCTTTCTTTAAACCAACCCAAAGGACAGCCATGCTTTCTGTCTCATAGAGTCTGGCCTTGAAGCTTTCTAGATCCTCAAATCTCCCAGATCTTCACTTTTGTTTGGCATACAGCTTCTCAGGTAACATTTCATAATGACATGTGCCATAGGTAGAGTTGGCTTTCACATTTTTTTAAAAAAACAGAAGGATAAGGGAGAATTTTTTTAAGGGAATGAGGGAAGACAAGATGAACAAAATTTAAAATTTCCTAGTAAAATGGTCACCATGATTTTATGTGTATGTGTGTGTGTGTGTGTGTGTGTGTGTGTATATCTATATCTTTAAATTTTATGTCATTTGGACATGTCTTGGTAGCATATCACTTACTAGTATTTTATTTAGGATTAATACATGCAATTTTGAATTCTTCTGTTTATGTTAGACATATTTGGACTTCAATGAACAACTTTCAGGGTCCCTGATGAGAAAGAATTTCTGAGTAATGCTGTTAGGAACAGTAGTATTATGACAGTAATAATGCTTTTGTTTGCTTTTCTATTTTCTTGTCTAGGGTAGCCCTCACAGCTGAAATTTTATATTAGCTCTAGGGCAGATGGAAATGATCCAGTTGTCACAACTAGAGATTCATGAGTTCTTTCTACAAACTCTGTCTTTTCTTTCTTCCATTAAACTGACTTTTAAAATTTATTTTTGTTTTATGTATATGAATGTTTTATCTGCTTGTACGTGTCCCTCACATATACAATGCCTGTAGAGACTAGAAGAGGACATGTGGAAATGGAGTTTTGGATGGCTGTTAACCACAAAGTGGGAAAAAGCATGACTCTGCCTCCTCCAGCAATTATCCATTGCCATTAGCTCCTCAGTTTGAAGTGGGGCTTGAAGGTCGTCTGCTCCTTGCATGCTGGGACTTTGGCTGGCCTGATCTTGTGCAGGTTTTGTACAAATCTCCATAGCTGCTGTGAGTTCCTAAGTGCGATAGCCATGTCATATACAGAATTACTAAAACTTTCTAATTAGATTTAAGGTAGACTCCACAGGAGGAAATTTCATGCCTGGTATTGTATGTAATCCTGGTCAAAAGCCCGTGGCTGAGGAGGGTAGACCCTAGGGCAGACAGAGCCTGCCATTGCTCTTTTGCAAAATGGTCATGCTATGCTGTGAAATGGCTTTCTAAATAATTATTTGTATACCCATAGGCCTGGGATGCTCTCAGCCTTGGTCTCAGAAGCTGTTTTTTTGTAGTGGGAAGTCCATGGGGAAATATATTTTTAATCCAAGGATATAGTTACATAAAATTATAACATAGTTTTGCTTTTGATTGGTAGAAAGTTCACAACTTGTAAAGTTTATAAAGTTATAAAGATATATGTGCATTTGCTATATTTTGTGAGAATTTTTGATGGAATTATTAAGATTGATTGAGTGCCTATTAAGCAGATACTGTTCTAAATTTTCTATTTCATAGGTAAGGAGACTGAGGCACCCACAGTTAAGAAGCTCCAAGCACTCATAGCTGGGAAGTGGAGCAATCAGGATGTGGATTCCTACTCAGGTGATTCTGTTTACGATCAGTGGCCATTAAAATGCATCATAACACAGGGGAAGGTACTTGCTATACAGGCTTGGGGAGCTAAGTTCAATCCCCAGAATACACATAAACTGAAAGCAGAGAACTGAGTCTACAAAGTTGCCCTCTTATACAAGCACACTATGGCACACATTCAGACACTTATCACACATCCAGTAAATAGATAAATAAATTTTAAATAAATTACACACATTTATAAAGTATAATGGATGCTTTCATATGTGCATATATTGGGAAATATTTATTGTAATCGAGCTAATTAAGATATGCATGACCTCACATAGCTATTTGATTTTAGGA
Organism: Eospalax fontanierii; assembly: GCA_035773235.1. Lineage (NCBI taxonomy): Eukaryota > Metazoa > Chordata > Mammalia > Rodentia > Spalacidae > Eospalax > Eospalax fontanierii. Next base: position 41,635,829 of record CM069526.1, on the reverse strand, counting down.
AGTATGAAGATATTTACGACTGACTCTTAGGCAATGTCACATATACAGTGCAGCTCATGATTATGAGCTACGATCACCATGTTGGTCAAAGGGTGCAGAGCGTCAGTGCTGGAGGTGACACGCAGCATCACTACTGCAGCCCATGGCTCTGGCCACATTTACTGCCCCTCTCTGCCCTACTCAGCTGCCTTATCATAACCTTCATCCTTGGCTTTCCAGGGGTTTTCAGACCTGCTCTTCTTCCTACAGATGTTCTGTATCAGTGTTCCCCTCCCAAGCAGCTCCGTAATTGCTTTGATTAAATCAAGACAGCTACAGCAGCACTTTCCCATCTACTTACTCATCACCAGATTTGTAGACATCTATGCTTTCTTTCTTCCTGATATTATAGAGTGAGTTTTTCTTCCAGAAAAGTCCATCTGTGAGGGCATCATATTCAGCCTGTCCCCAGCTGGGGCTAATCCTCTCTACTGAGTTGACACATCTTCCTGCTTAATGGCTCATACCTGGTGGCTTTCATCTCCTGTTTCTTATGTAGCAGCTGTGCAAACAGACCTCCTCAGACCCAAGACCTCATCAACCAGCCCACACAGCATCCCTCTGCTCTCTGTGCCTTCTCTTTTTCCCAATACTTACTCTCTTATCATCCTACTTCAGTGTGCTGTCTGTTCCCATACTCAGCCAGAATGGCTTTTGAGTATTATGCCAAGTCTCTTAGACAACTTTCTGTCTTTGTCATATTCAGCCTGCCAGCAACATTCAACTCAGCCATTTACTCCGTTGAATTGTCTCCCTAGGATTCTGCAACGCCATCTTGTTTAGTTCTCTTCCTGCTTCTCTAAAGCATCTTCTCAGTGTTCTTTGCCAGTATTCCTTAGCCTAACCCACAAACACTGGCATTCCCCACAGTGGGGTTCAGAATCTTCACACTTCTTCACCTTCATTTAGGATTCCTAACATTTTAAGTATTCTCTACATGTTGTGGAAGACTGAAAAATGACCTGACCCAAAGATGGCCACATCTTAATCTCTAGAGCTTGTGTGTGTTGTCTTATATGAAAGAAAAGATGGTATAGGTTTGACTTAATTAAAACTCTTAGTGAGTAAGCACTACATGTACTGTTAGGAAAAACAGCAAGGAATGTTTGGGCATACTACAGAGGAGGAGGCAATGTGATCACAGAGGTGCTCACTGGAGCAATGCAGCCACAAGTCAAGGAATGCTGCAGCCCCCAGAGTCTGAGAGGATGAGGAACCAACTCTGCAGTGGACCTTCCATGGGAAACATGGCTGTACCAACATCTAGCTCTAGACAACTCATCTTCAGGACTGAAAGACCCTAGTTTTTGTTGTTTAAAATTACAGTGTGCTAAGATTTGTCAACAGCAGCCAGAGAAAACTAGTACAAAATCTTCCCCACTCAATATTCACTCTGAATTCCTTCTCTGATTTCAAATCAGAGATTTAGAACGATGAGCTGTTTCTTCTGGCCCTTGCCATGCTAATACATTACAGTAAGTTTATTTGTGACATTATGGAATTCCACTCTGGAATGCTTGCTCCTCTGTCCTGTTGTCGTTCCTGTTCTTCCCTCAATATGCCTGTCAATAAATTACATGATTGTCCATTCAACTGCATATCTTGCCTCAAATGTGGGAAAGAGAAATCTCCATCTAAGCCATCAATATACTCTGTCACGGTAGGAGACCTCAGTTACACAGAAATAGCCTACATTTGTCCCGTGCCTGGTCCACTCAACTTAATTTTAAATTTTATAACTATGTAATAAACATTCATGAACAATATGCAAACTAGGACCCTGTCAGCAACCCACACCTAATCCTGTACACCTTCATCCCGTGTGTCAGTTAGCCCTTCCTCCCCTGAGCTGAGCATCTTCTTGAATACTACGTGCATCATTTTCACAGTGCTCTTTATAAATGTTATAAAGGTAAGAGCGCATCTGTATGCATTCCTAGAACTGTATCTCATTTAGCTTAGTTATTTTAATTTCACTTGAAATGGTGTCATGTAGTTAAGAGTCAGGTTTAGTTTTCAATTTATATTGCTGTCTTAAACATCTTTATGTTACTCTGAGTGATTCGTTTGCCTGCTGTATTATTTTCAAGCACGTGAGTGACTGTGCGTGCAGCAATTCATCCGCATATGTGTTGTCTCTGGATTTTTCTTGTGTGACTAATGCTGCTGTAATCACTCCTGGGCAAAGCTACGGTGGCTCAATGTTCATGAGTTTTGTGGGGCCCATGCTTAGTGCCAGCACTGCTGGGTCACTTTCATTTCTCTTTCCTATTTGTACCTCTTCTCTCCATGTCTACCAAAGAACCATCATCAAAGACACTGTCATCTTGGTAACTTCCTATACAGCATATTCTCTTCTTTCTCCTCCGAGTTTAGTTTGTAGTTCCTGCCATACTCTTTAGAAAGATTATAGAGTTATTTTTACTCTTAACTCCAAACACCTTACCAGTTTGTCATCTTTTGCAGGAAATTCTGAAATCTTACTGCAGGCCTGCGAAGCTAAGCAGAACTTAGCCTTTTCCAGCTTGTCATCTCGGGCTTCTGAGCCTCCCTCCCGCCTCACTTACTACGTTCCACTCGCTCTGATTTCTGTCTGGCTCCCCGGAGACCCAGGTTCTTATCTTAAGCCCTCATACATGTGCTTTCTGCTGCCTTGTCTTATCATAAAGCTTATTTTCTAGAAAACAAAACAAAACAAAGCAAACTTTTCCCGATTGCACTCTCCATTGTTGGATCCCCCATTTCTTCTTCCTTAAAAAATTCTTTAGTTTCCTTTGTAATATGTCATGTATGGTACTGTTTATTTCTAATTTTCACTAGACAATAAAGTCTCAAAAGTGTAAAGACTGGTTTTATCTTGGTATAATGGCCAAGCAAATTGCCTGCATTATACAGACCAAAACAAAATGAGCTCTCAAGAAACATTAAATTTTATTGTGAGGAAGCAACATTACATGACAATCAGGTTTTAAAGCAAGAATAGGTATCACTCAATGAAGAGTCACGAGAGCTTTGCCTAAATGAAAGAATGGGTCGATGTGCATGCGATGGAGAAAGGACTTTGTTACAATATTTCACTGTGAGAATTGTAGGAGAAGGTACTGTGTGCATTCAAAATGTTACCACACTTCCCCTCCACATTCCACACAAGAATGACCAAGTTTGAGACAACTTGGTAAAATATCTGCTTTCATTCTTATTACCTGCTCTGGTACCTGAGCACCCGTGGACACTTAGCATAATTAATATAATTGATCTGAGTTCATATTCACAACTTCCTTGTTGTTCTCCAAAACAGTTTCCTTGCAGTCATCTACTGAGTCTGGCCCTTACAATACTTCCATCTCCTTTTTCTCTAATGATCCCTAACCTTGAGGGAAGGGATGTATAGACAGAGATGTCCCATTTAGGGCTGAGCATTACATAGTCTCATTCTCTGTACCTTGACCAGTTGTGACTCTGTTAATTATCATCTACTATAGAAAGAAGCTTCTCTGATAAGGGTTGAAAGATGCACTAATCTATAGGTATAATGATAAATCATTAAGAATCAGTTTAATATTATGTCTAGCAGACTAATAGTAGTAGAATTTCCCTTAGGGTCTATGACCTATGGGAATGTTTCTTGACCTTGATAATGGTATCAGGCAGGGGTTTTATTTTGTGGAGCTAACCTTAAATACAATCAGAAAGTGTTTGGTTATTCCAGTAACACTTGTGCCACTATTTCTCTGGTGAACATATCTTACCAGACCAGTTGTAATTGAAGCTCACAGGGTTCACAGCTGGGTAAGACTGAAGAGTACTTTTCTTTTCCAAGAACACCTTTCAGCACTATATAAGCTAGTAGGAATGAAGTTCCAAGATCAGAACCAGCTTGATTCCTCAAGTTCTATAACTCAGGAATGTAGTGTCTTCAGCAATAGAGTCTTACTGTCAAGTTCTGTAGGCTAACCAGGAACAATAGCAGTGGCCAGTAATGTTTGGACACCTATGGCACACCCTCTGGAAATATCTCGAAAAGAGGTAAACCATTCCTGTCACTGGGCTTTTTAGGTTCTATTCGGTAATGTCTAGTCAGGGCATGGTTTCCCCATTCCAGGGTAACTCCATTTAAACTCTTTGTATATATGTATATGTATATATTTTTCTTTTCATGACATAGCCCCTTAATTGTGACTGAGTGGTAAGCATGGGTGCCAAATTCATCCTAAATCGGTTTTTGATGCAAGATACAGAGCATACACAATTTCCACACAGAACATCTTCTACAGAATACTTTTTACCTGTAAAATGTATGCTCAGAAGAGGAACTGATCATTGTAACCAACCCACCACCTTCAAGCTTTTCCATCTAAAAAACACAATCATTACACCATGTGTGGTGTGCTTCTGCACTCCAATAGTTATCTCAAATGTTGAAAGTCACTAAAATAATGACTTGGACCCAAAACCTAAACATGAAAGTGAACTTCAAATAACACCAAAATGTAAAACTACTTAAAAGCTTGTGTTTTCAAGGTCTCCTTGAGGGACTTTTCACCAGTCTCTTTATACTTGGACATGAAGATGAATTTAAGTATTTTGAAGATGCATCTATCATGAACCACAAAAATAGTCCATTGGTCATACACCTCCCCTCCCCTTATCATTTGCTCAAGACCAGATTCTTCCCAAGCTTAACACTAATTCTATTCATGCTCTGGGCCAGGAGTTCATTTTGCATTCACCAGAAGCCAAGCATATATTAATAATTCAATTTGAGCAATAGTGAACAATTCTTTGAGAAAGTTTCAATTGGTATTGCTATGGAGGTCCTTAATTACAGATTTAGTCACAAGCAGCATTTTGATCCAAATGCATTTGTGCCACAGAAATGAATTATCATAGGAATACCAATATTTGGATTTATGTAGGACTGTGGTATCTGACATTCCCTACCTTTTGGCAGGTACTACAGGGGAATCTGCGAATGCATTCATGCTGATAATTGTTCATGATCACACAAAAGCTCTTAACTGCTATTGCTAATACCAGTCACGCAATGCCACAGGAAGATTTAGGAAATATCTTTGAATTTTTTTCTGAATGGGACCCATACTTGGGTATAGAGTTTGATTTGAACTGCACTTCAATCATTTTTTAGTTTTCTCTTTAGTCTCCTCACACTTCTCAACACTTAAATTCACAAAGTCCATGTGTGACTACTTAGTTCAGGTAAGTATTACCTGAATGCTGCTTCAATGATATCAAAGAGTGAGACAGAAACTCGATCATTTTTCTCTTGTGAGACTCTATAACCATCCCAACCATAGCCATCAGTAGTATTGAGTGAGTGTATGGGTCTCAATGCTTTTCACCCATAAACAATCTTTTGGCAAGGGCCAGAAGACCATGACAAAATCACTGGAACTCCATCAGAAAGAAAACATTCGAGTGTAGAGAGTTTATGAAAAATGACACTTTGCTGCAGTTTTTCCAAGCAAATTTAACTGTCTGTCATACAGACAAGGGTTGCCATGGTAAGCGGTTTTTTGAATAGGTAAACCAAATAAGAGTGAGACAGAGCATGTGTGAGCGTGTGGGAAGGGGAAGTTCAGATTGCCTGGAGCAAGAATAATTTCAGTATTTAAAATCAGGAAGAGTATAACACCTTCCTCCCAAATGTGATGCTGACAAACGTCTATTTTTTCTGTCAGACAGTTTTCTCCCCAAAATGAGAAGCATAGAGATCACTAAGGTTTAGCAGAAGAAAAGATTGAATTAGAGTCCTATCATTAGTCATCAATTAAGATGTCTTTTGTGTGTGTTCATGTAGGTAGGTGTGTATATATGTGTACATGTGTGTGTGTACAGGTGCACTCCCATGTGTATGCATGGAGGGTAGAGGTTGATACAGATGTCTTTCTCTATAACTCTCTCCACTTTCATTTACAAGACAAGCTTAACCTGAAGCTTGTAGATTCTGCTCTACTGACTGGCCAGTGAGCCTCCAGCATTACAGACATGCATCACCTTGATCAGTTTTTATGTGGGTGTTGGGGATCTGTACTCAGGACATTATGCTTATGCAACAAGTACTTTATCCCCCTAAGACAGCTCCCAAACCCAGGTTGTTTTTTCCTAAATAATAAGAACAAAAATGAATCTTCTTTGGCAATCATTATTACCATGCCATATTAGAAGAAAATTTCAAGCTTAAGACACAAGGAGACCCTCAAACCATAACCAAAAGCTAGAATACAAGTCCTATAATTCTAGGAGATAACATTCATATTAAGACAGGGCCACTTTTCTGATCACCTCTAATTGAATAACGTCTGTGCTACATTATTTCACTTTCACTTCCTGTTATTTAGCACAATATTGATATTTGGTAAGATGTATCAATATATCTTAAATCACTGAACACTATGTTTTTCTATCTCTTTTAATATCCCCATATGCCACTGGGTCCTGTATCTAATCATGAAAGCCAGTCCATAACCTCTGCTCACATCCCCTGCCTTGTGCACAATAAAACATAATAACATCCTTCTTGTATGTCTGAAACCCTCCCCTTCAGTATCTGAACTGAGCATGAACTAAATTGGCCCTTTGGACACAAAGGTTTTTTTTTTTTTTTTTTTTAATGACAGATATTGACAGTAAACTGATAAAGTCATGCCCAGAAATTTAAAATAAGAAAAGAGAATATACAAATAGAAAACCTATCCTAATCCCCTGGGATACCAAGAAGATAAGGTTGGAGTTGTTCACTAGAAGTAGCAGGTAGTAGTTTAGGAGAAATAATAGGAAGATGAGTTAGGTTATCTGAAAAAAGAACTAAGCAGCCTATAAGAGAATTTTGCCTCCAAGGAGAAGCAGGAATGTATGACCTTAGATCAGAAAGCATGGTCATATCCAGGGGACTGGTGATGGTTGGAAGAAATGGAAAGCATTGGCACACAGAAACCTAGTTAACCAGGTTCAGTACCAGAAGCATGTGTCCCTCCCCAGACTCTCTGAGAGTTAGAACATCTCAGCTGGCTCTACCACACTTCCCTCTCAGGCCTGCTGCTCCTAAAGACACTTTAATAGTAAATCATGATTTTAAAGGTGGACACACAACCGGGAATTTATAAGCTCCAAGAAAAAAAACAAGGCGACAGACTCAAGAAACAAATTGTGTAGATAGTAAGAAAGGTAATGGAGCTAACCACAATAGTAAAACAAGTACAATGTATATCCTCAAACGGATAAAGAAAATTGGTGACTCTTAAAAAGGAAATATGCTAAGGAATCAATCTGATATCTCAGGATACATTTGATTAAATTAAAGAAAAGTATCGACCTCCTGGAGTACTTCCCAGACAGAGTGAGTCATGAAATACCCAGAAGCTCAGGATGAGAGAAAAGACTAGAAGGAGATAATATTTAAAGAACTATTAAATGACAATTACTTATAAATTAAAAAATGTTATGTCCCTTGGATGAAAAGTCTATACAAAGTCCAAGAGAATCTAAATTAAGGGAAATACACATTGATTTATAACATGTTAGTATAAAATTTCATAAAGGGGAGCTAAACAGAAAAAAACATAATCATTTCTAGAAGAATACAATTGCTAATGCTGGAAGAAAGTTCAGACTGACACCAAGTAAAGTAAAGCACCCTGAATGCAAGTCTATGATGAAGCAGTGTCCTAGAGGAGCTGCCAAGGGAGAGTAGTCTGGTTCTGGCATGCTCCAGCCAGACAGACTTGCATATAGGAAGGTGAGATTATGATATAAACGTATGTGAGGATTCAAGACACTGCCCGCTGCTTCAGAAGCATAATTGAACATACAGTCAAGCAAGAGGAACATCTACTGGCCAAGGATATCTAATAGGACCAGATGGGGCTCTCTCTCCTCCCTCCCATCCTGAATCTCTCCCCACCATCTCTATCTCAGCCACCTGCACGGTTACCCCCGTGACACTGTGATCCATCTTTTGCCCTTACATTTCCATCCTCCTCCACAGTCAGGGCAGCATCTTATCCTACAGGTACCATTTTAAGAACACCTTTAAGCTGTTTCTTTCTTATCTACATCACAAGCACCTAAGTTTAAAGCAGCATTGCCTTTCTCCCTATCCCCTGACGCTGCCGACTCACTGGCCATCTCCAAATCGCTCACAACCGGAATGAGTTCCTAAAACAGAAGCTGGAAAATCGTCACTTCCTTCCCAACATTCTTCGAAGATCTTACACTGCTCCCAATAAAATGCCACCTGTTTAGACCACCATGGAAAATGGGACTGATCTGACTCTCACCTCTTCTGCAGATGTCACCTTATACTGTTCTCTGCCTTGCTCATTGTGCTGTGGTGCTACTGGCCTTCTAACATCTCAGGTGTATCCGTTGCTTCTGCTCTTCAGGGCATTTGCATGTATTGCGCTCTCTGTCAGACATATCTTCCCTCCACGCTCCATCTAGCTGGTTCATCTTCCATCTGTAGCATCAGTGCAAGTGCCACGTCATCTACCTTTGTCTGGCAGTTTTGCTAACACCGTGTTTGTTGGCCTCATGTTGCCTATCATAGCTATAATTTGCTTTTATCTTTGCTATGTTGCTGGTTTTCCTTTCCTTTCTAGACTATACACTGAGGACAGTGATATACTTAAACTGTTGATCATATACCTTTCACTTTAAATGGATCTCTTTGCCCTTGTTAGGTAAAATGCTTATTAATATAGAACATTTGGTGTGTGTGAACTGTTTGAAGGAGTCAGTAACAAAGAACAGCAGCCCATCCCAAGGGAAGTATCACCACTGGGGATATGTAAAAAGCCACAGGCTGTGGGGAGAGATGCTGATTACATCTGAAGCACCTGCCCCCTCTCTACACAGGCCCACAACCACTCCTCCTTACAAGATCTCCTTATGAGGACAGTCGCATATGCTACTGATAGGATTTTCAGAGATATTTGGAGAAAACACGCTCAGGGAGACCAAGATGCTATATGAAGCTAGGGTACAGTACAGGTCCTCAGCTTATGGAGGTGTGAGATGCCCAGAACTGAGACCTGTTTCATGGCTATAAAGATATAAACGTTCTATAAATTCTCCCTTTATAGAAATCTGAGTAAAAGAATAGCAATGACTATAAGAAATTATTGATTCTTCTATATCAAGGTACCCACTAAACAGTTTACACCCTTTATCCACTCAAGCCTTTCACAATCATATGAGATAAGTGCAATTATTACAATTTTCAGATGGCATAAACGAAGCTTGTAAAGATAATGGGACATATCTAAACTGATAAGAAGCCAGCAGTTGAATGCAGATGGCCCAGAGGTTACACGCTTAACCACTGTGATCACTGACTTCCTAATAGTTCTGTAAGGAACAGATCTATTCAACATGATAGTCACAGAGCAGCCCATAGATGTCCTTGAACCATAATTAAAATAAACCTGTAGTTGCCCCTTGAATTCCCAGGGGCAGAATATGACTGCAACACGTAGAACATCAAGGCACAGCAACTCGGAAGGAGAGCTGGGCTGTTTGGCAATCCCCTTCTGGGATGCCAAGAAAAACAGTCCTCACAAGGGTGTAGCTGACCCAAGGGATGAGAAGCAGGAATTTCAAAGGGAGCTTTCAACATAGCCACAAGGAGGAAGAGGACAGGAAGCAGGTTGCATTGTTCAATTATCTGATGATGTTAGATCTTATTTAATTACCTTTCTGTTGTGATAAAACACTAACCGAAAACAACTTGGGAAGGAAAGAGTTTACTGAACCTATATGTCTCAATCACAGTTCATCATTAAGAGAAGGGAAGGCAAAAATTCAAGCAGGGCAGGAACCTGGAAGCAGGAAGTGAAGCACAGCCCATGGAGGAGTGCTGCTTACTGGCTGGCTCTCCTCACTTGCAGTCAGCCTGCTTCTGTATGCAACCCAGGATCACGTCCCTAGAGGTGACATTACCTATAGTGGTCTGGGCCCTCTGTTTCACTCAACAATTAATAAAAGCCCTTCCAGACATGCCCACGGGCTAATCCAAAAGGGGTTCTTCATAAGAGAGGTTACCTCTTCTCAGGCGTGTCAAGTTGACACTGGAAGCTATCCAACACAGGTCTCCTGTAAAATTTGGCACAATCTCTCTCTCTCTCTCTCTCTCTCTCTCTCTCTCTCTCTCTCTCTCTCTCTCTCTCTTTCTCTCTCTCTCTCTCCCCCCCCATACACATACCATTGGGTTGGTATGTAAATTCATCGTTTTAAGTTTATTAGCATGGTTGAAGGATTATGGTGCAACTCTCCTGCTGGACCTTGACTCCCCTGACGTCTGACTAGCTCCGCTCTCTCCCCATACCTGGTCCATCTTCTACCCTTGGGCCAAGGCCTGCACATTCTCTTTCCATCCTAGATCTCTGGACTAACCTCTTAATCAAGACCTGCTCACTATCCGGATCCCTTGCACCCAGACTAGGTCAGTTCTCCAGCTCCATAAAATATCTTAAACCATAATATAGAGTGATAATCATAAAAACAGCATGGTACTGGCACAAAAGCAGGCACATAGATAAACAGAACACAGTATAAGACTCACACAAGAGCGCATGCAGTTTCAGCCACCTGATATTTGTCAAGGGGCCAAGAATGCAAAATGGAGGAAACACAGCATCTTCAACAAATGGTGCTAGCAACACTGGATCTCCATCTGTAGAAGAATAAAATTGGATCCTTATCTTTCACCCTGCACAAAAGTCAACTCCAAATGTATCAAAGACTTCAAAACGAATCCTGAAACTATGCAACTGTTAGAAAAAAAAATCATAAGCGGTACCCTATAAGATATAGATGTAGGAATGAACTTTCTAAATTGGATATCAGTTGTTCAGGCAATAAGGTCAACAATCAAGAAGAGGGACCTCATTAAACTAAAAAGCTTCTGCACAGCAAAAGAAACAACCAAGGAAGTGAAGAGAGAACCCACAGAGTGGAAGAAAATCTTCACCTATTACACATCCAATAAAGGGTTAATACCTAGAATACATAAAGAACTCAAAAAACAAAGAAACAAGAAAATAAATGACTCAGTAAAAAGGAGGGCTAAAGACTTGAACAAAGAGACTTCATATGAAGAAATAAAATGACTAAGGAACAGTTAAAAAGTGCCCAGATTCAGAAGGAAGGTCTAAATTTGATTAAGATCTATTATACGAAATGCACAAAAACTCAATACACATATTTTAAAAAATAATTATACTGCAGTAAATACCTCTTACTTTATTTATAGTTTGGAAATAACATGCAGCTTTCTTGAGCCTGGGTAGTGCCACTCTAACTAAGCATTTTTGTCAGAAAAGTAGAAATGCTGGTATATCAGCTTTACCATTGATACCAGGAGGGCAATCATACTGTATTGGAAACATGTCAAACGACTTTGATTCTTTGTATAGTCGTTTTCTTTTTATTTTTTTTACAAATATATCTTAAAAATATGCTTGCTTTTAAAATAAATATCTTAACTACTGTATTTAAAGATGGTGTCCTTTTAAAGTAAGGCAATTTCTATCTTATTCCCTAATGTATTTCCCCAAATAGTCTGAAGTCTGGACATTGTAGACACTCAGCTACTAATTATTGGTGCTCAGCATGAACTGGGAACTCAGAAGGTGTGGCTGCCTCTCAGATATATAGTTAAGTTCAATAATATTTTCCTAATGGGAAATATTCTCAAGACAACCTACTTAATGGATAAAATTTGTAAGGTAACATATATAGGACCCATTTTCAGATAGTTTTAGTCCCCAATATTTCAGAATAGAAGCATTCTATCTTGACAAACTGAACAGAAAAGAAATGTAGGTGGTAAGATACAAGTGAAAGCTTGGGTATTTAATCCAAAACCCAGATGTGGTCCTACCCATCATTTTTTTTTATTCAATATATGTTTTAGAAATTTGCCTTTTACCTGCTTTTTAATTTGGTAGTATATTTTGTAATTCATGGCATTTTTAATTCAAGAAATTATTAATGAAGAGTATATTTTCTGATGTGTCATGTTGGGCCCAAAGCTGGTCTTGAACTGCAAAACCCACTAAACATATAAGCATGGTTAACTTTACATGTGCTGTCCACCTGGGCTATCTGTGTTGTGTGTCTGGAGGCGTCAGCTTTTCTTCTAAGTCTGTCTCCTGGAAAAGGACCCTGCAACTGACTGTTCATATTATTGAAACTCACATATTAATGGACAGAAATAAATTAGGGAAATTCCCTGGCGATTTCTGTAGCTATGCTCTGTTTCTGTATTGACTACCAATGTGTACACTAAAATGGCAGAGTCTGTCGTTCATTCTAGCATATATGTTAATGTGCCTAAAGGCTAGAAAGCTTTGAGTGCACTTAATATGCAAGAGAAATGAAAGCTTGAAGCCAACCACCCAGTTTGACTTTTGTTTAAAGATTATTTTTTTTCTAAAAACGAAAACTTTTAAGGCAAGCAAAAATGAAGAAGTATTGTATCAGTCTGAGATTACTTGAATGATAGAATAATCCCAATTGTGCAACGATAAGACATCTAAATTTTCTACTGGGTGATTTTATGCCCCTCTCCTTCCGTACTGCAGGCCCTCTTCATGAAAAAAAAACGAGAGGCAAATGCATGGGAAACCCATGACATCTGGATACTAGAGCAGTTCCAAAGTTCCACAGCCCATATGTAAATTAGGCAAGCAACAAACACTGCTGGCACTCCAGACACTAACTCTTGTGCCCTGTGGCTCACTCATGTTAAGACAAAGCCCATTTTCTTTTCAACTTATATTTTTCCATGTTTTTAGTGAAACTGATGTAGAAATCCAGATTCTGCAGGCAAATGGGCCAGCTATGGCTTATCACAGACACATTCTTTCATTCTGGCTCAATCTCAAACACTCTCACGTTGCCAGTTTAAAAGAAGAAGGATATTTTTGCATTCTGACTCCTCCGTCTTCATCACTAGAATGCCCAGGTATGAGTTATTTTTTTTAATTTTAAGTATATTTTCTAAATATTATTTGGTAGTTGATAAAACGTTTTTGTGTGTGTGTGTGTGTGTGTGTGTGTGCGTGAGATAATTGTCAGATACTTATGAATCCAAGGTCATTGTCTACACTTACATCTGACATACTCAATAGCAGGCCTAAGTAAGGTGAGGCTACACACAGAGGTTCTGAAAACAATAGACTAGCAATAGTTCTACTATGAGACCCAGGGTTTTCCCTCTGGAGTTTCAAGGGGACATTTCCTCACTGGAAATGGTAGTTCTGCTTTGAAAGATGAGTCTTTCCTTTGGGTGAGACTGAAGATGCTGATTAAGCTGAAGCTTGGAGTTTAATCTTTTCAATGGCAACCCTTTCTGGCAGGAAAGGCATGAACTTGGCCTGCACTACTTCCTTTGGGCACGACGTCTATTGAAAGGAGACTCAGTGTAAATATGTGGATGGAGTCTTCATCAGTGCAATCTGGAAAAACAAATCCATACACAACCACGTACTTCAACCACTCCTTTCAGCCATCCTTTCTTATATCTAGTAAGCTTCACCTGAACATCCATGATGTACAAGATATATTTGCACTTTGGTAAACCAAAAGAAAGTTATTCTTGTTTGATTTAATCCAGGTGTTGTAAAACCATCAGGTATTTTTGAGTTTGTGTCTCTACCCACATTGTTTATAACTCGGTTTTGATTGGTTTTTAATTAATTGTAATATTTAAGATGTTTTACTTACTTCAATTCATTTTAAAGTTACTCTAGGAATATATTCACAGAAAAAAAAAATTACCTATGATGGCAAATGAATGGTAACTTCCACTTTTACAATCCCCCCTGCCCCCCCACTGATTATGCAGGCTTTTTCTCTCCAGAATCTTCATGAGTCTTTGTCTGTGAGAAAACAAAATCTATGCCTCTAGAATCTCTACCATCAGCTAAAGAAATGTTAGTTCTGAAAACTCTTTCATTGACTGTTATTGAGGCTCTCTGATAGTACAATGGCATGTGTATTTTTTAGGAGGACTCCTGATAAATAATAGAGAAAGTGCCTACTTAGAGCGCTTGCTTTCATAATGCTACCTGCTCAGGACCAAAATTTGAGCTTATCAAATTCAGATTGACACAGAACTTTTTATCACATGACAGTAAGACATTCTGTTACATCATGCAATGAGATGTATTTGCATGATTCATGACAAAGGGGAAGACTCTTCATGTTCTGCAAGTTCCAAGTAAGATCATATTATTGGAATTCTCTCTTTTCCAGAGTGCTTTCTTTCCTTCACAATAATTTTTACCACCCTCTCCTAAAGGCTCAGGTCTCATCTTTGGACTGGAATTACAGGTTAGTTTTGTAACTATTATCAGAAAAAAAAAATCATGATCAGAAAATCCAACTGCAAAAGTCCAGGTAAATTATTTTCTTGTCTTCAAAGTTAAGGATATCATTCTTATTTGCAATGATTAAATATTTATAATGGATGAAAAAAGATGTATAACAGAAGTGAGTAGAGACATAAGTTCTTATTGGTGTTACTGCAGAGGTGGGACACTTCCTCAATTCCTTGTAGGTTTCTGATGTAATAAAGGCAAAAATTTCACCATCCAGTCACAAACATATTTGATGGCATTGCTGTGATATTGATGCCTTGTTTCCATAGGTGAAGTTTTGATTTAATCTACAGACTTTATTTTCACTTATAATCTGATGAAAAGATTCCCTAATCTTTTACAGAGTAATTATTTGCACTAAGTGTAGAATATACTGTTTAAGAATCCTGTAAACATTTTTATTGTGTGCTGGAGTCCTGATCATGAAAACAGAAAAAATGGTCAGGATTTCCAGGTGGGTTCTAAGAGATAATCAGACAGGTCTAATTTCATTCCAGTTCCATGACTTGGAGTTTTAAGACCTTCTAAAGGGCACCATACATTCTTGAAAATTACTGTGCTCGCCAATTAATGTGCCTAACATGACAATGTGATTGATTTCAGCATGGCTAAGCAGACCAGTCAACCAGGAATGTGTGACTGGGAACTGAGACAGCTCAGAAGGGTGTATTTTCCTTCTTCCTCCCTCTTCAGGGCCCTGGTAACAGCTTAGATCTAAGTAGACCAACTAAGTGGGTAGAAGAGATTCTATCAAAATTCAGCCACTACTTGTAACAAACACATTTCTTGATCTACATAGGTGCTTTCCAATAGAAATAGATTGTGATCCACTCATGCCTTTTCCAGTTTTCTGCACCATAAAAATGTAAAATATAATCAATGAGAAATTAAGTAAAATCAATTTAATGACATTTTTCTTAACCCACCATAGTCAAGCTGTTATAATTTTGTCCCAAATCAACACAAAGCATTGTTAACATGATATCAACCATTTTCTATAAGGCTTTAAAGTTAACATCTATTTTGTATTTACAGCAGTTGCAATGTGATTTTTTAATATTTTTATTGAATTTTGTGATTTGCAAACAATTAATTTGATAGTATTTAGCTCCCCTCCCCTTCTCCACCTCCTTTTATTGCCTACCACCCAATTTAATGTACTCTATTACATATGGAATATTTATTTATATATAATAAGGCCTATAGAGTCTGATTTGTGCCTAATTTGGAGACACAAATTAAAATCTCTTCCAGTGTGGATCCATTCATTGGAGCCTGGTTAACCTGCCAACAATCCCATGCTTGAAAGATACTCTCTCTAGCCCTCCCAGCATCCATCTACTGCCACAGTTTCCTAAAGTGGGGTTG
Organism: Eospalax fontanierii; assembly: GCA_035773235.1. Taxonomy (NCBI): domain Eukaryota; kingdom Metazoa; phylum Chordata; class Mammalia; order Rodentia; family Spalacidae; genus Eospalax; species Eospalax fontanierii. The sequence goes on along the minus strand of CM069526.1, from coordinate 41,620,020 downwards.
GAACTTCTTACCCACTTCCTCATGTTTATGCTGGGATTTTTTTTCAGGTTCAAGCTTGTATGAAACTTGTGATTGCTGTTACATAGCTGTTTTCTTATGAGTAACTGTCCAACTGTCTGGAAAACTTAATTTCCTTGTGGTCATCCACCACCTGTGGCTCTTGTCATAATTCTGACCGTCTTCCACGATGATTCCTTCTTAACCTTGGGAGCAGAAGTTTGACATAGGTGCCCTCTTCAGGGATAAGCACTCTGCAGTTTCTTATTTTCTTCAAGTTGGCCAGCTGAAGATTTCTGTGTTAATCATGTCTGTTGCATAAGGAAACTTCTCTGCTCTGAGTTGAGATGCACTAATCTGTAGGTAGAGTAGTCATTAAGAGTGTGTTTAATATAGTATGTAGTGGAAAACTAGTGTTAGGTTCTCCCCCGTGTCCTGTGACCTGTCTAGCCTCAGACTCCTAAGCCTGATACCAATGGCAGGTATGGGCTCCCTCCTAGGAAGCATTGCATTTAAGATACAATGAAAGAGCAATTGAATTCTGCCATCGTATTTGTTCCACTGTAGCACTGGTGGGCATATCTTGCTGGATCAATTGTTACTGGAGTTCACAGAATTTACTGCTGGGGAAGAATGTTTATTATTTTTCTTCTGGTGCCTTGCATAGCACCTTCTGGCACTGTGAATACTAGTCAATAGATACAAGGCTCGGGAGTCAGGGTCAGATTGATTTTTCCTTGTTTTTTCTATAGCTCACATACAAAATGTCTTCAGCAATAGCATCTTATCATCCTGTTCTGGTGAATAACCAAGAGCAGGGACAATTACCAGTACTGTTTGAGAGTTTGTGGGCCCCATGTTCAATAGCTTCTAGAGAGGGAATCAATTCTTGTCCTTGAGGGTTTTTATTAATTATCCTATGATGTCTAGAATAGACAAATTGATCAGTAGAATAGAACTGAGGAGCCAAATTTAAATCCACATATTTACAGTCACCTGATTTCTAAAAGAAAAATCAAAATATACATTAAAGAAATGACATATTCTTCTAAAAATGGTGCTGATCAAACTGGCTAAGGTTATATAGAAAACTGAAAATAGACCCCTATCTCTCACCATGCACAAAATTCAACTCCAAATGGATCAAGAACATCCGCCTAAGACCTGATACTCTGAATCAAATAGAAGAGAAAGTAGGGAATACATTGGAACTTATAGGCACAGGAAAGGGCTTTCTGAACAGAACTCCTATAACATAAGCATGAGGCCCAATAATTGACAAATGAGACCACATGGAACTAAAACGTTCTATACAACAAAGAACACCATTGTTGAAAAATGAAGGGGCAACATACAGAATGGGAAAATCTCTTTAGCAGCTATACCTCTGACAGAGGGTCAGTATCTAGAATGTACAAAGAGCTCAAAAAACTAAACATCCAAAAACAAACAACTCAATTAAAAATTGGGGCAGAGAACTGCATAGGGAGTTCTCTAAGGATGAAATGTAAATGGCAGAGACATATTTTTAATATGTTCAACATCTTTAGTTCTCAGAGAAATAAGTACAGAATAAATTAACACTTAAATAATTTCATCTCACCTCTCTCAGAATGGCAAAGATTTAAAAAAAAAGAAAAAGAAAAAACAAAAACAAAAACAAAAACAAAAACAAAAAGCTTCCAAATGCTGACAAGGATGTGGAGAAAGAGAAACTCTTGCCAACCGTTGATGGGAGTGTAAACTAGTACAGCTGCTACAGAAATCAGTGTAGAGATTCCTCAGGAAGACTGAAATTGATCTACGGTATGATCCAGCCATGCCACTCCAGGGCATATATTCCAGAGTCTACACCCTACCACAGAAATCATCCATGTTCATTGCTACCCTTTTCATAATAGTCAGAAAGTGGAAACAATCTAGACATCTATGAAGTAATGAATGGATGATAAAGGCATAGTGCATATACACAATGGAATATTATTCAGTTCCTAAAAAAGAAAGAATTATGCAATTCATAGGTCAATGGATAGACTTGAAAACAATCATCCCAAGTGAGGTAACTCAGACTCAGAAAGACAAAAATCACATGTTCTCTCTTGGAAAGTGGACTTTCTGAGGGCTCACTAAACATGTGTATTTAATGGCTACCAGACTTAAGAGTTCTTTATCTCCTTGATAAACCCATTTCATAGCATTTACTAATACATACAGTTCTCCTTCTTTTACCTTCATTTTACAGATCTTGCACCTTTTCGAAATGCATTAAATTTTAGAAAAGTAGATGTGAATGATAGTTGTGAGAAATGCCAAATTTTATTAGCTGAAAAGCTCATAAAAATATGAAGGGTCTTGTGTCAATCGAAAATTCATTAACTCTTGTATAGAAGTATAGATGTTAGAATCATCAAAGAAAAAGTTGTCAAGTGGCGTGAAAGAAGAAACCAACTACTTCATGGATGTAGAGATGTGCACCTTAGAAAATAATGATTCTGAACTATAAGAAATGTCATAGAATGAAACAGACCTTAGTCAAATTGTATAAAGACAGCTATTAAAGTCGTGACTTAAGGTCCTTAGGACTGAACAATTTGCCGGTGAGGGTTGGGCCTGGCTAAGTAGAAAAGGCAATAGGAAGGGAAAAGGGCAGAGATTTATGGGTTTTCTAAAATATCTTCTATGTTAATTACTGACCAAGACAGCTTCTAAAAGGAAGAGTATATCTGGGTTTACTATTCTAGAGGGACGTGGTAGCAAGCAGACAGGGTAGAAATGAGAGATCCATTATCCACCCCACACAGGAAGCAGAGAGAGCAAACGGGGGACGCTAGGAACTCTCAAAGCCCACCTACAATGACATAATTCCTCTCTCAGGTCTGTACCTCCTAAACATCCTAGAACAGGACCACCAACTGGGGACCAAGCATTGAAATACCTGTCTATGGGGAACATTGGTCACTTAAATAGCCATACTCCACTCCTTGGCCCCCATAGGATTATGTTCGACTGACGCATGATGCAGAATGCTTTAACCTGCCTTCAAGAGTTCCCACAGTCTAACAATCTCAACACTGTTCAAAACTCCAATTGTCTTTTGAGACTCAAGGAAATTTATTAACTACGGCCCCATGTAATTTTTTAAAAATTGCATACTTCCAACATATAATGGCATAGAATATGCATTTTCATTCCCAAAGGGAAGGATGGGAGCATGGTGAGTAAACACTGGATCAAAGCAAGACTGAAATCCAACAGAGGAAATACAGAATTCTGCAACTCCACGTCCCTCGTCTAAGGCATTAGTTTAGCTGGCTCGATACTTCTAGTTTCGCTGCCTGCCGTATGGATCTATTTCTTGGGCTGGCTTCACTCACTGTATGCAGCTCTCCTTGGCAGATGTCTCACAGTTCTGGCATCTCCAACATCTTAGGGTCATCACCATAACCCATGTTTCAATTTCACAGGTTTATTTAATGGAGTCTTAAGTCTCCTGACCTCAGATACTCTCCAAAACCACAGAAGAATTCATGACTCCCTCACTCTTACATCTTTCATGTCTCCAAAGCCAATGCCACCTGATGACATTGCCAAGTTTGGCTGTCAGCTTGGGATAGACTCTAACCCCTTTCTACCATGTTAACAATAATGTTGTATGCCGAAACAACTGCTTCCTAAGAGAAAGCAACCCTTTAGTATTTTCTTCCTTTCACAGCTTGGAAGCTTAACTGGCTGAAGTCTTTCTCTGAGTGCACCATTCTATTTATTCCAGTGCATAGCAGGTCTCTCCTAAATGACACTAATCTCCTGGACAGTTACAGCTTCTCTTTCAGCACATGTTTTGGCCTCAGTATTAAGCTTCCTAGTCCTCTTTTTCTCTCCAAACTGTGTTTTATATTTTTTCTGCCCCACTTGGTCTTTTTCATTATAGACCCACAGAAGCATTGTCAGTAATAATCACAATACAGTTTCAATGCTATGTAGTCTTGAAATTTCCTCTACCAAAGAACTTAGTCCATTACTTTTTTTCAGGTATTTTTGAAACAGGGCCTCCCTGTAGCCCCAGCTGGCCTTGAACTCAGAGATACACCTGCCTCTGCCTCCTGAAAGCTGGGAGTTAAAGGTGTGTGACACCACAGCCGGATAGTTCATTATTTTTTAACTTTGTCTCAGGCAAGTTCTTAAGATATGGGCAGAAGGCATCCAAATTCTTTGAAAAATATCACAAGGATGACCTCTTGCCCACTTACTGAGAGACACCTTCTTTCCGTGTGAAATCTCATGAACGAGGCTTCTGTGTTACTTTCAGCACTACTGTCTTCCAGATTCCTACTTCTTAGATCAGCATGTTAGCTCTTTAAATATCATTCACCGCCAGTTTTCCTGGTCCAGGGTTCCAGTGTCTCCCATGTTCATCTCTAAAACAACATGGTCAAGTTCTTCACTGCAACAACCCTGTGTCTCCTGGTATCAACTTCTATGTTAGTTATTTTTTGTTGCTATGACTAAGCAGCTTATAGAAGGAATAGTTTATTTGGGATTGTGATTCTAGAGGGAGAGCCAGTAATGTCAGGGGAGGTGTGGTGGTGAACAGATGGAGCAGGAAACTGAGATCACATGTTCATTCACACAGAGACAGGAAACAGAGAAAACTGACTGGAAATGGAGTAAGACTCTGAACTCTCAAGCTCTGTCTTCAGCCACATAATTCTTCCTGAAAGGCCGTACCTCCTAAACCTCCCCAAACAGTTGCGGCCAGCTGGGGAACAAGTGTTCAAATACCTGAGCCTATGTGGAACATTGCTCATTCAAGCCACTACAGTTTCCTTTAACATCCTCAAAATATTTTTTCTTTCTCAATTTTATATTGTTTGAAAGGATTGTCTTTCTGGTTGCCTTTGTTTACCCATCTTTTCATAATCTTGAAGAAATAAAGAAGTGAGAAAGGAGGCCAGATGCCCAGAAAAGTCTTCATAGTCACACGAGGGAAAATGAATCCTTACCATTTCTTTAGCCCTTCATGGTTGTAAACTCCAAGCCCATACAGTCCTAATGGATGTGGCACATAGGCACAGAGGCAAAGGTGTCTTGTCAGAAAGTAGTGTCCTCAGCCCTGGTGGTGAGCCTGGGGCCATACCAAGACTGCGGCTCAGGAATTTTTGGCAAATGTCTCACAAACATGAACAACATCTTGTTTATCTCCAACATGATATTTCATGTGACTGCAACTGCACACAGAATGGAATGTATTGTACTCCTGACTGTATTTTAAAATCTGAAATACTTGAAACATTATGATCAGATAGTGATCAGTAGCCTAATTGTTAGTACAATTATTAATTGCAAACACATTTTATCTGTAGATTTTACTAATAGTCAAAGTAAAGGGGAATATATAACTGCAAATACCAAACCTGCATTTGGATGTTTACTACAAGTTTGTTCATAATTATCAACATTGGAAACCAAGTACTTAGTCTTTCACTAAGTACGCAAACTGTGAAATGTCTAAATAATGGAATTTTCCTCATCACTACACACAATGACCTATGTAACTTCGAAAAGACATACAGAGAGAGATCTTAAATATATGTATTACTAAGCCAAAAAAGCAACTCTTGAAAGACTGCTCACCACATAATTCTAAGTGCACTTCATTAAAGCATAGAAACAGTTCTACAGATCACTTGTCAGGAGTCAAAAGGCTGGAAAGAATGAATAGAACAGAGAATCTGGAGGCTAGTGGAAATACTCTGATAGAAAAACAGTAGATTTGTGTCATTATGAATTTGTCAAAAATCTATAGAAAGTGTACCAAGGGAATCTAATATAAAGCATGAACTATATGAATTTGGGTGACTATGATGTGCTGGTGTAGGCTCATCAAATATAACAAAGCTGCCAAGTCACCTGGGTAGTGTTTCTGGTAGCGGGGCAGGGGCGGGGCACAATGTGGGAATGTGGGAAATCTCTGAACTCACCGGCTTTTCCTCTGAATTTTGCTGTGGATCTAAAAAAGCTCCTAAGTAACCACTGATTTTTTTAAGTGATGATAGATAAATTTAAAATCATTCACTCTTATTTTAAAATGACATTCTATTTACTCCTTACAAGCTGTATCCATGAATTGATCCACGTTCTGCTTAATTTACTGTGTAAAGGCATCATGCAAGGTGTCTGGTGAAGGCTCCTGCCAAAGAGTTTCACTCTCAGAGACTGATTTAGTGGATACAGCGTGAGTGTGAGCAGTCTGAAGCTCTCAGGCCTCCTAAGATGATTTTAATGACCGCAGGTAAAGAGACTTGGGTCCACCTGGACTGATGTCAGTTAGTCATGCATCCGGGTGTGCGTCAGAGTCATGCATACAGGCACAACAGCATGAATTACTACCTTTGCTAATAGATTAATTATTACCAACAATGATGATGAGCTTAAGGTCAAATTGGTTAATAAGCGTTAGTTCCTTGTGTGAGGAGGTTTTGATTAAATGGTGCTTTTAATATTTTAGTATACTCTACTGCCTAAGCAAGCATTCAACACCTTAAACACAATCATTGAATAATTTGCATTTTAGAAAAAGCAATGAAAATGTTTAATATAAGGAAACCGTAATCATTTGTCCTTAGACATACTTGATGTTCTTAAAAGTGCAGAAAATGAAAATAAACACAGATAATTTTCATAAATATGCTAGCTCCTTCTGTGGAAGCCATTTTGTATTTTCTAAGGTATTCCCTGATTTACATCACTAAGGAAACATTCTTATTGTTGGAAATGAAAAATTGTCAATTTTAAAATAGCAACATCATTTTTTTTTCCTCAGAAATATTCTGTGAAAATATCTACACGATAGATTTATCAGTTCAGCACCATCAACATGGAGTTTTAAGCATTACTCCTAGAAAGAACTGGATGCAGGCTTTGGAAATTTATTTATTTATTTCTGAGTAGAAAAACTATGTCAAAACAGGAAGTTACAGGATCTGTCAGAACTTCATAGTTAATTCTGGCCTTTAGGTGTTTTAAAATTCAAATCATCAGGTTTGCTGAGAAACTGTACAAATGTTCACAGTGGAACACCATCATGGTGATAGGAGGCTGACACCCAGACCAGAATTCTTCCTTGAAATGTTTTAGAAAATGGTAACCCTATTGTTCCTCATTATTATTCTTTCTCATTAGAGAAAATAAAATTCAAATATATTTAAGTTTCAGACATATTTTATAGCAAAATAAATCAGAATATCAAAAATATTGCATAATGTTCATATTTAATATTAGACTTTAATGTTAATCTTAATATTATCAAAGGATGAAAATACCAAAATTCTCTAACTTCCTAGAAAATTTAGAATAAAACATTCATAATTTCTAGGATCTGAATTTGTGTCTTAGAATGGACCATAAACTCTTTCATTGTCTGACCCCATATTTACCAACAAATCTACTCACTAGTACAAGATTAATAAGAAGATAGAAATTACAAACAACTTTAAATTTCCCTAAAGTGATCAGAAATTGAGCTATAGGAAAACTTAAGTTGCAAAGTTTATAACATTTCCTAAATAACAGGTTGAAATATATTTCTGTTCATAAAAATATTATATGCCAATGACTTAAAAAAGCAAAAGCAAAAGAAGAGAATGAAAACCAATTAAGAAGAACCCATACAACTGTCCGATATACATTTCATTTCTATATTTCTAAGAAGCCATAGATTTTTGTAATTCAGATACAAAGTTTTATAAGCTTCTTTTTGAACCTCAACCCAAATTATATTTTTATATCATTCATTTGATGTATTTAAAAATTTTGGTGCTATATAGTATGCCAATGAATTATTATAATTTATTTGAAGATGTCTTTAGTTTAGACATTTAGGGTTCTAAGTTTTATTGTTGAAAATAATGCTACAATAATATCTTCCTATGCAAATCATTATCCACGTTCCATGTAGTGTAAATGTTACATATTTAAAGTTTCACTTCTAAGACGTTACATGTATTGCCATATATGTATCGTTAAACAATAAAATACACTCCCTGAAGTACATAGTTCTGTTGTTCTCCACAAAGGATGTGCCAATTTGCACTTACATTCCACTTTTTAAAGTTCTGATCTGCTCACGCCTCAGGAGACAGCTGAGTTCAATGGTTTTCTATGATAGGATCTTACTCCAGTGTTTCTTAAAAGCAGCAATTAAATGAGGTCAAAAGGAAGAGCCTGACTTAAGCTGTGAAAAATATGACTTTACTGTTAATTAACTGACCCTAATGCTTAGTGGTATTTTTCCTGATTAGCTCTCAGACCCTGAACTTTCCTTGCGCTCATTGAAGTCGGGCTAATAAGGAACATGTATGGCAATCATTAATTGCATTAGATATTTCAAGTCGGAGGTATCATTATTGACCGTGTTCCTTCTTAGGAGTTTAAAACTTGCCGTTTCCTGAGGGATTGACTCTTTGCCCTCGTCTTATTTCATAAGAGAGACATTTGCCAAAGATAAACTGGGTCAAGGGTATCTTTCTTTTGTTGGAGGTCCATGATCTGATTACAGTGCTCAAGGTTTAGACAACAGCTCATAACACGTGACTCCTGAGTAATTATTGATAACAGGGTGTATTGTCAGTGTGCTGTGCATTTTTTAAACATCATGTGGAATGTCAACTTCCCTCTCACTTGGTGTTCTTTCTTTGCTTGTAAACTCAAATGCAGAGATTTTAGAGAGGTCTTCTCATTGAGTGTGATCCTACTCCACAGTACCCAAGTATAGAACTCAAGGTTCTGTGATAGGCAGGGTCTATAAGTGAAATGCTTAAACTTGGTGCACCTCCATCAGTACTGGTATGGCCCAAGTTGCGGTCTTGATTTCAGCAAATCTGTGCCTGATTACTGCCTTGTTCATTCAGATATCCCCATAGGAGGTGTTTAGGGATGTGTTTGTGCAGTTCTCAAGAGAAGCTGAGAGTCGAGTTCACAGGTGTATCATGGTTCTGAAAGCTCATAACAGTCAGTGCAAGGCACAGCACTGAGGCTTGTATACCCAGTTATCCATGTGATGCCTCAACTCCATCTTTGTGTGTCAGGCAGCAGCCTGGCCCTCTTCTGCTCCTTCTCATGCCCGCTGGCCACCAAGCCTGCGTAACTACATCTGCCCACGTTTTAGTTCGGCAGCGTCACAGTCATTCTTGAGTTTTCTCTTTCTGTAATACCCAAATGTCTAACACAAAAGAACCCTGCTGGTTCTGCTTTGGAAACCTCCACACCACACTGTTGTTTCTTATTTCCTCCTACCTCACCCAAGAAAGGCACCATCGTCTTTCAGACAGTGGCAGAGGAGACAATTTCATCACTCTCCTGAACTGTGGCTCTGCTAACCTTTTCGTGTCCTTTTGTGAGTTGATTCTCTTGTTTGATTTACTGTAACATTTATTCTAGCCTCCCTGCTTGATCCCCACAGGGCCTTCGCACCAGTGGGTTCCTCTGTCTGGACTGTTTTTCGGGCAGGTAGTCAGTCACCCGTTTGAACTCTTACTTCAATGTTTGAAGGAAAATTTCCACCCCAGTGAAGCTTACCTTAGCTATCCGATCTAAACTGCAATCTCAGAACGTCAAGACCTTCCCAGCCGGCTCTTTCATTTTTTAAAAAGTAAATCACTACCTCCTTCTAATCTGCTCTGTGATATACATATGTTCCATTTTTGTTTAGTGCTTCTAAAGGTAAAGCTTTTGTTTGCCTTGTTTGTTTGATGAAAATCACAAGGCACTACAAGTAGTGAAGAATTACTCCTTGAAAATACTTATTAGCTTCAACTGTAAGGCATGGAAGTGGAGCTACCTAAAGATGCCCTGGCAATTGCTTTTTCTCTCTTTTGTATTGTTATCTCCATGTGTCCTAACTCCTTGGGGTTTCATCCCAGTTCTCACTTCTGAACACTCTCCATCAGGAAAAATAATGTCCATCTGGAAAATGGTCGTGTTGTGTCCCTTCAACACTGTTGACATCATCATCTAGTTCCTTGCTCTGGAGATGTTATTCCATGAATTGTGTGTCATGACGCTCCCATCCTGTCTCCCCAAGTGAGCCCTTTTCTTCCTCCAGAGTCTACCTCCTCATCTGAGTAGATGCTACCACTCCCCAGGCATGCCAGCTTAGCTCAGGGAGATCATCCTGATGCTCCTCTCCCACCTCGCCTCATATGAACCACATCGAGGCCTGCAAGTTTCATCTCAAATGTAACCCAATCTAAACACTTGTTACCAACCCACCACTGCTGGTGATGCTGCCTTTAAAGTTTCAAGGGTTGCTTATTGCTGTTCTTCTGTTCTAAGCTACACAGCAAGCACAAAATAAGATGATGGTACCCTAGCTCTACTCTCCAGAAGTACCCTGTAATACTTAGGATAATTCTGATCTTAATTAAGAAGGTGGAAAGGGAAAGTGGGGAGAGGGAGAAGAAGTAGACACAGAGGGGTGAGCATGACCAAAGCACGTTATATGTATTTGGGAATGCATACCATAATAATAAATAATATAAAAGTATTAAATCCTCTTTCAATATAATATTAAATTTCTGTAATCTTTTCTCTGTTCTCCAAGCTGTATGTGAATTATCGCTTTCTACTTCTACCCCTCATTTCATGCTAGACTTGGTCTCAGTTCATACTGAAACTACCATCTTTGTGATTTCTCTTAGTATTGTTTTCTGAACAAACTGTTCCATCAAGGGATGTATATTTGCTCTTCCCCTGTCTGGCCACTCTATGCTATGCCTTATCAGCCCAACACTGTCCTTTGGAAGGAGCTTTCCTGGACTAAGGAGCCAACGGCTGCTATCCCGCCATCCTATTCAATTTGTCCTGCCCTTCAAACCCAAACTAGAATACAAGCTGTGTAACAGCTTACCTTTTCTTGTTCAACGTTGTATCCACAGTGCTGTGTTCATTTCTAGCACTTTGCTAGTATTGCTGAATTGATAAGTAGAAACAAGAATAGCTGAATAAATTAGGCATAGTTGAAGACCTTTATGATTGCATTTATTGGCTCAAAGCTTACCAAACAAGGCAATCTCAGATATATTCTACTCTTGTGCACAGTCCTGAGCCCCTGGCCAAAATTATATATGTCTATGGGAACCTGAGATGACTGGATTTCTTTTTCATTTGGGATTTTGTTTTCACAGATGGAGAAACTGAGATACAGAGTGACTGCCCCATGCTATAGGTAATCTCCAACCAGGACCATTAAATCTCTGTTCAGTGTTGCTGGTTACCCCTGGCCCACCCCCAAGCTTACTTTCTGAACATAATCAATTTGTTGTATAAAAGAACAGAACAGCGAGCTCGGGACTCCATTTATTTGGCTGTTTTCTTTTTACCTCAATTTCTCTGACTTTCTGCTGTCTTAGTTTAAGAGAACTTTTATGTTCATGTTCACCTGGGGGACTACAGAATAAAACTAGTATAAGAAAAGAAAGAAACAGGTTATCATTTGGGTAGAACATTACCGTTCTACTTTTGGACAGATTGCTGCCACTCACAAGAATAAAACATTTTCTTTTTCCTTCAACAGTAAACCCAATAATACCTCAAGTGTTTTAATAAAGTAATTTCTTTAATGACATCCTGGTAAGGTTGTGTTTACCCAATCAGTGAGGATTCCTACCTACAAGAGGAAACTCAGTCAGAGATAGGAAAGTATCTTAACTCGGACTCTTCCTTAACTCTGTTTACAATAACAATGAAAATAATCAAAGACAAACTTGCCTAAACCCTGCAAGGGCAATTAGAGAGCTTGTCTGTATCAGATGAAAGAGTGTGGCTACCCAGAAGTTACTGTTACCAGAAGCTGAGATGAAAGGAAATATTGGTGAGACAGAAAATTTGCCACAGAAATGATTGAATAGAAACATGAAAGAAAACACCCTGAGCATTCAAGTCTAGACCTAATTGCAAAGAGGAACCATCCCATGAAATGCAATTAAACTTCTAGAGAGATCAAAGCATTCTTCTACAAAGGAGGTATAAGGGCAAATAAATATCCCCCTTACAAGTAAGAAACATTACCAAGATTTAGAGGAAAATCCAGAATATCTACAGTGCGTTGGGGTGAGTTCACTACTATACAATGAAGCAAAGATGTAGGATAGGTTGTTAGTTATGATGGCACAAGACCAAACATAAATAAATGCAATTAGCAAAAGATACTCTAGCTAGTAAAATAAATCACCCAGCACCGTAATTAAATGTCATTGGAAAGCATCTTTATAATAATAGTTCCTTCCTTTTATAATATTTTTGAAAATTAAATTTACAACACTCTGTGGAAATGATTCATAATTATCTATTCTGCTAAAATATAGGCATAGTGATCCCAGGAGGCTATGTGTGTGTAATCTTATTCTTCAGAATTACTTGAAGCACTTGAAAAACAATGAACTTCACCATGTCGAGCAAGGCAAAATAGAGGATTATGTTGTGAACACAGAATATACATGTTCTGAATACTTTTCCAATTGAGAGTTTTCCTTCCCCCAAATCTTAGTAAATTTGGAACTGATTTTTGTTTCCAGTTTTTTCTTCCCTAAAAGGCAAGAAAAGAGATGATACATGAATGTATGAGCTTTATTGTTGTGGCTGTGTTTCTGTTCAGAAACTCATAAGAGTGAATTGAATGCAAGGGGCTTAGACTAATTTCTGGTAGGAGGAAGCTGTGAGGGCACATGGATGCTGCAGCTAGCTGATGTGTTAGCAGGAAGAGTCCTCCTATCGTGTGAAATGACACAAACGTGGGTTGAAAAATATTTGCTAGACTGTATTTCTCTGGCTGAAATTACAGGCCCAGAAAAACTCCTTAGTTATTACGGGATTTGTGTAACTAGGTAGGTAGGGTCGTGAATCAGAGAGTGCTAGATGTAGTTCACCAAATCCAAAAGGTACGGAACACCAAATAAAGCAAACCTCAGTCTTATTTCCAGTGAGACACTTTAGGCATTTTGTTCAAGAAGCTTCTGAAGGGGGCTGGAGAAGTGTCTCAGCAGTTAAGAGGACTGGCGGCTCTTGCAGATGACCCAGGTTCAATTCCTTGTACTCATGTGGTGACTAACAACCATTCATAATTCTAGTTCCAGGGGAATTGGACACTGCCTGCTCTCCACAGACATCACACAACCCGAATGCACTTATATACATGCAGGCAATACAGATAAAAATTGAAAGGTAATAACAATAAAAAGAAGCTTCTGAAATGTAAACATGAGATTCTAGAGGAAACTCAACTTTACAATCAACTGTGATAACCAACTGAAGGTAGTATAAAAATTCATTGGCACGCAAGTGACATATTTTCCATCTTTTTGTAAGACAGGTTAGTAAGAATTTTTAAAGGTTAACTTGAGTTTTCTAAACCTAGTTTTCTACTTCAAACAAGATTTTTTTGTTATTCTAAGATTAGTATAGAAGACAACTTTCCCAATCAGAAAAGAGGCTAGTGTCATAATTTTTCATGAAAAGCTAATTAAAACTTTTTGCAAATCTATTAAAGCCATGTATCTGAACCCTGAAACATTTCTTTTTACTTAAAAAAATTCTCAGTAGGCAAATTAGAAGATTTCATTTCTAGTGAGATTGTTATTTCTGGAAGAAAAAGCAAGCTATCAATTCTGGATCTTGAACTTTCATTTTTAATTTCAATAGCAACGGAAGACAGATATTTCATTTGAAATTTCTGGAGTCTTTTCCTGTTTCAACAATCTGGATGCTGACTTTAATGGTTCAATCCTCATTCTAAATTTTGCTACACTTTTTGAACATTCTCACAGAAACTGGTTAATGGTGATAACAGGTTTTTGAAGACCCACAGTGACTGAGGGTGGGACACAGAAGGACAGCACTGCATGGTGCAGAAGAGCAGCCCAGGACTGCGCAAAGATGTGTTTCCTTAATTCATGTTCCAAGCAAAAAGTGGCACTTCCATCTCTAAGAGACAATGGTATTTACAAAGAAGCAAGGTGTGGAGTTTGTGTGGAGTTTGTGTGGAGAGGAGAAAAGAGGAGATGAGAGGAGAGGAGAGGAGAGGAGAGAGAGACAGAGAGAGAGAGAGAGAGAGAGAGAGAGAGAGAGAGAGATATTGGGTCTCCTTGTAGCCATAACTGGCATGGAATTCACCTTGCTTTGGAGACCAGGCTGGCCTCAGTCTCACAGAGATCCACCTGTCTCTGTCTCCCAAGTGCAAAGAATAATGGCATGCCCCACCATACCCAGATTTGTGTAGTATCTTTTATATTAAAGATTAATGATTAAGAATGTTGATATTAATTTTATATGCACAAAAGCCTAGAAAGATACTTAGATTTTGTAGCATATAACAACAGGAAGAATGTGGACAGAGAACATGGGCTCTGACAAATTTTTCTAAAGTTCTCAGTACGGTATATGCTGACCTTCCAAAAATCTTGGAGCACCTGAAGTGATGGCTACGGGGTAGAACACTTGCCAGACCAGAATTTGGATCTCAGCATCCACATAAAAGCTGGTCTGATAGCATGTGTCAATAATTCCAGGAGAATTGATAGAAGCTCATGGGATAGTGGGCATAGGCATTGGCAAGCAAGAGATAGAAAGTAAGAACTGTCTGGTGTACACCTGCATGTGTGTGCACACATACAAGATTTGAAAATTTGGAGGCAGGCAAAGACCTCATGTAGCATGAACTCAGAGTAACAGAAAGTCTAAGATCTGTAAGGCTGCAATATTTAAGGAGATTGAGATGCAGGAGACTGAGATGCAAGCCCAGCAGCCCAGCACACAGGTAGGACGCAGCCCTGTGCTGAATGCCAAATTTCAACAATTCTGAAAGAATGCTTGCAACTAACACTTGATGATGGTGTAAGGGCATTATACTGCATGTGTGGTTATTAAATGCAAATATGCTTGAGTCTATGAGGACTAAAGCAGGCATATTTATCACTTTGTTTTGTTGTTCTTAAAATCCTGAGTCCTTTAAACAGTGTAATTAGATGTGTAATGTAGTCCACAAGATATCGTTGTAGAAAAGTAGCAGGAATAATTGCTTCTTACCTCAATGAAAGGATGGGAAAAGAAGTGGAAAGAAAAATGTTAATAAGGGTTGATTCAGTTTCCAAGGACGACAGAGGAAACAGTCGTGATAAGCTCAGGGAATTTTTGGTTTTCATGTGGAAACCAAAACTCCCTGGTGGAGAAGAGAAGAAACCAAATGTTCCTCAGAAGTCAGGGGAGATCCATTCACTCTCCAATACATGGCAAAGCTATGAATATTGCCTCACAAAGCAATATTTTAACATTTGAGAAGTATTTTACTTTTAATAGCTTGGTGTTGAGCTACAAAAGTCATCCAGAATTCCTTCTACATAAATAAGAAATAGACTGCTTTCCTCAGACAAAGGATGGTAATTGCTACATGATGGGAAATCAACCTTCAAGATGAATGACACAAAGATGGTGTGTCAACCACCCTGAGAATGTAAGGAGGTGAGCCAGCTGATTAAAAGATGCATCTGAACACTTGAAAGGGTTATTTCCTGGATGCCTTTCAGTGTGCCCAGAAAAGCAGGGTTCACTTATGAAATTTAGTTTCACATGTATCCTAGCCCTTTGTTCTTTTAGTGTCTGGGAGGAGGAACAAATAAGAGAAGACTGTGACCTTGCCCTCTTCTCCTGCCCTGTAACAGAAGGCATCTCACTGTAAGATAGGGTAGACCAATGTACAGGCAATGGTCAACAGAATGAAGTGATATCTGCTTCTGAAAGTTATGGCAAGACCCAGCTCAGGAGAACACTTAGATAAAAAAGACACTGGTAATGCCGATTTACTTAGATCTGTGGACTTGCAAAGTTCTTTAAATTTGTGAAATTTTCATTCATCTTCTCAAATGTTTTTTGTATTTCTCCTTTATGGGTTGAAGTTGCACATATACAAAGTTGTTCTAAGTTGCCTCATTGCTTGCTACGCAGTGTTGTCACATTACAGCAATGCCTGAACAAAAATCATTGACTCCTGGCATCCATGAAAACCAAGAGCAGAGCCCAATCTGTTCTTAAAGCTTTCAGATTTCTTTTGGAACTGTGATCTCAGGACTTTCTCCCAAACCAAAGCCTCGTTCTTTCATTATTGTAAAGTATCTGCATCCTGACATAGGGAAGGAAAAATGGAACCTTAGCAGAGAAGGATCTTCCCCTTCTGACCCCTACTGGCTCAGAATAGCATACATGTCCACAAATAGATGTTATTGTTTCTAATCTCAGCTGTTGTTTACAACAGAACTGGGCTGATTCATTATTTCCAAAGCATATTGGATGCTTGTAGCACTTGTTATTTTCACAACATATGCACCCATGTATTATTCTGGGTGAAGTAGAAGGAAGGGTCATGAGGGATTAAAACTATCTGTTTAGGCTACAAGCAAAGCCCAAGGTCTAGTGTACATTATAAACGAACTGAGATAGTGTTAAAAGATCTCCAGACATAAGATTAACTTTGGTTACAAGCTTTGGTAAGATTCCATTTATCCAGAAAACCCATTCTCACAATTCCTCCTTGTTTTTTTTATGAAAAAAAAATGTCCATATTTTATAAGGCTTCCCAGAAAAGTCATTCCCACAATAGTGCAGCAATACTCAATTTGCAAAATTCTTTTCATTTTCTTTTATTATGAACAATGTATATCTCTATGTCTTTAGGTAGACTAACCTTTTATTGGGGGTGGGCATTCAAGATGTCTCTGCAGCCCCAGCTAGTCTGTACTCTCTGTATAATAAGACCAGGCTGTCCTTCATTTAATAGAAATTTACCTGTTTCTGCCTCCCTCCACTAATTTTTTTTTAATCTGTGAGATCTAATCTACCCTGAGTCCAGAATGTATTTATGCCTTTACTGAATCTAATTCTTTTTTATAAAGGGATGCATAGTTGGAACATAGTAAGATTTACCTGTTTAAATGTACAAATCAACATTTTTTAGTAGAAGTCTTTGTATAATCATATTTTAATTTCTTAGGTTCCTAGGAATGGAGTTGCTTGGAATATTTCTGTGCTTTACATTCAAAATAACTATTACATTATTTTTTCTTTTTTAGTACTTTATTTATTATTTTTATTTTTATGTGTGAGTGTTGTGCCTGGATGTGTGTAAGTACACCATGTCCATGCAATGCCCACAGAAGTCAGAAGAGAGTGTCAGATAACCCTAGAGTTAGAGTTACAGATGCTTGTTAGCTGCCATGTGGTTCTGGGATTTGAACCCAGGTCTTCTGCAAGAGCAGTTAGTACTCTCAACCACGGAGCCATCTCTCCAGCTCCTATTACATTATTTTTCAAAGTGGTTGCACATTCTATCTTTCCGGAAACAATGTTTGAAGCTTATAAGTTCTCAAAATGGAATTATAAACAACTGTGATTGCCAATTTTTTATTACTGAAGTTATTCTTATGGATGTGAAGTGTAGCTTGTGATTTTAATTCACCTTTCTCTGAAGACTTTGAACACTTGTCACATGTTTATTGGCCTTTTGTTTATCTCCTTTGCTAAAATGTGTATTGTAATGTTTTGTACATTTTAAATTGAGTTAAATTTTTTCTTTAAATTGAACCTTTAATAATAAAAAGGCACATAATCATTACTAGCAGGGAATGGATTACTTTCATGGGACTCAGACTCTCACCATTAATTATGAGGGCCTAATTAGACCAAATTGTATGGTATAGACTGATAAAGTCCCTAGATTCTTAAAAATCCCTGTCTTTCCATATCATTCTGAAGCTAATATTAGTAATGAAAGTCAACCCAGCCTTTTTTTTCTATTTAGTTCTTCTTTGAAATGTATATTGCTTCCCTCCTCCTCCTCCTTCTCCCATCTCCTCCTCCTCCTCCTCCTGCTCCTCCTCCTTCTCCTCCTGCTCCTCCTCCTTCTCCTCCTGCTCCTCCTCCTCCTCCTTCTCCCCCCACCCCCCTCTTTCTGACCTAGGTCTTCTGTAGCTCAGACTGGCCTCAAACTCTATGCATACCTAAGAATGGCTTTGAACTTCTGATCTTTCTGCCATCACCTTCCAAGTTCTGAGATTACTTACAGGTGTGTCCTACTGCACTGTTTGCTGTAGTGCTGGGAATGGAATCCTTCCATACTAAGAAAGAACTCTAACAACCAAGGTATATCCCCAGCCTCATATCACTTTTCTTGATTCACTGGCAAATTTTAGAGAGTTTTTTCCCCCAAGTTTGTGTATCTATTTCAGTACTATTAAACAACTATCCACTAAAAAATTATTCTGGTGCAGAAAATAAAAGAGGGAGTGGGTGGAGGGATTTTTATTAGAGAGGCATTTTAAGTTTAGATTTTCTTGCTTTTATTCTTAATAAACAAGATTCTAGATCACCTTCTATAGATATATTTTTTGGTAATTTCAAACATGAGTATTTTTTTATTGTTTTCACCTCTCCCAGTCCTCCTCCAATTCCTCCCATGTCTCCTCCACACCTCACAATTTCATTTTCTCTTCTTTGATTATTGTTGTTACAAATACATACATTTATATATATATATATATATATATATATACACACATATATATTATCTATATAATTCACTGAGTCCAGTTAATGGTGTTCCTATGTACATATGTTTAGGGCTGATCACTTGAGTTTAGATAACCTCATAGTGATTCAATTCCTGGAGAAAACAGATTTCCCCCTCCCTCAGGATCCATTGATTGCCTGTAGATCTTGAAGTGGGATCCATTTGCCACATCAACATCGGCATGTCAACCGGTTATGTTATGCAGATCTTGTTAGAAAAGCTTACTATGGAGATTTTCTTGGTGCTGCTTCCCTATCATGTCTAGAATGCACTAATTAGTAGCAGATGTCTTGTCTCTCTGGCTCTTACAATCTTTCTGCCTCTCCTTCCATGATGTTTCCTGAGCATTCAGTGCAGAGGTTGCATTGCAGACGCCTCACTTACGACTGTGCCCCCAGTCACTTATTCTTTGCATTTAGACTAGTTGTAGAATTTTGTGACGACAGCTGTGGTGTAGGAAACTGGAAGTAGTACGTTCTTCTCTTGGATCTATGGGTTAAAATTTAAAATTGTTATTTTAACATTTTGAGTTGTCAGTGTTCTTTGTATATTCTGGATATGAGCCTCTTATTCAATCTGTTAATTCAAATACTTTAAAAAAAGAGTGTTTTGCTTGTCCTTTTAGTTTTGTGATTGTGGTTACTTTTTTTTTAAGGGCCAAGATTTCAAATTTTTATGAAGACCATTGATACAATGGCTTTATTGTTTTCTGTTTTTGATGTCTTGTATTAAAATCATTATCCAGCAATGGTTATGAAAATTTGCTCCTCAATCCTCCTTATTGTTCTGTGGTTTAATTTCTTACATTTACATCTGTGTCCACTTTGAGATTTTAGGATTTTTGATGTACTTAGTTTTTTGGAATACCTAGAATGAAATTGGAACTGTATTGATACCTTGACTTGCAAATTCTAACATCTGTGTAAGTTCCATGGCATTCAGTTAATTAGCTGACTTTTCTCCTTATTATGAGCTACATTCACTTACCTTTTTGCATGTATGGCAGGTTTTGATTCGATGCTGGATCTTATGAATTTTACCTTGTTGCATGCTAGATTCTTTTTTATTCTATAAATATTTATGGGCTTTGTTCTAATATATAGTTAAATTACTTGGAAACAGTCTGATCCTTTTAAGCTTGCTTTTAAGATTTGTTAGGTGGGCCCAGAATAACATTTAGTCTAGGGATAATTATCCCCCATACTGAGCCAAGACTTTCCTGCGTATTCTATCTAATGCTATGTGAATTACAAGATTTTTCCATCTGGCCGGTAACAATAGGCACTGTTCCCAGCCAGTGCAAGTGCCAGACACTGTTCTTGCTTGTCAGATTTGAATGTGAAATGTCCCCCAGAGACTCTTGTGTTTGAACACTTCATTTCCAGCTGCTGGTGATGTTCTGAGAGGTTGTAGAACCTTTGGGATGTAGGCCCTAACTGGTAGAGATGTGTTCCAGGGGGCAGGTCTGTCCCAATTGGGGAGAACTGGCTACATGCTGCCATATGTGGTCCCCCACTATGATGGACTTCTGATACCTATGAGTCAAATACATCTTTTCCCTTTTGTTGTTCCAGTCAGGTATTTGTCACTGTGATGAGAAAGGTAATGAATGCATTGTTAATTTGGTCAGTGAGTTTTTTCCAGAGCTGTGCTAGTTTCCTCATACACGTATGATGGCATTAATCAGTTAGATACTTGAGGGAAGCCATTCTCAAATCTGTGGAGGTCTCTTCTCTGCAGATGGGCTCTTTGCTCTGAGGATCCAGCTGACTTGGTCTCCCAGGACTCTTGGCTCCATTTCCAGTCAGAGATTCTGCTCGTTTTTGCTTGGATTCTTTTTCTTCCTGGAATCCCTTTCGGCACTTACTGTAGGCCTCCTGTCTGAAGTTTACTAGTGCTCTCAATCTGTGTTGGTTTAAATGAGAAGACTTTAAAATGATTTTTTTTTCATCTTTTTGAGACAGGGTCTCCCTGTAGCCTTAGCTGGCCTGGAATTCACTTGTAGACCAGGCTTGCCTTGAACTCACAAAGATCTGCCTGCCTCTGCCTTCTAATTGCTCAGATTAAAGGTGTGAAACCCCATGCCTGATAAAATGCAATTTTTAAAGTGTTGAAAGAAAATGATCTCCCTTCTAGCACTTTACCTACCCAAATAAATAACAACAATAATAAATTAAATGAATGAAAAATAAAGGCATACCCAGATAAATAGTACTGAAAAAATTTGTCAAAAGCAATCACACCTTAAAAAAAAGAGAAAAGAGAACTCTGTAGGCAGAAAGAAAATTATTCTAGAAAGACTCAAAGAAACTCAGAAAGAAAGCATGGACTATTGAACATGTTAATATGTGGGAAATCTTAAATCAAAATTTGTGCAAACAAGTCTATATGCACAATGATATTGTGTGTAGATATCAGATATGTACCTAAACTTAAAATTAGGTAAACATGAGGAACAGTGTAAGCAAAGATTAAAGTGTTCTGTGGTCTTTGCCTTGTCTAGAACTCTGTGCTTCCTTCCTAACTCTAAGAAGATATGAGAGATGGCTCAGGCAGTGAAGTGCTTGGTGCATAAGCAGGAGGGCATGAGTTTATATCTCCAGCACTTATATAAAAATCAGGGCGCAGCATGTGCCTGTAATGCTAGTACTGGGAAGATAGTGCAGAGACAGGGGATCCAGGAGACCCACTTGGCCAGCCAGTCTGCCTGAGTCAGTGAGAACCAGTGTCAATGAGAGACCCTGTCGCAAAAAGTAAGGTGGAGAAAAAAGTAAGGTGAACAAGATATCCAGTATTGACTTCTGGTCTTTACATACACATGTGCACATGCACCTGTATGTATACATACACACACATACACACACACACACACACACACACGCATCTAGAGAGAGAGGATAGATAGATAGATGATAGATAGATAGATGATAGAGTGAGTATAGTTTCAAGGTTCACTACTGAAGGCAGAATTTGTAAGAAAGCTAGGAAGTTAGGCTTTTTCTTATTTTATAATAAAAGGGAATTTTATACCTATATTCTTAGATCACTAGGTTCTTCACACAAAGAACTAATAGGGGCAAATTTAAAAGAACCAATTCTGAAAATTTTCTCCTAATGTGGAAAAGCAAGTACCAAACCAATACACATGCCATCTCTCACTGGTTCTAACACTCATGAATTCCTACAGTATAATTTCTCTGAGACTGAGATGTGCATAATAATCAATGTTATCATCATTTCTGTGATAACATTTTCCTCTTTGTGAATGGTACATAAATGTGTCTGTAAATGGTATAATGTAATTGACTATAAATTTAATGAGTTACTGTGGATACCTGCTATATTTATTTATGGGTGATCTCTTCACTTATTTATATATTAATGATGGCCTCGTGTATGTATAGAATAAGTCTTAGTAGTTCTCACCCCCCATTGGCCTCTTTCATCCTGACCACTCTTCTACTGAAACCCTTCTTTCCCCAAAGTCTCTCTTCTGCTTTCATGTCTTTGTGTATGACCCAGTGAGTTTAATTAGGGCCGCCTGCATGAGCATGGATCAGAGGTTATTCACTGGAGCATAGACAAATTTTCAGTGGCTACAGTGCTGGAGAAAATGGTAGCCTCCTCTTCCATCAAACATTGACTACCAGTGCCCCTTGGAAGTGAACCTCATGAGTCCCTCCACAATCCGTGATGGAATGTTCATGGACCCAGTCTTGTACAGGGAGCCACAGCTGCAGTGAGGCTACGAAAGCAGAGCAGCCACATTTCCTCCAGAAGGCATTTTTACAGCCTATCTGCCTATCTTTTGGTTCTCACATCCTTTCTTCTTTCTCCTCCATGATGTGCCTTGAGCCCCAGAAGCAGTCATGTAAATAGACAATCTTTAAAAATCTAAAAGAAAACCCCATCTTGATTTTAAATAACAAAATGTAAGAATTGGGAAACGGAAAAATGTTTAAAGACAGTACTTCTCTCGTGCTGGAAAACAGTGGAACAGTAACATGGTGTCCTGCTACAGCCAGGAACCTTAGTATTCAATGCTAAATTGTTACCTACAAAATTACCAAATTCTCTGATGTTTCTTCCAAACCTTAAGGTCTTAAGTGTAAAAGGAAGTGATTTTGATGTGTTGGTGGACATGAACAAAATAAATAGAATGAACATGTGGGAATACAAAGTTTGGAAGCCATGAGGAACATAGGACCTGAAGTGGGCACAGCAGATTGGATTCTTGACAATTTCTGCAATCAGGGAAGAAATAATTGGTTATCCTTAGCCAACTTCATTTATCTTCAAAGAACAGAATGACATCATCTTAGATATAGTTAAAACATGCTTTTAAAAAATTCATCTTTCACATTCGTGTTGCTATGAAAGCCATCAGAATGGGGAACAACAAAAAATGGCAAGGCATGCAGTCATAAATTAGTATCTGTGTAGATATGCACATAATCATGTTAAAAGCAGAAACATATGGAGAACTATTGCAGAAACATCAGATAATGAAACTGTGGCACCAGAGGTAGTGGCACATGCCTGTAACTCCAACCTTGGGGAAGACTGCAAGTTTTAGGACAGCATAGGCCACGTAGAAAGACTTAGCCCCAAGAGATAGATAACAACAGAACAACCCACAACAGAAAAGAAGCTGTAAAAGTCACATGACATTAAAACTTTGAATACAAACTAATATTATTAAGAAATAAAATGCAAGTCTTACTGCAAAACGCAGAAGCATTCCAGCTATCAAAGCTATGTACACTCAGACAGTGAGATACCATTTTTATCTTAGTCAATTTAGTAACCAAGTAGAACAAATCTATGAAAAAAATTGGCATTCTCATACAGAGCGAAAGGCACTTTATTCATTTTTGGGTCTCTAAACTTTCTTTTTATTTTGTATTTTTGGTAAATTAATGTATGAGTACACTATATCAACATCATTTCCCCCCAGTTCCTCCTATGTCTCCCCACAGTCATGTGCCAAATTCATAACCTCTTCTATACATATATATATCACATTTGCCTACAGATTTCACTTTTCTTTACTACTGAATAGAATTCCATTGAGTCTATGTATCACAATTTCATTATTCATTCGTCAGCTGGTGAACATCCGACTCCTAGCTATTGTGACTAGAATGGCAACAAGGATGTCCCAATAAGTATCTCTGTAATAGTATATCGAGTCCTTTGGATATATTAATGTTGTATTTTGTGGGGTAGTTTCCCTGTTTGGTAGTTTTTAAAGTTACTACACAAAACAATAGATTTTATTATGGAATTTTTACATATAATTTATTCCTGTTCATGTCCATATCCTTCTGTGCCCCATCCCTCTGTCCCCCTCTCTCTCACCTATATCCTCTCTTCATGCATTTTCTCATCCTCATATATTCGCCTCTCTCCCATAAGATCTCTTCCTCCCTTCTGATAGTCCTTTCTCCAGTTTATGACAAATTTTAACATATTATGATCCTTACAGAATACAGTACAGAGGGTGGAATTATCTGATTTCACAATCAGAAACAGTCTACATTTTGTGCTTTCTATTGTATAAATGGGTCCATTAAAATATGTATTCAAATACATGGTTCAGAAGTTAAAATTGAATTCCTTCAATTATATTACTGAGGTTCACTTTTTGAGCCAGTAATTTTCCTCCTGAGAGTTGGCACTAAAATAATGTGAAAATTTCAAAAACTATAATCATTAACACAGCAACAGGATATAGTAATATTATAAATAATTTACTGAGATTACAATAGTGCATAGTTTAATAAATCTTGATATATGTACTTAGTGGAATAGTAGCCAGCAGTCTGCACAGAGCAGGGTGATAAAGAGGTTTTATGACTTTGTATGCATAAGAACATAGTGTACAGAATCATAGGAAAGGGTTTTTTTTTTAATGACATGGACTTATAAAGTTAATAATATGTATATAATTATTATAGTTTCACTTTAGATATTAGAACACTGAAATATGTTGATGTTTTCCTCTATGGTCACACTAATGTTATTTTATTACTTTTAAAATTTGTTACTAAAATAGCATCAATGTGGAACAGTTGACAAAACGTCCCAAGGAGGATCATAAACAAGGGTCGTGGGCTTTGAGACAAGGCAATCAATAATCATCAAGGTTGCAGTTACAAGGGACAGATTCAGAGGAGTGACTTTAGCATGGCTTTGGAAAGTGAACACGTTTCAGATAGACAGAATATTATTTCTTCCAAATCCAGTCTGTGGAGTGGTTTCCCAAATAATATGCCATTTTAAAAAGGAAAAAAGAAAAGAAGAAGCAGGTGTATAAGTATCAAATAATTCACATGGGACCTTTGTTCTCTCACTATAATGGAAACAGAGTTGGCCTGGGGGTCTTAGATGAGGAAATCGGGAAGAAATGATGTCTCCATTTTTTGTTCTACAAGAACTAAATTTTACAGCACCTCTTCAGCCCCGCACCCCAGCTTTTCCTTCTCTCTCTTCAGGGAAAAAAAATGGCATAGGGTATTAAGTGGTCACAAGAGGGCCCAAGGAGGAAAATACTATTAAAATATGTCCAACTTCAAGCAAATCTTTGGTTCTATTAATCTCTACCAGCCATTCTCAGAGGCAGATAAATATTCAAAGTCTGATTAATGTCTCTGGACTGAGCACAATTCAGCAGTAAATTTATTTGGGTGCTACATCTACTAAATACTGTTCTGTTCCCAGGTAAGAGGTTTTGCCTGTCAGCATTAGATGCTTAGGTCAATGCCAATAGTAAGACCATGAATAATTATTCAAAAGCATTCCTTTCTAAATTTACCTCTTTGACCACAATAAACAATTGACTTTCGTTAGACTCTTCCAAGACATAAAGCCACTGTGCCTCTGTCTTTAGAGATGGAATAAAAAAATCAATTAAAACTTTGAGATCAGGGAGGGGGTGTGATTTCCAGGCGTGTCTCGGTTCCCATGTTGATGATACCTGTAAGTCACATCATAATTACTTCTCCCAAATCCTGACACTCACTGAACAGCAGTGAAGTAAGGAGGGTTGTTTGTTTGTCAAGTAATAACCTGGAATCATCTGTGTTGATCATGCAGGTAAGAAGTGTAAACACAGAGACATTCCAACCCAGGCCTCCCAGAGCTGAACTGCGTTTCTCTTCCTATCCTACCTCCCCACCCACTGAATAAAATAACCATCACGGAATGGCACATTTCTCTTGCTTAAATTCGGTTTTAAAGCGAAGCGTAACTTTCTGAATAATTATTTTCAGCTTGTAAATGGTGTCTCTCTCTACCCAACCAAGCATATAACATGAAGATGAAGATGAGAGTTATTTTCACTTCATTTCACTTCTTTGTAATTGACAAGCTCTTGCTGGGTGTCAACTTTAAAAGATGACAAATCCTAAATCTTGGAGGACCCAATTCAATAGTTCAGCTTTCTAAATTGTTTGCAAATTAATCTACATTTTCAAATGACTCAGGCATGAAATATAAGATGACATCTATATTACAAAAATATTAATTTCCTTGTCTTTCTTTTTTTGCCAGTCAAAGACAAAAGGTGCATTTAAAATATCCATTTTGTTAAGAGATTTTACAAATGAGCATATGCTGTGCATTTTAGTGGCTTGGAATTTTCTAATTTACTTTGCACTAATTCATTTCCATCTACTTAATGCAGGTTATTCAGTTTATAAATGCTCTGCGCATTGATGATGGAAAAATTAAATTCGTGAAGTATTTTCAATAATTCCATTTTTTAATGAAGGCTTATTTGGGTTCAACAAATGAAATAACTTGAGCCCTGCTGATTTATAGTCTAGTGTGAGCCCTTTCTTCAAGTAGCCATGGCCTCAGTTTACCCATGTGTAAGTAAATACTGCTGTGTTGTTTTCATGCAAGCTAATTGATAGTTGTGCAGAACTCAGCACATTTTTAATTCCTGACCGAACTTGCTACATACGGATGCTAATGATTTACTGAGGGTATTGTGTATGAGATAGATGTTGTAAAGGCTTTCCATTCCTCTAACATGAAATTTCAGATGGTTTTAAACTCCATTGATTAACCATATATTCTGTGCCTAAGAGTTAACTCCAGTATCACTATTCATAAAATCTATCTAAATTAATTAATGATCATTAGAGGACAGTCAAAGCAGATTTCTCTTAAAGGTATCAAATTTCAGATTAGGCTATTTCCTGGATGTCTTAATATACTCTATTGAAGAAGGCAGAAAAATATCTCCATTTCAAGAAATGCGATTGAAAGAATTTTTAAGTTGTTTTAGATAGTAGATTTTTCACAGCCAAATGTCACAGTTATCACCATTATATATTAGTGGACACAAAATTAATATAAAGTAAATGAATTCCTAAAAGTAAAGTAACCAGTAATATGAACAGGATCCCTTTCCCACGGAAAGGAAACTGTGACCAGTAAAGCAGTCAGAACACAGAGAAAGTCAACAGAAATTTGCTTGTTTGGGAAACCCACATAAAATGTGTTTGAAGGGTCAAAAGGGACATTGCAGGCCACCTAATGCAGCTTCATTGTTTTACAGAGAAATGAAACTGGAAATTAGTACCAATCAAAAAGAACAAAACGGGTATAAAAGTGGGAACTTTTTAAGAAAACGTCTCTTATATTTTACACACATTTTACTATGTGTGTGAGTGAGCAGACCCATGATGGAGCTGCAGTCTGTCGCCCTAACCACTGTGACTCCGCCTTAAGCCTGATGGAGAGATGACACAGAAGCTGAGCTTCAGAAGTTGCTGCTGATTCAGCTGCTGCCAACGAGAAGGGGACAGAAGTTTTATCTGGTGTAAGTCAATGAAGGGAATATAATTTAATGCAAACTTTGAGATTGAAGAACAGAGGGAGAAACCAGAAACTCTAATTTGGGGTTCCAAAACAATTATGCACGAGGCCTTCTTTGATTTCAATGGTTCTAATATTACCGTTTCACTAATTAAAATTGAATCTTTTGGCTGAATGTTCTTCATTGAACTATGCTAAATGTATTTCTGAAATATTCTGTCCCACACTGGCTACACCGCACCAATAATTTCTATATCCTGCCATTTGGATATGGTGTCTTGTATCCAGACAGTGTTAGTTACACATATGGGTTATGATGATTTGTTTCTTCTGCCTTCATGCTTGGTCCATTCATAAATCCCAGCGTAAGACAGATTTGTTGTACTGTAAAGTAGTGATTTGTATAGATGTCTGTCTTCCTTCTCAGACTGTGTGCTTCCTGAGAGCATGAATTCCTGCTTTCCCTAGAATGCCAATGGTGTCAGAAAATGTTTGCCTGTCTTTTGTTCAAGAATGAGTTCATGCGAATACACGTCCAGGCTTACTGACTGTTCTTCCTATTGACCAGCTGTGTATCTTCCTCTCAATTCTTGGGTTGAGAAGATGTAGGCATGCATCTAATCTGTTGGGTCATTTTTTCTTTTTTTTTTTCACTGCTGAGACTCTCCTTTGAAATAGTATACAGACTCAGTGATTATTTCACAAATTGCTTGTATCTAATTTTTCCCTTCCCCTGAAAGAATTTCTGGCCAGACAAGGAAGGACAGCAGAATTACATAAGGAAGCAAAGTCAGCAGTGTCAACTTATTAGAGGTTTTGCCTCTTTGGACTATAGTTTTCTTTTATTGCCCTGATAAACACTTAGCTATCATCACCTTCAGATACCTGGTTTTTGAAGATCATTACAATGCTTGGTCAAGAGGGTAATTCATAGGTTAATGTCTAACAGATACATTACATTTATGATAAAATAAAAATGAACTTCTAAGAGAACTTCTAAGAACTTGATTATAAGTTTGTTTTCCTAGTTCTATATTTTTAATTGTTCATTTATCCAAAGAAATTATTCCTAGCCAACATATTCTTATATCATTCAGGAGCACAGGTTGTTGACAAACATCTATAGAGGTCAATCCAAAGAAATTCTTTGCATTCCAAAATTGCTCTGCACTCTAGAAGATACCAGCCTTCTTCATCTACTCACAGGCTTTTGTGGAATCACAATTTCTGTAGACATTTGCATGTCTTCTTTCTTTGTTTGGCCACAGCAAACTTATAGAATGCTGTAACTTCCAGAGCAATAATGAATGCTTTAACAATATGAATCAGTAGACACAAGGTCACAAGATGTATATCTGAAGATTTGTCAAAGCAATGGAAGTCATGCTACTAATCTAATTGCCCTTGAAGTCAACATCTTTCCATCTGATGGGAAAGTGAAAATAATAAATAAATATATCTAATTGCATACATACATATGTCTCACACACACACACATAAAAATACATTATATATATATATATAAATATATATATATATATAAATATATATATATCAGTCAAGATCTTGCTCTATAGCCAGGTAGCCCAGGCTGACCTTGATTTCCCAATCCTCCTGCCTCAGCTTACTGAGTGCAAGAATCACAGGCACGAGCCTCCATACTTGGTCATATTCTGGCTCTTGTTCTCATCTGTGGTACTCTATAATGATTGTTCAGTAAAATACATGAACAATCAAGTATTCATTCCATCAAGATGTTTGGTTGTTGTTCATTTGATTTTCAGAGATTTCTAATGGTTTTTTGATTCAACTCCAGATCATTACATCATTGTGTAGACTGACTTCTTTCGTTTAGAATAGTAGTTGTCAAGTTTTTCCTGTTAGGTGAAAGATGATGAGCACTTCCATCATTCAAAGACAATAATCTTTTTTGCAATGATTCAGTCATGCCATTATAATAAAGCAGCAACAGACAGTACACACAGAGCTGGGTATAGCTGCCCTCGGAGAAAATTTTATTTACATCAAAGGTGGAAAGCTGAGCCTTGGGTCATACGTCCCCAACTCTAAGCCTTCTTTTTCATATATTATTTCCAGTGATATTGCATAAGTTTTTCAGATCTAGGACAAACATCTACTTTTGACTCTAATTCTAAGCACTTAAATTAGCTTAATCTTCTTAGTCACATGAATGCACAACATCAGTTTTTTCGTGAAGTAACAAGAATGTGCTTTACACCTCTTTTGTGAGAAAGAAATTACTATAGGTGAAAGTTCTTTTTAATCAATCGTGTGTAAACCTTGTGTAGAACTGTTTTGATGATTGTTAGATCTGTGAGATTATTCAGATCACAAGTTCTTATGCTATTAGTCTTAGAAGTGAAAAGTGTAAATAGAGCAAAAATTATGACATTTCTGAAAAGAGGTTTTCAGACTAAGTAAACAGTCCACATGCTTAATTTTCATTAAATGCTATCTCTATCTTAGTGTCTGTTTCATATCCATCCACCCTTAATCACTACAGTGAATACAACAGAAAACAAGAGGTTCTCTGCACACCATTTCTAATTAAGATGCAATTCAGTGATTCAACAATGTCAATGATTTGGGTCCCATAATCATGTAAGCATCGATACTTAGAGGATTTTAATCATGTCTTTCAAGTCTGCTCTGATCATTTATAAGCATGTTTTACTAGTTTCTCAAAAGATTGAGCTTCACTATATGAAACTGTGTCAAAAAAAAAAAAAACTGCGGTGGGAGAATCCAAGAAGAAAATGGAGTGCACACGCACTGAGCTGTGAAATGTGAGGATCTATTCAAGTCCATTAGCTACAAAATATACATCATCCCCTAAGGTACTGGACAATGGATGAAGGACTGTGTGTGGAACATAACGTGTCCGAATTACTGTGAGATGAACACTCCAGTGGAGGTTAGATGCTGCAGATATCAGCTTACATATTTAGCAGAAAGGTACACAGTGATGCTGGCTCTGTGGTGTTTCCAAAGCTCTGTTCTCCCCGACTCCAGTGAGCACTGTAAAGGTTTTAGAGATTTCATGAGGAAATTATCCATGACGTTGATTCTCATTGTAGAAAAAGAGTAAACATTTGAAACTGGTTTTTGTTTTTTTCATTTTAGGGAACTTTAACCCAAATGGCTTTGAATAATGTTTTTAAATTAAGCACCTTTTAAGTCGATTTTTGTGAATTTTGTGTGAATATTGGAGGTAAACAGGAAAGTAAAGAAGTAGACTTCCACATTTAGCAAGAAGCTTAAAGTGATTTTATGCAGCATGAATTTTAGTAATTTTGAAGGGAAATGGTTCATATACTTCCTTGTTTTTTAAATATCTTGCTCAATAGTATCACAAGATACAAGTGCTTAAGAAATGCCTATAAAAATTAAAAATAACTCATTTAAAAAATTTTTTAAAGTTGGCATTTATTTGATTTTTTTTAGTGTCATATATGTAGATTTTTAAGATTTCACAGGAGAAAAAGTGCTAAACTAGTAGTACTACAATGATCAGTAAAAATCCCCATATACATAAGAAGGGACGGTATTTAAGGTCATGAAAGAATGAGACCGTGTCATAGCTCCACGTAGGATTTACTCTGTGCGCGCATACCAACACACCCTGAGGTTAGTCTATGAAGCAAGACTTCGGTCGGTAAAACAATACATAATTCAGGGCATAAAAGGTGACAAATTATATTTGAAATGAGTCAGAAATTCAGAGATGTTTCCATTCCTTATACCAAAGGTGGTTATAATTATAATAAGTTAGCCAGTGTGTCATTACTACACTGTTACAATTACCTGAACAAAAAGTCTGATTCTTAAATTTGGTTTTTAAGAATGGGTGCAAACTCAGAGGAAACTCGTCCCCCAGATGTCTCTTGGAACTGTGCTAATGGAACTCTCTCTGAACTCTGTTTCTGGACATGTGTCTTTGAGTCAGGCCCCATCCATGATTTTATTGAAAATGGCTTCTTCAGCTTCAATTAAGGACATATGATCGTGGTTCCACCCTAATCATAGCAGACCGTCTGGTCTTTTCCTCTGTAGTTCTAGACTCTCTCATTCACCCCGATGTCACTCATCTTTTCCAATCTTCTTGTGTCCAACACTTCCTTTCAGTCCAATGGACTGGAGAAATGACTCAGCTAGGAAGGGCACCTGTGATCTTCTAGGGGACCCAACAGCACCCACTGGGTGATTCATAATCACCTCTAATTCCAGGTCCAGGAGATCTGACACTCTTTTCTGGCACCTGTACTCACAGTGAACATACCCACACAGACCACAAATATACTTAATTAAAAATAAAAATAAGGGGCTGGAAAGATGACTCAGCAGTTAAGAGCACAGGCTGCTATTGCAGAGGACCTGGGTTTGATTCCTAGCACCCACATGGCTCATCAGCTGATAATCATCTCTTACTCCAGTTCCAGGGGATCCAACGCCTTCTTCTGATCTCTGTGGGCATTGCACGACATGGGTACACCTACCTGCATGTAGGCAATAGGCACATACACGTAGATAATAAATAAAATAATAAACAAAATATTCTAAAAAATAAAATAAACCTTGTTTTAATAAAGGAAAATCAATACAGCAAAAGTGGAAACCCCTAGTTGACTAATATCCATTAGACATTTTCACTGGATTTGAACCACTGAATCCAATTGTAAATGAAATGATCAATACTTATGATCATGTATAGAATACTGGGAAGACAGGCATCATTCTGAATTGTTTAACACTAGCTCTCTTGGAAAGATCCCCTGTCTTTACAGCTTATAACAGTCTCATTGTTTAACCTCACATACTATGCTTTCTACTCCTGATGTTAACATGCTATCTATTAAATTATTACATTCGTGAGCTATTTATATAATATTTATTCTAACATATTCAAAATCTGTTCAAGATATTTCACACCACTTTTAGAACCAGTGCATTATGTAGACATGGGAGGACATTCTATAATGGGAAGCATGGCCATTTAGGTATTGGCAACTTATTTGTAAAGTTGTTAACAACTTTAGGTTTGGAAAGAAATAAAACCGATCAAAAACACACAATGGCGTATGCATCATTTGTTTTGAAGAAGATTTATAATTCTATAATTATGATCTAACATATGAATACTAGGAATTTCATGGTGTTTTAGATGAAAAAGATTAATTCATTTCAAATATATTAATTAAAGCTTAATAAAAATATCTTTTTAGAGCTGAAGAAATAGTTCAGTTGGTAAAATGCTTGCTATGTAAACATGAGGATCTTAGTTTGGAATCCTGGTATCTACATACAAATCTTGATGTGGTGGCATACAGCTGTAATCCTAATTTTAGAAGTGGAGGTAAGAGGATCCCGAAACTTGACCAAGGCCAACCTGTCTAGGCAAATAAGTGAGTTTCTGGTTCAGTGACAGACCCTGCCTTCCAAAAGGAAGTTTTGGAATGATAGAGGAAGAGTAAACATTGCCCTGTGACCTACACACACACACACATACACACACACCTGCATGCCCACATGCACACATGTGCACAGGCACATAAACAGGGACACATGTGTGAACATACACACAATATCTTTCAGACAGCAGCAGAATAGAAATCATCATTTTATAGAAAATTATAAGAAGAAAAATAGAAATATACGCAGAAGTTAATGGGAGCTGGAGAGATGTCTCAGCAGTTAAGAGCACCGGCTGTTCTTGCAGAAGACCCAAATTTGAATACCAGCACCTACACGGCAGCTATCAATCCTATGTAACTCCAGTTCCAGGGGATCCAATGCCCTCTTCTGACCCTCACAGGCATTGCAGGACATGGGTATACTGATATAAATGCAGGCAATACACTTATACACATAACAATAATAGTAATAAAATTTAAAAACATCAGGTATTAGTTGTAGAACAATTAGGTTCAAATTTGGGTTTGGGAATTCTGAGGGAATAATTAGAATCCTTCAATGTACAGTCTACAAGCAGATCATCATCTTAGAAATCTCTGTAAAGATATTACAGCAACAACATTATGAATTCATGACTCCTTACTGACTGTAATTTACTTCCAGTGAGTGTGGCTAAGGGTGCAGGGAAAGCACAGACTTATTCCACGTCCATTTTACTAGCACTTCTTGCAATGCAGTTCAACAAGTGTATTGGGATCTTCATGAGACATCTAAGATCAAAAATAATGCAGTTTGAATCTGATTACTCTCTCCTTACTGGTTCTTTGAATTATGATTCCCATGCATTTCCATCAATCTTCTTAATGCCACCAGTCATTTTTGTGAGGTCAAGATTTTGTCATAACATAGATTAGTATGGTGTAATAATTTTTCCTTGTTAGTACAATATAACTAATCAACTATTTCCTTTTAATGTTTGATTGAATTTGATAAAAGCCATAGTTCAAACAAATGAAAGTCTATTGCTGACCTTAAAATGGGACCTGGGTCTAAGGAGATGCTTTAACACAGACACTGAACTAGCCCCTTTCCTTGCTCTACTTTTCTCCAGAATTGAAACCTCTCAGGCAATGGAAATCATGAAATTGCATTTGTAGAGTCTTTACTAAGTTCTGTACTTTCCAGTTCTGATCTAACTATTAGAGGAAAAGCAGAATTTTCTTTGCACTGATTTTATATACATATAAAATTTATATTGAAAATTTAGCTTTTTCATTTAAAATGTTATTAAATCAGGACAACTGCTTGCTGTGCTCCTGTTTATCATGGTGTCACATTATTTCACTGTTGTCATGTGAATAATAGGCAATCAAGAGTGAAAGTTTTTCAAAATTGCAGTACTCTAGATGTTACAATTAAATTAATTACAAATCGCGAATAAACAGTTCTTAATGACATAAAACATTTCTTCCACATTATACACACTCTTGTTATGATGTAAATTGAAATCCAATGGAATATGTTTTAAGGTAAATAGACCCACACATTCCCAAAGCTCTTGCCTACCCCTCATTAATAAACAGATGTATGGAAAAGATGTGCCCCAAACAGCTGCTTTTGCTAAAAGTGGCATCTTATTTTTCAATTTTAATACTAAGTCTGGTAACCTAAATAATACTTATTTCCAACTTTTATGTGAACAATCCTCAGCTAAACAATTCTTAAGGACTTTATTCATGGGCTAATCAGTTTGGCAAATCAAGCTGCTTCAAAGGAGATTCAAGGCATGAAAGGCAGTCAGGGGGACAGAGAGCACTACAACTAGCAAAGGACAGTTACGCAAGAAGCTGGGTCATTAATCACTGAGCTTGTGCATTGAATTAGACAGGATGGATCTTATGTCCTTTAGCAGGTAAGAGCGAGAGACTAACGATGTGGACAAAATAAAGAAGTTGGTTCTAGAGCTACCTTCTAGAGAGAAGGGAAAAGGAGGGGGAATTCTAATGAATGATAGACTCATAAATGGCCTCATTTTTGAGAAGACAAAGAAATGAGGTCTGTCTTTCACTCTGCCAGTGGCATTAAAAAAAAGCCAAGCTTGAACTGGATTCCAGACTTTCAAAATCTAGGCCCTGAGTTCATCACAGCTATCTTCAGGCAAAGAGCTGAGAATGAGCATCTCTTAGCCCCACATGACATTCTTCGGGCCCAGAAAGTTTCCTGCAAAGAATAACTCACAGCTATTTCTTGAGATTCTAAGCACTACCCTCATTCGCCTCCATTTGAGTGTCCCAGTAAGAGCGCCTGGGCAGTGGTGTTCTGGTATGAACTCCAGTAAAAAATTCATATGCAAATGGTGCTTCCTTTCTGAGTTTAAATTCTGCGGCTGCTGAAATTTCAGCTGGAACCATTAGGTGCTGAAGATCATGCAGAGGTAATATAAGCTCATATAGCATTCTGTAAAATTCTTGGTAGTGGTTAAGAACACTGGATGCTCTTGCAGAGGACCAGGGTTCCATTCCAGCAGATGTATGAAGGCTAACAACATATGTAACTCCAATTCCAGGAGATCCAAAGCTTACTTCTGACCTTCACAGGCACTGCACAATATAGGTGCACTTACATACATGCAGGCAATACATTCATACACATAAAATAAAAATAATAAAAAATAGAATATTTTTGAAATACTTGGAGGAGAACTGGAGAGATGGTTCAGCTGTTAGAGCCCTTGTTCCTGTTCCAGAGGAACAAAGTTTAGGTCCTAGCATTCATACTAAACGGCTCACAACTGCCTGTAACTCCAGCTCCAAGGAATCCGACTCCCTCATTGAGCCTCTACAAACACTCACATACATGTGGTATACACTGACATGTATACACATAAATAAAAATAAGTCTAAAAAAACTTAGACATCTTTTTCAAAAGTCATATTTTTTAGGGGAAGGGTATGATTGAAAGATAATTGCCAAAAATAAGAACCATATTTTGAAATGAAAATCATCTCTGATCTATTAAGGTATCAATAATATCTTGAATAGATATTACTATCACAAACTATAAACATGAATCAAGCCCAGAGAAGTTCTTTTAATATATTTCACCACTGGAATGAATACAAAGTCCATCTTTGTAGTGTGACCTACTCTAAATTCTTCTCATCACTATATCTATTCATTTAAACTTATGTATGCTCTTCAAACACACAGATGCATCTCCAGAAACTGAGGTCACAGGATTCCCTCTCTGCTGGTCTGAATCCTATACTCAGACAAATCCAGCTCTGTAGGATCTACACTACATCCAGGAAGTCTAGGGCTATCATGGAAGCATGGACACTCAAGGGAATTCAAGCTATTCAACTACCTGGGCTTTTGCTTGAATTCTTGATGCAAAATTAGAACAGATGTTAAATGGGACAAGAAGTGATGGATAACTGTTCCTGGGAGAGAAAACAGACCCTACAACATCCTTATTTCAAGATCTCTACTTGGAATTGATATCAAATACAAAATTTTGATTTTATCTTTTAAAATTTTTACTGCTATGTACAAAGAAAATTTTGTTCTCATTAATCTGAGCTATGTAACAGTACATCTCTGATTTTTCTTTGGAATGTCAAGGACAAGAGAGCCATCTCCTTTGTTGGTGTGAGCTGTTATGTCTGCCTGAGTGCTGGGTGTCCACATTTCTATACTTTATACATACATGAATGATGAACAAAAGACAAAAGATGACAAACTTCTTCCTGAATCTTAAGACATGTATTGATTTGGCTATTGGGATTAAAAAATATTTTTATATCTATGTCAGCCTCAATGTTTTGTGTAATGGCACAAAACTATAATCCTATCTCTAGGAACGCAAAGGCAGGAGGATTACTCAAGGCTAGCCTAGTCTTACATCAAGCTTCAGATTAGTCTCAAATAACATACAAAACTGAAACAAAAGTTTGGCTGGAGAGAAGATCGATCAACAGTTAAGAGCATGCAAAGGATCTGAGTTCAATTCCCAGAACCCACTTTTGAAGGCTCATACTGCCTGTAACTCCAACCTCAGAGGATCCAACTCCCTCTTCTGGCTGCTTCAGGAACCTACGCTCATACACACACACACACACACACACACACACACACACACACACAAACATGCATGCACACACAAAAAATTTAAAATAAAAATAAGTCTTAAAAAAGGGTGGTTTTGCACGCCTTTATCTCAACCCTCAGAAGGCAGAGGCAAGTGGATCTCTGTGAGTAAAATACCAACCAAGTCTACATAGTGAGTTCCAGGACAGCTGGACTACAGGGAGACCCTGTCTCAAAAAAAGACAGGAAAGAAAGAGAGAGAGAGAAAGAAAGAAAGAAAGAAAGGAAGGAAGGAAGGAAGGAGAAACAATGAAATGAAAAGCAAAAGAAAAAAATAAGAGTTGAAATAAAAATATAACTACCTTGGCATTCAATAATTTATAGCTACAGATTGGCGCAGTATTCCTTATTTTCCCATGGTAACTGGTCAACAGTTCACTAAGCCTCCATACAATTTTGTGTCACTATGAAAAATAAGAATTTTGCCAAGAATAGTGGCACAGAGCTCTAATCCCAGCTCTAAGGATGTAGAGGCAAATGGATTTCTAATTCGAGGCCAGCCTGGTCTGCTTGGTAAATTCCAGGTCTGTCAAGGATATACAGTGAGACCATGTCTCGAAATAACAACAAACTCCCAAACCAATAAACAAACAAAACATAAGAATACTAAAAAAAATTTTGTGAGGTTCACGCCCCCCAGAGCTACCTCATCTTTAACCCTAGAATACTAAGAGTAACGTACAGTATTTGTGAAACTGGATTCAGAGAACTTTCTACATCTTTGTATTTCTTTCCTTGATCTAATTTTACAACAAAAAGCAATTAGAGTATTAGAATCTTCTATTTATAAACACTTTATATCCACTTATCTGTTGTTTATTCACTTTTTTGCCTAATATTTTGTTTTGAAATGATTATCCATTTTGATTTTTGCCAAAGGTAGTAATTATTTACTAAATGTTATATATGCCAAGCCTACTGCATTCTGCTAAGCGCTAGCTTGCATATCCTTTCCAGAACTTCTAAATTCTAGAGTGAAAAATATTCAGGGAAACCAACCATTATATTATATTATCTAATATTTTTGAAAGCTCTATTGAAAAGAGATATCAGGGCGACTGTACCCAGAAAATGACATTGGTGGGTAATGTGCAGCATGTAATGTCTTTGTTTCTTTTCTGCTGATGTGCTGAAAAATAGCCTGGCAAAAGCAACTTAAGGGTGAAAGGGTTTATGTGGCTCAAAATTCCAGGTTATAGTCCATCACTGATGAGAAGTCAAGGCAGAAGGCCACATCACATCCACGGTCAAGAGCAGGTCATCCTGTGAGGTATTGGAAATGTTTTGGGAGGCGCTATACCGTGTAAAGGAGTTCTGCTCCAGAAGAATGCTGTTCCCCAGAGCTGTTCCTCAGGGTTGTCTCCCAGGACTGTTCTCCAAGACTGTTCCCCAAGACTGTTCTCCAGGACTGCCACCCAGGATTTCTTCGGTTTAGCTGGAGTACTGTCCCTGTCTCTCCTGAAAGTTTGTTGTCCCAAATGCCATCCCAGTGATCTACTGCCAAATAACAGGTATTTTGCTACAAAGTGCAAAGTGTACCCATATTTTCTGCTGTTGGAAATCTGAGTCAACTTTTCAAAGAAAATTGTAGTGTGGAGGAGAATGATAAGTTAGACAGACTGAGAATAAAGTCTCTACCTCATCAGAGTTGTTTTCTTCTGCTAACATTCATTTTAACCAGTTGAGATTTTAAAAAAATAATGCAGTTGATTACAAATTAAAAATCACTTTGTGATCTTCCTAACATAGTCTTTAAACTTTGGCTCTATATGATTGCCAGGGAAAATAACAAGCTTCAATTGGAAAAAATTCCTTTTGGGAAGTTTTTGAAAAAAAAAATGGTAAATGACATGGAGGCTTTTTGCCCAGAAACATCTGTGTGATGGATATGTTTCAATAGGAAGATTAACAGGAGGAAATGTAAACACATCTTATTTCAACTACAAAGCCCCCTTTGTTTTTCTGGAGTCAAAAGTTTAAGTAAGCTTCTTAAAGTTAATATTTATTTGTCTAGTACATGCTCAGTGGGAAAAGAAAAATTAGGTAAAACATTTCTGTCTCTAAAATAAGAGAAGGATGTACTACCCAAAGAAAAAGAAAATCCAAATAACTTTTTGAAATGATAGAAAGAACATTAAATAAAGTGTTGTGGGAATCAGTTTAGCCTGATCCACTGGACTGTGACTCGCAAGTACCTGACGAACATGGAAGAGTTCAAATGTAACTCTCATGTTGAAGTTCCATCAGACAAGACCTTAATCATTCCTTTCCAAGAAATGCCACATCTAAAAGTCCCAAGATTACTGATCAAATGTTATGCAAACTAATTAATCCCTGATACATAGACTTTTTTTCCTCTTAATAACTGATTTCTCAGTAAATAGGTCTGGTCTGAAAGGTTAAGAGAATGTGAATTTAAATATTAAATACACGTGCAGGAAACTACATTCCTGTAACTTTTGTAAATTCTACTCTATATCGCCCAAGCATCTCTGAACGTGACTACTGACTGAGTCTTGAGGTTGTCATTCATAAGAAAGATATGGAAACTCCAACTCCCACTGTAAGCTTGAGCATGATGTGTAACTAACACAGTTGACAGACAACTTGTGCATGCATTGGTTCTGGTTCCAGAAGATCCATGTAGGCATAAGGAGAACCAGACACAGAAGTGTGGTTGGGATTCCTTGATTTCTCCTGCATCAGAGGTTGGTCCCTATCTCTTTCACCACCTTGGGACTCTTTTCTCCTCAGCATATCTTGATATGACACCTTGAAGCTGGATGTCTTCAGACTCAAGGACCCTGACAACATTAATTTGGTATTAATATCTTTTGTCTGTATCTGAGATTCTATTTAGAAGACACTGTGAAATAATAAAAATGCAGTTCACACTTTGACTCAGATAAAATTAATCTGTGGTTTTCCTATAAATTAGCACCTAGGAAAAGTTTATCCACTTGAAATTTTCCTCCACCTAACTTATGGATTCTATACCAACAAGATTTTCCTGGTCTTTTCTGTCTGTTTTTTTCTGATTTTTATATTGATGTTCTTTCTAAGAGTCTAAATATCCTCTAAAGTCCAGGGCTTGACTCATTTCTTATCTCCATACTCCCCAGAGTAATAAATTTAAAAATAAGAAGATGAATATATTTACAACAAAATATAACTGTTAAAAATGGTTACTTATTGTTAAGAACAGAAAATTTGAACATACTAATAAATGGAAGGGATTTAAAAGTTTTACCATTTAAAAAAGAAAGTGATCAGGTGTATATGTGATGAGCATAGAATTTTTATACAGTTTCTCTGTTCACTACAGAGTTTATATGCAAAACCAGAAGTGTAACACACACACTCAAACAAACACACACACATGACACACATACACAAACATATATACACACTTTCATGCACATCTATACACGCATACATATACATATTCACACACACCTGCACACATACATGTACACACATTCACAGAGACATACACATGACACATATACACACACATACATATACACGCTCACACACACCTATACACATACACATATAAACACACATAAACACACACGCACAGAGACATACACACACGACGCATATACATACAAACACTCACACACACATACACATGCACACACTCTCAAATACAACATTTGATAGTATACCTGACATCATAAGTGATGTGCTATCTGCTGTGGATATTCACACATTTCTCTTCTGAAATACTAATGTAATCATAGAGTGCTATGGAAGATACAACATCTAAAAGCAAAATGTTTAAATTACCTACTTGCGGCTCAATCCAGGACCATAATTTTTGGTAGTTGTTTCTACTAATTAGGTTTAGTCTAGGAATCTAAGAGTTACATAATAGAGCACTCATAAACATAAATCTTGTGAAAAGAAAATTTGGTATTTGATATAATTTGGTTTTCTAAAAATGAGTTAAACACTACAGTTAAGCAAAAATTGCCCAAATGTTGCAATGCTAGTTAAAGAGTATTTACCAAAAGTCAAGATTCAGCACTGACAAATGAACAGTGGAAGCTTTTCAATGTATTGAGCATCTAGATGTGGGTGCTCATGGTTCAGCTAGCAGTGTGTTTCAGGTTCTGTCAAGTTCAGGACACTACACATAACACACACGCACCACAAGAACAAACATACCAACATCATTGCAGACAGACCAGCATTTCAGAACATTTTGGACAATTAATTAAAATGGTTTGAAATAATAAAATTTAGTTAACTATGGGACTTGGTAGTATCTTTGTTAACAACTTGTTACTACATTTTCTTTGCCTTGTTCTCTCATCCAAAGAAATGAAGAAATGATAGCATATACTCCATTATGCTATTATGAGGATGAAATGATCTAACGTGTGTATGTCTGTAATGCTTGGCTAAATATCTCTTGTTGTTTTGCATAATAATTACCATGGTTAACACAGTACATGCATATATGACTATATGTCTAGAATTTAAGCCAGAATTTTCCTTCCTGTATGCATTTTTCTACATATTTATTATCTTCAGTCTTAATAAAGTTCTCAATGACTTGATGCAATAACAAAAAGAAAAAAAGGGATACAAATAAGAAAGGAAGAAACAAACTTTTCTTCACTGCAGACAACATGATCACATACTTAGAAGACTGATAAACATTTTCAGCAAAGTAGCAGGAGACAACATGAACATATAAAAATCAAGGGAAAGAATTCCACTAACAATAGCTTTAAAAAAAACCCTAAGAATAAATCTAAATAAGGAAGTAAAGAATTCTACAATAGAAACTTTAAGACACTGAAGAAAGAACTTGAAGAAAACATTAGAAGATAGAAAGACTTCCCATGTTCATGGATGGCAGAAATAATATTGTGAAAACATCTGTATCGCTGAAAGTGAGCTACAAATTCAATACGATCCGTGTCAAAATCCCAATGGCATTCCTCATAGAAAGAGGAAAATAAAATTTCAAACTTCAAATGGACATACCAAAGATACTGAGTAGGCAAAGCAATACGAAGCAGAAAGAGAAATGTTGGAGGGATCACAGTGCCCAATTTCAAATCATATTCCAGAGCTGGAGAAAGAAAATGAAAATGATGATTACACCGCAGCAGTCATACAGAACAGCAGAGTGGAATAGAGACTGCTATAGTCATCGAATTTTGGACAAAAGTTTCAAGAACGTTCATTGCAGAAAAGGCAGCCTCTTTAACAAATGGTGCTGGGGAAATGAGTTTTCCACATGTAGAAGGATGAAAATAGATCTATATCTCACTCTGCACAAAAAGGATTTTCAAAATATGTCAAAGATTAATATAAGGCTTGAAATTTCTAGAGAGAAACAACAATAAACACACCAACATATGGCTATGAACTTTCTGCAATGGGCCCCAGTGGCACAGGGAACAATCTAAATAATTGGTGGGGGGGGTAGTTACATGAAATTTACAAACATCAGCCCAGCAAAGGAAACAATCACCAGCATAATTGAAAAAGTAACTTGCAGGATCGGAAAAAAAAAATTGCCAATTGCACATCAGATAGGAGATCAATATCTGGAATAAAGGACTGAAAAACTTAAACCACCCCCCAGAGCATCCAAACATCAAATCAGTAATGAACTGAATACCAAATTCTAATAAAAATTTGGAAAAGTTTTTATCTTCCTTTATAATCAAAGTAATACAAATTCAAATTGCTTTGCGATTCATCTCACCCCAGCCAGAATGGCTAACATCGATAAAACAAATGAATGATAAAAGAAAATGCTGTTGAGGGTATGGGGAAACAGAAACCCTTATGCATCAATGGTGCGCAGCCACTAGGAAATCAATATGGCGTTTCCTAGAAAAAAATGCCATAAGAACTTGCAACAATGGTGACAGCATCTACAAAGTTCATACCACTTCAATCACACAAAAAGTCAGCATAGAATGGGGGAATGGAGCAGCAGGCCCCACCCTGAACTGAAGAACTGTTGTCAGCTGATCACTGTTGAGTGAAGGAGAGTAGATCTTCTGAGTGAGTGACTCTAGATAGACTGACTAGAGCTCAGAGGATGAACCTGCACCTTGGGACATCTGTGTACAGATGCTTGACCACATCACACTTAACGTGTATGACAGA
Source organism: Eospalax fontanierii (assembly GCA_035773235.1). Taxonomy (NCBI): domain Eukaryota; kingdom Metazoa; phylum Chordata; class Mammalia; order Rodentia; family Spalacidae; genus Eospalax; species Eospalax fontanierii. Next base: position 41,576,864 of record CM069526.1, on the reverse strand, counting down.
ATGTATGAAATCCAGTGGAGGTGGGGGCTATGGCAGAGGTGTGGATGAGGGAGAGGGTCTAAATTGGATTAAGAACTATTGTGTGAAATGCACAAAAACTCAATAAATAAAAACTAATTAAGATTCGGAAAAGTTTTCATCTTCCTTTACAATCAGAGAAATACAAATTTTAGAAAATATTCTTTTAGAAAACCATTAGTTCTGTCTATACCACTCATGGGGATATAGCCCAAGTCCGACCACACAGAGACACATATGTCATGTCTAATGCTGCACTATTCACAGTAATCAAGAAATGGAGCCAGTCTAGATGTCCATCAGCAGATGAATGGATAAAAAGTGTAGGGCCTATACACATTGGATGGTATTCAACCACCAAGAGAAGCAAAATCATGACATTTATATGGACAGAATAAGAAAATATTTTGTTAAGTGAAGTAAGTCAGAAGAATTACTGATACTTCCTCTCATATGCATAACCTAAGTCTAAAATTATGTTTCTGAATATGTATGTATATATTATGTTTCTGTGTGTATAGGTCATGAAACTAGAAGGGGACTCCTGAGAGGGAAGAGAGAGCTCTTCTGTGGGGTGAGGAGGAGGGTAATGGAATGCCTATGAAGGAAAGAAGGAAGGGGAGCTATTTAGGGGAAGGACCAGCAAGAGCAAGGGGAGCAGTGGCAGAGAGGCACCAACTCAAAAAGTAATGACACAAATGTGTGAACGTGGCACAATGAAGCCCATCACTTTGCATTCTAACTAAATAAGTTTAAAGGTGTTAGGAACTCCAAAAACTCAATAAAGATATAGGGAATTACATTATTATCTAAAAGTAGCATTATTCATTTAATTAAGATACATATTTGATAAAATAAACCATTTTTTTCTGTGAAATTTTGTTGTCTTACTACCTTTGAGATAAGAGATTTTAAATAAATTCTAAAAAGCTCACATAGAAAGATACCTTAGCACCGCTTGCTTTTGCGTTAACAAAACTAAACCAAAAACAACAACAACAACAAAAACCACAAGAAAAATAGAAAGAGTTGATGAGATAATCTCAAAGTATTCGTTACTAGAGAAATGTGCTAGAGAGAGGTACGCATCTTCTCATGGAATGCCATGCACATTCCATGTTTTCAAAAGTGTGCCAGGCTAGCGAGATGGCTCAGGTTTTAAGAGCACTGGCTTATCTTGCAGAGGACCGTGGTCAGTTCCCAGCACCTGCATGGCAGCTGACAACCATATGTAACTCTGGTCCAAGGGGAATCAGATACCCTCTTCTGATCCCTGCCAGCATTGCCCTACAAAGATGCACTTACATACACGCAGATAATACACATAAACAATAATAAAGAGAAAATATTTTAAATGTGTCAGAGCTTTATAATTCTCAAGGGAATCAGTGAGACGGTCCAGCTAATTTGGATGTCACTTTGAGAACAGCTGCTGCACAAAGGGAATGGTACTTTGAAATGTGGCTGGGGCTAGAGACAAAGTTCCTTGTGTGCTCTAGAGGCCCCAAACTGTGCCTTTAAAATAGAAGTGCATATATGACTATGCACATGAGATTTTTTTCACTAAATCAGCAGAAATCTCCATTTTCTACGTAGACCTAAAGATATTATGAGGTCCTTGACTCAGATTCCCTTTCCAAGGCAACCTTCTAATTCCAAGGTTATCAACTCATTGCAATGATTGGCTGATGTGACTACACAAAACAATTCAGGAAAATTCAAGAAGTTGTCTGGAGCTCTGGCTGCAGCTGTAACTTATCTTCTACCCAAAAAGTTTTCTTCTGTTTCTCAGGAGTGTGCCTTAGAGGTGCACAGTACTGAGCCTGCAGAGTGCAGTATTCTCTTTCTCAGGAGTGTGTCTTGAGGTGCATGGTACTGAGCCTTCAGTGTGCAGTAGTGGGTCTTGGATCAGTATCTGGTGAGCTAAATCTAAAACACTCATCTTTGTAAGTAAATGCAGAGGATACAGAAGATAAAATACCCAAAAAATATACACAACACCAGCTTTCATACTAGATAATTAAGGACGTAGAAACAAAAGGAGCTTGAAGGAGAGTGTTTCATTTTCTTCATGTCCTTCTCCCTCAGATGTTGGAACTCTGAGATTATTTCCTTAAATCACTGAGAAGTACTTTCTCCCAGAATTCTTCAGTAGAAATGCAGTAGTTCTTCCTAATTTTGAAATTCATTTGTGTTTTAAAAGAAACTGGCTCAAAATTCCTTTTAAACTCTTCAAAGTATAAGTCATGTGGCTTTTCCAATGGGTATATTCTTCACTTTTCTTTTTTTTTTTACTGGCAGAAAACATGACCAATGAATTATTGCTGCTCCTGAAACATTTGTTTTTATGGTTCTACCATATTTTAACTCCTAAGAACTATCAGAATTTATTTTCACAAGGACAGCTGAAATTAAACAAATCTTATTCGACTACAGAACTAATAAAAAGGTTTATTCTGTGTGTCATTAGCACCATCCCTATAAGGTAATAGAAGGTATGAGCTGTGGATCTTCAAAGGATGATGAAACAGGAACTCTGTTAGACACACTGCAAAGTGTGACTTCAGGCTGGGTGTCTTCTTATTAGAGTAAACATGACTCTACTTTCAAAATAATCAGCACTCTATGTTTTGAGTTGACATCTTTCAAATTATTTTATCAAATTGAGAAATAGATACCTTGTTTGGAATATGTTTTAAGTATCATGTCATTTTAATGAAATATATGGAACCAAAGATTGCTCTGTAATAGGCTGCTAAACCTTTTTATGTTCAAGAATATCATGGCAGGATGAAGAAACAATTCATTTGTTGATGTATTTTAGGCCTTAATGCTTTTGTAACATGATTGTTGCTGTGAGCTCAAGTAGACAGATGAATCTCAAGAAAGCATAATGCCCATAAAATATCCCCCAAATTTAAAGTTTTATACATTAATGTATTCATTTAAATATAAATCTTTAATGAACACATGCTAGCCATAATAACAATACAGATCCGGTATTGTCACACAGGGGTATCCTTGCTCTCAATAACCCTGAAATTTTATCTTTCCTGTTTTGTGTCTGTAAACTATTCCTGTTCAGAGATATTCTAAGAAAACTATACAAAGAATTAGGAAGTGTACAATGCCTTCCCACTGCCAGGAAAAGATCTGAGGGTCTCATTTCTTCTTTAAAACAGTTGAGTGCCAGAAGAGGCCTATACATTCTGTGGCACTTTATTTTCACATTGAATCCCATTTATGCCAGCAATCATTATGGCAATCCTATAAGTTAATTAAATATATGGAGTCATGAGGTATAAGAGTTGTTCTAAAATCTCAAAATGATAAATGTGTGAACAAAGATAAATTCCTGTCTATAAAAAGTAAGACGTGTGTCTTCATTTGTTCATGAGATAACAATAAAGGGTCAAAACCAAAACTTGTAAGTTTCTAGAATAACTAGCACATTTCTTTACAAATGTGTGGTGCCCTACTCAAAGACTTTGAAACTAGATACTTTGAATTATGCAATGTGTGTCTAGCTTATATGTGAAAATTTGATCAATCAGAAGATCTAGTTTCAAAGACTGTGTTTTCACTCTATATCAAAAAATAAAATAAAGTGACAGAACTGTGTGTTTATAGTGTTAATTCAAAAGATCAGGTGTGTTTATGCATGCGATTTTTTCTGTGTAAAAGAGACTTTCTCTGTAACTGACCAGTTCCTGGTCCAGAGTGAGTTTCTTAGAAAGGCATCCACTATAGTCAGGTTACCAGGTTACCATGCAGCCTGGATCTGAATTCAGCCTCCAACATTCAATATATGTGAGGCTTGGGAGAATTATTTCTCTTCTGAATCCTGGGTGCTTCATGTATTAAAAGAGAATAGAGTCAAATTGACCTCATGTTGGTTGGCATCACTTGCATTATCATGCTCAGTGCCCAGCAGTAAATATTTAACAAATGTGAGCCAGTATACAATAGAATGTATAGAAGACTGAATCTGTATAACTACTGTTTAAAATCTGTATTTTCCCCCACAACTCTCAACTGTTTATTAAAACAATAAAGGTATACATATAAGAAGCAAGTACATTTTGCATAACTTTATGGTTATTAAGATTGAGACGATGCAGTACTGAACCTTCATGCTTTCAAACTTAAGAACATGCTGGATGTGGTGTCTAATACCTGTAATTTCAGCATTCTGGAGGTAGAACAAGAGAATCTAGAGTTCAAAGTCCCCTAGGAATGATGGGGAGACCCAAAGGCCAAAACCAAAATTTAAAAACCTTAAAATGGGAGCTGGAGAGATGACTCCGTAGTTAAGAGCACTGGCTACTCTTTCAGAGGACCCGGATTTAGTTTCCAGTACCCACATGATGGCTAACAATCATCCATGGATCCAATGCCCTCTTCTGATCTCCGAGGGCATTGCACCACACAAGTGCACTTACAAGCACAAATTGAAAAAAAATTTAAAATCTAGTTACAAAATGAAGAGTCCATCATAACCACGCCCTTTCTTAAAGCCTATGGAAGTTCCAATCCAACCTTTTGATTTTGCTTTTTTATGAGATAGGGTCTCTCTATACCCACAGTTTGCCTGGAATTTGCTATGTAGTTCAGGATCTCCCTGCCACTTGCGCCCCATGTTCATGCCGGCATGCTGGGATTAAAGGTATGCGCCACCGCGCCCAGCTTCAATCCAGCTTTGAAAAGTTGCCTCTTTGTAGATTGGTCAGTAATGTTTTCATGAACCAGGTGACAACTCTCAGGACTTCAAGTCTTAGACACAATTGAAAGTATTTTCATACAAATGTGTCAGAAGAAAATTAGAGTCCTAGAAATTACCAGAGTTAATTTCTTGCATTTCACCCTTACCTTTCCATCATAAATTAATTTAAATTATTTAATATTTTTTAGACAAAGACGTCTGTAAATCCAAAACTGTTATTAAATCTGTGCAGTTCAGCATTGAGAAAATGAATGTCATCTCTCTTGTGTTTGGCAATATAATTTCTTCTTAATAGTCTTTACTCAGTATATGCTAAGGCAATTATTCTTGTTGACATCACCCTGCTGTATGTGATGGGGAAGCAGTACAACCCTTACGTAGAACCAGATAGTCCTAAATTTAGCATACCCAAGAGCCTTGGTAAAAAAAAGTCCTTTTAGCCAGTTATTACATATTTTCTTGACATCATCAATTCTAACAACTAGCTTACTGCAAAAATATCATAAAATAATATTTTTCACAATAATTTTGTTTGAAGGAAAAAAAGCAAAATTTATCATAGCTGGTTTGAATTTTTTCAGATTTCACAATGTTGTTTGGGTGACAAAATAGCAGTTAATGTTTTTTTCATTGGGCTTATATCAAACAATTTCAAAAAAATATTTTTATCTCCCTTATTGTCTCTTCTTCAGGCAAGATAGGGAGTCTTAAGATAGTTCGGTAATGAAAAATGATTTTCTCTAAGTAAACATCAAGAATATTCAACACAATAGACTGATTTTCCTGGCCAAAATTAATAATGATAACTATGATAATAACCTTGAAGAATAGCATACAACCTTCCTTCTCTATGAGCTCTATTAAGCTGGGAAAATAGAAAAATATCCTCATCCATCATTTCTGATTGCATTATTTGAAAGTCTATTTTAAAGTAAGAAAAATATATGGGAAAGAAGGTTGCTGCTTATTTTTGCATTAGGAACAGTACAGATTAATCCAAAAAGCTACACAGTCTTTGAACAAAAAAAAATATTTTACAATTTTTATTGTAATTAAGAAATTCTTTTACATAAATACCCATTTTATATTAAGATTGTGCTCTGCTGTAAACCATACTCGGCGGTATTGAATGTAGGCCATTATTCCAATCTATAATGCTAAAAGGAGGTGGGCTGATTTATCTTTTTCAAGTAACTGACCTTCCAGGCTATTGTGAGCTTTTATTAGGGATATCACCTTCTGAAGGGAAAACATTTCACATCCAAGAGACTGTTTACATGAAGTGGGGGAGGAGTGTTTGGGGGCAAAGAAGCACAAAACAAATATCTTAGAATGCGATGACGTCACCCGGGACTTTTCATCTGTGGTTCATTACAAGAAGACTTACAGTGTCATCCAGTGTATGCATTTCGTATGTATTGTAAGATTGCACTGCATCACTCTGAGTACTGTCAACTTACCAGGTTGTGCTGGCTGCACTGCAGCCATGATGTTACGGGCATGATCACCGTGCCTTGTCAAATTGGATTTGGAAGGCAGGCCCCAGATATGTGCACATCCACCTCAGTCACATCTTACAGCTGAACGGAGCACTCTGGTTGAGTGTGCTACGTCTAGAACAACTCTGTGGTCTCCTTTCTATGAAAATGATAGGTGTCCAGGATAGCCCAGGTTTGTTCATACTACCCCAGTATAATTGACAATTCCTCATGGGGTATATGATAAAATGATACTGCCACTCTAATTAGAACTAGCATTAGTTTATATAGCTAGTGTATAAAGCCTAAGAATCAGTCAAAACATGATAATGGTGTTTACTTAACAGAAGAATGAACTATGGTCTTGAAAGAAGTCTCCAATTACTGAGTGAGTATCAGCACCCGAACTAGAGCTACTGACTCCTTTTTCAAAATCTTTCCTCAAAACACAGTAAGATCAGAGTCTAGGGATATGTTAGAAACTCCTTGTCTTCAGGTAGAAGCCCTGCTCTTCTGTTACTCTGTAGTGTATTCTCTACATATTGTGGTGTGGATTAGATACTATCCAGGATTCTTATTAGATGATTGTGAGGGATAAGGAGACTGGTGGGTGTATTTGATGTGCGTTTACTACTGTTGTATCTTTAAGTGCCAAAGAGAATTTGAACAGCCACCTTTGCTCATTCTTGGATGTGATCACTTTTAGAGAGACCCCTCCTGACCTCAGAAGTTTAGAGTGCTATATAGTGGACCCAAGAACTCACAGATCTCCCAGCAATTGCTCTGATTCCTGAACTCCCAGGTATCTGGATTTCAGACGTAGCCAGTAGGAAATGTTCTAACCCTGTTCTCCCTGCTGCATCCCCAGTTTATGACATATATGTAATACCAGAACAGTTCCAGTACAGAATTAGGTCCTAGAGTTGTTTATGATCACAATCTACAAAATATAATGTTGATTGTCTGATTGATTAGATCAAGAAACCATGTGATTAGTAAAGCAAGTACCTGTGGGTATCTGTGCAGGGGTGAAGGGGATTTCCAACAAGTACATCATCAGGCTCTGACCTAATGAATGAGTTAATCCATGAACAGACTTGAAATTTGAATAAGAGTAGGAAGTGATGGAGCTTCTTCCCAGGCTGGAGGAATTAGGTCACTGAGTGAGTATTCTTGGGAGTTATATCTTGCCCTGGCTTCTTCCTGCTGCCTCTCTATTCTGCCTTCTGTCTTCTTTCAGTGAAGAAATGCATCTTATCAAACACACCACCATATCTACCACAATTGCTGACCAAGCACATAAGGCCAAGAAGTCAGGAATTGAACCTTCTGAAACTTGAGCCAATATGTATCTTTCTTAAGTAGCTTTTCTCAGGTAATAATTGATCATGGAAACAATAAAGCTAGCACGTGTGACAAAGACCTAATCATGTAGGATCTTGTCTTTTCCCCACATTTTACATTTTTAATTCTGTCTTAGAATTTAGAGTGCTTCTGTTATGATTTACAACCATTGCAAAAGGAAAGCAAATGTTAAGCAATAATTTAATTACCATGATTTGCCTAGGAGGAGATCTTTTTTTAATTTGCTGATATTTTATATTTAATATTATTTCACAATTTAAAATCATTTCCAAAATAATAGCATGGCTTAAAAGAAGAAAGAGTCCAAAAATAATTTATTATGAAACAAGTAGATGCATTTGAAAAGGAAAAAGCATTTAATTACATCTTAGTATATTTGCAGTGATTCATGATGGCTATTTACATCAAATGATTTTTTAAATATTAAATATTAAATCCATTTAAATGCAATAAGTTGTATGGAGAATTTTCATCTTTATTTCAGAGTCATGATACTTTAAAATTCATCATTAGAGCTAATAAGAAATTATACTGAAACTACTCTGTACATTTAAATGAAGTATAAATCAATTATTGAAGCAAGGAATTTTTTCATCATTATAATGATTATCAGAATAAATTTAGTTCCTCAATGCTGCCTAATGATATCTCCAATAACAAATAATTTGCATAGACTTAATTTTACTAGGCGCTCTTTAAATGTGCTTATAATGTCCTTTTTCAGGAAAAAAAATATTCTTAAGGAATTCTCATGTAGCACTGAATGCGCTAAATGCCAGATTCTGTTATCCTTAATACTCTGGAAATGAAAATTAGATTCAGAATCAATATAGTATACTATCCATTTAACATCTAGTACAGCAAACACTAACAACATTTATGAAAGAGTAACAGACTCAAAAAGGTCATGCTGGGGAAAAAAGAAATCAATATCTTCAAGCAGTACCACAGAATGTGGTGGTTTGTAAGTTAGTGATTTCCTTTCGTGTGGGAACCACAGGAGCTACGTTGCCTTTGGAAGAATTCTCTTTGTATTTCTTTTGGAATTTGCATGGAAATCCTTCAGCCAGACATGAAGGACAGACCTTGGCTGGTAGTACTGCATTCTTTGAACTTCTTAGCTTCCATTGAGCATAAACAAGGGCGATGTGGAAATAACTGGGCTGTGTTGATTAAATCCTTGTATAAATTAGTAGGACTATGCAGTCATCTCTATTTTTGGAAGAACTTTTCATATGCATTATCTCATTCAATCCTCTCCAGTCTTCCTCCTTTTCCTTCCAACAATATGCAAGTGTGGTGATATGAGATTGTCATTACACATCCACACAGCAGTTTTTTTTAATAAATAGAAATGTAGCCCTAAAATGTTCATTTTTCTCTCTCTTTCTCTCTCTCTTTCTCTCTCTTAGAGACACAAAATTAATGATGGTTTGTTAAATATACACATCTTATGATTTCTTAGTTCAAGCATAAAATAACACACGTGTTGGTCATAAAGATAGCTGTCAGAAGGCAATAAAGTCAACTGAGGGGCTAAGTCATTGCACCTTAGGCAGACCTGGAGTGAACTCATGGAATTCTGATACCTTGATATGGCTGACCAGTTGTGCAGTAAGCTACTGATACTAGCCTAAAATAGGAATAACTGAGGATGGATAGATAGATGGGTAGACAGAATGCAATTTCTACTTTGCTACTTTCATGTGCTTCCTTGAATGTGAGGAAGAAGAGATGGAATTTCAGCTAGTCAGTTTTCTTACTGGAAGTGTATCAGTGGCATTAAGACCATCCTCAATGTGTTTTCAGAATCAGTAAGGTTTAGGAGAGCTGCTCAGGGGAGGAGAACCAGATTTCTTTCCTCTTTGACTTAGAAAATCAGCAAACTCATTCAGTCATGCTCAAGAACAAGCTGACTAGATTAAAACGTACTTTAAGATGTTTGTGTATGTGTATATGTCATATTGCTTTGAGACGTCATGCTTTAGAATTATGGCTTTTATTGACACAAACCTGTAAAGACAAAAAGACACTTTGACATACAAAGATTACCTGAGTTTATATGCTTCTAAAAATTATAACCTATAAATACATAGGAATATTTATACTGTTGGTCACAAATTTAATACTACCAAAGAAAATTGGAACGTTAAGATATCATTAAATTAATCTTTGTTTTTCTGCTTTTGCTAACTGCTGAGAAATATGCTTGCACAGAATTGTAGTGCCGTGATTAAATACATATGTGCGTAGATACAAATGTAATATACTTCACTCAGCTGACAACATGTTATGCTAGCAAAAGCAAATTTCAAAAGGAAGGCGGAAAGAAAATCCTCAGTCCATTAACATTTATTTCCATATTCTGTTTTTCTAATGTGGGAGCGGGAAAGCTAGCCCAGGCCCATACTTTGAGATTCGAAGCTGGATGAAGGAGCGGCAAGGAATGCTTAGAAAGTCAGAACCCAAGGCCAGCTCTACTATTATTCAGATTATTATTTGTATAATCTTCTGCATGTTTGTTTGTTTGGGGTTTTCAATTATATCATCCACAAAATGGGGTGTTATTTATATACTTATGGTGCTAAATTATTCATAAGGACTGGAACTTTTAAATGAAAAGTTGCTCTGGAAAAAGCTGAATGATTCTATTTGAAACTATCTCTGATCTTTCTCTTCTGTTTGCATCCAAGATCAGGTTTTGTCCTCTTGATAAAGACAACAAGGCATTACATTGAATTTATGTACATTTATAGTTTTGGTTTAGCTTCTACTTTCTCATTATTATGTGTTTGTGAGTTTATGATAATGGAGCAGTGGGTAACCTTGTGGGCAGGACAACTTTTGAGAGTGAGTTCTCTCTTTCTACCACGTGGGGTCCAGAGATGAAATTCAGGTTTCATGACATACACAGCAAGTGCTTTTACCAAGTCATCTCTTTGGCCCCAAGAATTAGGTACTGTTACGCAACACGGAAATTATGCAAATGAAGCCATCTTCTCAATGCCCCCTCCCCTCCACCGCCAGGAGAAACATCCTGAAGCCTAGCCCTGCGCAGTTAGGCTCCTTTCCATGGGTTTCCCCATGTCTGTCTCCGTTTTGAATCAGACATCCAGTGAGACTCATTTTTTATTTCACTCGACATTCACTGAAATTTCTAGGGCATCATAGTTACTATGATCAAAGTTTACTGAACTCATAATATGTTGTAATATAGGGAGAAATCAGTGGTAACCTGTGATACACTCTCAAGTTCATGGTGGTGGTTGCCTTGGGTTTTCACTTTGAATGACCAGTGGTGTGATGGGTAGAGACAACGGTGGAGCAGGAATTTCAACATTTTAAGAGTGTCATGCTCTTATAATTCCTCGTGGCCATGATTTTTTTTCCTTAATTCATGCAGCTAGTACATGTTACAAAATGTCATTAAGTCCTTCTACCAATGCAGGAGTCCCAGCTGCTTTCCTGGGGGCCTGAGTCCTTGGTTTGTTTTTCTAGGGGACTAGAATGTTATCTCCAGTGGTTTCCTGGCATTCTATGGTATTTCCTCTTTGTATTGTACTCTCCCATGGCTCATTCCTTCTGTGCTCTCTGTTTTGTCTGTGTGCTATTGCTAATTAGGAAGACTGTTTTGGGAATTTATAAACTTCTATATCCCCAGTATTCAAAGATAGATATAAAAACAGAAGTTCATCAGAATGCCATAATATCACTATGGATAATGGAGTCACACAAGTCCCTTCTTTTCCAAATGTAAGGAATGGCAGTCCTGACTTCAGAACTATGATCCCATCATTTACTGATGAGCTATCAGTTTGGCAACTTCAGCTATAAGATCTTAATGAGCTAATGTGCCTGAAAGTGTGGACATCAGCGGCTGGTGCATCAAGGCTTCTCTTCTTTCTCAGCTATGGAAGTGCCACCCTTACCACCACTTCATAAACCTGTAAGAATTTATAATATCAGTAGTTCCCTCCTGGAAAACTAAAATCATATAAAACAAATTTTTAAAACTTTCAGATAGATTTTCTAGGCATTGTTTATTCTAAAGACAGGTAAGAGAGAATACTTTACTGTTATCTATTGATTATGTCATAATCTAAAGGAGATGCAAAACCCATGTTTGTGACTCAGGCCTTGCTTTCACTTGCAACATTGATGTTAAGTACTATGATGTAGAAGGCATGGAGATTTATCAAATGCTTGTCTCGAAGACTTAGATTTTTGTGCTTTCCCATAAATATTATTCACTAAGCATTTTTTAATGTTTCTATTTTTCCAGATTTTGGTAACTTTGCTAGGAACCACATTGATAAGGTTTTCCATTTATCGAATATCATATTTGAATTTATTTGTTCTAGGTTTCATTTTTTAATCAATCCTTTCATCATTAAATGCTTTCATGAAATTCTGTTATATCAAGGTTTGCCCGTATTTCCTAAACTAGTCATACTTTAGAGAAAAACTCTGCTACCAATGACAGTTATAATATCTTGAACTCTATCCCTATCAGACTTAGAGTCAAAATAACAAAACCTGTCAAGAGTGATTGTGCACTCCAGTACTCTGAGCATTTGGGATACTGAACCAAAAAGATCTTGAGTTTTAGTCCTGCTTCAGCTATTTATTGAGATTCTGTGTTTAAAAAAAAATAATATGGGACTGAAGGGATGACTCAGTGGTTAAGAGCACTGGTTTTTCTTGAAGAGGACCTGGGTTCAAATCCCAGCACCACATGGCAGCTAACAACCATCTGTAACTCCAGTTCCAGGGAATCTGATTCCCTCTTCTGATGGACCAGTCAATAAAGTGCATCCTCTGCAAGCCTGAGGACCTGAGTTCAGATTTTCTGACACCCGTGGAAAAGGCCATGCAATTCCAGCATCAGGGGAGGCAGGATGATCTCTGGGACTTATTAGCCAGCCAGTCTTGCCAACCTGTGAGTTCTCAGTTCAGTGAAAGACCATGTCTCAAAATAATAAAGTGGAGAACAGTGGAGGAAGAAAGCTCATGTGAGCCTCTGGCCTCCACATCCACACACACACCTGCATACACATGTATAACACATGCTCACACAATAATAATAAGGATGGCAACACAAATGCACTGAAAAGCTTTAACATACCATGGTCTAAATAGACTGCAGTCTGCATACTCACAACTTCACTGGCATTATAACATGTTCAGCTTTCAGTTACCCCCAAATCAAGCAAATTATTTCCAAATAATTACCTTAGGAAGAATGAGATTTGATCTCCTGAACAGTTTCAGTATAAACTTGAGAATGTTAGTTAATGATTTCTTGGTTATGATAATTTGTAAAAACAATATTTTTCCAACAGTGGAACCAAAACCCAACCATCTTTGTACTTTGAGAGGTCTCCTAGGCACACACTGAGCAGAAGCCTAGACACGCTCCTTCTACTCACCCTGTCTTCATCATGGTGGATACAGTTTTCCTTCATCACTCATCCTCACCTGTACCTACAATCACTCTCTGTATTTGAGGTCCATTCCGTAGAGCTAGCTTGCCTACACTGGCCAACAGGTATTCAGATAACAGTACTTCTTATCACTGTTCACATGGACCACTGCTTATAAACAGAAGAAACCTCCACAATCATGTCGCCAAATATTCATTTGTTACATAGGACTGTCCTCGGACTGGCAAGTTATGGACAGACTCCTTCTTCCCAAGCGTGGTTGCACCTGCTTGTCTAGAATCACCACAAACTTGACTATTGATACTCCACAAGAAAGGAGGGCCAGGGAGAGTCAGCCACACCACCCAACCAACCAGTCAGCAATAGTTGCAAGAGGGAAGGGGAGATACTAAAAATATACAAGAGGAGGAAGCCCTAGTCAGTCATTCTCTCGCCTTTGGTATGGCTGCTGGGAAGTTTGGAGGCATGCCTGGATGAAGACTTTCCAGTGCGCTCTTAGAAGGGAAGCAGCCAGGCTCTTGTGAGTCATGCCACACCCATTGCTCTGTAAGTAAATCCAAGAAACCCAATGTTTTTCCAACCTGCAGTTCCGTGAAATCATACCTTGCCTTGTTGTAGGAACCCAAGAGAGGAGGGGCCCTATGTTATTCTCACCTTCTAGAAGGAATCTTAGCAATGTCATCACAGGGTTTAGTAAAGAATAAGAAAAAGGAGGAGGAAGGGAGAAGAGGAGGAGGGGAACAGTTAGTCGGAGAAAGGCAAGGGAGAGGATTAGAATCATTCCTCTTTCTGAGAGCCAAAGGTTGAAGTAACAGAAGCCATTTCTCCTGTTACCATTTCATGCGTCTTTATAGTGATTTTTTTTATAGAAAAAACATTCTTGGAGATATCCCGATAAGATGCTTTTTGTTTTCTTATTCAAATCAGAATAATCTCTGTCCTCCACAGAATAGAATCGAATAGAATCGTTCATTATCTTTTGCCATGCTCAAATTTATAAATTTTCATGGGTTTGTTCATTGTGCAGAAGCAGAAAGTAAAACCTTAAAGATAGTAACTGGGTCAGGCTTAGGCATGGCAGTACTTTGTGAAATTCACTTTCACAAGTTTCTAGTTTATGAAGTAAGTGTTTAGGACAGGTCTTCTTTGATGTAGCATGTATCATATCAGGCTGTTTTGACAGAGGAGGAAACATATCTAAATTAAATCATTGCTACAGTCAAATGTAGCAGAAATGCTTTGTCCGCAATGACAAAGTTTTCGTATTTAAGTTACACAATCACAAAATTTTGAGCTGAAAAAAAAAAAAAAAGCATGGAGATAATGAGATCCACATCCTCTTTTCTGAAATGGGGAAACCAATTCTCAAAGCACAGATACAAATTTCTTGACAAGATAGAGTAGACCCCTGCCACACTGGGGCACACAGTCCAGATTTTCCTACCCCAAGTTCATTGCTCATCCCCTTCCTGCTTGTCTTAAAGTCCTAAAAATGTTTTCAGCTCAAAGCGTATTTAAATGCTGAAAATCTAATAGGTTCTTTGGTCCAGTCACTAACAGACATGTAGGCCCTTCCACGGAACAGTCCTTTTCACCCCTTGTACTTTGAATGCCTCTGCCTAAAGATGCCCACTCTTTCTTCTCCATCCGGAAAGCTCCTGGTTCTCATAGGACCCTCATATGCTACTTTTGACATCACATAGCTGCTGGATCTGCTCTCTATGGTCTCTCACACTACTCTGCAGTGTGGTCAGTGGCTACACAGCTGTTTCCTCTAGCATGCACAGGAGATATTTAAGAACTAAGTCAAAGTTAGTTAAAATATCTTAAGCTGTAAAGGAAGGCTGTTTGAACTCCCCTCAGCCAAAGGGATTTTCTGTTGTTTTGTGTGAGAATCTAGGGATGTCTCCAACAGTACAAGAATGCAGCCCAATCTCAGACCAGAGTGTGGCAAATAACTACTCTCTCTCTCTCTCTCTTTCTCTCTCTCTCTCAATCTCTCTCTCTCCCACATTCTCTGCATCTGTTTTGTTCTTAGCTGTCACCACAGAACAGCTGTCTCTATTTCCTAGTTCAGAGTTGAAAATCAACACAGGTGTGACTCTCCAGTTGATGTCCTCTTCACTCCAAAGCACACCAGATAGAACTGAAATCTCTTAGTCTCACATCCAATCCCCAGGAGAGCTTGGCCCAGCCCAAACAGATTTTTACCTCTCTACCAGTCAACTGTGACCAGGAGGACCTTATCATACTTAGCATGGTTTCTGTCACTGTGGCTCTCACTAGCAGACATGACTTTCCCAGAAAAAGAAACAGAGCAGACTGTGCAGAATAAAGCTGGGCTTTGACCCGGGTCATAGTCGTCACTGGATTTCTGTCTCCCCTAGAGTAGAATACACATTTCCCTGCACTGATGACTTGGCACTCGGGGCCATGCTAGACTAAATGATTTTAATGAACTGCTTTAAGATATTTTTATATAAACCCATGATTTCATACAAAAATAAGCTGAGAAGCAGAGAGAAAAAGTGACTCTTTCAATGCCATATGAATAGCAGGCACAAAAGAATAATACGAATCTGTAGCGTATTAGTCTGAAGCTTTTATTTAAATGTTTATTTTCCTCCAGGTAATATGCCAAGTGCTTTACTGGCATTTTCTCAATTAATTCTCATAAAAACACTATGGAGGGTACTCATAGTATGTAAAAAACTTGAAACTGGTTGAAATTATGATTTGGACAGATCACAGCACAGGCTCAAACCACTGAATTGTAAAATAATAAAATTTGACTGACATATTATTTTTATATTTTATTTAAAAATAGCAAAAATATTTAAAAATTTTTAAAGCAGGTGATTTTCATTTTTGTATTTTGTTGTTCTTGTTTTAAGACAGCATCTCCCTCTAGCCACAGCTGGCTGGGAAATTCCTGTGTTGAGCAGGATGGCTTCAATACACTGGAATAAAAAAGATGTACCACCATGCCCAGGCCCATTTTTGTATTTTTAAATTTTATTTATTTGTAATTTATGTGTATGAATATTTTGCTTGCATGTATATAAGTGATATGTGTGTACGATGCTCACAGAGGCCAGAAAAAGGAGTAGTCAAATCCTCTGGAACTAGAGTTACAGACTGTTGTGAACTACCATGCAGGTGCTGGGAACCAAACCCAAGTCCTCTACAAGAGCAACTGGTGTTCTGAACCACTGAGCCATCTCTCCAGCCCTGACACTTCATTTTAATGACACATTTTATTTAACCTAATGCATTTAAAATATCATTTCAATGTGCATTCAATATAAAAATTATCATATCACATTCTTTTTTTGAACAGTCTTTGCTTTTAACACATCGAAATTTAAGCAAGCCACATTTTACACACTCAACAGCCCTTTCAGGCTAGTACAACCACATTAGATGATGTGGCTCTAAGTGATTAAGTTATTTGCTCTGTAAAACTAGTTTCAGATATCAATTTTGATGTGATTATGGGACAAATTACGAATCACACTTTATTATATCTATCCCTCTCCTGCTTACCATGTCCAATACTTCATGGTCTGGTCCAGTGCATGGCACATTATTGTGTGATCTCATGCCTTCATGTTCAGTGAGAGACTGTCTGTGCTTCAATAGGAACAGTGGAAGGCCACCTGAAAGAGGCCACAACCTAAGGTTCAGCCAGCTCTTCATTCTCACAGCAGAAGGACCCATCCTAAGAGAAGTAGCCATCAAATGTTGTCCTTGTTTGCTCTCCATTGCTGTGATGAGACACTGACCAAAAGCAACTTGGAAGAGACAGGAATTATTTGATCTACACTTCTAGGTCACAATCCATCATTGAGGGTAGCAAGACAGAAACTCAAGGAAGAACTGAACCAGAAACCATGGAGGAATTCTGTTTACTGGTTCCATCACTGGCTAGATCCCTGGCTTATGCTAAGCTAGCTTTCTTATACAATCCAGGCCTGCCTGCCTAGGAATGGTGCTGCCCACAATAGGCTGGGCCCTCCCACATCCATCATTAATCAAGATAATCTACCACAAATCATAGTCACCGGTCAGTCTGATCTAGGAGATTCTTCAGTTGAGGTTCCCTCTTCCCAATTGACTCTAGGTTGTATCAACTTGAAAGGAAACCTAACCAGTAAAAATATGGACTGTAATTTTTGCCATATCAAAGGAATCAGTTCAGTACATGAGACTCAAGTAGTAAAGGCACAAGTAGATACTTTATTTCTGGTTCTGCCCTTGAAGTGTCCTCTTTACCATCTAGCAAGCAATAGATGTGTTTTGACTCAGATAACTTTCCAAGCTTGGTAGGAGACCATTAACAAAAATGTTGCAACCTGCTTAGATGAAGAGGGAGAGGCCAGCACTAAGTGTATGCTGAGTACCCTGCCTCTGCTTCCTTTCCCAGGCTACGGGCAGCAATTAGCATCAGCAGCTCATTCTGTTTGCCTTCTTTTCAACACCATTTGTAGCATAGGGAGACAAGTATAGATAATGAGAAGAAACAGGGAGATTGCTGAGAGGCCAACTGATATACAAAACTAGGCAAGTGAAAAGCAAGGAAAGGTAATGATATGATCCACATCTGTAAGTAATGAAAAATAAGCAATTGACAAACTGCATTAGCTAACAGTTCCTAATTCCTAAAACACAGAATTCAGTCTTGTAAATTTGAACACTTTGTTTTACTGATGAGAAAATTCACTTAGATGAGAAACTACTCTAAAAATTAACCATTTAAGAATAAGTACTCATATGTGTTATTGATCTATCTTTATGAAATGTTTTATATTATAAGCTTCCTTCTATATACACATATAATAATAAAGAGTTCAGAGCAACCGACACTTAAATATGTTAATAAGAAATAAGATGCGTTAAATGAATACATTTATATCACAGACATTTCTAATATCCATAATTTATTTTCATCTATGCAGAGTAGCAGTCATTTGCATATTCAGTGCATTAATCAAAAAGACACTTGTTTTCCGATTTGTTAAGTTTTTGTCACATGCTTTTATCAATGACCATAGTATAGAACAAGTGAGAAGAATTTAAAACAATAGGACTGTATCTGCCTTATAAATATGTAATTTTAATTCCCTACTGGGGAGACAACACAAGCAAGGGCAAACTGCCACCTGACTTCTGTAATAGCCAAAGAAAGTAGAAGCAAGAGGAAAGAACTGCTCACTGGCTGAAGAAAGGGTGATGGTAAATCTGAAAAAGCAAGATGGGAATGGTCCAAGCACCTTCAGCATACAAGAAATAAATTCAAAATCATGGAAGTTCCATATAAGCTTGGGAGTTAAACTAAAAGAAAAACTTTTAGATAGCTCTATGAAAAGATTATATGTCAAAGAGATAGCTGAACTCCTGTGTCTGCTGCAACACTATTACAAAAGCCCAAGACTGTGAAGCCTGCGTGTCCCTTGGTGACTGAGTGAATAAAGAAGAGCTGCAACAGTAGACAATGGAATGCAATTCAGTCATTGAGAAAACTGGAAATCATGCCAGTAAAATAAGCTCGGCACAGGAAAGTGAGTACCACACAATTTCATTAATATGTAGAATCCAAAAGAGGGTCTAACTGAAGCAGTGAAGAGTAAGCTAATGGTTACCAGAGGAAGTGCGTTGGAGGAGGGTGTGAAGAGAGATTGGTTAGTGGGTAAAAAATCATGACCAGATAGGAAGAATAAGTTCTGGTGTTGTATTATACAAAAAGGAGGATTACAGTCAACAATACTGGGTCATGTGATTCAAAATAGCCAGAAGAGAGGACTGTGAATGTTCTCATCATGTTGGAAATGATAGGTAAACCAGATATCCTTGGTTGACCAATACAAAGAGCAGAAATGTCCTGAAACATCCCCACCAAGATGTGTGATGCATTTCAATTAAAGAAATTTTAGAAAAGCATTCAAGTTACAAGACAAGGAACTGAATTTGGGGTGAAAATGGGTGAGACAGGAAGTACAGCCTTGAGAATGGTCTTTAGAGAAAGGTTGGGACACAGCAGGCTTCCCGCAGGGGCTTCTTACATCAGCGGATCTACCTCGCTCGTGGATGCTACTAGCATAGTGTGCATTGCTGGGAGGATTTAGTGGTAATGTTAAAATCCACTGAGTTTTGGGAAGCAAAAAGAACAGAGAAATAGACGTGTAAAGACCTAGCTGGAGCCAGGTGAAAAGACACTCAGGAACAGAACATTCCAGAGAAACTGTAGTCTGACTGCACAAAGCTACTCCAGGTTGTCATGAATTACCAAGAGAACAAGGCCATGATGGCACTAGTCACTCTTCCTCAGCGCAATCGGTGCAGACTAGTACAGGTCTGTTTTGTTTCTCGAATGTTAGCACATTGTACCACCTGCGTTCTGTTCCTGAGGACAAGGGGGAAGGAGAGACAGGAGGAAGAAGGGGAGAGAGGATGACTGCAGCCAAATCTACCAGTAGATTAAACAGTCTTGCTTCTTGTAGTGATAGTTAAATTTTTAGGAATTATATAACCCCGGGATGACATGAGCATTTCTACAGGGTTTACGTAGGTCTCCATGCCCTGTGATCAGCCTGTTTCCTTTCCGTCTGTCTTCACAAGAGTTCTCTCTCTGGAGTCTAGGGTCTAGTTCAGCATGTGTTGCATTTGTGTAAAAAGGAATGAGGAAGGGTGAAGGCTCTAGGCATGCTTACTTGGCGTTTTATGCCAAATGTACATATAAATTTCATCTTTAGAGCCAGGGAACAAACTGAAAGTCCATTCTGTGCTTAATTATGAGGATTTATAATTTCCAGATATCGCTTTAACTTAACACGATTTGAATGCTCAGTCTACATAAGCGTTTTCCACCACTTTTATGTCTATGTCTTGTTTTCTACTCTAGCTGTAAACAGCTCCAAAATACAGTGACTTAAAATGCAAACAATAATTTATCTAGCTCACAGATAATGCGGGCATGGGAAGACTGGCATTAGATGCACACAGATCAGCTGAGGTGGCTCAGTTGGGCCTTGTAGGTTCTGTTTCTAAGGGGCTCAGTTATCTGACAGGTGAGTTAATACCCACTCTATTGGGAGTCCAGGACCAGAGGTCTTAGTTAGTTTCCCTATAGGCCTCTCCGTGTGTTACTTGAGCTTACTCACAGAGAAAAAGCCACTGCCTTAGAGATTTGTGAGAGTTACTCATGAGCCCCGGAGTACACTGCCCTGCACTGCAAGGATTTAACTTTGGAAAGTAGTTACCAACCAAAATAATTTCCTACCTACTTGATCTTGTGACAACAAGCCACATCTCCCATGAGCCCCCTACCATATACAACTTGGGGAGTAGACATAGAGAAAAACAAAGAATATGAGACCCAAGGACTTACTCAAATTCATACAAAATGCACTATCATGGAAGAGAGAGCAACTTTTATTCAACAGCATTTGTGAGAGTTGCCTTAAAAGAATATGAACTCTAACGAGTAGAGCAAAGAAACGGCTTGATTTTGATAGAGTACTGGTTCAGAGTAGCCATGTGTATGACAGAAGAAATGTGGGCTCAGATAGATTGAGGCTCTAATAAATCTCTTCTATACACCTTTGAAATCTTGGGCAAGTCATCTAACCCCTAGGGCCTCCATTCTCCTATCAATTACATTGGAATAAAAGCAGCTGTTTAATAGGGTTGTGGTAAGGACTAAACAAGATAGTACAGAAGTAAAGTCCTTATCTGTAGTGCATGAAACCCCTAAGTGTAGTCCTCTTCCTCTTCCCTCTGCCAATGGCTCACTACACTTAAGTGGTTAGCTTTCCTGAATCTCATCTCCTCAGATGAAGTGACTTCCACATCCAAACCAGCAAGCTGATTCCAATGACAGCAATAATGTAAATACACTATGATCAAGAATTCCTTAGATATAAAGGGTACAAAAGTACAGTGAAACACTGTCATGTTTGCCAAAGGGGGGAAAATAAGACAGAATGAAAAAAGATAAATTCTCAATGATTTTTGGCAAATATTAATAGGAAAACACTGCATATGTACAAACAAGGAGTCTCAAAAGAAAAAAAAAGACACAGATAATCCTTACTAGAAAACAGGTTTATTTGTGGATTTTTCTATAAAATAATTATGTGTGTGTGTGAGTATATACAATCCATAAATTTAGTGTGAGAACAATGTTGATGAATAAGGTATTACGGAGCAAGAGAAATATTTTGAGTGTTCCATTTGCCTAAAAGCTTTTGGAGAAACTAATTAGATTCAACAAGGAAACCACCAAGAAATGGCACAAAGCTTTTCAAATGTACCATTATTTCCTCTGAGCTCATCCAACCAGCCATTTTCTGTGTCACTGCACTAGCAACCTTCATGATAAAACCATCGAACAGGAATGCTGGCAGCTTTTACACACGTTTCATGCCCCGAGTCCACTGCATAGTGGTAAGTTTGTCACATTTGCCAAAACAGCCTGGATACAATTGCTAGGCTGAGTTTAACACCCTGGCAAATAACAGAAGCTAATTTCAGCTTTGGATGATAGCTCACTGCATCCAGGCACTCCAATCAGATCCCCTTTGTCTTTAGTGATTTGGAGAATTCCTTGAGATCACTCCAGTGCTTACCATTTATCTATCTTTTATTCCATGAACATAAGAATGTCTTGAATCTATGTCAACACAGGTAAACTTTCTGAAGCTTAGAAAACTAGATTATGTTTTAGGGGTCTTCTAGAACATTCCATTATTATTTTAGTAGTTTCCTAGTTGAATCATTTTAAATTGGCAGCTGGCCCAAGAGGCCATTACCTGCCTTATCAGAATCAATTAGTATTCTATTAACAAAAATTAAGCCCATGCAAACAGAAAGGAGCAAGTCAATCTAATCTGAAGAGATCCAGTTTCCTCTATTATGAAATGAATTTTTATTGCATGAGATTGATATAATGATCAGTTATGAATTCTTTTTTGAAGCCATGTCATAAACTATCAAAGAAAAGAGAAAGGAAATTGGTCAAATGCATCATTACTAAGAAGTTCTGAGAAGTCTACATAGAGCTTAAGGACAGAAACAGTAAGAGAATCCCTCACAGAAAGGCATATGCCATCAAGAGAAATTATGGTTCAAAGCCTGAGTGGAGGTCCCAGAGATGCTGTCTTCCACAAAAAATGGACCAACAGAAAGAAAAGGCAATGCCCACTTCACTGGAACATTTGTAGCAGCGGAATTGTGACAAAGCCATTGCAGAGCACAATGATACAGGATGGCATTATGAGGAAGGGACAGAGCATCCATTATCCCATCTTTCAGGACCAACCTTGAGCCAAGAAGGACTTCATTTGGTGAGGAAGGCTGAATAGTCAGGAGGCTCCCAGCAATTCTCGCCCAAGTAACGAACACCTGAAATGTTTCCTACTGAAGAAGCCCGCAGCCTGCACAGGCCTGACTCCCAGACTGGGAGCTTCTGAGTAGCATGCTGCTACATTGCCCTAGGCCCAGATGTTGTGCCATCTGCTCCCTCAGCTCCTGCTTCACAGTGCCATCCAGAGACCTCGCCCATCTGGAGTCCTAGGAAGCAACTGGATATCTGCTTTCATCAGTTCAGCTTTTGACTTCAGCACCATCATATATCTGCAGTGAGCAGCTGGGCAGTTAGTTCTGGGTAGACTGACAGACAGAAGCCCTTGGGAAGTCCCACATAATCCTTCTTGGCAACTCATGACCCCAGGTAGCTGCCAAACAGCTGATCATGAGAAATATATCATGCCAAGACCTCTAAGAAGCAAGTAGGTTGGCTTGCCCACCCGCCCACCAACATGACCCTGGGAAACCCTATGAAGCCACCTCTGACCCAGGGAAGGAATAGAGCCACCTTCTCATCCCCATAAGAGCCTCACAAGCAGACAAAAGGTCCTGCACACCCACTCTCTACCCCAGTAAGCAAAGAGCAGCCTGTTCTGAAGAGGTAAACCCCTGGAGGCCCTCTGAAATCATTTCCTCAGCTCTTAGACCCTAACGGACACACTAGTACATACTGGTCTCTCCTACACTGACAAGGACTAGTAGTGAGAATATTTAAGGAGCTCAAACAACTCAAAAATCAACAATGATAGGATTTTACAAATTGACAAATAAACCTATTAGATATTTCTCAAAAGAAGATCTACAAAGAGCCATTAGGCATATGAAAATCCTCATCACTACTAATCTTCAGGAGAATGCAAATCAAAATCACTATGAGAAAAAATATACATAGGTGAGGATGAGCAAGGGAAACTTTACACGCTATTTGTAGCAATGTAGAATGTGGAAAACAGTGTAGCTTTGGGGAATTGATTAGACGATGATGGCTCTGACCTAATCAATAGATTAACCCATTGATGGATTCATAATTTGAATGGATAATTGGGAGGTGTGCATACTATGAGGTGTGTCCTAGTTAGAGGGTGCTGGTCACTGGAACATGCCTGTGAATGGAAAATCTTGTTCATGGTTCTTTCCTCTGTCTCTTTGATACCAAGCTGCTATGAGGTAAGCAACCTCTTCACCTGGTTCCTTGTTCCATGATGTATAGCCTTGCCACATCCCTAAAACTAAGGGCTAAGGGACTGTGGGGATGAAACCTCTAAAACTGGGTCAAAATTGATGCTTTCTCCTTTGACTTTTTCAGGTATGTGGTCACAACAATGAAAAACTTACAGCAATACTGCACTGTGTGTGTGTGTGTGTGTATTTATAAGTTCATACAGGTTGCTGTGAACATATATCTTGGCAATTGGAAAGTGTGACTTACTGATTTCCTTTCCTTTGGATTTATAGATAGGAGTGAGGATTCCTGGATCATACAGCCATTCTATTCCTAGTATTTTATTTTATGTGTATGAGTGTTTTACCTACATGTATGTAAGTGTACCCTGTACAGTGCCCATGGAGACCAGAAGACAGTATTATACCTTTTACAACTGGAGTTATAAGTGGTTGCTGGCTGCTATCTGGGTACTGGGGAACCAAGTCCAGCTCTCTGCAAGGGAGGGCAGCAAGTGCTCTTAACTCCTGAGCCATCTCTCCAGCCTCCATTGTTGGTTTTATGAGGAACTTGACCCCATGTTTTTGGATCAACTAGACTGCTTTCCTGAAGTGAAAATTACAAATAAAAACTCCTTTAACTTTCAGTATAATAATGTAATTTGGCCAAAACTTCGGGCCCCAAATAGAGCACTATATTAGTTATCTTTTGTTACTGTGATAAAACACCATGATCAAGGCAACTTATAGAAGGAAGAGTTTATTGGGCTTACAGTTCCAGAGGGATGAGTCCATCAGGGTGGGTGAAGGCATGACAGAAGGCAGGTGGAGGGGAAAGCCGAGCATGCACATTTTCAGGCATGCACAGGAAGTGGAGAAGGGGAGCTCAAGTGAGCAAGGCTATAAACTCACAAAGTCCATTCCCAATGGTGTGCTTCCTCCAGCATGGCCACACCTCCTAAAGATTCCATGACCCTCTCTGAACACTGTCACCAACTGACCGAGTGCTTCAATAGTTGAGTGCATGGAAGATATTCTCATTCAAACCACCGCAAGCATTAGACTTTGATGACTTGTGTTCTAAACTGTAACCACACAGCATCCAGTTCCTCTGCTTTCAGCTTCCCCTGGAAATTCCAGTTGCCTAGCACACCCTGAGTTCTCTGCAAAGCCGTACTGCCCAAGTTCTTCAGTGCACTCAAAAATGTGCAGTTTCTTGACGTCCCTAGTGTCTCCTTTAAAGCAGTTCAAATGTACTCACATTGTGGCCTTCCCTTTGCCCTGCAGTCTCTGAGAAGTTAACCACTGTCTCCAATAATCGTTAAAAATGACCGATACGTTATTTCTCCTAAACAGCCGTTTTACTGTTAGCGATCTTAGATGCCATCAGTCAAAGCAACGAGAACCTTATGGTATAGCTAACAGAAGGGACACTGCTCATTTCTGAGCACCCTTCAAGTGAGACCACCAATACAGGAACCGCCTTTGCCTGTTCAAGATTCACAGGAATGGGCACGTAGACGGATCAGTTCCAACTTCCGTGCTGAGAGTGACAGAAATGCCAACAGCAGTTGCTCATTTCGAAACCAAGACGTCTGCAAAACACTGTGGCCTAAATGATATATAATCTACTGTTTTTTATGATTTTCCCAAACAATGCAGCTAATAGCCTGAAATGGTACATGCAATTGCCATCATATTAATTTTTTCGACAAATATTTATTGAGCATTTACCAGTGCCAGGTCTGGAGTACACAGTGAGCAAGAAGATACAAATCTAAACATCCAAATAAGCAATTTTAAATTTTGACGGATAGTTCTGAGAAAGAATACAGGGTGTTAGGATGGATTGTAACAGAGGCAGGCAGTTTGAACTCCTCTGAGGTTGTGCCCTAAAGGATAAATGGGTGGAAAGAGAGAGGCAAGAATTTTCTACTAACAAGAAAAGGCTGATCTTCGAAATATCAGTGTTACGTCATTAAAAAAAATATGTCAAGATGGGTGGCTGAGTCTAGAGAACCAGGAAGACGAGAACGCCTGAAAGGATAAACAGGGAACACAAAATGAGGCTTCTGGTGGGGTTATAAAGAATTCTGATACCACAGTGAGTAAAGCAGGGAATCCTACAGGGGATAGGCAGTTATTAAGGAACAGCACCATCTTGTATTTGAATTCCAATGACATTTAAATCCTCTGTGGAGATGGAATCAGTAGTGTAGGTGAGTTCAGATAGGTAAGCAAGGAAGGGACCTGGGGCTGGAATGGAGACAGAAAACAGAGATCAAGATACTCCCCCAACATTCTATATACATATATATATATATATATTCTATACATATACATACATGTATAGAATGTGTATGTGTGTGGTGTGTATATTCACATGCGTAGGAGCACACCTGTGTGTTGGGGGATACACATGCACATGAGTGCATGTGAGTGTGTCTAGAGGCCTTAGGTTGATACTGAGTATCTTTCTTGATTGCTCCCCACCCTAGATAGAGATAGATAGATAGATAGATAGATAGATAGATAGATAGATAGATAGATAGAAAATGAAGGAGCTACCACTCTGGTATGTTATCCCCTCAAGTGCGAAAAATGGTATCCTCAGTGCTACGGGGTTGGGAGGTGTTTAGAGCAGGAAGGATCTGCCTTCATGAAGGGATTTATGCCATCATCACAGGAGCAGCTATCACAAGATTGTGTTGCTAAGAAAGTGGCTTTGGGCCCCCTTGCTGTTTTACTGACTTGCTTTCTTGACGTGCCCCCACCTTCTGCCCTAAGACGATACAGCACTTGATACCAGTCCATGCTCTTGGACATCCCAGGTTCAGAACCGTAAGTATATAGATTTGTACACATTCTGCATTTCGCAAGCACAGGAACTCTGAAAACAGACTCACACAGGTACAATTACTACAGGTGAGTGTCCTTCAAAAATGAATGGAATTCCAATAAGCATGAAATGCAAATTTCGGACAAAGCTTCACCTCCTAAAATCCGAAGAAAACTGCATTGCCAAGTTGCCATCATCATTTCATGTGTCTTTGTGGCTGGAGCTGTGACTGTGTTTGTGCTTTGTTGAGGAAAGGCAAGAGCTGAAAAAGGAAAATTGCAAACAACTAGGTACCTAAATAATGAAAAAATGATCGCTGCTGCCTATAGATGCTGCTGGGAGTCTTTCTGATGCAAATATATACCTAAGTTAGCTCTGCTTTTACATCAGGAACAACAACAAACCAGAAAGAAAGAAAAGCAAGGTTTAGAAAGAAACACTGCCACCACAAGCCACAAGATTCCATTGTTTCTAGAGAAAAATTCATTTACATCAAATATGTGAAGCTGTCAGTTCACACAAAGACTTTGAAAGCATTTGTTTGGAGTTAATACTGTTCTTTCTATTTATATTCTAATAACTCGTCCACCCCCTTATGATTCTTTGTGAACTTGCTCAAGTTCTGGCTTTACTATACTTTTATTTTTTTCCCCTGAGACACACTTGTAATCTTTATAGACTTGTTCCAAGAGCAAAGAAATGATCATTAAAGAAAGAATGAAATATCATGTGATGATATGCCTGCTGCTTGTTGAGGGGGGAATCTGTTCCCACAGTCATGCAAAACTTGGAAGGGCCAATGCTATGAAGTTATGGATCAATACTACCTGACGAGGTCAGAGGTCAAAAACCACAAGTCCTACCTAAACCCTTCAGAACAGATGAAATTCTAAAGTTAGATAAAGCTTGATATTTCTAATTTACTATTCTCAGTAAGAACATAATAATTAAATGACATGAATAATACAACATTAGTAAAAAAATAAAGCTAAGCAAAATCCAATTTGAAATTAGTATGCAAATTACCAGAGTTTTTGCTGTGTTGAGGTTCTCATGGCAAGAATTTGGAAGGAAATACACGAAAATATTTGAGGAATATTCAAATCTTGTATTAAGATTAGAATGATAGAATGAACATAAAGAAATATACAAAAACTGCTCATTTATGGAGAAGAAATAGAAGAAGGAGCTAAAGAGAAGGATTCTTTATAGGGATTGATAGGAAAGTGTTAGGAAAAAAAATGAGGAATGAGAATCAGGAGGATGAAGACAGTGGCCCCTTCCCTGGGTCCACCATTTTATACAGATCTAATTTTCTGAACTTCATTGCAAAAAAGTACATGGTTAAAAATCAGTCAGACTGTCAGAAGACCCCAAAAGGAAGAAGAAATCATGCAAATACAAACCTGAATGCATGACTGCATTTAAAATAAAATATATTGGCACCCTGAGGGGTCAAAGAAGTTAGAAAGCTGTGCTGAGCTATGTAACTCATGAAAACGGTACCAAGTCTGGGAACACGAAGACTAAGAACTGTACACAAACAGTTGAGTTAGTGAATGGAATTCTTACAGAGTTAAAAATTCTAAAGCCACCTTACATGTATACTAGAAACAAATTGATAATTAAGCATTTTGGGGCTGGGGAGATGGATTGGTGCTTAAGAAGAAGACATAACGTACTGGGAGCCTGAATTGGGTTCCCAGTATCCACGTAAAGTGGCTCAGAACTGCCTGCTACTCCAGCTCCAGGAGATCCAACACCCCTGGCCCTTACCGACATACACATACACATACACACACACACACACACACACACACACACACACATGCACACGCACACACACACGCACCATGCACAATTACAATATTTTTTAATCTTAAATAAGCATTCTTAGAAAGCTAGATTTCTCGTAAGCAGAAGAACGAGTTACAAATAAAGACAAGGGCAAACCAGAACAGACACCATGGCAGTGGGTTTCATTTTCTGTATGGATGAGTGTGTAGAGATGTATAGCATGGGCTGGCACACATACACATAGATTTCCTAGCTGTGCCTCCTCCCATTGCCATTAAGCGCAACCAATACCCAAGACTTGGTTTCTAAAAAGCATTTCTCCATGAAAAGAACCAAGTCTACTCAAGAAGGGGGCTGAGCAAATACCCTGGAAGAGTTTTTGTTAACAAAAAGAAAAGAAGTACTCAAAAATAGACGTGGGCGTACAGAAGGAACAAGCCACTGTCTGAAGGATCTCCTGTGGTCAAAGCTAGAGCAACATGAGCAAACAAATTAAGGATAGTACTGGATTATAAAGACAAGTGAGCAGGTATGGCAGTGCATGCCCGTAAGCCCAGCACTCAGCAGGCTGAGGCATGAGGCGTTTGTAGCAAGCCTGGGCAATTGTCTCAAAATAACAACAAAACAGAATAAAGCAAGTATTTAAGGGTTTGTACTGATATACACAGATAATTATACAAGTAAGTAAAAGGAGAACACCCCAGAAATAACTGCCACAGACAAGACCATAACCAGTAGACAAAAAAAAAAAAAAAACAATAAAAATAAAAAAGAATCTTAGGAGCAGAATGTTTTGTAGTGTCAAAGTATCTCTTTCAAGATATAAGTCAAACACAGAAAAACATAAGGCAGGATGATATACCAACCTCAAGCATCCTTGACATAAGGGGTTGCTAAGGTGGTATCTGAGATTACTATTTTTTCCCAAAATATATAATCTCCATCTAACTGAAATAATACACAAACCCAAGGTGTAGGACATTTTATGAACCAACTAACAATTGCTCTTTAACATGTCAGAATCGTGAAAAGTGAAAAAAGACTGAGGAAGTAGAGAAGAAACTCAGTGTCAGCTCTGAGTAGTATCTTGAACTTGGAGAAGACATTAATAGTGTGATTAGTAAAGCTCAGTTACATTCTAGTCTAAGGAATAACGTGGAAGCATCTTGGAGCTCCTGATTTTGTTACTTGTCCTACAATTACGTAGGGTGATTCAGGAAAGTGGGGTGCTTTTACCACTTTATTGTAGATTTAAAACTAGTCGCAAACAAAGTTTGAAAACTGTATTACTGTTATGTAATTCCCACTTTCTGATGCTTGATCCTCACAATACAGCACGTAGTATGATAAAAAAAAAAACAGCAGCTTTATTTCTAAAAATAAATTCAACTTCAGTGTACCTGTGCTGCAAGATATAAGCTGGAGACCACGCAGTGGTTCAGGATAACTTAGAAGTTTTAGTAACTCCTGCCTTGAAATTAAGGTCCTAAAGCAAACCATAACTTCCCAATTTTATCTCTTGGTTTCTATTACAAGCTAGACAGGAACATAAAGAGGTACTTCATGAGTGTTGTAGATGTCAGACAAAGTCCTTCAGGCTCCTGCAAAGACCAAATTCTCTGTGTCATGGTCTAGCTTCTACCATATCAAGCAAGTAAGTAATCTTGAACTGCAGGGGAAATTCTTGAGCAAAGAAGCCAGTTAGAGTTTTCACTTTGTGGACCATTGTTTCTCGTGAGGTTTTAGGAAAGAGGTTGGAGGAGGAGCAATGATGTGTTTGGTGAATAACATAATTCATGTCACATCTGTATCCTTACACAATGACTCTGTTAGTTCATAGAATAATGGTTCATCCAACAATCCTTTTTAACTGAACATGTGCTGGGGGAGGGGAACAAACCACATAAGACCAGTGCATCATGTGATTGGTCATTTACCTACTCCAGAGATATAAAAAAAGGATATATGGAGATATGGAGACTGGGAACAGGAAGACTGAGGACATAATTCTATATGACCTTTTTACAACATTAATACAACATAATAAATACAAAGTTAACTTTGAGATTTTATCTCAGCCTAATCAGAATGGGTATCATTGAGAAAACAAGTGACAACTGATGTTGGTTTGAATGTAGGAAAAGGGAAACCCTCAGACACGGTATATAAACTGGAGTTTAAACTGGTACAGTCACTATGGAAATCAGTCTGGAGATTTCTTAAAAATTTTAAAATAGAACAAATATGAGCCAGCTATATTTCCTGAGCATATACTGAGAGGATTCTAAATCTTACAATAGGGAAACCTACACATCCAGGGTCGTGGCTGGTCTATTCACAATAGGAATATGGAAATGGAATCATCCTAAATGTCCATCACCTGGTGAATGGAT
This sequence comes from Eospalax fontanierii, assembly GCA_035773235.1. Classification (NCBI taxonomy): domain Eukaryota; kingdom Metazoa; phylum Chordata; class Mammalia; order Rodentia; family Spalacidae; genus Eospalax; species Eospalax fontanierii. Next base: position 41,546,280 of record CM069526.1, on the reverse strand, counting down.
AATGAAAATGTGGCACCCATACACAGAGGAATTTTATTCAGTTGTGAAGAAAAAAATATCGTGAATTTTTCCAGAAAAAAAAATTGTGAAATTTTCTGGAAAATAGCTAGAACTGGAAAAATATTATACTAAATGAGGTAGCCCAGACTCAGAAAGTCAAATGCTACATAGTCTCTTTCATATGCAAATCAGAACTTTCAATTTTTAAATTTGTGTGCTTAAGCTTTAATGTCTATAGAGACCTGGAAGCTAGAAAGAAGCCATGGTGGGATTTGACACCCAAGGGGTGTCAGGGATAATAGCTCACATGTGATTTGAAAATATCAGGGAGCAGGGGTGGGGGGTGGGGAGAGACAGTGGTGGAGGAAAGAGATGTATGAAAACCATATAGAAACTTACTTTATAGCTGAGTTTTATTAAAAATAAAAGAGTTTGAATGGATATATCCTGCATGGGTGAGTAATGCCAATGCTAGGTTTCTGGGTTATTAGATAAAAATCTCAGTGCCAGGTGTGGAATATTTCCCTGCATTGGCCAGGACAGACTATGAGGTCCCCAAGCAATCCACTGTTGTCATTTATCATGATTGTCCCCTAGAACCAGATGGTAAGACCCGACTGCTGAAGACTTCACACACTTTGGTTGCAGGGTATAGAAAACGTATGCTGGAACTGAGCTAGAAGCTTTCTCCCTGCTAGCTAGCATGCATAGAGCCAGAAGTATGCAGGAGTCTGGAGTAGAAGAGATTATTGGTCTGACTCAGCTGTGGCCTCGAAGAGTATCGTATCAATATCCACAAGCTGTGCCACTGTCGCAGTAGGGGCAGGACTATCATGGGGGTTACCAGTTGCATTCTGATTGTACCTGAGGCCTTCTCCAAAGGAGAAAGTCCATAACTACTATCATGGACTTCGTCAAAAGCATGTGGCTGAGGAGGTCATAGGCCCTAGGTAGGGTTCTCTTTTGCTAAATGAACATGTTGCTAAACTGTCTCTTAAATATTTATGTTTTCACCCATAGACTAGCAATGCTACACATAGATGGTCAGAAAAAATTTTCCTTGAGACTCCCGGCTCAAGGTGCCAAGAAAAACTGACCTAAAGAAGTGTTCTAAAGGACTTTCTACATTCAGAACCTTCATACCATATTTTCTGTTGCTTAAATGACCCCTAAGAGAAGAAGAGATATGTTAACTGTTACTTAAAATAATGATTTTTATCTTTAAAACCTGCATGACTTTGTATCTGATTAGTTAGAGTAAGGTGGAAAAATTACCCACAGTAATTTTCTTTGCTGATTATTTATGACACACCAGTCATTATTCGAAAATATTCTCAAACATTAATCCATGAATCTACCAAATGACTAGTGATAAGAATTTGTATTTTATCCCCATTTTACAGATACATAAACTGACAAAAGGAGCTCATAAAAATGGGATACTTTCGCACTGAAGAAAGAAAAACTAATGCCTTAAAAATGGAACTCCTGTCAGCAGGGAAAGTCATGGGGTGATCAGTATTTTGGAAGAGCATATTTCCAAGTTCATGTGTTTGTTGTAGAGGTATGTTAAATTCTCTAGCGTGTACCAGCAAATCAATGATTATTGAGGAAATCCTGTCACTGGTACTATAATCCATATGTAATCCTCCAGTCACAGGCCTAACTCCCAAAATAATGAAGCTAGTAGACGTGAAATAAAAAAAATTACTGGCAAGACAGACAAAATTTCATCAATAGATCAGAACTATGAATTATTGCAACTATGCTAATTTCTTGGATCTGTACTTCTGGGTGTCATAAAGCTCAGTTTCGTATATATTAATTTATCATTTATCTATTGATTCATTGATTTAATGTTGGGGATTAAAGACAGTATGATACTTACTTTCTAAAATCCTTAGTGCATTAGATCACTGTGATATGAAGAAATGAGATAGATACACCATAAATTTGGTTATTAAAATTTTTGTAGGGGCTGGAGAGATGGCTCAGTGGTTAAAAGCACTTGCTGCTCTTGCACAGGACCTGGGTTCAATTCCCAGCATCCACAGGGCAGCTCACAACTATCCATAACTCCAGTTCCAGGGGATCTGACGTCCTCTTCTGACTTCTGTGAGCATTTCACCATATAGTTGCACTTATATACATGTGGACACTACACTCATGCACATAAAATAAAAAAAAGAAAATATTTATTTTAAATTTTAAAATTTTGTAATAATAGAAATGGGCAACATATTTATGTTGAACACTAGCCAGAAGGTACACTGGACACAAAAGGAAAGAAGACAAAAGGACTGTCGATGAGCAACTCAGAATGTCAGAGAATTAGAACTAAGTAGAGAAGAGTTGCATGGGACTGGGTGACCTCTGTGGGAGACAGAGCCTAAGGGGCTGACAAACACTAAAGGAGTCCTATTTTTTACTTGCATGTATATGCACAGTGGAGTTGGGTAGCGTTCGTATTATTAAAGGATGGAATGTTTTGGGGGAGGTGGGGTGATCAGAGACACAATCACATGAGTACTAGATGCCTTAGGTCCCTTGGGAAAGCCAAGAATCCTATGGCAGATTCAGGAAGAGTGTGCCTAGGCAGGCTTTTGAGGGGAGGGCAAATTTTTAAGATTTAGTCTCTAGAAAGTTTGGGTTTGTCACATATTCCAGTTTCACCCTGTTTGTTAACGGTGCTCATTGCTAATATAGTGTCCTCACTTTAGGCACAGCGGACAAGCATTTCAATTTTAATGTTCACATTGGAACAGTTGACCCCCCTTCAGACCTGCATAGCATAGGGAAATGAATCGAGGCTCCCACAGGAGGGGACTCTAAGATGGGTATGTCCTCATTGAAAAGGCAGATGAAGAAACAGAACTCAAACCACAGAACTCAAACCAATGCAGGAAAATAAAGTTGCTAGTGACTTTTAATCTTGTCTCTAAAGACTAAATTGTGCCTTTTGAGAACTGTTAACCTTTGGAGGTAACCCACATGGATTTGACAGGTTTTTAATAGGATTTTTGGTTTTGTTTTGTTTGTTTATTTTTAGCTATGGTAGCTTACCGGAAAAATTCTACCCTGGGACAGCCATCTCCATGCACTCTTTCCCCGAGGCATGCACGGCCTGCCTGCTCTCAACGTTCTTCACCAAGGCCGCACACTGCCATGACTGATGAACCCACACTGATGCATCCTATCACCAAAGTCTAAGGTTTTCATTAGGGTTCACTTTGGGGGTTGTGCAAAACTATAATGACGGGTACCTATGACGGCAGACCGTGTAATACTCACTGCCTTAAGAATCTATTTCTGTATCGTTCATCTCTCTTACCTCCTCATCCCTCGGTAATCATTGTTCCTTTTATTGTTTCCATGGTTTACATGGTTTTCCTTCTCCCATTGTCATGTAGTTGAGTTCATGCAACATGTAAACTGTTCGGTTGTCTTCTTTCAGATAATAATGTGTATGTAAGTTTACTGCACATCTTCGAATGAGTTGGTAGCTCATTTCTTTTCAGTGCTAAATCCTACATCATTATCTGGATGCTCCATAGTTGATCTGGTCACCTGCTATTGAAAACTAAGAACATCTTAGCTGATCCAAAGTCCTCAAAAATCTGAATAAAACTTGTGTATGTTTTTATGTGGAGTATATTAGTTTTGAGTTTGTACTAAAATACATTTGTGATACAAAACCTACGAAAGTTGGGCATTGACATAAAAGTGGTCTTTAGTCATAAAGTCATTGGCATTTGCTAGCAGCACAAAGTATCCTCAGGAAGGCTATTCACTTAACCTCAGAAGCAAATAAAAACCACAGAATCCTGCTGAAGATGAAGTTCTGTTTATAATCTATTCCACATCCAAAATATTGTTGGTCAAAGGAAAGGTAGAATGAACCAGTCTTTCAGTGTGATAGTGATACCTCAAATAACAGAATTATCAGATTTTCTTATTGGATAGTGAAAATTATAAAATTAAAAAAAAAAACAGAGAGGACATAAAAAACACTATTGATAAGTACCAGGGAATTCTGAAAAATACCAAAAATAAAAATAAACATAGTCATTAAAACTAAAAACATTCAACAGAAAACAGGCAAACAGCAGAGTCAATGAACTTACAGTAAGAACAGGACCGTAGAAGAAAGGTCTACTGAAATGACTGAATGTCACAGATAGGAACAAGCAAATCCCAAACATAAAGAGGTATTAGAAGCATGGAAGCCATGATGAGAAAAACCAAACCACATCTATTAGAAAATTCCCAGAGGAGGGACTGGACTGATGCTCGATGACTAACAGTGCTTCCTGCTCTTCCAGAGGATCAGAGCTAGGTTCCCAGCACCCACATCAGGTGACTCACAATGCCTCTAACTCCAGCTCTAGAGGATCGGATGCCCTCTTCTGGCCTTTGCAGGCACTTCACTCACACAAACAGCTCCACCCCCACTGTATAACTAAAAGTAAATAAATAATAAGTCCCCAGAGGAAAAGCAGAATGTGGAGAAGAAGCTTTGGAAGTAGCAATGGCTGAGATGTACAAAGATGTAAATAAATAAGCTCAGGAAGTGCAAGATGCAAATGAGAATGGGAGGTGGGGACTGGTATGAGTTCCCTGACCAGAAAAGAAAAGCTGCGTGGAAGCAGGAACAGCATTTCTTTTTGAAAAAAGGATTTTATTTATTATTTTTACTTTTTATGTGTATGAATGTATCACCTTCATGTATGTAAGTGCAACCGTGCATGTGTGCATGCAAAGCCCACAGAGGCCAGAAGAGGGCATTGTATTCCCTGGAGCTGGTTAGCAACCAGGTGAGTGCTAGGGATTGAACCCAGGTATTCAGCAAGAGTGGCCAGTGCTTATAATCACTGAGTCATCTCTCTATCCCAAGAATTTCTTTTAAAAATTATTTTATTTTAATTTGTATGTTATTTATGTGTATGAGTGCTTTTGCCTTTGTATATATAAGTCCACCAGCATCAGACAGTGGCCACAGAGACCAGAAGAGGGAGTCAGGTCTCCTGAAATTGGAGTGATGGAATTTTTGTTGATATAATTTTTCATAGCTTCATTTCCTGTTTCTAAAAAGTTACATAAGGACAGTGTAGGAATTTAAGGAATGTGGGCAAAGTAGAGAAAATGTGCATATAATAGGTGTTTGATTAACAGAAATGGTTTTGTTCTACTTTTTAGCAACAGTGTTAAAATAAAATCTTTTCTTTTTAAGTCTGAGTCACCAGTGAGATCAGGGTTATCACCCCATGTTTCACACACACCACTATCTTTGCTCCATTTGTTAACAGGGTAGACTGCAAAAACATTCTGCACCCTCTAGTCTGTTAACCCTCCAAAAGTAAGCCCATATGTAAGAGGCTCTGTGGCAGGATTTCCCTCTGTTCTCAGTGTCTGTGTTTCTAAACTATTGTTTTAATTACAAAGAAATACCTGGAAATACATAGCTGGATTCCTACTTATGCATATACATGTAAATAGGCATAAATATAGATGTGTGCACTCACATATACAATATGTGGATATGTGCAAATTTATCATTATCATTCAAGTTTAAAAATCTGTCATAGTTCACTGGTAAGACCCTTAGCATAGATGAAACTCTGTAAAAATAAATGACACTAGTTTTGAATGTGCTGTAATGTGGGTCATTGACAATACCTTTGACCTTAGACATTTCAGTTATCTCTGTACTTAAACTTAGAACTAGAGAAGAGCCATGATACCACGATCACTACTTCCATTAGACAACGAACAAGTAAACCCAAACTCACCACTTGTTCAAGATGCACAGCCTTGGATTCCAATCCAGTCTTCCAGTATGTGAGTGATAGTAACCACATGTGTCTCCTCACTGTTTTTATATACAAAGAACCCTGAAGACAGCCTGGCAGGCAGTGTGTTCAAATTCAAAGCAAGAGAGCAACAGATCTAGGATTAGGAAGTCCCTGTCTACACCCCGGGTGTTAACAGCATCTTTGTATCAACTGTGCCCTTATTCCTCCCAGCTTGACAGGAAAAGCCCATTTGCCCACAGTGATACCAGGCCCCCTAGCACAGTGATTGACACTTAGTAATGACTGTGAACTGAATCTAAGTTTAAGTGGTGAGTGATGGATGCTCCATCACAAATGAAGGTCACAGACAAAGCAGAAATCAAAACCCAGGGATTTGTGAATTTCTTTCCATAAAGATGATTCACATGAATAGTGAAAACAATAAACCAATTATTTCAAGAGGAAGAGTGAGATTCTAATCATTATACATTGGGTGCATCTGTGTCTGTGGCACCTCCTGGTCTCTTTCAGTCCTGATTTTCTATCAGCTTTGGCTAAAGTTATTTTTCTAATCTTAATTACTACCTGGGAGCCTTTACTCTCTTCAAAGGAAGAACTAAATCAAATGCTAACTGGATGTACTGTGCCTTCTTATAGCTAATCATTGTTTGTTTCTGTAACAACCTTTTGACTTGCCTTTCCAGTTTTACTATCATCTCTTAATAGTAACAGGGACTTAACATAATATTCCTTTGTTCCATTGTTTGCTGTTTCAAATTCCATTGTTTTGCTATTATCTTAAAAGAGGTACATGATCTCTAAAGACGGTGCAATGATAATGTTTTGACATTGTAATTTAACGTGGCAATGTGGTCTCAATAATCTTTCAGCGACATTGTTTTACCATTGTCTTGACATTGTAAAATGGTCTCTCTAGACTTACATTTTGCCATTGCCTTGACATTGTAATATGGTCTCTACAGATTTGCATTGAAATTTGTTTTGTCATTGTCTTGATATCATAATGTCCTCTCCATGGACTTCTCTTCACATACATCATCCTCTCCAAAGACTTGCATATCAGCCCCATTACAAGAGCAATGTACACTGTTCACTTCCCATCCAGGGGAACTGGCGATGATCTTTCATGGTTTCTACTTAACAGTAAGTATCGCATCTCATCAATAACTATTTTCAAACTGTTTTATCTGAACTCTTCCCAAATCTCATTCCCGATGCAGGGTTTTTACCAAGAAGCAAAGTGGACAAATTTCCATTAGGCAAAATCTGCCTGTACATTTTTCACTTTTAATATTAAACTCACTCACTTTAAAAGCATTAAAGTGGAGTCGATCATGAGGGACTCTGCATCTCTAGCCCGTAATAGGGAACTATTGCATAGAGTTGTTCCAACCTGTACAATAGCAGAGCAGAGTACATTAGAAGAGAAAGTCCTGCCGCCTTCTCTATTCACAAAATACCTTTGTAAATTCTTCTCCCCTGTTGAACTGTGATGCTTCTAATGCTTATGCCTCCAACAATGTCTCACTTTATCATTTTTCCCTAGTCTGGCACGCTCTGAAAGCACTAACTGGATTTAATATTCGTATCTCTCCTTTCTTCTCCATAGATGCATCAACCAAATGATTTTTTTCTTAGTCACAAAATGCATGCATACACAAAGGCAAGCTCATCCAAATGGTTCATGAGTTTCCAGAAAAAAATGGAATCCCTTCATTTGAAGACTGTAAGGAAGTGAGCATGAATAAACAGACCTTTGACAGTTGAACAAAGCAGGAATTCTGCTCGCCGGGTGCTCAACTGCTCCATCACTGGAGTACAAGGAGCTAGTTAATGATGTTTAATGAGTTCCAGCGTGGTGCTTAGCACTTATAAAGTGACTTATGTGCACCACCTTAGCAGTACACACCCAGAACTCTGCAAACAGCAAACAGCATCATCCCTCTTCAATGCATAGAGCAGGAGTTCTTAGGTGGGGTTAAGGTAAAAGCTATTCTCTTCCCATTTTGTAGTTGGTGGTAAGATTTGAACCCAGTTCACAAGGACATTTTTAATGTAACTGGCTTCATTCTGGAATTTTCTTATGTGATTTCAGCATGTCCAGATACTACCTACAATCTATTTCTATACCCTTTAAAAGCTATGCATGCTTGATTTAACAAATTTTACAAAAGAAAATTTTCTTTCTTTGACCACAACTAATTTTGTTCTTTAAAAAGTAAATTAAATATGCAACCATTAAAATTTTAATGAGAGGTTTGTGGTTCATATTTTACATTTTGAGAAATGCTAAGCTGAGGCATGAGAGACCAGCCCGTTCTGACAAGGCTTTTCTCAACAATTCATGTAATTTTGGACTGTCAGTCATCCCACCTACTTTATGTTTAATTAATTCCTTCCTGCATTAGGCAAAATGTATTGATTATCTATGACATGGCCATGGAGGTGATGACAGTTAGTAGGAACACCTGACGTTTAAACAACACGTAGTTTGTGTTGGAGACTATTCAAAGTATTTTATACAGACATCACATTTAATGTTCTTATCAGCTGTATGATCTCTGATTTGCAGATGAGGAAACTAGCACAGAATTTCAGTATCATGCTCAGTACCACATAAGTGCTAATAGGTAGTATATCTAGAAATCAAGCCCATGCAGTCTAACCACTTAGTCTTTGGTGGAATCACTATAGGATGCTCTTACTAAAACAGACAAGATACCTATCATGTTGTCCCTCAGGGAGCTTTTGTGATATTAGTGCATCTCAACAAGAAGGAGGTAAAGATTTGCAGTTGCTTGCAGGTTTTCCCAATAGCGTTTCATTTGCTTTCGCCAGTGGCTCTGAAGACAGACAGGGAAGATTATTAGCATCTCTATTCTATACATAATGAAACAGTGACCTAATTTCAAAGGGCTGAAAAAGATATTCAATGTGGAGAAGCAAAGATCTTGACTGAAATTTTAATAGCAATAAGACATCACTTCATGAAAGTTCTTTAATTCTACACAGGGTTATTATGAAGAGCAAATAGAGATAGAAATGCTTTGTAAATTTAAAAAACTCTACATTGCCTCTAACTAATGTAGGAGTGCAGGGTGGCACCATACTCAGCGCCCTCAGGTTCTGACTCCCACACAGGAGCAGCTTGACTTAAGCCAGTACCATGGTGACATTAAAACCCAAAGATTCTGTCAAGAGCTTGAATTCACAGACAACAAACATCTGACTGGTGCTGCTGCCTGCTAGCACTGTAGAACACAGAAACCTAGAAATGTCTCTTCCTTAAGGACAAGAATGAAGTCCAAGCCCAATCCTGTAAAGTCAACTGACAACTGACAGTGAGAAGTAATGCAGTGGGGAACTTCTGGGCTGAGTGTCTACATTTGCAAGGGATCGATGAAATAATAAAGAGACTTCTTAGATTTGTTTGGTTGTTTGTGACATGTCTTCCTACGTAGTTAGTCTCAAACTCCTGATTCATCTGCCTCAGTTTTCCAGTGTTGAGATCACAACTGCACAGGAGCACGCCTGGTTCCTCTTAGACTTTTTTGAGACAGGGTCTCCCTGTAGCCCCAGCTGGCCTCTAACTCACTATGTAGACCAGAGTAGACTCAATCTCACAAAGATCTGCCTGCCCCTACCTCCCAAGTGCTGGGATTAAAGGCGTGCACCACCATATCCAGCTCGCCATCTTGGACTTTTTATGCTCATTCTGATTTGTCCTTCTCACACACTCTCGTTCCATCCCTGTGTCCGTCCCCTATATTTAACATCACCCTCTCAGCACTCTCTGCCACAGCATGAGTTCGCTACCCACTTGATGAATGCAATCTGTGATCCAAAGAGTCCTGTTTTATGGGAAATGGTGACCTTCTTAATCACTGATTTTTACAGATCAGAGGACCAAGTTCCTCTTCTCACCTAGCATGTATTATATCTTTCTTTTGCAATGTTGCTAGAGAAGTTCTTGGTTCACAGAGTTCTACATGGTCTTAACATGTGTGGTAAATGTGGAAATACTGTCAAGACTGCACAGAATGCAATGAGACTCCTCTCAACTTTGTGTAAGTAAAACTTCATGCATGTCTTCTATTATGTGAAGTAGAAAAAGCTCGAGTTTGGGAGTGTGACAAATTTTGATGAACATATGCATCTGTACCATGGAAGCCAGCAATGCAGCTGACTTTACAGACCTATCAATAGAGAAATGGCACTTTTCTAGCATGCTGTAGACGACGCTCAACCCATGTTAATTTCTCACTATGCACCTGCCATGACTGTCTCATTTGAAATATATACTCAGGGGTTCAGCATTCATGTTGCTCAGTGAAGGGTCAGTAGGGGTCTTCTGTTAGCATTTTGTACATAACCATATTAAACCATAATGATTACAGCCACTTAAGGTATTGAAAAGCCATTGGTTTGCCCTTTTAAAAACCACTAACTAGCCTTTTATAAAAGCTGATTTCAGGTAACTAAGCTCTTCTGGGGCTTCAGAAGCAAAATGACCCTTAATATTTACTCTGACTTGTGCAACATGAGTCACCAATAGATATTTTAAGACTCTTAAACGTAATTACACTAGTTTTCTGAAAAGACATTTCTGTTGTTTTTTTAAAATAATATTCTACTTATTATTTTCCTGTGTATGAATGTATTGCCTGCACTTATGTAAGTGCACCTGTGTCATGCAATGCCCACAGAGGTCAGCAGAGGGTGTCAGATCCCCTGGAACAAGAGTTACAGAAGGCTGTCAGCTGCCATGTGGATACTGGGATTCAAACCCAGGTCATCTGTAAGAAGAGCCATCTCTCCAACCCCTGTTGCTTTTGAACTGCTATATATTTCTTATCATTCTCTTTGTTAAATTATGTTCAAATTAGAGTGAATGACAGAATTATCATTAACTTGTAGATTTGGGACCAAAAGGGCAATATTTAAAGGAAAAAAACTGGAACCAATTGTCCAATATCTACAATTCAGCAATTAAGGATAACACAAGAAGTCTAGACATACAAGTAGTGATTCCTCACATAGTGTGTGCAAAAGTAAAATGAGTGTTGAGTGATAAAAATAGCTTCTAAAATATTCATGTAATAGAAAAAGGAGTACTGTGTGTTAGAGTTGAAGTTTAACATTTGGTTTTCATTCTGTACTATTCAGTTTTACATGCGTGGAATTCCCAATAATCTACATAGAGAGAGTAAAGTATCAGTCAAAATGCACAAGACAGATGTGAAAATTGAATTTTTCCAGTAAGTTATAATGTAAAGGGAATATATTGGAACATTGCTGGGTTAGATATCGGAGGGGGAACATTGTGCGAAGATGAGGGCTGCAACTATAGCAATGTGGGAAATTGTGATTACAAAGCCTCTACTGATAAGGATGAGCAAGGGCAAAGAAAACTTCCCTTAATGATTCAGATGTGTAAGACCAAGTCATACATAAGAGATAAGCTCATCTTCTGCCTACCATAATATGCAGATAACAATGCTCAGGCACAGAAGGTACATTGCCACTGGGAAGCACAGTGCCTAAGCAGATCTCTCACACACAGAGCAGAGTTAGGGTTGCTCTGAAAAGAAACAACCTGATCTTAGGAGCTTGACTCCTTTATTCAGTCAGACAATAAATATGATTAAAACTTCACTTTATTCTGAAAGTCTTATTTTTTCATATATGTTTTAAGACACGTATATAAATAACCCTAATAAAATGGAAAATGGCCATTGTGACTAACAAACAAATAATGTTGATTTACATTTGCATGGCCATAGAGTGCTATGCTTTTCAAGTTGTTTCCTCATGAGACCTCTCATTGAATCACCTTGTAATGCTGCGATGTGCAAATTATTAACATGGTCTGTAGTGCCACAGATGTGTTCATAAAAATTGATTTGGGGACTTGATCATAATCATATATCGAGAATATGGCCTTTATGAGCATTTGAACTGTGTAGGTTTTTTAAAAAAAACTTTTCATTGTACTTTCGGTTTTTGTTTTTGTTTTTCCTTTATATTGATTTTTTGTTTTGTGAGACAGTTTCACTGTGTAGCTGAGCCTGGCCTTGAACTCCTGATTCTCCTACCTTCATCTCCCAAGTGCTTAGATTGCAGACATGCTCCACAGTATCTAGCTCATTCTACTTTTAAAAGTGCTACATTCTCCATATTATAGCTCATATTGATGTATATGTGCAGATTTTATAAAAGCTTTTTTTCCTTTCTCTCCCATTCAGATCATGCAGTCCCAACACAAAGTATGTTACTGCTATTTTCCTTGTTTTTATGGATGAAAAACTCCTACATAGAGAAGCCCGTTTCTTGCTGAAATCTTATAACTGCCAATGCCGGGAATGTGGGTTTGTTAGAAAATTTTTGTGTGAAGTTTGAGCAGGAAGAATTCAGAAGCTAGATGTTCTAGTTCTTTCTTTCTGTTGCTGTGATAAACAACTGTGATCAAAGGCAACTTGGGGAGAAAAAAGAGTTATTCTGTTTCACACTTCCAGTTAACAGTTCATCACCAAGGGAAGTCAAGGCCAGAACTAATGGCAGGGACTGAGGCAGAGACCATAGAACACTACTGCCTACTGGCCTGCTCACTCTCTGGCCCACATTTTGGCTCATGCTCAGCTCAAACCTGGACCAAAAGAAAAAGAAATAAGAGAAAAGAGAAAAGAAAAACAAAACATTTTTCAGTAATTCAGAAACTTGAGGTATCATCTCTCACAGTGAAAAGTAGTTTTGTCCCGAGTCTTGCAAACTCCATTAGGAGACAGACATTAGTAGAGAATAGACTAGGTAGCAGAATCCTGTGCTGGTTAGTTTTTGTCAACTTGACATAAACTAGAGTCACGTGGAAAAGGGAACCTCAGTTGAGGGATTTCCTCAATCTGACTGGCTTGTGGCCATATCTCTGAGGCATTTTCTTAATTACTAATTGATGTAGGAGGTCCCAGCCCACCTCGTGTGGTCCATTCCTAGGCAGATGTTCATGAGCTTTCGTAAAAATAAGTACTAGCTAAGTACTAGCTAAGCATGAGCCAATTAGAGGGTCAGAGTAACCAACCCAGTGAACAGCAGTGTTCCATGGTCTCTGCCTCAGTTCCTGCCTCCAGGTTCCTGTCTTGACTTCGCTTGATGATGGACTGTATAAACTGAAATAATCCCTCTCCTCCTCAAGGTGTTTTTAGGTTAGTGTTTTATCACAGTAAAAAAAAAAAAAAAAAAAAGCAAACTAGAACGGACCCTATCAACTAAAGAACATCAGTCAGACATCCCAGCAAAGTGTGTGTGTGTGTGTGTGTGTGTGTGTGTGTGTGTGTGTGTGTTATGTATATGAGCATAAAGTAAAATTAGATTGGAATCAGTTGGTGGAAAATCTTAAGTGCCTTTGGAGGGTGGGGGTTGACTTTTGGAACTGAGAAGTTATTGAAGATGAATGATAATGTGTTTTTGCCTTATTCCATTTCTATTTTGTCTTTGAACCCTTTCATTTCCTTAATGTCATGAAGTAGAGATTTAGTGAGAGCAACAAGTGTGGTGATTGTTGCAACCATATGAAGAAGCAATAATGAAAGTATGACTTAGGAATCGATGATCGGAAAGAAAACCAAAATAATTATCCTCATTTTTCAGAAGAGAAGATTGAGTAGATATATTTTGAATTTATGTTGTGTTTCTGGTGAGTTATTACAAACAGCAGGAGCTAATGCACAGGTGAATGACATTCTACTCCAGTACATAAGACGCAAGGCTTTTCTCAGCTTAGACACACACTAGTCCTTCAGTGCCATGCACCTTAAGCCCCAAAAGCCCCAAATGCTTCAGCATATCCAATACGTATATCCTCTGGGTCCTTCCACACACTGATCCCTCCATCAGCGAATCTTTCACAGAAACAGCCACTCCATCCTCTGAAATCCAGTTCCCCTCCAAAGAGCCTTCTTCAGTTGTCTCAATGTGCAGCTAGCCTGCCTGTTACTGTGTCTGCATATGCCACACGAAGCACATTAAACTGCTAACTAACTGGTCTGTCTCTCTTAGAAGCCAACATCTCAGTTATCATCTTCAAGTCCCTTTCACATCTTAAATACTCCATACAGTTTGCTGAATGAACACACTGAACACCATCATCATTTGATTCTGTAATAGGATACACAGAGAACATGGTAAGTAAAGAAGATATGTATTTAACTCAATCATTTCCTCCTTTCTAAAATGTGCATAATTCATCTCTGAATTATAATTTTGAAACTTCAAAGGCAGCCACCTGTGTGGAGAGAAAGAAGGCCTGAACTCCTGTACGTTCAGTTATGCAAACAGCTTTCATTTCTACAGCGGCCACCTTCTCACCTTGTTGCCTGCCCTTTCAGCTGTCCACTCTCCCCGATGGTTCCTTGCTTCAGACTGATGCATGACTGCCACATCACCTAACACTCTTATTTCTTTGTTCCCTGGGCTGTCCTGTGACCTAATTGGGCAGAAGAGCAGAGTGCTGCTGCTGCTGCTGCCTGGCAGTGGGGGGTCCTTGGAACCACCCAGTCCCACCTCTCCTCCTGGACAGAGACTGCTGGGCCTGAATGGAAAGGCATCTTGTTGCCGGTTTGATTAATATGCCAAGAAGGAGTGGGAGTGTGGGGGAGTCTGTTTCCTGGAAAGTGTTTCCCTCTTCAGTGCCTGCATCACATCTGTTTCCATCAGAACAAACAGGGATATGTGAATGAGAGATGCGAAAGGACTCAGGCGTGTTTGCAGAAAGCAGCCTGCAAAGTAGACAGAAGGTTACATTTGATGGGAGGGGGCACATTCATTTCCACCCAGGTTTTACATATTTTTATAGATTTCCGGTGTCCATGAGGAACACTAAGTATTCATATACAAAGTATGACTCATGTGTAGCTGACATGGGGGCGCCCATGCCGTGTGTTGCACGGTAGACACCAAGATGCTTTAGTTTCTCAGTGTCACAGAAGCCTGGTACTATAACTTGTCCTTCTTGGGGCTTTGTCAGAGATTTCTGTGGCCATTTTAATGACTTTTTTTAAGCTGGGAAGTCAAAGTTGAGTATAATTTTCCCAGGGTTTGCTTCATGTCAAGCTCCTAAAATTGCAAATAAACAGTATTAGGTCACAAATTTGAGAAGGGGAAACTTGAGTTAGCATACTTCCTCAAAATGCAGAGTGCTCGGGAGGGAAGGCCTTTTACAATAACGTGTGCATTCCATCTAGCCCAGCAACTGTGATCGTCATGGGATGGTTAGCTTAGCTACAAAAACTTTGATTTCTAAATTGAGAACTGTTTGGTAAATAGTCCTAAAGTTGGGAAAATTCTTTCACTTTTATGACCCTTTATATGGGCATAATGTAATGTCTTCCTTATAGACTTGTTAGGAGAATTCCTTGAGATAAACTGTATGGAAAATGCGGATGCCTATCTGATAACAAGTAATGCATAAAGATAATGCGTAAATACTGTTATTAGTTGTTCTTCATTAGCTTCTAACTTTTCTAGAAATGACATCAGAATACAGCCACTATTATCTCTTTTGACTAGGCCTTAACATTAATTATGTATTTGTTGACTTTTGCATCTACAATAAATGCTTGATTATATAAAATTAACATGTCAAAAGAAACCTTACATTCCAAGAACATGTTACCACACAGAAAGTCTGCTATCTAGTGACCACTGGGATTCAAAATATTTTGACTCCATATAACAAGATAGATTCCAATTCCTCTTCTCATGAATGAGCCTTGGTCTTAGTTATTTTATTCCCTTTGAGCAACGGCATGGGGTGGAGATTACACTGCATGACCTCAGAATGCAGGCAGAAAAGGTAATGTGGGTACATCTGACTCTCAAGATATGCAGCGTACTTCAGCTTGATCTCTACGTAGAAC
The DNA here is from genome assembly GCA_035773235.1 of Eospalax fontanierii. Classification (NCBI taxonomy): domain Eukaryota; kingdom Metazoa; phylum Chordata; class Mammalia; order Rodentia; family Spalacidae; genus Eospalax; species Eospalax fontanierii. The sequence continues at coordinate 41,530,556 of CM069526.1, read as the reverse complement.
GCCATACACAGAGGTCACATGAAGATGGTAGGAGATGCCTAAGGAGTCCAGAATTTTTATCCTCTCAAATATTTGAGCCTGTCTATCAAGATCTGAATTAATGGGCCCTCAGTGATCTTAACTACCAGCTGGTCATGAGTGGAGCAAAATGCTGTTGCAAACTCCTGACCCAAATTTCAGATTTGTAGGTAGAGTAGCTATTGTTTCTACTCAGTATGCTTTAGGGTAGTTGGTGGCACTGGGGTCATTAGTGTCATTAGTCAAATGTTTTGTTTATCAATAAGGCTGATCAGTTATCTAAGTACCAAATTGTGCCCAAGTTGAAGATATAACCACATCTGACAGCATTCTGTAGTGCACTGTTAAGCAATTAGCACACCATAGCTTTTTCTTATATGTGCATATTGAAAGATGTTTAAATCTAACCTAAAACCAAATTCATCAAGCTCATGAATTTTCCCCATATTTTATAGCAAGTACCAGGAGCTCCTCTAGGTGTCTGATACCCTGTTGCTTTGCAGAATTCTCTCTCTAGAGTACTTTAGTAGCAGTAGCTGCCTGGATTATTGCCTCTATTGTACTGTACTTTGAATACTGTTCCATCCATAGACATCAGGCACTTTTGTGTTATTCGTTTTTGGATACGTAAAAACTGGCATGTCCTTGATTAATTTTCTCTTGATCAAAGAGGGTTTTTTTTTTTTTTTGACAGACATTGTTTTATTATTTTGGATCTCTATGCAAGACATAGGTGAGTAATTCTCTACACAGAAACACTGGTGTCAGGACCATATTGCCAGAGACTGATTGACTTGCAGTGTGGAAACTATATCTGTATCTGCTTTAAAATATCCCAGTATAGGTACCGGAGAGATGACTCAGCGGTTAAGAGCACTGGCTACTCTTGCAGAAGGCCTGGGTTCTAATCCCAGCACCCACATGGCAGCTAAGAATGATCTATAACTCCAGTTCCAGGAGATCCGACACCCTCTTCTAGCTTCTGTGGGCATTGCATGACATGGGTGCATTTACACACATGCAGGCATTAACACTCACACACATAAAAATAAAATAAATTTTTAAAAAATTCTGACACAAGTTCTTTGATCAGCTCCATTTTTATATGGAAGTATGGACTATGCTTCCATGCTTAAGTCCTGCCGCTTTGTCACCCCTATACCACATCTGAACGAGAGCTGTTGAAGGGCGGCTTTTGTTTATCTCCATTTATAGCTTATTATCTCATCAGTACGTCTCTGGATATGAGAGAGTGGGGACAAGCAGAAAACAAAGTGCTAGTGTATAAGAACCAACCCTTCTCAACACCATGCATCTAGGTCAATCTGAAGCATCTTCTCAGAAGGTATCGTTTGGCCGTCTACTGTCTCTAAGTCAACTTCAGTGCCCATAGGAGCAGCCTGTTTCTTGAAAAAGCAGTTTAAAGGTTTTCCTGAGGTCTTGTCTATCCTGAAATTGGGTACAGAAGAGGGTGAATTGGCTGCTTTTGCTCCTTTTACTTGACCATGAAATAAATACTACACAGAGTCTCCTGAAGGATGCTATTTTAATATCAGGAGAGTCGCTAAGCCTGGCTCTTTTTCTTTAAGTAAACCTTGAAATTGATTATTTTTATTCCTGTACAATTTTATTTATCAAGTCATTCATTTTTTTTTCCTTTGGCAAAATAGGCAATTAGACTCCATTCTCATGAGAAAACAAATTAAACCTCAGCAAAATATAATAAATAAACAAACACAGGGCACTCTTTAAATGAAGAACACAATATCTACTTGACAGCACGGTGTAGCTGAACCTGTGCTCACAAGGGCATCACAGATTCCTTACTGGCTGGGTAACTGTAGTTAATTTACATCAACTCTGTTCGCTGCTGATTCTTTGTCTGCAAAATATCAACCTAATAGGATTGTGATTAAAATCAAGTGAGGTGCCCAAGTCTAATAAGAAAAAACATCGGGAAAATTCCAGTGAAGGGACATGCTACAAAATACCTGACCAATATATTCCTCAAAACTGTCAAGGTCATCAACAATAAAGAGAGACCAAGAAACTGTCACAGCCCAGAGAAGCTTACGGAAAAATGACAACTAAACTGAATAAGGTTTTAGGAGTGTGATTCTTGGACAGAAAATAGACATTGGGTGAAAACAAAGGAATAAAACAGGGACTTTAGTTAACAGTAACGTATTAATACTGGTCTAATAGTCATAACAAATGTAAGGTTAATGCAAGATGTTGATTATATGGGAAAATTGGGGTCGGGTTGTATGGAACTCTCCGTGATATTTTCTCAATTTTTCTGTGAATCTAAAACTAAAATAAGGCAATGTTCAAGAAAGCACATAGCTGTCGCTCCAGCAGCGTGGTGTCTTCTCCGGGTGGTGTGCAAAAGCAAGCTGCTACCCACATCCTCCTCCGTTGTTCTTGTTCTCTTCCACTGACGAGGACACTGGAGTTTGCTCTATGTTCTTGTTCCCCAACTACCACTGGTGAGAATACTTAACACTTTTTTTTTTGAAGTGCATCTTAATTTTCTTAGGGATTGAATACTAGTGTCTCAAGAAGTTTCTGTTTTATGTGAAATGATTTTTGTAGTACCTCAAATGAGAGTTCTGACTCAGAACACTAGGAAATAAGCTTAGGAACCCTTACACCTGATCATCATATTTGTCATGAGTAACAACACATAGAAATTCATTTGAGTTCCGTGCAGAAAACTTTGATTCATTAAAAATACTTTACAATTGTTAACAAAACCTATATAAAAATGTTTCTAAGAACGTTTTTAGCAAATGAACTGTGTAAACTATTCACATGCTTAGAAGAAGCCTCTAACTTTAGTTCACTAGAAAACTACTTTGTGTTCTCCTATTTTGCACCAAAAACTTACAGTCCCAAAGTGAAATGATTAAATCATTTGAATTTTGAAAGTATAAATAAAAAATATGAAAAATTTAAATCCTGTATATTTTTCTTTCAAATTATGTAAAGGATTTTAGTTTTTAAGTTTTATAGGTTTTCAAGTAAAATTTTTCTTTGCAAACAAACCAAGGACTCGAGGCAAAATTGAGTAGATTATCCATTACACTAGACACCTTTGTCTGGTATGTGGAATGCTATTTTTACCTGGCTGTTGTATTTTAAATTGATAAAAATTAAGGCATGAACTATTTCTTCCTAAACCAGAAAGGGCATTCCTGACTTCCTCCTCAGCAGAGAATTTCACCCAAAATGTAAAGCATTTCACCTTGAATTAAGGTGTGCTAAAATGCAGGGGAGGGTTGCTCAGTGGTTGGTCTGAGTTCCCACACTGTGGGAATCTGGGATTCCTCTTCTCACTGCTGAGGTCTTTGTCAGGCAATGTGCCCAGTGAGTCTCAGCCCAGGCTTTAAGATTGCTTAGCTGCATTAACACATTTGAAAACATTATTCCGATCAGTAGTCTCTAAGTGCTTTCATTTTCTCAAGTACAAAACGGACATAATTGAATATTTACTACATCTTAGAGCAATATGCAGCTTTCAGAACACTGAAACATTTAAGGAGCTAAGGTGAAAGATTAAAGAATTAAGTGTGCAAACCATCTTTCTTAATTTTGACCCAGATGCATAATATTCAATGTAATGTAACACTGTAGGTTGTATAGTACGATTAGGCGTACTACCCAGAATACCTACAGAAGCACTAGACAGACCTAAACGGCACTAGTTCACCTAGTCCCTTAACAAGAAGGAGCATTAGAGAGGCTGTATAGATGACATTTCGTAATTGTGATTTTCCTTGAAAATAAACCACCTCTTTCTCATTGTGAGACGGTTTTTAATCATCCTTGAAGTAAATAATCTATTCAGTCCTTGTTAAAAAGAAAATAGAAGTGTAATAAATGAAAAATAAAATTCTGATTCTTGAAGGTATGCATTTACTATATATAACTAAATAATTTCCTGTATAGCCATCGAAATAAAACATTTTATAAAAATAAATGCATTCAGTTTTCTCTGTAACCATATATATCTCAGAACACAATTTTTGGGGGGGTTTCAGGGCAATCTTCCATATAGTTGTTATATCACAGAATTCAGGGTCATTTTCATATAAAAGCTCTTCCTTTAATGGGTTTAGCAATCTTTTGTGGCTAATTTTTAGTGACCGTTACATAAAAATATTTTTTTATTTTGAATGGCCTGATGTTACCGAGTGAAAAGCAAACTTGGCATTTTGATATGCTCAATAAGTTAAATCGATAATCAAAAGTCTAAAAGAGGAAAAGATTATCTGCCTTCTGGTAGTGTAGAGCCTTTGTTACTTCCTCCATTAACATCTGGGAGCTGCTGTCAGTAATTTCTTTAATGAGATTATTGTGTTTTTCTTTTAGAAATGTAACTGTCAAACGTTTTACATTTGTTCTTGCTAATAATTCCCCAGGCCTTTATTAAAGAGATTTATAGATTTCTTAAATCCACAGTCCTGCATTATTCTGATACTGACTTCTAATAAAATAAGAAATTAGATTTTATTCTTTGCCTTATCCTTACAAATGAGCAAATAAAAAGAAAGTGTTTACTGAATAAGCTGTCCGAAGCCAGAGTAAATCTTACACTTCTTTTTTTCTGACAACTATAAGTGAACCTCTGCTTGACACTGAGTAAGATGACCATTAGGACAGTATAATGTTTTATAAAAATGATCATTTTATAATTAGGAAGAAAGTATTGTGCTTCAGAAGCTTTTCAAAGTAACAACTCAAATGACAACAGATTAATTAAATATTTCCTAAACAACCACTTTCTTGCTTTAGGTAGCTTTGCCTAAGAGAAAACACACTAAATTGCAAAATGCTTTTTTCCAATTCCAACTCACTTGAGCAGATCTGTTTAGCTAAGTAGTTGAAGACGTATCATTTAGAAATATTTTCAAACATCTTTCCCATAACTGCAAAATAATCAGATGTTCATCATTTAAAATGAAATGCTAAACTGTTTGGAAATATTCTCTAAAACCAGCAAAAATCCCAAGGCAGGCTGCTTGGCTCTCGGTGTCTTCCTCTCTCCCCGAGTTCCTCCTTCTCTCTCTCCATAATGCCATGTTGTAGTACATCCGTCTTAGCCTCCAATCAACATTTCAAGCACTGGGATCATGTTTGATATTGTCAGATGGCCTGGAAAATTAAAAACCCAATTAAAGGCTCAGCACGCGGGTCAGCTCTTCTGCATATCAAAAGGCCTCCTCTGGCTATTCTGCTCAAATTGTATCTGTTAACAGCTCACTTTGCAGAAAGTGAAATAGCAGAGCGTTTATGAGTAATAAGTACTTTCCAGCTGATACATTTCAAACATAAACCACTTTCATGGCCCCGGCAAAAAGTACAAGTCATAATCAAATTGTCAATTTTTTCCTGTGAGATGCATGGATCTATTGTAACTGTGATTGTTAAAGAAGGAAATGCATTTTATTCACATGTTGGGGGAAAAAAAGATGCACATTTTCCCTACAATTAAAGATTTTTTGTCACTTTTTTTACTGCCTTTCCTTTACATTT